>OY288276.1:59996341-60596341 GCA_958450335.1 Hibiscus tridactylites | reverse complement strand
TTGGGAGCTTAGTGTAAGTTTGAAACACTTAGCTAAGCTCAAGAGTAAGTGATTCGAAAGTCTCTTTCGGAATGTGCTATGTTTTCGTCGGAAATGCACTTGAATTGAATGTGGTTTAATTACTGTTCTAAAACTTGTTTTTGAGTATTGAGGATTCTGGTTTAATGCCATTTTGTTAAGGATGCACTTGGAAGGTGATCCTTGGATTTATGAGATATATGTATTTGAGTTTAAGAATGCTTAAGCTTGTGAAAATGGCATTGTAATTTATGCTTGTAACAGTGGAATAATAATGTTAAATGATTATATTGGCAAGTGAAGGAAATGGTTTGTGGTTACTTTAATCGGATATAGTTAGACAGCTATATGATTGGGTGCACCATGAATAAAGTCGCCTTGGATGTCGAGGGGTTGTGATTGTACTGTATACTCCATCCAAGTACCCTAACAATTGAGGATAAGAATACAATGATGGATGGTTTAATCCCGTGTGTGGATCTTGTGGTTTGGGTCTCGTGCTCTCGTTAGTGGAATTATACAACTACCGATGATGGTGTTGATGGGTTGTGATTGTACTATTAAACTCCACCATGGGTGTCACAATGGTTGATGGTCTATTCTCGTGTGTAAGCCTTGTGTAGTTCAGTAGTGTGTATGAAGTGTGTGGGACAACACTTGTAATCCGCGTATCTAATTACGTTTTTTGTATTTTTTTAATATGGTTTGAGATTGATCACTTGCGAGCCAATATAATGTTGATGATTAATGATTAAGCATGAGATGCTTGGGATTTATGCTAGAATGCATGTGATACTTAGTTTAAGCATGATCAAAGGATTTTGTTGTTGTTTAATGATGATATGAGTGTGTGGTTTTAAAAGAGCATTGATGCTTTAGAGAGCGTGTTTTAAAGGAAGGCACGAGTTTGCAAATGATGATATATCGGTTTTATAAAATGCATTGATGAATGATTGGTTTTAGCGATCCTCAGTAAGCTTTATGCTTATGCTCGTCTATTTCACCAATGCAGATAATTAAGCAATTGATGCAGCAAGAAAGCAAGTGGAGTCCAAGCATTTTTGACTAAGCAATGTATGTGGTTTTACCTTAGTGTAATAAGAGGCAATGGGTGGGCTTTCAACTCTTGGTTATTTTGGTGAAGTTAAACACCTTGAGCATGTTTGGTTTGCTTATTCGGATTTGTAAAAGCCTTTGAGTGATGGTTTGAGCTTGAATATTGTTTTTTAGCCTTTTGTTGTTTTGACATCTAGGAAGCATGCCTATAGTTCTATAGCTTGCAAGAATGATGCTATGATGTAGCTTGTGCTTCGTATGGATGGTCTTTGATGTTAACCATGTTGTATGTGTGCTGGGACAAGTGTCGAAATGGTTCCAAAGATGAAAACTTGTTAAAAACCAGCAATTTGGAAAGTTGCAGGCCCAGGCGTTTCGGAACGCCCTTGTCCATTTCGGAACGAAGGCCTGTAATGACCATGGTGTCTCAGAATAGAAAGGCTCGTTCTGAAACATTTCGCCACTGTGAACCAACGTATCGAAACAGGTTTCTTGAGGTTTCGGAACGTCCCCGCCTATTGAAACGATCACTATTGTTTCAAAACGGTCGTTCCGATACAAGGTTCTCTGTTCTGAAACGCTTGATCGTTAGATGCTGAATTTGAATTGTTCGAGTTCCAGTTTCTTACGTTTTGGCCCTGTGAAATGATTATTCAATTGGTTGAGTTTGGATGGTCCTTTTGTGATGAGATTTGACATGCTGGTATGCTTTATGACTAACTTTGGTTTGGTAACTTTAAAATATTGATAGTTCTTGTAATTCTTGAAATTTACAAACTAGTCCCTAAAAGTTAAATAAATGCAATTGAACCCTTAATTGAACTCTGATTGTTGTGTCATTTTTGCCTAATTGCTTTGCTAATCATATAGGATAATAATGTGCATCTAGAAATGATAAAAGAAAAGAGGGTCGTTAATCGGGGTTGACTTATACAATTTGACTTTGGTTTTCCCTGTGTGATCTTCTTAGTTCGGGTCGCGCGTCTATGCCAGGCTAAGGGGATTACATTTGTTGGTATCAGAGCCAGGTTACGAAAGAATTGGGGATGATGGTTAGTGAAATTGGAATGTTTTAATGCATGGTTGTTTGAAAAAAGCATGTTTTGATTGAATGTTGGAACGAATATTTTGTCATTTTAACTAACTTTTCCCAAATTTTCCATTTTCTTTTCTCTCAACTATTCTCTCAACCCAAACACATTTCTCCAGCAAATTTCCCTCTGATTTTGACATCCAAAGATGAGATTTCAATCCTCCTTTGATCTCTAATCATTTCTACAACAAAACCTTAGCATTTGCTTATTGGATTTTCAAGATCTTGGTTCCAAAAAGGGAGAAACTCAAGTTTAGAGGTATGAACGTCCTTCTCCTCTAAATTCTCAGATCTTTACTGAAATTCCTAAGTTCTTAATCCTTGATTTGTGCTTTATTAAAGGTTTTACAATTGTGTTCTTGATCTTGGCTTTAAAATGCAAGATTTGGTTAATTTTTGATGAAATTTGAATGAGCTGATTGGGCACTGTTTTGAGGTGTCTTTTTAATGTAAAATGAATGTATAATTGATGAGGAATTGAGGTTTAATCAATGCAATCCCGGATAGGTTGATTTTCCTAAGTTTTTCTTGAGTTTTTTGTTGTTTTTTTAGTGATCTTGATGATCTGCTATAGCTGGAGGTATAAGGACGTGATTAGATCCATTTTGTATGTTAATTGAGGTTCATGAATGGTTAGAATTGATGGATCTTGGCTGGGTAGCGTTGTGGAGTTGTTTGGAGGTGATTTCGGTTGTGTTTGGTAGCCGAAATGGGAGTGTTGATGAGAGCTGCGAGTTTAGGTGCTTTGATTGAAGATATTAATGCATGATGATGCATTAATCCTCTACTTTGATGTGTTTAAAACAGGGGAGACATCTTTGGATCCTTGTGGTGTTGATCCGGAAGCTTGATTTGTGTTTCGGCAAGTAGCGAAACGGAATCGGTGAGTGGATTTTGGTTTTCAGCTTTGAAACCAATGTTTTGAAGGTTTGGGAGCTTAGTTAAAGTCTAAACAACTTTGCTAAGCTCAAGAGTAAGTTTTCGGAAAAACTCTCTTGTTGATGAACCATGAGTTGGTTGAATGCAATGTGATTTGCTTGCATGTTTTAAATTCTGTTTTGAAAGCATATTTTAGCATGTTTATTTGCTGATTTTATAAGCCTTGTGTTGAAGGATGCTCAAGGTAAGAGATCCTTGTTTTGAACATTGTTAAATGTGGTTTTGATGCGTAGCGATGCATGATAATTATGGCTTTGTTAAATGCTTTAAAACAGTGGAATATTGTTGCTAAATGATGTATATTGGCAAGTGATGTCTTGAGAATGGTTAAGAACACTATGGTGGTTAAAAGTCCATAGGTGGTTCTTGTATTAAGAACAACATGGTGGTTAAAAGTCCATGGTTGGTTCTTGTGCTAAGGTCACAAAGGTGGTTAAAAGTCCTTGTGTGAGCCTTGTGTATTGTAAGGTCACAAAGGTGGTTAAAAGTCCTTGTGTGGACCTTGTGTATTTTAAGAACACCATGGTGGTTAAAAGTCCATGGGTGATTCTTGTGTTAAGGTCACAAAGGTGGTTAAAAGTCCTTGTGTGGACCTTGTGGATTGTAAGAACACCATGGTGGTTAAAAGTCCATGGGTGATTCTTGTGCTAAGGACACAATGGTGGTTAAAAGTCCATGTGTGGTCCTTGTGAATTGTAAGATCACAATGGTGGTTAAAAGTCCATGTGTGGATCTTGTAATGATTGTATTTTGAGACAGAAAAAGATTATGATTATCACTTGTGGCCAATATGACATGTTAATAATTTGAAGCATGAAGTGCTTGTTTTAAATGCTTATGTGCACGCGAAAATGTAGTTTTGAACTAAGGTTTATAAAGGTGTTTTATAAATGCATTGTTGAGTTGTTTTAAATGAGCATTCCTCAGTAAGCCATTTGCTTACGCTCTCTCTTTTCTTAATCCAATAATGCAGAGCATTGAAGTGCTATAAGGGCAGCAAGAGGTCAAGAATCCAAGTGAAAAACTAAGCTCATGTATGGTGAAAGTTTCTTAACACTATTAGCTTTTGGCATTTGGCAATGGGGGACCTATGTTGTTGTTTTGGGAGATGTCTTGGACTCCCTAAGTTGGTTTTATGTTGTTGTTGATGATGGAACTTGTATTTGACCTTTGTGAAGTTGGTTTGGTATTATGGTGCTTGAATGGTTTTCTAAATAGGATGCATGCCTATAGAATTGGGGGTTTGCTTAATTGATGCTATGTTTGAGAATGGTTGATGCTATTATGTTCCTTATGCATGTAATGACTTGCTGGTATATATTGGTTGCCTTTGGAGCATGTTTGATGGGTCAATTGTATGATAAACCAGCAAAATTTCTGCAATCTCGGCAGCCTGTTTCGGAACAGGTGCTACCGTTTCGGAACAGAGGGCCTGAAATGGCCTTGGCGTTACGAAACGGGTAGACCCGTTTCGGAACGAAAATGCTACTGCCAAGCCCTGTTCCGGAACGGTCCCGCGTTTTGGAACGGATCATCCCCGTTTCGGAACACTCGACCGTTGGGCACTGAAATTGACGGTTTCATGTTTTAAAATCCTTGCGTTTTGGTCCTGGACTTTGTATATGCAATTGAATGAGTTTGAGATGTCCGTTTGAGCTGAAATTTGGCAGAGAAGCATGAAACATAATTAATTTCATAATTGTAACTCAAAAGTTTGTTAAGTCCTTATAATTTTCAGATTTTTCAAATTGGTCCCTAATTTCATAATTTGTGCAATCGAGTCCCTAAATGTTCTTTGATTGTTATGATCTTTGAGTATGCTGTTCTTGTGAACATATCTAGGGTTAATGTACTTTTAGATAAGACTTAAAATAAAAAAAGGGTCGTTAATCAAGGTTGACTTTCGGGTTGACTTTGGTTTTCCCCGTGTAAACTTCATAATTCGGTTCAACCGTCTGGGCCGGGTTAAGGGGGTTACATTTGGTGGTATCAGAGCTGAGTTCTCGAGTAATTGGGAACTGATGAATGGGTGTTAAGTGCTTGAATGCTTTGTATGCTTGTTGAGTGAAAGCATGATGTGTGAATTGTAAGCATGTTACAATTGTGGTGTATGCTGTGGTGAAAGCATGTTAGGGGGACCCATTGCCAAATCAAAGCTAATGTAATGATTTGTTTTTAAGTGAAAATGAGCTTGAGTACTTGGATTGCTTACCTTGCTGAGCCTGACTTTGTTTGTTGCA
Organism: Hibiscus tridactylites; assembly: GCA_958450335.1. Classification (NCBI taxonomy): domain Eukaryota; kingdom Viridiplantae; phylum Streptophyta; class Magnoliopsida; order Malvales; family Malvaceae; genus Hibiscus; species Hibiscus tridactylites. The sequence continues at coordinate 60,590,995 of OY288276.1, read as the reverse complement.
TTGTGATTGCATTGTTAGCGAATGGCACCTCGTAGAGAATTGAGGGTTAACACGCGAGCTATGGCTCAAAATGAGAACGAAGAAAATGCTGAGCATATGGTGGATTTACCTCCTCCGCCTGGTGGTGGTGGTGCTAGGGATGAAGGAGCTGGTGTTGCAGCTGGTGCTGGGGTCGCTGGACCTGAAGCTGGTCAAGGGCAAGCTGTTCCTGACATGTCAATGTTGGTTCAAGCTATTGCTGGTGCTTTTCGAGCAGCGGTAGCTGGAGCTCAAGGAGCTGGGCATCAGGGAGATGCTAATGTGAGACTACCCTTGGAACGTTTGCGCAGTCTAGGAGGGACTGAGTTTAGGGGTTTGTCTGCTGAAGGTTCTGAGTCTTGGCTGGAAAGTACCAAGAGAATCTTGGGGCAAATGAATTGCACTGATGTGCAGAAGCTTGGTTGTGTGGTATCATTGTTGCAAGACGATGCATACACTTGGTGGACAACCAATATCTTTGGGATGGCGGATGCAGATATAACTTGGACGTTCTTTCAGAACGCGTTCAAGAGAATGTATCTGGGTGTGAGGTACCTAGATGAAAAGAAGAGAGAATTCATGTCTCTTACCCAAGGGAGTATGTTTGTGGCTGAGTACGAGGTTCAGTTTGTCCGACTCAGTCATTACGCATCTGAGCTTGTTCCGGATGAGCGTGAGAGGTGTGAAAGGTTCCGTTATGGTTTGGTGACGGAAGTGAAGACGTATATGCTGGCTGCTGAGTATAATGATTTTGATGTGCTGGTTGGTCAAGCAAAGGACATTGAGATGAACTTCGGTTTATCTTCTAGAAGTGCTGGTTCTGGTGCTGGTAAGCGAGCTGCTGAGTATAGTTCCGGTGGTGGACGAAACAAGAGAGGACGTGATCAGAAGTATTAGTCTTCAGCTAAGCGAGGTGGTGGTGCGCCTGCTCAGGGAGGCAAGGCAAGAGCTGAACCGAACACATGTTAGACATGCGGATCGCGTGGCCATATGAAGCGTGATTGTCCTCGAGCTGTGAGGGAGGTGCAAGCTCCTGTTGTGGCGGCTGGTAACTCGTGCAGGAACTGTGGATCCGCTGATCAGATGAGGAGGGAGTGTCCTTTGTTGGCCGGTGGTGGCCAAGGACGTGCTCCTGTTGTTGTTGCACCACAGAGAGGTCGTGGGCGCGACCGTGGTAACTGTCAGCGGAGAGAGGAAGGTGGCCGGAATGTGGCTCATGTTGTAGCTGTTCAGCCTGAGGGTGGTGGCCAGGCTAGAGTGTATGCTCAGAGGGAGGGGAGAAATGACACGGATGTGATCGCAGGTACTTTTACTTTGCAATCCTTGTCATTACTTTCCTTGATTGATTCTGGATCTACACACTCATACATATTGCGTGAGCATGCTGAATTGCTTGGTTTGCCTGTTGAGTCTTTGGATGTTGGTATGCGTGTCACTAGTTCTTTTGGTGAGACTATTGTGACTCGAAAGCTTTATAGAAGATGTCCTTTGGTTGTGCAAGATCATGTTTTTCCTGTTGATCTTATGGAATTGCCTTTCTATGGTTTTGATGTAATCCTTGGTATGGATTGGCTTGTTGAGCATCGAGCTGTAGTGGATTGTGAGAATAAGCGAGTTTCGTTGAAGCTTGTGGATGATTATGAGGTTGTCGTGGTTGGTGAGAATGTGAAGTTTCTTGCCAATGTGGTGTCTACGTTGGAGGCGAGCCGGATGCTGAGGCAAGGGTGTGAAGCTTATCTCGCTTTTGTGATGAATCCTAGCTCTAAGGAGTTGCGGGTGCAAGATATCAGGACTGTGCGAGAGTTTCCTGGTGTGTTTCCTGAGGAGTTGCCTGGATTGCCTCCTAATCGCGAAGTGGAGTTTGGGATTGAGCTGTATGAAAACACAACTCCAGTGTCCATTACCCCTTATCGAATGGCACCTAAGGAGTTAAAGGAGCTGAAGACGCAATTGCAAGAGTTGCTTGATCGTGGGTTCATTCGGCCAAGTGTTTCACCTTGGTGTGCACCGGTTTTGTTTGTGAAGAAGAAGGATGGCACTATGAGAATGTGCATTGATTATCGTCAGCTTAACAAGTTGACTATCAAGAATCGGTATCCATTGCCGAGAATTGATGACCTTTTTGATCAATTTCGGGGAGCAGTTGTGTTCTCTAAGATTGATTTAAGGTCAGGGTATTACCAGTTGAAGGTGAAGGATGTTGATGTGCCTAAGACAGCTTTCAGGACAAGGTATAGGCATTATGAGTTTCTTGTGATGCCGTTTGGTTTGACAAATGCTCCTGCAGCTTTCATGGACATGATGAACCGAGTATTTCATGAATACTTGGATAAGTTTGTTGTGGTGTTCATTGATGATATCCTCGTGTACTAGCGTACGGAGGAGGAGCATGAAGAGCATTTGATAATTGTGTTGCAAGCTTTGTTGGAGAATCAACTTTATGCCAAGCTGAGTAAGTGTGAGTTCTGGCTTAGAGAAGTGGTATTTCTTGGTCATGTGGTTTCTGCTGAGGGGATTCGAGTTGATCCTCAGAAGATTGAGCCAGTGATGAATTGGAAGGTTCCTAAGTCTGTTCATGAAGTCCGTAGTTTCCTTGGTTTGGCGGGATACTATCAGAGGTTTGTGGATGGGTTTTCAAAGATTGATGCGCCTTTGACAAAGTTGTTGCAGAAGGATGTTAAGTATGAGTGGACGGAAGCGAGACAGCAGGCTTTTGAGAAGCTTAAGGCAGCTTTGACGCAAGCTCCAATCTTGGTTCAGCCTGAATCAGGGAAAGAGTTTGTGGTGTATAGTGATGCGTCCTATGTTGGTTTGGGATGTGTGTTGATGCAAGAGGGTAAGATGGTGGCTTATGCGTCGTGGCAGTTGAAAGTGCATGAGCACAATTATCCTACGCATGACATTGAGTTGGCTGTAGTGGTTTTTGCCTTGAAAATCTGGAGACATTACCTGTATGGTGAGAAGTGTACTGTGTACACGGATAACAAGAGTTTGAAGTATCTGATGTCTCAGTAGGAGTTGAATCTTAGGCAGCGACGTTGGGTGGAGTTGCTCAAGGATTATGATTTGACGATTGAGTATCACCCTGGAAAAGCTAATGTTGTAGCGGATGCCTTGAGTAGGAAGGTAGATGTTGAGCTGAGGGCTATGTTTGCCAGTTTGAGTATTTCGCGTGATGGTGGTCTTGTGGCTGAGTTGCAAGTGAAACCATCTTTGGTTCAGTTGATCAAGGAAAAGCAGTTGTTGGATGATTCCTTGGTGCCGCATGTTCAGGATATCGCGGAGGGTAGGCCTTCGGATTTCTGTTTTAATGATGATGGAGTGTTGTGTTTTGGGAGTCGGATAGTAGTGCCCAATGATGCTGAGTTGAGGCGTACTATTCTGACTGAAGGTCATAGTAGTCCTTTTGCTATGCACCCTGGTAGTACTAAGATGTATCGTGATCTTCGTGATGAGTACTATTGGGTGGGTTTAAAGAAAGATGTTGCTGAGTTTGTCAGCAGGTGCATGGTGTGTCAGCGAGTTAAGGCTGAGCATCAGTTTCCTTCAGGTTTGTTGCAACCGTTGATAATTCCTGAATGGAAGTGGGAAAGGATTACCATGGATTTTGTATCTGGTTTGCCTTTGTCGCCATCGAAGAAGAATTCGGTGTGGGTGATTGTGCATCGCCTGACGAAGTGTGCGCATTTCTTGCCTGTGCATACTACGTACACTTTCGATAAGCTTGCGGAGCTGTACATTGCTGAGATTGTGCGGCTGCATGGTGTGCCTAAGTCGGTTGTGTCGGATAGGGATCCGAGGTTTACATCGCGTTTCTGGCAGTGTTTGCATCAGGCTTTGGGTACACGGTTGAATTTCAGTACATCTTATCATCCTCAGTCGGATGGTCAGTCCGAGCGTGTTATCCAGGTTTTGGAGGATATGTTGAGGTGCTGCGTGATTGAGTTCCAGGGCTCTTGGGAGAAACATTTGCCTTTGGTGGAGTTTGCCTATAATAATAGTTATCAGGCAAGTATTCAAATGGCACCTTATGAAGCTTTCTACGGGAGGAAGTGTAGGACTCCTCTTTGTTGGGCTGAAACGGGTCAGAAGTTGGTTTCGATGCCGGCTTTGTTGAAAGGAACCACTGAGAAGGTGAAGCTCTTTTGTGAGCGCTTGAAGGCAGCTTCTGATCGGCAAAAGTCTTATGCGGATCTGAAGCGTAAGGAGATTGAGTGTGCGGTGGGTGACCGTGTGTTTTTGAAGGTTTTGCCTTGGAAAAAGGTGATGAGGTTTGGCCGAAAGGGTAAGTTGAGCCCTAGGTACATTGGACCATACGAGGTGATTGAGCGTGTGGGTCCTGTTGCGTACAAGTTGAGGTTACCGCAAGAGTTGGAAAAGATTCATGATGTGTTTCATGTTTCTATGCTTCGGAAGTATAGATCGGATCCTTCACATGTGATGCCTGTGGAAGAAGTGGAATTGAATCCGGATTTAACCTATGATGAGGAACCGGTGAAGATTCTGGATTCGGATAGTAAAGTTCTTCGAGGCAAGACCATTGAGTTGGTAAAGGTGTTGTGGAAACATCGTGGTGTTGAAGAAGCCACGTGGGAGCGGAAGGATGACATGTTGAAGCAGTTTCCGTACCTCTTTCCTTCAGGTAAATTTGGAGGACGAAATTTCTTAAGGGGGGGAGAGTTGTAACACCCCAATTTTGGGCTTAGAAGTTTTGGGTTTGGACCGGGCCGGTCGGGTTGCGGTTCGAAAATAAAAGGTGTTTTTAGGAAAGCCTAGTTCGGGATGCATTAAAAATATGGAAAAATGTCTTAAAATCCTCTTTTATTATATATAAGAGAATGGTGGAATCAATTTTAGAAAATGAGGTTTGGAAGAGTGACATTTTGGGTTAGTTACTAAAATGTAATTTTTGGAAACTTGGTGACTGTTTTAAAAAGGATTGAGACTTTGAATCTTTAAGGAGCTATTTACCCAATAAGAGTTTCTCCAGATTTTTCTTGATATTAATCAATTAATTAATGGTTTTAATTAAAGGTAAAAAGGAGGGAAAAGATATTTTGTCATTTTAACTAACTTTTCCCAAATTTTCCATTTTCTTTTCTCTCAACTTTTCTCTCAACCCAAACACATTTCTCCAGCAAATTTCCCTCTGATTTTGACATCCAAAAATGAGATTTCAATCCTCCTTTGATCTCTAATCATTTCTACAACAAAACCTTAGCATTTGCTTATTTGATTTTCAAGATCTTGGTTCCAAAAAGGGAGAAACTCAAGTTTAGAGGTATGAACGTCCTTCTCCTCTAAATTCTCAGTTCTTTACTGAAATTCCTAAGTTCTTAATCCTTGATTTGTGTTTTATTAAAGGTTTTACAATTGTGTTCTTGATCTTGGCTTTAAAATGCAAGATTTGGTTAATTTTTGATGAAATTCGAATGAGCTGATTGGGCACTGTTTTGAGGTATCTTTTTAATATAAAATGAATGTATAATTGTTGAGGAATTGAGGTTTAATCAATGCAATCCCGGATAGGTTGATTTTCCTAAGTTTTGCTTGAGTTTTTGGTTGTTTTTGGAGTGATCTTGATGATCTGCTATAGCTGGAGGTATAAGGACGTGATTAGATCCATTTTGGATGTTAATTGAGGTTCATGAATGGTTATAATTGATGGATCTTGGCTGGCTAGTGTTGTGGAGTTGTTTGGAGGTGATTTCGGTTGTGTTTGGTAGCCGAAATGGGAGTGTTGATGAGAGCAGCGAGTTTAGGTGCTTTGATTGAAGATATTAACGCATGATGATGCATTAATCCTCTACTTTGATGTGTTTAAAACAGGGGAGACATCCTTGGATCCTTGTGGTGTTGATCCGGAAGCTTGATTTGTGTTTCGGCAAGTAGCGAAACAGAATCGGTGAGTGGATTTTTGTTTTCAGCTTTGAAACCAATGTTTTGAAGGTTTGGGAGCTTAGTTAAAGTCTAAACAACTTTGCTAAGCTCAAGAGTAAGTTTTTGGAAAAACTCTCTTGTTGATGAACCATGAGTTGGTTGAATGCAATGTGATTTGCTTGCATGTTTTAAATTCTGTTTTGAAAGCATATTTTAGCATGTTTATTTGTTGACTTTATAAGCCATGTGTTGAAGGATGCTCAAGGTAAGAGATCCTTGTTTTGAACATTGTTAAATGTGGTTTTGATGCGTAGCGATGCATGATAACTATGGCTTTGTTATATGCTTAAAAACAGTGGAATATTGTTGTTAAATGATATATATTTGCAAGTGATGTCTTGAGAATGGTTAAGAACACTATGGTGGTTAAAAGTCCATAGGTGGTTCTTGTATTAAGAACAACGTGGTGGTTAAAAGTCCATGGTTGGTTCTTGTACTAAGGTCACAAAGGTGGTTAAAAGTCTTTGTGTGAGCCTTGTGTATGGTAAGGTCACAAAGGTGGTTAAAAGTCCTTGTGTGGACCTTGTGTATTTTAAGAACACCATGGTGGTTAAAAGTCCATGGGTGATTCTTGTGTTAAAGTCACAAAGGTGGTTAAAAGTCCTTGTGTGGACCTTGTGGATTGTAAGAACACCATGGTGGTTAAAAGTCCATGGGTGATTCTTGTGCTAAGGACACAATGGTGGTTAAAAGTCCATGTGTGGTCCTTGTGAATTGTAAGATCACAATGGTGGTTAAAAGTCCATGTGTGGATCTTGTATTGATTGTATTTTGAGACGGAAAAAGATTATGATTATCACTTGTGGCCAATATGACATGTTAATAATTTGAAGCATGAAGTGCTTGTTTTAAATGCTTATGTGCACGTGAAAATGTAGTTTTGAACTAAGGTTTATAAAGGTGTTTTATAAATGCATTATTGAGTTGTTTTAAATGAGCATTCCTCACTAAGCTATTTGCTTACGCTCTCTCTTTTCTTAAACCAATAATGCAGAGCATTGAAGTGCTATAAGGGCAGCAAGAGGTCAAGAATCCAAGTGAAGAACTAAGCTCATGTATGGTGAAAGTTTCTTAACACTATTAGCTTTTGGCATTTGGCAATGGGGGACCTATGTTGTTGTTTTGGGAGATGTCTTGGACTCCCTAAGTTGGTTTTATGTTGTTGTTGATGATGGAACTTGTATTTGACCTTTGTGAAGTTGGTTTGGTATTATGGTGCTTGAATTGTTTTCTAAATAGGATGCATGCCTATAGAATTGGGGGTTTGCTTAATTGATGCTATGTTTGAGAATGGTTGATGCTATTATGTTCCTTATGCATGTAATGACTTGCTGGTATAATTTGGTTGCCTTTGGAGCATGTTTGATGGGTCAATTGTATGATAAACCAGCAAAATTTCTGCAATCTGGGCAGCCTGTTTCGGAACAGGTGCTACCGTTTCGGAACAGAGGGCCTGAAATGGCCTTGGCGTTACGAAACGGGTAGACCCGTTTCGGAACGAAAATGCTACTGCCAAGCCCTATTCCGGAACCTGTTTCGGAACGGTCCAGCGTTTCGGAACGGATCATCCCCGTTTTCGGAACACTCGACCGTTGGGCACTGAAATTGACGGTTTTATGTTTTGAAATCCTTGCGTTTTGGTCCTGGACTTTGTATATGCAATTGAATGAGTTTGAGATGTCCGTTTGAGCTGAAATTTGGCAGAGAAACATGAAACATGATTAATTTCATAATGGTAACTCAAAAGTTGGTTAAGTCCTTATAATTTTCAGATTTTGCAAATTGGTCCCTAATTTCATAATTTGTGCAATCGAGTCCCTGAATGTTCTTTGATTGTTATGACCTTTGAGTATGCTGTTCTTGTGAACATATCTAGGGTTAATGTACTTTTAGATAAGACTTAAAATAAAAAAGGGTCGTTAATCAAGGTTGACTTTCGGGTTGACTTTGGTTTTCCCCGTGTAAACTTCTTAATTCGGTTCAACCGTCTGGGCCGGGTTAAGGGGGTTACATTTGCTATGCTTGATTGTATTAGATCATTAGTGCGATGAATATGAATGTATGTTGATAATGTGTTAGGAATGTATGCTGATTTGGATTGTGTAAAGCATGTTGATTATGAAATGCTATTGTATGCTATGTTATGCTTGAGGGAAATCGGGGTGCCCATTGCCTTATTACACTAGTTGAATGTTTTTGTGAACTTGGATCCTTACTTGAAGCTGGCCTAAATCATGGTTTGATTTATTTTTTTGTCATGCTTTGTTAAAAATAGCACAATGGGTCTGAGGAGAGAGCTTAGGTCGAATACGATTGTGCATGCGGCTGAGCAGGGTAATCAAGGGGTTGAGAACCCAGCTGATGAGACTTTACCTCTGCCACCACCACCTGGAGGTGGAGAGCTAGAGCAACAAGGAAAAGCTGGTCCAGTCTTGGGTGATCTAACGCTATTAGTTCAGGCGATCATCTGAGCGTTTCAGTTTGTGGTATCTGGAGCGCATGTTCAGGCCCCGTACAGCTGGGTAGGCGGGTTTGCCTTTGGAAAGGCTGAGGAGTTTAGGAGTTGTGGAGTTCAATGGTATGTCTCCTGAGGCATCAGAAGCTTGGTTAGCCAGCACGATCCGTATCATGGATCAGATGGGATGTAATGATGTGCGCAAGCTGGGATGCGCAGTTTCTTTGCACCAGGGTGACGCATATAGTTGGTGGACGACTATTGTAACACCCCCTTCCCGGCTTGGTAGAGAACCGGGTTAGAGCGTATTACCAGAGGATAATACGATGATCAGTGTTATAAAATTTCATCTTGACCACATTCTTTATCAATATTAGTCAAACAGAATGTTTCCAATATATTTATTAGTCTAATTCAATCATAACAAATCCACAAATAACTATTTAGGATCATTTTATAACTTCTATAGGTTTAGGGACTAATTTGTAAAAAGTGAAAAAATAGGTCTTTTAAAGCAATAGTCAGAAAAACAATGTGGTTCAAATGCATGGATAACTACCCTATAAACTTTCATACAATTTGGGCTCATTAACACAATCAATTTATCTTTAATAAATTCAGTTGCTAAATTGTAACATTAGCAATATGTCCAATAAGCGTTTAACCAATTTACCTAACCCCGTATCGAAATGCCCTAGGCTATTTCAAAACAGGTGCACGAGAGTCAACTCTTGTTGACATTTCCTTTTAGACAGTTTTGATACAGGCTTGACCAGTATCTTAACGGATTGACCACCTTTGACTTTGACTTTGACAGTTTTGATACAGGCTTGATCAGTATCTCCAATGACAAAATGTTCCGGAACGACACTTTTTTTGTTTCGGTACACCCATACTTTCAGGTTCAATATTGCACACCCATACCAAAACGTCATCACCCGTTCCGATACGGCCTGGCCTGTAATGACATATTTTTTGCTAGTTTTTATTCGATTTACCCTATTGAACGATGTCCAAATGACACGAAATTTTACACGCAATATTTCAATGGTATAAACTACTAGCATGCCAATCTTCGTGACTATGAATATGTTTACTATGTTTTTACCTTTTTGAGCTATGTATGCATTTCCATCCATTTTCAGCTTTACCAAATGTATCATTTTATGTTATATAACTTATTACAATCTTAGCAATGCACCAGCAAAGCAAGACATGCACCAATGACTAGTTCAACTACTTTGACACCTTTCTATGAGTGTACAAGACAAAAACACATTACTTGCTGCTAGTAGTGACTTGTCTTGCTTGTCTATCTGATTTTCCGACACGCAAACCTTCTTAACCCAAAAATGCATGAGATGAGACACGTTAGGAATACTTTGCCTAGTCAGGTAGTCACCAACAATATAAGTAATAGTAATGCTATGGTTACACTTATGCATAATCTCATGCCAATATTGTCAATGCTATGCAACAATACACAATATATAAACATGTTTCATCTTCATTCTTAGTCTTTGGATTGAATCAAGATCGTGGATACGCGAATTCCTATGCCTCGCCAAATCAATATGTTGTGAGCACATCTTCACCTGCACTTGATGTTGATCCAGAGGTCTTATCGTTAGGAACAATTACGCGATCTAGGGCGCAACATTTCAGGGAAGCTCTTTTCCTTACTTGTGCTAATATTTCTGAGTCATTTTATGACACTTGTGCCTTAGAAGATAAGACTTTTAATGTGTTGCATCCTGCTATGTAACATATTTCAATTTTGTTATTTATGTTGATATGTAACATATTTCAATTTTACTATTTATGCCGGTATGTAACATATTTCGATTTTATTATTTATTAGGTGTGTGTGTATATATATATATATTATGCTACGTGTGTTTGATAACTTTGATAAGTATTCAATTGTTTCTGTGACAGGGTAAGACAAGAGACCAGCTGAATGCTTCTCCAATTCTCACATGTGCGGCTAAGGAAATTTGCATTTGAAATTCAAATGCAATGCACGTGAATGCATGTAGCAAGAATAGGAGCCGAAAGCCTTGTTTCGTTTCTCCTTGTGTGGATAAGACCAAGGAGTTATTCCTTGAATTTGCACAATTATCACATGCTAAATGTGATCAAAAGGTGGCGCCAATTGTCAAAATGCTTGGCTGAAAAATAAATCCGTCAAATTGAGAAGTTAAAAGCCTTTTAATTTTCAAATTGTATCTTTAATTATTAGCCACAAACATGTTTCGGCCAACCCTTCTTTTGTCCCTATATATATGTGTAAAAATTGAGTGTAAAAGGTTACACACTTGATGAATTTAATAATATTTGTGAGAATATTTCTCAATTTTAGTTCTTTTTAGAACTTTTTCTTTGATACTTTGGGTTCTCAATTCTTTGATAATTGAAGGGTCCAAGCCCGTATTCGAATAAATTCAAGATAAGATTCAGGTTCGTTCAACAGATTGTTCGAGTTCTTCCTTTGAGTTTGTTCATCCTTTTCCGACTATGAAGAACAGATTCGATTCAGGTTTGCATACCATATTATGCAGGTTCTTTCGAGTTCATCCTGTCAAGTCCCAAGAGTGTTGCTGCCATTGTTAAATGCTTGAAGAACTTCATCTTCAACGTTCAAACTATCCTTAAATTTCAGCAACTTTCTTCTCTCCCAATTCTAAATTTTTCTTTCATTCTCACTATTTTAAATATCTAACTTCAACATCATGTTTGTTTCTATTGCAGAGAAATACTTGCTATTATCCTAGATCCGCGAATGAACGAGGAATGTTGTTTTCACCATCAACACCCTTGTATCATATGGTAATCAAAGCTTAGGTCGGATTTTAACGTTTTTTGCTCTACATATATAAAAAACAACAAAAGAAATAAAAAAAATTAGTTTCGAAATTCTGGAAATTCCAGATGTCAAAGTCAACGTTTGACCACCAAAAAAGTCAAAAAAATCAAATTAAAAAAAACGGAAATTCAAAAAAAGAAGAAAAAAAATAGAGTTGAATTGTGTAGAATGAAAACAGTAGTGTTGAAATGTTTGATATGTTGAAGGATGTGTTATCTTACCTTGAAATGCTTTGTAATCACTCGTAATCAACTTTTCTTGTTTGTTCCGGAGATAGGATGGTGGTAAGCATTCCTACTGCCTAAGTTGCTAAATTATTGTTCTTTTAGCATCCTTTCTTTCATTTCATTTTGTTGTTTTCTTTTCAACCCCAACTTCTCAAACTTTCATTGTTGTTTCTTTAATTCCTAACCCTTATCTTTGTTCTAACAATATTTTCCCGTGACCCGTTGTTTTCCTTGCAATTTGACAACACTTCCAGAATCTGAAACGTTGGAAGAAATTCCTTTAAAGAACTAAGTACGGGAGACTGAGGGGAAAAGGCAAACTGAGCGTGTGAGATCAGAAGGGGAGACAAAAAGAGCCATTAAAGTTTTCTCCCGAGTGAAACACGAGCGCTGAGTGTTAAATTTTGAGTGCACTTTTCTTTGGAGTGACATCTGCGAGACTTTGATTGTGTGTGCTGTCAGGTCCTTTTTTGTTTATTTTACTAACCTATAATATTGTTTTCTTTTGGTTGTTTTGTTGTTAACTATGCCAGGTTTCGATGATCACACGGTTGACCAAGATCCACTGATTCCTCAAATGCAAGCCTTAGAGATAATGATGCAACGAGTAGTGGATACCGCCTTAGAGCCATTACAGTCGAGGATGGATAGGTTTGACAGAAGATCCAACTCTATTAATGATGTATTGAACGAATATGAAGATGAACGATCACTGAGGCAGCATATTCCTAGACAAGGACGTGTGCAACAAGTAGACGATAATTTAACTAACATTAAGGTTGCTATTTCTTTTTTTTAGGGGCGCTCAGATCCTGATGCATAATTGGCTTGGGAAAGTAAAGTGGAGCGATTTTCGAGTGTTATAATTACTCGGAACAGAAGAAGGTTCGATTAGCAGCAACAGAGTTTGTTGATTATGCCTTGATATGGTGGGACCAGTTAGTGCTTAGCCGTAGACGTACTGGTGATGACCTAGTTGCAACATGGATCGAGATGAAGCGACTAATGCGTAAAAGGTTTGTTGCTATTCACTATCATCATGATTTGTTTCAAAAGCTGCAAAATTTGAAATAGGGAAGTAGGAGCGTTGAGGATTATTTCAAGGATATGGAAATGGCTATGATGCGTGCGAATATCGAGGAAGATCGAGAAGCTACCATGGCACGTTTTCTAGCAGAGTTGAACACCGAGATTTCCAACGCTGTTGAGATACAACATTATGTCGAGATTGATGACATGGTGCAGATGGTAATAAAGATTGAACGACAGAAATGCATGAAGTCTTCAAATCGAGGTAACCCTTTCTTTAAATCTTTTTCAAATCCATTATATACTCCTAACAATTCCAGGAAACAAGCACCGAAAATGCCACTTCGGATTCGAGAGCAAGGTGAATCCAGCACACCAAAGCCTCCCGTTGCTGATAATGGGCGTGGCAAACAGCAAGTGGTGGTAAAAGAACGATCGCGAGATATCCAGTGTTTCAAGTGCCTTGGAAGAGGACATGTTGCTAGTCAATGTCCTAACCGGAAGGTTATGCTGATGCGAGGGGGTGGAGAGATTGAATAAGATTCTGAGGAGGAAGTGCATGATGTCCCTAATGAGAAGGAAGGCGAGACTGACCTAGAGGTTCCTAAAACTGGTAAAGTGATGGAATTAATGGTTATTAAGCGAAGTCTGAATGTGCAACAAGTACCGAATGATCTACAACGTGAGAATATCTTTCACACACGATGCAAGGTGCAAGACAAGGTATGTGTTGTGATTATTGATAACGCTAGTTGTACTAATGTTGCTAGTTCAGTGATGGTTGACAGGCTAGGTCTAAAGACGATGAAGCATCCACGTCCGTACAAATTGCAGTGGTTGAATGACGGTGGAGAACATAAAGTGATGAGACAAGTTGTTGTGCCGTTTTCAATTGGAAACTACAAAGACGAGGTCCCTTGTGAGGTTGTGACGATGGATGCTACTCACCTTCTTTTGGGACGCCCTTGGCAGTATGATAAGAAGGTAATGCATGATTGTTTTACAAACTGATACTCTATTATGCAGTAGGTAAGAAGATTACTTTGGCTCCTTTGACACTGAGTCAAGTAAATGAAGATCAAGCAAGCTTAAAAAAGAGTAAGAAATTTACAAAGGAGAAGGAAAAGATGAACGTTTATGCAAGCAGTCGAGAAATCAGGAAATGTCTTTCCTCTCACCAATATTTGTTTATTTTAATGTTTAAAGATTATTGTTTATTGGCTGAGTTTCCTACTGATTTTCCTGCATCGATTGTGTCCCTTCTGCAGGAATTTGAGGACGTGTCTCTGGAAGAAACACCGAAGGGATTGCCACCTCTTCGTGGAATTGAGAACTAGATTGATTTCATTCCAGGTGCGACTATTTCTAACCGACCAGCTTATCGAACTAACCCTGAAGAAACGAAAGAGCTACAAAGGCAAGTTACAGAATTGATGGGCAAGGGTTACATTCAAGAAAGTTTGAGTCTGTGTGCTGTTCTGGTGCTATTAGTGCCGAAGAAAGATGGATCTTGGAGGATGTGTGTAGATTGTAGAGCTGTGAATCAAATTACAATTAAGTATCGTCATCCCATTTCGAGACTTGATGACATGTTGGACGAGCTTTGCGGAGCTGTCATCTTCTCCAAAATTGATTTGAGAAGTGGTTATCATCAGATTCGCATGAGAGAAGGCGATGAGTGGAAGACAACCTTCAAGACGAAGCTAGGTTTGTATGAATGGTTAGTGATGCCATTTGGATTAACTAATGCACCTAGTACTTTTATGCGATTGATGAACCATGTTCTGCGATCTTCCATTGGTAAATTATGTGTTGTATACTTTGATGATATCTTGGTTTATAGCAAGTCTTTACAGGATCACATAGAACATTTGCGAGCTGTTTTGCAGGTTTTGAGAGAAGAAAGATTATTTGGTAACATGGAGAAGTGTGTATTTTGTACTGACAAACTCACATTTCTTGGTTACATTGTTAGTTCTCAGGGAGTTGAAGTTGATCCTGGGAAGTTAAAGGCAATTCAAGAATGGCCAAAACCGACATCGATTACTAAGGTTAGATCGTTTCATGGTTTAGCGAGTTTTTATCGACGGTTTGTTCCTAACTTCAGTTCTATTACCACCCCTTAACTGGTATTATTAAGAAGAATTCTAGCTTCTTTTGGGGTAAGGAACAAGAAGATGCCTTTTTGAAAATTAAAGATTGTTTAACTCGAGCACCTATGTTAGCATCACCTGATTTTGATAAAATGTATGAAATTGAATGTGATGCTTCTGGAATTGGTATAGGTGCTATTTTGATGCAGGAAAAGAGGCTCATTGCTTATTTTAGCGAGAAACTGAGTGCTGCTACCTTGATCTATCCAGTTTATGATAAAATGATGTATGCAATAATATGGGCTTTGGAGACGTGGCAGCATTACTTGTTGCCTAAGGAGTTTGTGATCCAAACTGACCAAGAGGCTTTGTGATATATCACAGGTCAGCATAAATTAAATAAACGACATGCTAAATGGGTTGAATTCTTAGAATCCTTTCCTTATGTCATTCGATACAAAAAGGGGAAAGATAATGTCGTTGCTGATGCATTATCACGTAGGTATGCACTTTTGAGTTATCTTGATTTGATTGGTTTTTCATACATTCGCGAGTTATACCCTGATGATCCTGATTTTATAGATAAGTATAATGCTTGTGAGAAAGGTGCAGATGGAAAATTCTACAGGCATGATGGTTATCTTTTCAAAGAAAACATGATATGCATTCCACAGGGTTCGATGCGTGACATACTAATCTGTGAGGCGCGCGAAGGTGGATTGGTGGGTCATTTTGGAGTCACCAAGACATTAAATAACTTGAAGGAACATCTGTTTTGGTCGAAGATGCGCAGAGATGTTGAAAGGTATTGTGAACGTTGTTTGACTTGTAGGAAAGCGAAATCGAAGGTTTCACCACATGGTATGTACTTACCGTTACCTATTCGTGATTCCCCTTGGACTGATATTTCTATGGATTTTGTATTGGGATTGCCTCGAACTAGGACATGTAGAGATGATATATTTGCTATGGTTGATAGGTTCTCTAAGATGGCACATTTCATTGTATGCCATAAAACTGATGATGTTGTTAATGTGGCTAACTTTTTCTTTAGAGATGTGCGATTACATGGTATTCCTAGGTCGATTGTTTCTGTCAGTGATATAAAGTTTTGGAGTCACTTCTGGAGGACTCTTTGCAGCAAATTAGGTACGAAACTTATGTTTTCTACTACTTCCCATCCCCAAACTGATGGACAAACTAAAGTTGTTAAAGAGTTTTATCTACTTTACTTCGATCCATCATTAAAAAGAACATTAAAACTTGGGAAGATTGTTTCCCACATGTTGAGTTTGCTTATAACCATGTTGTACATTATGCTACTAAATTGTCACCATTTGAGGTTGTTTATGGTTTTCATCCTATCACGCCTCTAGATTTGTTGCTTTTGCCAAAGGAACAGGTGATGAACAGGGATGGTTAAAGCAAAGTCGATTATGTGAAAAAGTTGCATCAACAGGTTGAGGAGAACTTGGAACGAAGGACTCAACAGTATGAAAAGCATGCAAACAAAGAAAGGAAGCGAGTCACCTTCGATGTTGGTGATTGGGTTTGGGTTCATTTTCAAAAGGAACGATTTCCAACCCAAAGGCAGTCCAAGCTGATACCGCGAGGAAATGGTCCTTTTCAGGTGTTGGAGAAAGTGAGTGACAACGCCTAAGTGTTAGATCTACCCGAAGAATACAATGTAAGTGCAACATTTAATGTTTCTGACTTAACCCCTTATGGTGATTCTACAGATTTGAGGACAAATCATTTTCAAGAAGGGGGGATGATGTGAGCACACCTTCACCTGCCTTTGATGCTGATCTAGAGGTCTTACCGTTAGGACCAATTACGCGATCTAGGGCGCAACGTTTTAGGGAAGCTCTTTTCCTTACTTGTGCTAATATTTCTGAGTCATTTTTATGATACTTGTGCCTTAGAAGATAATACTTTTAATGTATTGTATGCTGATACGTAACATATTTCAATTTTATTATTTATGCTGGTATGTAACATATTTCGATTTTATTGTTTATTAGGTGTTTATATACATATATTATGCTACGTGTGTTTGATAACTTTGATAAGTATTGAATTGTTTTTGTGACAGGGTAAGACAAGAGACCAGTCGAATGCTTCTCCATTTCTCACATGTGCAGCTAAAGAAATTTACATTTGAATTTCAAATGCCATGTACATGAATGCATGTAGCAAGAGAAGCAGCCGAAAGCCATGTTTTGTTTCTCCTTGTGTGGATAAGACCAAGGAGTTATTCCTTGAATTTGCACAATTATCACATGCTAAATGTGATCAAAAGGTGGCACCAATTGTCAGAATGCTTGGCTGAAAAATCAATCCGCCAAATTGAGAAGTTACAAGCCTTTTAATTTTCAAATTGTAACTTTAATGAATAGCCACAAACATGTTTCGGCCAACCCTTCTTTTGTCCCTATATATATGTGTAAAAACTGAGTGTAAAAGGTTACACACTTGATGAATTTAATAATATTTATGAGAATTTCTCTCAATTTTAGTTCTTTTTAGAACTTTTTCTTTGATACATTGGTTTCTCAATTATTTGATAATTGAAGGGTCCAAGTCCGTATCCGAACAAATTCAAGATAAGGTTCGGGTTCGTTCAACAGATTGTTCGAGCTCTTCCTTGGAGTTTGTTCATCCTTTTTCGACTAAGAAGAACAGATTCGATTCGGGTTTGCATAACAGATTATGCAGGTTCTTTCGAGTTCATCCTGTCAAGCCCCAAGAGTGTTGCTGCCATTGTTGAATGCTTGAAGAACTTCATCTTCAACGTTCAAACTATCCTTAAATTTCAGCAACTTTCTTCTCTCCCAATTCTGAATTTTTCTTTCATTTTCACTATTTTAAATATCTACTTCAACATCATGTTCGTTTCTATTGAAGAGAAATACTTGCTATTATCCTAGATCAACGAATGAACGAGGAATGTTTTTTCACCATCAACAACCTTGTATCACTATAAATGGTCTAGTCCCTCCGCCTCGCCAATATGACCAACAACAATACACATCCCTCCTCCTCGCCAAGTCAATATAGGCTGTAGCCCTAGGACAATAGTCCACCCGTACACTGAGCTCATGAATTCTATGGCATGCCAATTGTATGCAAAGTCCATTCCAATCCAAGGTTGCCATGTTGATAATCATTTCAATAATCAATGATATACCAATGTCCAATAAATTCAAAAATGTCGATGATAAATATCTGTATCTCATCATCAATAACTCATAGTTTAATATCAATATCAATGTCCGGAGGATTCAATGCAATAATCTGATGACAATGCGTATTTCAATGACAACACATAATTGCAATACCAATGTTCAATGGAAACTTACCGACACTTACCAAAGTGTCCGATTAATCATCCAATGCAATTGCTTCAATAATATTGTTAGCGAAGTAATCTAAAATATCAAATAATGATATGGGAAGGCCTTTTGCCTAAACCCGAGAATACGACTACACTCACCTTAATAATCTGAAGCTTTCAAGGCTCTTAGATAGCAATCCCATCATTCCTAGCTTTGGTTGGTGATGATGGGTACTTCTTATCAATGTCTTGAGCTAGGAAATCAATTGGGAGATTGTTAGAATCGATATTATGATATAAAAATCAATATAACAATATCAAAATCGATAACCGATTTCGTTAGAGATGACAACGATGAGATATCCATGGATAGTCAAAACCCTAGCTTAGATTAGACTCAATATTTCCATAGAATATATTAATAGATTGAGGAATATAGCTTACACGACTGATAGCAATGATTCGATGTCGATAAATCAAAGAAATAGGAAAGCTTGAAATTATTCCAATAGAGGTGCTTGTTTGTTCAAAGTGAGGAAGAAGATGAAGAGATTGAGAGGTGCTTGGTAAGTAAATTTTCGGGTAGGCCTCTTCTATATTTGTTTACTTTGTTTGTAGGAGGATAATTAGGCTTCATCAATGTATAAACTCCGACCATCGAAACTTAATTCAGACTGGACCGGATTTTAGGGTGTTACACCTATCACCGCTGGTGTGGAACCCAATGAGGTAGATTTGGAGTTCTTTCGAAGTGCCTTTAAGAGGAAGTATCTTGGAGTGAGATACTTGGATGAGAAGAAGCGCGAATTCATGTCGCTTGTTCACGAAAATCTCTCGGTGGCTGAGTACGAGGTCCAGTTCGTACGTTTGAGCCAATATGCCCATGAGTTGATGCTGAGTGAGAGGCATCATTGTGATCGTTTTCGGTATAGGCTGATACAGGAAGTCAAGACCTATATGTTGGCTACAGACTACACATATTTTGATGTGCTTGTATGTCGAGCTAAGGACAACGAGAAGAACTTGGGTATGTCATCTCCTGAAGGTGGTTCTAGCTCGTGTAAAAGAGCAGCTGAGTCTAGTTCCGGTGGTGGATTGAATTGGAGAGGCTGAGATAGGAGATATCAGCCTACTGCTAGGCGTGGTAATGTTGGACATGGTGCACCGGCTCAGGGGATAGGATGAGGGCAGAACAGAACACGTGTTGGTCGTGTGGTTCTTGGGGTCATCTGCGGGGAGATTGTCCTCGTGCGGCTAGGGAGGTACAGGCTCCTATTGTGGTGGCAGGGAATTCTTGCTGGAATTGTGGTTCAGCGAACCATTCCAGGCATGAGTGTCCTCTGTTGGCTGGTGGAGGCCAGGAACATGCACTTGTTGTGGCTGCACCTCAGAGAGTCCGTGGGTGCGGTTGAGGGAATTTCTAGAGGATAGATGAGTGTCAGCGTGGTATTGCTCATTTTGTAGCAGTTCGGCCTGAGGGAGGAGGTCCTGCGAGGGTCTATGCTCAGTGCGAAGAGCGCAACGACACCGATGTAATCGCAGGTACCTTTATTCTTCAGTCTTTATCATTGTTGGCTATAATTGATTCTGGATCCATGTATTCATATATCTTGAGTTAGCATGCACATTTTCTTGATATATCTGTTGAGTTGCTTGAGGTAGGAATTCAAGTGACTAGTTATTTTGGTGAGACTGTAGTCACTAGGAAGTTGTATCGGAGGTGTCCCTTATCTATTCAGGGCCATGTTTTTCTTGTGGATTTGATGAAGTTACCCTTTTATGGTTTTGATGTGATCCTTGGTATTGATTGGCTATCTGTGAATAGGGTGGTGGCGGACTTTGATGTTATGCGAGTTACTTTAAAGCTTGCCGATCATTATGAGGTTGTGATAGTAGGCGCGAATGTGAAATTCTTGTCTAATGTGGTTTCGGCGTTGGAAAAAAGTTGTATACTATGGTTGGGATGTGAGGCTTACCTTGCGCATGTGATGAATCTTGGTACAAATGATGTATGTGTGCAAGACATCAGAACCGTTTGCGATTTTCCGGGTGTCTTTCTAGAAGAATTGACTGGATTACCGCCAAACAGAGAAGTTGAGTTTGGTATCGAATTGTATGAGAATACGACTCCGATGTCCATTGCTCCTTATCGCATGGCACCTAAGGAGCTGAAAGAGTTGAAGACGCAACTTCAACAGTTGCTGGATCGAGGGTTTATCCGGTCAAGTGTGTCACCTTGGGGTGCGTCAGTGTTGTTTGTAAAGAAGAATGATGGGACAATGCGGGTGTGTATATATTATCGGCCGTTGAACAAGCTAACGATCGAGAACAAATACCCTTTGCCAAGGATTGATGATCTCTTTGATTAGTTTCGAGGAGCCTCGGTGTTTTCTAAGATAGACTTGAGGTCAGGGTATTGCCAGTTGAAGGTAAAGGATGTGGACGTACATTATGAGTTCTTAGAAATGTCGTTTGGTTATACCAACGCACCTACTGCATTGATGGATATGATGAATCGTGTGTTCCATGAGTTCTTGGATCAGTTTGTGGTGGCATTCATCAATGATATCATTGTGTACTCTCGTACCTAGGAGGATCATGATAGACACTTGAGGATAGTTTTGCAAGCGTAGTTCGAGAACCAGTTGTATGCCAAGCTAAGTAAATGTGAGTTTTGGCTTAAAGAGGTGGTCTTCCTTGGGCATGTTGTATCGGCTGAGGGTATTCGCGTTGATCCGCATAAAGTAGATGTTATGATGAGTTTGAAGGTGCCTAAGTCGGTGACAGAGGTACTGAGTTTTCTTGGTTTAGCTGGGTATTACCTTAGGTTCATCGAGGGTTTCTCGAAGATTGCTACACCTTTGACCAAGTTGTTGTAGAAGAATGTTCTCTTTGAGTGGACAGAGGCGAGGCAGCAATTGAGAAGCTGAAGGAGTTTGTGGTCTATAGTGATGCGTCCATTGTTGGTTTGGGCTGTGTGTTGATGCAGGAGGGTAAGGTAGTATCTTATCCATCTAGGCAGTTGAAGGTGCTTGAGCGTAACTACCCTACTCACGATCTTCAGCTTGCTGATGTTTTTTTGCCTTGAAGATTTGGAGGCAATATCTATATGGCGAGAAGTGTGTGGTGTTCACGGATCATAAGAGCTTGAAGTATCTTATGCCTCAGAAGGAGTTGAATCTTAGGCAATGTCATGGGTGGAGTTGCTTAAGGATTATGATCTATCGATCGATTATCACCTGGTAAAGGCAAATGTTGTGGCTGATGCTTTGAGCAGGAAAGTGGCTGTGGAGTTGAGGGCAATGTTTGCTCGCTTGAGCATATCGCGAGATGGTGGTCTTGTTGCTGTATTACAAGTGAATCCGTCACTGATCTAGTTGATCAAGGATAAGCAGTTGCTTGATGATTCTCTTGTTCCCCATGTTCAGGACACTGCGAAGGGTAAGCTTTCGGATTTCAGTTTTAATGATGATGGTGTTTTGTGTTTTGGGTGTCGAATAGTGGTGCCAGATGATGTTGAGTTGAGGCGCACTTTTCTGATTGAAGCTCATAGTTGTCCTTTCGCTGTGCACCCTTGTAGTACTATTGGGTGGGGTTGAAAAAGGATGTTGCCGAGTTCGTTAGCAAGTGCATGGTGCGCCAGCGAGTAAAGGCTGAACATCAGGTTCCCTCTGCGTTGTTGCAACCTTTGAGAATTCCATAATGGAAGTGGGAAAGGATTACTATGGATTTTGTGTCTGGTTTGCCGTTGTCACCATCAAAGAAGAATTCAAATTGGGTGATTCTTGATCGTCTCATGAAGTGTGCACATTTCTTGCTTGTGCATACTACGTATACCATGGATAAGTTGGTAGAGTTGTACATTGTAGATATTGTGCGGTTGCACGATGTACCAAAGTCTATAGTGTCGGATAGGGATCCAAGGTTTACATTGCATTTTTGGGAATGTTTGCATCATGCTTTGGGTACACGGTTTAATTTTAGTACTTCTTATCATCCTTAGATGCATGGACAGTCAGAACGTGTTATCCAGGTGATTGAGGACATGTTGAGATGTTGCGTTATTGATTTTCAGGGTTCATGGGAGAAGCACTTGCCTTTGGTTGAGTTTGCTTACAACAATAGTTACCAGGCAAGCATTCAAATGACTCCATATGAGGCTTTGTATGGGAGAAAGTGTAGAACGCCTCTTTGTTGAGCGGAGACGGGGCAAAAGTTGATTACGATGCCGGCTATGTTGAAAGGAACCACCGAGAAGGTGAAGCTCACTTGTGAGTGTTTGAAGGCAGTATCGGATCGGCAAAAGTCTTACGTGGATCTAAAGCGTAAGGAGATTGAGTTTGCGGTTGGAAAATATGTGTTCTTGAAAGTATCGCCTTGGAAGAAGATGATGAGATTAGGGCCTAAGGGTAAGCTTAGCCAGAGGTTTATTGGACCATATGAGGTTGTGGAGTGTATTGGTCCTGTGGCATATCGGTTGAGGTTACCTCCCGAGCTGGAGAAGATTCATGATGTATTTCATGTCTCGATGTTGCAGAGGTGCAGATCGAATCCTTCGGATGGGATGCCTGTTGAGGAGATAAAGTTGAATCTGGATCTGTCTTATGATGAGGAACCAATGAGGATTCTTGATGTGAACAACAAAGTTCTTTGTGGCAAGACGATAGAGCTTGTGAAGGTGTTGTGGCGACACCGAGGAGTTAAGAAGGCCACTTAGGAAAGCAAGGCGGACATGCTGAAGCACTTTCCGCACTTTTTTCCTTCAGGTAAAATTTTGAGGACGAAATTTCCTAAGTGGGGAGAGTTGTAACGCCCTGGTTTTGGGCCTAGATCTTTTAGACGTCGGATCGGACTGGTCGAAAATAGTTTGAATCATATTAGGAGGTTTAGAGAAATCAAGGATCGAGAAAGGATAAAAATATGGTAAAAATTGCTAAAATCCTCTAAAATCATGTATAAGGGGTTGCTCAAATCAATATTACAAAATAAGCTTTAGAAGTGATACATTTTGGGAGCTATGGTGTAATTACACCTTCCTTAAATTGACATGAGTTTTAAAAGGACTTTTAGATGATTAAGAAAAAGGAGTTTTGTCTAATTAAATTGATTAAAATAAAATAATGAGAAGTTTTTGACGTAACTAACTTTCATATCAGCAAAACCATTTTCTCAGCTCTTTTCTCCATATTTCGTTTCTCCCAAACACCCTCTCTTCGATTTCTAAACCATTATCAAGAGTTCTCTTCAAATTCTTCAAGATTTATTAAGGAAAAACTTGTCAATCATCGAGGAAGGCAAGGATTGAAGGTAAATCTCGTTCTCAACCTTCAATTTAGGTTCTTTATTTAAATTCCCAAGATCTTTGACTTCTAAATGTTGTTTTTGGCTGAGTTTTGATAATATTTATGATTTAAATCAAAATCTTACAAAATTATGATTTAAATCTTACTTTTCAGATTGATATTAATGAGCTCTATTTTGGATTTATTGCAATTGAGTTTTGAGTTGATTATTATGTTGAAAACGGACTTTGATGATATAAATCCCGAAATCCTTGAGATCCTTGAGTTTCTTAATGGTTTTAGTTGCGTTTTTAGGTGGAATGATGAAGTTATGCTTGCTGGAGGTAGAAGGAATGGTTTAGGTTGTTTTTAGATGTGTTTTGGTATTTAATAATGTTGGCTAGGCTTGGTTTAGGAAGCAATCGATTGAGTTCTCGGTTGTTTCGGATCGGTAAATTGGTTAGTTTTGGTGAGCAACGAGTTTGTGTTTAGTTGCTGGTGTTGAAATGCATTTTAATGCATTTGAATCTCTATTGTAATGCTCTAAAAACATGGGATCTTGATCCGGAAGTAAACAAAGCATTTTTTGGAGGATTCAGAAGGGTGATTTTCGTGTCGGCGAGTGAGCATTCGCGTATCGGTGAGTGAAAACTTATTTTCCAGCTTTTTAAAACTTTGAGCGTGGTCTTAGGAGCTTAGTGTAAGGTTGAAACACTTACTAAGCTCAAGAGTAAGTGGTTCGAAAGTCTCTCTCGGAATGTGCTATGTTTTCGTTGGAAATGCACTTGAATTGAATGTGGTTTAATTACTATTTTAAAGCATGTTTTTGAGCATTCAGGATGCTAGTTTTAATGCCATTTTGTTAAGGATGCAATTGGTAGGTGATCCTTGGATTTATGAGATATATGTATTTGAGTTTAAGCATGTTTAAGATTGTGAAAATGGCATTGTAATTTATTCTTGTAAAACAGTGGAATAATGATGTTAAATGATTATATTGGCAAGTGATGGAAATGGTTTGTGGTTACTTTAATTGGATATTGTTAGCCGGCTATAGGATTGGATGCACCGTGAATAAAGTCACCTTGGATGTCGAGGGGTTGTGATTGTATTGTATACTCCATCCATGTACCCTAACAATTAAGGATAAGATCACAACGGTTGATGGTTTAATCTCCTTTGTGGATCTTGTGGTTTCGGTTACGTGCTATCGTTAGTGGAATTATCACAGGTAAGAAATGCGCACACTTCGTAAGGCGATCCACAATCACCCAAACAGAATTCTTCTTTGTTGGCGATAGAGGCAAACCCGACACAAAGTCCATGGTGATCCTCTCCCATTTCCATTCAGGGATCCTCAACGGTTGCAACAACCCCGAAGGAAGCTGATGCTTAGACTTAACACGCTGACAAACCATGCACTTGTTCACATACTCAACGACAATCTTCTTCAAACCCACCCAGTAGTACTCACCCTTCAGATCACGGTACATCTTTGTACTACCAGGGTGCATAGTAAAAGGACTACTCTGAGCTTCGGTCAGAATAGTACGCTTGAACTCAACATCATCCGGCACCACTATCCGACTTCCAAAACATAGAACACCATCATCATTAAAATAGAAATTTGATGGTCTATCCTCAGCAATATCCTGAACATATGGCACCAAAGAATCATCCAACAATTGTTTATCCTTTATCAACTGAACTAGAGATGGTTTCACTTGCAATTAGCAACAAGACCACCATCTCGCGATATACTCAAGCTAGCAAACATTGCCCTTAACTCCACCGCCACTTTCCTGCTCAAACAATGTAATTTCTCCCGAAACACTCCAGGGAACTCACATACAGTTCTTATATCCTGAACGCGCACCTCCTTTGAACTAGGATTCATAACAAAGGCTAGGTAAGCTTCACATCCTTGTCGCAACATCCAGCTCGTTTCCAACGTAGACACCACATTGGCAAGAAACTTCACATCCGCAAGTTTCAACGAAACTCGCTTGCTTTCGAAATCCAGAACGGCTCTATGCTCAACAAGTCAATCCATGCCAAGGATTACATCAAAACCATAGAATGGAAATTCCATGAGATCAACAAGAAAAACATGATTTTGCATCTTCAAGGGACATCTCCTATACAACTTCCTTGTTACAACCGTCTCACCAAAGGAACTAGTCACACGCATACCAACATCCAAAGACTCAACAGGTAAACCAAGCATTTGAGCATGCTCACGCAATATGTACGAGTGTGTAGATCTAAAATCAATCAAAGAAAGTAATGACAAGGATTGCAAAGTAAAGGTACATGCGATCACGTCCGTGTCATTCCTTCCCTCACGATGGGCATACACTCGAGCCTGACCACCACCCTCAGGTTGAACAGCCACAACATGCACTACGTTCCTTCCACCATCATCCCTACACTGAAAATTACCATGGCCACGCCCACGACCTCTCTATGGCTCAGCTGCTGTCACCGGAGTCTGTCCCTCTCTCAGCGGCTGAGGACAATCTTTCTTCAAATGCCATCTGTTTCCAGAATTCCAGCATGTCCCAAGGTTACCCCAACACTCACCATCGTGTCTCCTACCACAACGGTTACACTCAAGAGTCCTCGTGGCAGCATTAGGTCCTTGCTGACCTCTACTAGGGTTGCCACCCCCACGTCTAGCATCATAATGTGGCTTTCTATCCTTATGTCTCTTGTTGCGATCTCTACCATAATCTCGTCCAGCAGCTCGGTTTCCAGAGCTAGATCAACCCGCTCTGCTTGCCAAACCAAGGTTCACTTCAAATTCCTTGGCTCTAGTGACCAAAACATCAAAATCAGTGTAATCAACTACAAGCATATAGGTCATCACATCCGCTACCAGCCCATAACGGAACCTTTCGCACCTTTCCCTCTCGCTAGGAATTAGCTCAGGTGCATACTGGCTAAGGCGAACAAACTGAATCACATATTCAACTATAGACATTTTCCCTTGCATAAGAGACATAAACTCCCTCTTCTTCTCGTCGAGGTAGCGAACTCCCAGATATTTCCGTTTGAACGCATTCAAGAAGAATGTCCAAGTCACCTTATCGCCCTCTATGTATAAGCATCACCATGCAGTAGTGACACAATGCATCCCAGCTTTTGCACATTATTGCAATTCAGCTGACCAAGAATCCTCTTGGTGCTCTCCAACCAAGAGTCAGATCCTTCCGGTGACAAACCTCTAAACTCAGTCCCTCCAAGACTACGGAGATACTCCAACGGCAATCTCACATTAGCACCATCCTAAGGTGCAGCTCCATGAGCTCCAGCTACTGCTGCCTGGAAAGCTCCAGCAATAGCCTTTATCAACATGGTCATGTCAGGAGCAGCTTGCCCCTGAAAACCCTCGGTCCAGCAACCCCAGCACCAACTCCAGCAGCACCAGCCCTAGCTGCACCACCACTAGGTGGTCCACCAAAGGGAGGAGGAGGTAAATCCTCAGCATTCTCCGTGTTCTCATTATAAGCCATAGATCTAGTATTGATTCTCAGCTCTCTATGTGGCCCCATTATAAAAACAATGCACTGACAAAATTGCAATAAAAACAATTATGCATAATAAGGTAAGTAATCCAAGTACTCAAGCTCATTTTCGAAAACAATTATTCTCATTAGTTTTGATATGGCAACGGGATCTCCAACCACCCTCCAAACATAGCATAGCATCACAAAATCATCTCAGTTGAATCATACATCAATGTTCATACTTCAAGCTTCCACTGAAAAGACGCAACCATGCATAATCACATCCAACAACCACATACCAAGCCCTAATTATTCAATAACCTGGCTCTGATACCAACAAACGTAACCCCCTTAGCTCGGCCTAGACGCTTGACCCGAACTACGAAGATTACACGGGGAAAACTAAAGTTAACGCGAAAGTCAACCTTGATTAACGACCCTTTTTTATTTTTAATCTTGTCTAGATGCACATTAAGCCTATGTGAAGACTCACGAGACATGGTAGAGAAAGGCACATCGGTCAGAAAGCATTTAGTAACTCAATTGCACTTTTAACAAGAGTAAGGACCAAAATGTAATTTTTGTAAATTAGAAGGACTTTGCTGATTTTAGGATTACCAATATGAAATTAATCATGTTACATGCTTTTCTGTCATGTTTCAGCTTAAAAAGACATTCCAAGCTCAAGCAATTGCATCCACAACATTTAGGACTAAAATGTAAAGCATGAAAACTCAAAGCAATTCAAATCAGCATCCAACGGTCAACTGTATCGGAACGCCCACCCTCCGTACCGAACGCACGTATCAAAATGGTGTTGACCGTTTCGGTATGCGGGTATGTTTCGAGACTAGTATCGAAACAGGGCACTCTAGTGGCCAAATTGTTTCGAAACCTCTACAACCCGTTCCGAAATGTTGTGACCATTACAGGCCCCCGTTTCGAATCTGTGGAAGACGTTTCGATACACTATGCCCTGTGACAGTAGAAATTACTGGTTTTTCACCCTTTAACCCATTCAAACATGCCTCAAAGATTCTCTGGTCATACCAACAATTCATTTTGATGCTAAGGAACATATTTAAGACTCTCTAACAAGAGAATGGCATCAAACACAAAATCACATAGTCTAAAGGCATGCTCCCTAGTCTCAAAACCAATATAAGAAACCCAACCTCAAACCAAACGTTAGAGACCATTTACAACCCACAAATGCCAACATACACATTCCACAAACTTAGGGAGTTCAAACATATCTCCCAAAACAACCTTGGTTTCCCATTGCCACATATCGAAACTAAAGTGTATAAAAACATCACCATACATGAGCTTGCACTTCCTTGGATGTTCTTATCCTTCTTGATGCCCGAAAATACCTCAATTATCTGCATTATTGGTAAAAGAGAGAGCGTAAGCACAATTGCTTAGTGAGGCATGCTCTAAAGAAAACCAACACAATAATGCATTTCTTGAAAACACTTTCTCAAAAGCTTTTAAACAACATGCGCATTCTATCCCATGCTTGAAAACCATTCAAAGCAACTTCTCATTGAAGACACATGTACCTCCATTCTATCTCATGCATTTAAACCAATGCAAAACTCGTGGCAAAGCCACATTCATGCTTGTAACACCAAAGCATTTCATATACAAATCTCATATGCATTTCTCATAGCATAAATCATTTCATCAAAGGTACATGTGAATCAAAAGCATTTTCATATATTGTATTGGCATTTCACATCTTATTATTACTCGGATATGCGGACATCTCACTAGACACTTCCGGTGCCATCTACCATCTCCGTACTCACTCGTCTAGTAATATAATTTCCGGTGGAATCTAACATCACCGTACTCACATGGCAAAATCTCTCATCGCCACAAAGCTTGGGTATTTCACCAGGTCCTACCCGATGGAATGCCCATCATCAGTTCTCTCCCTTTGGATTTAACCAAAGAGCACCTATGAATTTTTTTAGTTTATAGTGCACTCTCATCCTATTGATCGATCAATTATATTCGGTAAGTATCTCAACATCTATGCCAATATATTATGTCAAATCATCATCTCACCTACTGTTTTTCATGCACCATTTCCAAATCATTCTCATCTCATTTCAAAACCATAACATTTGCTATGCTTTAAAACAAAAGCTCAAATCTCAACTATGCAACATGTTATCTCATGAAATCATTTCAAGCATCATCTCGTGCTACAAATCATGCATAAAAATAGTAGGAATTTATCTATCCCAAACCATGAGCATGTAAAAGCATTTTGGGGCAACCACCACATTTAAGAGAGCAAATCTAGCCAATACTTACTTCCAGACTTAGGAAGGTGTTTCAAACCTTTCCTAAATCCCCAGACCATGATTCTTTGTCCCTCAAGGACTTCTAAAACCATACGCACTCACCGATTACGTTTCGCGTGCTTGCCGAAACGCTATCTAGGCTCCCAGATCAACACCAAAGTCGTCCGAAGGTGTCTCCCCTGTTTTTAACACATAAGAGCAGAGGATTAATGCATCATCATGCATTGAAATCACCATCCACACACCTAAACTCGCTGCTCTGCTCAAACACCTCATTTCGGCTACCAAACACAACTGAAAACATCTCCAAACTCTTCCAAAACAAAGCCCAACCAAGATCTATCACTTCTAATCATTTCTAAACATCAATTAACATCAAAAACCACCACAAACTCGCCCTTATACCTCCAGCTATGACAAAACACCAAAATCACCCCAAAAACCATCATTCTAGCACACAAAACTTAGGAAACCAAGCCTATTCGGGATTTGATTGATAAAACCTCATTTGTAACATCAATTAACATCCAAAATACATTAGAAAACCACCTCAAAACAGAGCCCAATCATTCACCACGAAAATCTTCAAGATCTCTTCCAAAATCATGAGTTTTAATACAATTTATTGTTTCTAATATTAAAACCACTCAAAAAACATTAACCGGGGATTGATAGCTTGGGAATTTCAGTAAAGAATTGATCATTGGAGGAGAAGGATGAAGCTTACCTCTAATGGATGATTTCTCCTTGATTTGGGCAAGTTTTCTTGAAAACTCAATGTGGAAAATAAGAGGATTTAAAGAGGAAATGATTAGGAATCAAAAGAAGATTGAAATCTCATCAAATGAAGTGAAAATCAAAGTATAATTGTTGGAGATAATGTGTTTGGCTGAAAAGAATTTGAGAGAAAATGAAATGAGAGAAAATTTGTGAAAAGTAGTTATGAATAGTCAAAGGTAGTTTCTCATTTAATTAGCCTTCATTTCCTTTAATTAAAACATTAATAAAATCACCCAAATTAAGGAAAAATCTGATGAAAAACATTTTGGTAAAATTAGCTCCTTAAAGATTCAAAATTTCAATCCTTTACAAAACAGTCAATATTTAACTTTGTAAAAACTGTGATTTGGTCACTACACCAAAATGTAGTATTTCCAAACCTTATTTTGTAAATTAGATTTCACCATAATCTTTCATATATTAAATGAGGATTTTTAGATATTTTTCTATATTTTAAAGCTAAACCATCTAGGCCCAAAATTTGGGTGTTACATTTGAGTTTGATCACTTGCGAGCCAATATAATGTTGATGGTTAATGATTAAGCATGAGATGCTTGGGATTTATGCTAGAATGCATGTGATACTTGGTTTAAGGATGAGCAAAGGATTTTGCTGTTGTTTAATGATGCTATGAGCATGTGGTTTTAAAAGTGCATTGATGCTTTAGAGAGTATGTTTTAAAGGAATGCATGAGTTTGAAAATGATGATATCTCGCTTTTAAAAATGCATTGATGAATGGATGGTTTTAGCGATCCTCACTAAGCTTTATGCTTACGCTCGTTTGATTCACCAATGCAGAGAATTAAGCAATTGAGGCAGCAAGAAAGCAAGTGGAATTCAAGCATTTTTGATTGAGCAATGTATGTGGTTTTACCTTAGTGTAATAAGAGGCAATGGGTGAGATTTAAACTCTTGGTTATTTTTGTGATGTTAAACACCTTGGGCATGTTTGGTTTGCTTATTCGGATATGTAAATGGACTTTGAGTGATGGTTTGAGCTTGAATATGGTTTTTAGCCTTTTTGTTGTTTTGGCATCTAGGAAGCATGCCTATAGTTCTATAGCTTGCAAGAATGATGCTATGATATAGCTTGTGCTTCGTATGTATGGTCTTTGATGTTAACCATGTTGTATGTGTGTTGGGACAAGTGTCAAAATGGTTCTGGAGATGAAAACTTGTTAAAACCAGCAATTTAGAAAGTTACTAGCCCAGGCATTTTGGAATGCCCTTATCCATTTCGGAACGAAGGGTTGTAATGACCATGGTGTCTCGGAATAGGAAGGCATGTTCTAGAACATTTCGCCACTGTGAACCAACGTATCAAAACGGGGTTCTTGTGGTTTCGGAACCTCCCCATGCATTGAAACGATTACTCTTGTTTTGAAATGACCGTTCCAATACATGGTTCTTTGTTCCGAAACACTTGACCGTTGGATGCTGAATTTGAATTGCTCGAGTTCTAGTTTCTTACGTTTTGGCCCCTGAGTAATGATTGTTCAATTGGTTGAGTTTGGATGGTCCTTTTGTGATGAGATTTGACATGTTGGCATGCTTTATGACTAAATTTGTTTGATAACTCTAAAATATGGATAGTCCTTGCAATTCTTGAAATTTACAAATTAGTCCCTAAAAGTTAAATGAATGTAATTGAACCCTTAATTGAACTCTAATCGTTGTGCTGTTATCTCCTAATCGCTTTGCTAATCATATAGGATAATAATGTGCGTCTAAAAAGATAAAAGAAAAAAGAATCGTTAATCAGGGTTGACTTTTACGAGTTAACTTCGATTTTTCCCGTGTGAACTTCTTAGTTTAGGTTGGGCATCTAGGCCAGGCTAAAGGGGTTACAGTTTAAGGTGGCTAAAAGAGGGCGAATCAACATTGTTGTCTTTGCACGATTCATGCCGTGACTAGTATATTCTAAAGAGGGCATCAACAACACTATGACTTAGACATAAGCGGAGTCAGTTTCGAAGCGTTCTGTTGAGTGTTGTAGTTCTGTCGAGTTTTCCGCTGAGACACAGTTCCGTTCCCCTGCCGAGGCAGCGAGAGGGTCTCAGCAGTCTACCTGCCATCCCTCGCCGAGGCATTAGAGTCTGGCAGCACAAAATAACTTGTCCTATTTAACACAGTTTCACAGTAAGCAGCAACATAACCCTGCATGTTCTATCAACCTAACTTTATCTTTTAATTACTTGTGTTTTTATTTTATTTTTATTCTCAACAATCAAATTAATTGTGCATTTACTTTTCTTTGTGCAGGAACAACAATTCGAATCAAGCTGTCCAATCCCTGTGGGAGACGATATCTTTTATATTATAACTTGACAAGAGTGTGCACTTGCGCTCATAAATAGAGAACACCCAAAACGCTCTACAAGTTTTTTGCGCCGTTGCCGGGGATTGGTAACAGCGAAATTCGTATTTATATTTATGCACTTTTATTTTTATTTGCATTTAATTTTAGTGTTTACTACTCTTATTTTCATTCGAAAAAAATATGTGGGAAAGTTCTTATTCAGGTGCCCCACGAGTTAAGGGCAACATTATTTGGGAAAGTTCTTGCGAATTTTGTAAAGGCAATCATGCGTTCAACAGTTGCCCTCGTCTTTTTGCAGCAGACATGTCGAGAAAAACCACTTGGGAATGGATGTCTTAATATGAGCAGCAGATGCCACCGCAGCAGCATGATATTTCATGGTATGATCAAAAAACTCAATTTTTTTACCAAAACAACTTTGCTGTAGAAAGCGACATGCCCTGGGAATTTAGATATCCGCAAGAACAACCAAAATCTTTGGAGGATGCACTTCGAACCTTCCTTGCGCTCAAGGATAAAGTGACATCTGCTATGGACGCCAGGATCACTAAGATGGATGCATGGCTGAACAATTCAGTCCTCATCAATGCCATAGATGAACCGAAACAATTAAGTCTGAGGGATACTGATGTCCCATGACAAGAGGACGAAGAGCAATGTGAGAATAGATCTCCGATGTGTTAGGAGCAATTAGAAACTCCAAGCCAAGAGGATGTATAACACTGACCAGGCAGCAAGTTTGACAGCTATTCCGGCAGCTACCTAGAACCCCTCCCTAACGATGAACTGACAGCACCTGAGCTAAGCTATGCCTCAGCAGAGAGGCTCGCAACGACAGAATCCTCCATAATGACGCCTGCCTCGGCAGCTATGGATTATATATATCTAGACGAGCCAATGAAGGCAAATTTATAGCTGACAAAATCTTTATTGATGGAGATTTTCAAGGAGCCTAAAGAGTTTTCCCTTGACCAGCACAACACTATGACAGAAGACTACCACAACAGCTGGTTGCTGTAGCAGCTGCCTCGATAGCAAAAGAAATTTTCACATATGACGAACTTCGACAAAAAGGAGGT
The DNA here is from genome assembly GCA_958450335.1 of Hibiscus tridactylites. Classification (NCBI taxonomy): domain Eukaryota; kingdom Viridiplantae; phylum Streptophyta; class Magnoliopsida; order Malvales; family Malvaceae; genus Hibiscus; species Hibiscus tridactylites. Next base: position 60,557,740 of record OY288276.1, on the reverse strand, counting down.
AAGTGCTTGGTTAGGTAGTTATATAATTTTTCCTAATCACATGTTCATGCCTTCAGGAATAAGAACAAGAAGGAAGGTTCATGTAGAGTGTCCACAAGTTCTATATTTTGTACACATTCTTGCCCTTAGTATTGTTGTTCTTAAGCTCATTTAGACATATTTAGATGCATTGTATGCATTATAACAATATATTCTCTTTTACCAAGCTTTTATTGAATATTTTATGTTTGGTTGAGAAAAGTTACTATTTTAGTTTAGTTTATATTTTTAGGTGTTGTAACAAGGAGACGAAAAGAAAGCTGGAACAAAATGAGTTGTACTAAAGCAGTTCCAGATTCCGCCAAGGATGCTGTCGAAATAGCATTGCCGCCAAGTGCCGCCCTAGAAGGAGTTACACCGACTTAGCCAAGATGGGTCGCGATTTAGAAAGGGCAATTTCCTAAGCTTAATGAGCCCATTCTTGCGATTTTCTGAATCCTGTAGCGGCCAGTAGAGGTAATCCAAGATCGATAAGTAGGACACTTATCTTGCAGAGGAAGGCAACGTCCAAAGAGTCCATATTAAAGTCAAAAAGGAGTCTTCATTTAATGTAAATATACTTTCAGAACTTCTACATCAAGGAGGACTCAAACTTAGGTCATGAGCCCTATATATACCAAATGCTTGTAAGGGTATATGGGCATAACGAGGTATGGGGGAATATGTACTTGAACAGCCGCACATCAGAGATGTAGCTAAATAGGTTGGAGTTGTTGGGGGTCGCGACCCAACACTCCTACGGTTTAAGGCGCATGTATGTAAAGTAGTTTGTGAGAACGGTTGTATTAGTTTTGAGTTGTTTTCAAAAAAATCCAAAGTTTGTTTAATTTATGCTCTTTGTTATTTCGATTATTCTACACCAGTTAGTTGAGAGAAAATCCATTTGTCATGAACGAAAGTGCAAGGGTCACGAAAGGGTTAAGCACAATCACAACATGGAAAGGCGTGACTAACTTTGTTCTACACCAGTCCACAAGTTTTAGCTGCTAAGAGGGATCACAAATCGAATAGACATGTATGTGTTAGGTTTACACTAAGATTGCTAGGTACTGCCTACATCACGTGAGTGTTCGATTATCCTAACCTAGAAAAAGGAGAGATCACTGTCGACTATCATGTCGAACTTGGAATGTTTGCTAGACTTGCCACCATAACATCTTTCCGTTCCACCTGCCGAGACAGTATACTCCTGCAGTGGTAGTGACCCGATGTGGCCACGTAATAGGGTCGTAGTCTACCGCCCGCCATACCCGTAGAGGCAACAATTCATTGCAGCGCAAAACATATTCAAACTTTACAATGCAAACCACATGCTATTGAGCTGGATTTGTCTTACCCAATAGATCGACCAAATCTCTCCCTATCGTCCTCTCACCATTATCTTTATTTTATTTGTGTTTTTATATTTTCACATCGTGGGATTTAATTACACATTTACTGAATCTTTGTGCAAAAAACCATTCATAGGAGCTGCTCCAATCCCTGTGGGAGACAATATCTTTTATACTATAACTTGACAAGAGTTTGCACTTGCGCTCATAAATAGAGAACACCTAGACGCTCTACAAGTTTTTGGCGTCGTTGCCGAGGATTGGCAACAATAACTACGTTTGAATTTCTGCACTTCTATTTTAGTTTTTGCACATTAAATCTCTTTTTTATTTGCTTAAAAATGCCTCTTTGTTTTCTTTGGTGTATGTACTGCCAGGGGAGCAAGGACGACCACAACGTCCACCTAAGGAGGGGAAGGACATGCCCAGATGAATAGTCAAACATATGCCCTTAGGGAGTGGTTATGCTAGGAAAGGCTCAGCCTGACATAACAAAATTTTTAATTTTATTTTTAATGTATTAGGATTAGACTTAATTGTAAGTTATTTTTATTTAATTTTTGAATTTAATTTATTTCAGGTTATGAATGAAGGAAAGATCAAGAAATATGAGATAATAAAGGAGAAGCCCAACTAGCGGTCAAGGCATACAAGCATAACAGCTAGGAGCTTCATAACGGCTAGCCGAAATGACTATATTTTCCACAGCGAGCGGAACATATATCTATGTAACAACGAGAATATCATTATTCACAACGTAATAATTGTCAGTGGTTGATAGCGTGCCCGCAAAGGAAGTGGAGAGAAGCGGCTATATAAGGCCAACTATTCTCACCCCATTTTCACTTTGCCTTCTTCTTATGCAATCTTTGCTTCCAAGATTTCCTTTGCTTTATTTTCTTTTACATTCTTTTCTTTCTTTCTTTAAAAAAACAACCATCTCACAAACTATGGCATCATCACAACCCGTCGCCACCTCCAAACCTCTTTACAAAAGGTTCTTGAACCCAGCTATTGAGGAAACCTACAAGAAATAGTATAGAGAGCGGCAACTATGGGAGCAGATTGGTTTCCAATATACCCAATCTGATAGGGATTTTGGCTTGGAGCCCTCCCTATTCAAAAGGATCCACAACATGGGCTGGGACAAGTTCGCACGACAGTCGGAAGGAATCAATAGCAATCATGTGCAAGAGTTCTACACCCGCAGACAGACACCGGTAAGCCCTTTCATTTATGTCCGTGGAGAAGGTGTCAAGTTCACAACGGACATGGTCAACAGCTTTAACAACATAGAAGTCAGCGGCAATCCGCATGAGGAATGGGAGCCCTACCTAACGGCGACTGGCTACAACAAGATCAAAAAGGAGATCTGTAAGCCAAATACAAAATGGCTAACAAGAAAAAACAACCGGTCAGTCAACCGCCGCGACCTGCTGCCGGAGTCAACCCTTTGGAGTTACTTCGTACAACTTCGCCTGATGCCCAGCACACACGGATCAACAGTCAAGAGGGTGCGGCTTGCCATCATCCACATTTTTATGATGGGGGGCAGATCAATGTTGGTGAGGTAATCATAAAGGAGGTCTATACCCACGCAGAGAAGCTAAACGCCAAGGGACCCCTCTTCTTCCTCACACTCATCACAGGCCTTTGCGCCAATTTTCACGTATCCCCAGACCCCAAGGACAAAACTCTTCTTGCCAAGGAAGGATGGACAAGAAGGGTACGTCAGTAAATGATGCAAAAATCGGAGCCAGACACACCTTCCACCTCCCAGCCGTCGTCCCAAGCTGCCGCCACCCCAGCCGCAGCAGGCAATACTGAAGCTGCTCCCCCATCCGTTGCGCTCCTCCTGTTGCGCAGCCTAGTTAAAAGTTGTTAAAGGATCGAGCACAAACAGGTGATCTTCACCAAATATGTAGTGGACGTACAATAGGCCTTCATGGCCTACTTGCTTGATAAGTACCAAGATGGCGGCTCGCAATTGCCTGCTTTCTCAACGGAGCTAGCAGCCTCCAAGCGAGTTCATATTGCACACAAACCAGTTGTTGTTCCTTCCGCCGAAGACAGCGAGGGGCCGTACTACCGCCCCAAGAGAACAACCTCTCCAACCCTTATCCAGCCATATGACCTTACCTCCTCACACAAATCAGAGAAGGAAGAGGAAACAACCGCTACCTCCCCATTAGCAAAAGAGGTTGCTGCCAAAGATACCAGCTACTAAGACATGGAGCTCACAGACTCCCTTGATGACGAGCCGATAGAGGCAGCAAGAAAGAGAAAGTGGCCAGCAGCAGAGCCCAAGGGTGGAGGACCTGAAGGACCAACCAAGAAACCCACCCCCAACTGCTGCATTGCAAGAAGAAGAGCCCAGCTGACAGACCATCTGCTACGCGCCGCCTAGTCCTGCCCGCCTCATCAGAATCCTCCTCTGACACGGCAGCAATAGAGGGAAACTCCCACAGTTTATAGCACCATTTTATTTTCTTTCCTTTTCTCTTTACTTTTTATTTTTCTATTCTTTTTTATCTATTTTTTATTATTTTTTAATTTTCCTTTTTATGTTTTATTTTAAGTTTTTAATCTTTGTAGAAGCATTGAGGACAATGCCAACCTAGAGTTTGAGGGGAATTAGTCCTTTTTGTTTTAGGTTCATTCAGTAGCATTTAGGATCATATGTAAATTCTACCCCTATCACTTAATGAAATAGTAATTCTTAGTTTAAAAGCTAGTGCCTATGATATAATAGATGACTACGTATATTCACACCATTCTAAAAAAAATTAACCTAACTCTGGGAAGAAGCATGAAAAACACTTAGAATATTTTTCTTTATGCCAATTATCTTTACACTTGTCTGTTAAATGCTGAATTTTTGCTTGAGTTTAGAGTTTAACACTGCCTGCCTTACTCAATAAAAATTCCTTGATTGAATACAGGTTTGCCGCCACGGCAACACAGCGTAGCACAGTAAAAATGATGAAAACCCTAGAGGTGCCCGAAACAGGGTCTACGCAAAATGTTTAAATAACCTAGAGGTGCCCAAAACAGGCTCTAGTAAGGATCATGAGCGAGGACACTCTGATGTTATCAAAGTCCACGTATCTAAACCAAGTGACGAAGAAATTAGCAAAAGTGAATGAAAACCTTCACGAGATGACTCTATTCGAAGGGTTTGGAGTTCTGTAGAGTGCACATATCTCAGCTTCAGACCCAGAGAATAGTTGTAATGAGCTGAAGCACTTAGAGCCATGATCAGAAAAAGAAAACAAAAGTACCCCACTGTGCTGCCAAGGCAGCAACTTGTATTCTCTTTAGTAATTTAATTACTTTAGGCATTCTTTGTTAACTTAGTAATTTCAGCAAATTTAGCATTAACACAGACCTGCACACACTGCACTAGCATTAAGAAAATTTAAATCTAAGTTACTTCACGTTACAACCTATCACTAACATAAAATAGGTGCCATGACCTTGAGGTAAGAAATCAAGTTAAAGGTTAATGTTTCTATTAATTTTGTGCAAGGGGCAGATTTACTAGCTAGGTTGCATTGCTTGAGGACAAGCAATAGTTCGAGTTTGGGGGTGTGTAGAGTGTTCATAAGTTCTATATTTTATACACATTCATGCCCTTAGTATTGTTGTTCTTAAGCTCATTTAGACATATTTAGATGCATTGCATGCATTATAACAATATCTTCTCTTTTACCATGCTTTTATTGAATATTTTTTGTTTGGTTGAGAAAAGTTATTGTTTTAGTTTAGTTTATATTTTTAGGTGTTGTAGTAAGGAGAGGAGAGAAGAGGACAAGAAAGGATAGGAAAGCTGGAACAAAAGGAGTTGTACTTGTAACGCCCCGGTTTTGGGCTTAGAAGTTTTGGGTTTTGACCGGTTCGGTCAAAGTGCGGTTCGAATATAAAAAGGTGAAATTAGGAAAGCCTAGTTCGGGTTGCATTAAAAATATGGAAAAATGTCCTAAACTCCTCTTTTAATATATATAAGTGAACTGTGAAATCAATTTTACAAAATGAGGTTTGGAAGTGTGACATTTTGGCTAGTGACCAAAATGTAATTTTTGAAAACTGTGTGACTGTTTTAAGAAGGATTGAAACTTTGAATCTTTAAGGAGCTATTTACCCAAAGGGAGTTTCTCCAGATTTTTCTAAGATATTAAATGATTTCTTAAAGGTTTTTAAATAAAATAAAAAGTGGAGGGAAGATATTTTGTCATTTCCAACTAACTTTCCATATTTTCTATTTTCCCTTTTCTCTCATTTTCTCTCAAACCAAACATCTTTCTCCAGAGGTTTTTCCTCTGATTTTGCTACCTAAATATCTCTTTTCAATTCTCTTTTGATTGCTAATCATCTCATCAACAAAACCTCACCATTTGCTAAGTGGTTTTTCAAGAATTTGAATCCAAAAAGGGAGAAAACTCAAGTTTGGAGGTAAGAACGTCCTTCTCCTCTAAACTCTCAGTTCTTTACTGAAATTCCTAAGTTCTCAATCCTTAAATTGTGTTTTATAAAAGGTTTTATAGATGTGATCTTGATCTTGGCTTTTAATTGCAAGATTTGATTGATTTTGATGAAAATTCGTATGATCTGTTTAAGCAGTGTTTTGAGGTGTATTTTTGATGTTAAATGAATGTTAAATTGATAAGGAATTGAGGTTTAATCAATGCAATCCCGGATAGGTTTAATTTCCTAAGTTTAGCTTGTGTTTTTGATAGTTTTTGGAGTGATCTTGTTGATCTGTTATAGCTGGAGGTATAAGGATGTATTGAGATCCCTTTTGGATGTTAATTGATGTTTAAGGAGGTTTAGTTTTGATGGATCATGGCTGGGTAATGTTGTGGAGTTGTTTGGATGCATTTTCGGTTGTGTTTGGTAGCCGAAAATGGAGTGTGGATGAGAGCAGCGAGTTTAGGTGCTTTCATTGCAGCTATTAATGCATGATGATGCATTAATCCTCTGCTTTGATGTGTTGAAAACAGGGGAGTCATCTTTGGATCCAAGTGGTGGTGATCCGGAAACTTGATTGGTGTTTCGGCAAGAGGCGAAATGGAATTGGTGAGTGGATTTTGGTTTCCAGCTTTGAAACCATTGATTTGAAGGTTTGGGAGCTTAGTTTAAGTCTAAGCAACTTAGCTAAGCTCAAGAGTAAGTTTTCGGAAAAACTCTCTTGATGATGACCATGGATTGGTTGTATGCAATGTGGTTGTTTGCATGATTTAAATTCTGTTTTGAAAGCATATTTAGCATGTTAGTTGCTGAGATTATAAGCCATGTGTTGAAGGATTCTCAAGGTAAGAGATCCTTGTTTTTGAACATTGTTATAATGTGGTTTGATGCTTAAAGATGCATGATGTTATGGCTTGATTAAATGCTTTAAAACAGTGGAATATTGTTGATTAATGATACATATTGGCAAGTGATGTTAAGGTCACAAAGGTGTTTAAAAGTCCTTGTGTGAGCCTTGTTTATTTAAGAACAACATGGTGGTTAAAAGTCCATGGTTTGTTCTTGGTTAAGATCATCAAGGTGGTTAAAATTCCTTAGATGAGTCTTGTGAATTTAAGAACTCCAAGGTGTTTAAAAGTCCTTGGGAGATTCTTGGTTAAGGTTACAAAGGTGTTTAAAAGTCCTTGTGTAAGCCTTGTTATTTAAGAACATCAAGGTGTTTAAAAGTCCTTGGATGATTCTTGTTAAGGACACAAAGGTGTTTAAAAGTCCTTGTGTGGTCCTTGCCATGGTGTTTAAAAGTCCATGGGGTTAAGGACACAATGGTGTTTAAAAGTCCATGTGTGGTCCTTGGTTATTGTAAGATCACAATGGTGTTTAAAAGTCCATGTGTGGATCTTATGTGAAATGTATCACTTGTTGCCAATATGACATGTTATGAACTTGAAGCATGAATTGCTTGTTTTAAATGCTTATGAGCATGTATAAAGGATGATTGGATTTAAGGTTCATAAATGTGTTTTGTAAATGCATTATTGTGTGGTTTTAATGAGCATTTCTCACTAAGCTTTTGCTTACGCTCTCTCTTTTCTTAAACCAATAATGCAGAGCATTAAAGTGCATTGAGGGCAGCAGGGGGGACAAGTATCCAAGTGGTGAACAAAGCTCATGTATGGTGAAGGTTTCTTAAACACTATTAGCTTTTGGCATTTGGCAATGGGGAATTATGTTGTTGTTTTGGGAGATGTTTTGTACTCCCTAAGTTGGATTTATGTTGTTGTTAATGTTGGTACTTGTAATTGGCCTTTATGTGGTTGGTTTGGTGGTTTGATGCATGAATGGTTTGTTAAGTAGGATGCATGCCTATAGAATTGGGGCTTTTCATAATTGATGCCATATCGATGTTTGGTTGATGCAATTATGTTCCTTGTATGTTGAATGAATTGCTGGTAAAGTTTGGTTGCATTTGGTGCATGTTTGATATGTCAATTGCATGATAAACCAGCAAAATTTCTGCAATCTGGGCAGCCTGTTTCGGAACAGGTGCGACCGTATCGAAACGGGGGCCTGAAATGGCCTGGGCGTTCCGAAACGGGAGGCACTGTTTCGGAACAGTTTGGCCACTGCCAGGGCATGTTTCGGTACCAGTTTCGGAACGGTCCCGCGTTTCGGAACGGGTCTTCCCTGTTCCGAAACACTCGACCGTTGGGCACTGAAATTGATGGTTATATGTTTTGCAATGTTTGCGTTTTGGTCTTGAAACTTGTTTATGCAATTATATGAGTTTGGGATGTCCAATTGAGCTGAAATTTGGCAGAGAAGTATGAAACCTGACTAATTTCATATTGGTAACTTTAATTTGGATTAAGTCCTTATAATCTTCTGAATTTACAATTTGGTCCCTAAAGTTGTAATTTGTGCAATTGAGTCCCTGAATGTTCTCTGATTGTTATGATGTTTGAATATGTTTATCTTGTGAACATATCTAGGGTTAACGTGCATCTAGACAGGAGTAAAAAGAAAAAAAGGGTCGTTAATCAAGGTTGACTTTCGAGTTGACTTTGGTTTTCCCCGTGTGATCTTCTTAATTCGGGTCGACCGTCTAGGCCGGGTTAAGAGGGTTACATTTGGTGGTACCACAGCTGAGTTCTCGAGTAATTGGGAATGATTGTGTGGTTGATTAAAGTATGTATGCTTTGTATGCTTGTTGAGTGAAAGCATGTTGACTGAATTGTATATGTGATGCAATTGTGGTGTATGATGTGGTGAAGCATGTTGTGGGTACCCATTGCCAAATCAAAGCTAATGAAATGATGTTTTTTTTAAGTGAAAATGAGCTTGAGTACTTGGATTACTTACCTTGCTGGGCCTGACTTTGTTTATTTGCATTGTTAAATTATGGCACCTCGTAGAGAGTTAAGAAGTAATGTGCGAGTTGCGGCTCAAAATGAGAATGAGAATGAAGAGAATGTTGAAAGTGCGGTTTTACCTCCTCCACCTGGTGGTGGTGGTGCTGAGGGTGAAGGAGCTGGAGCTGCAGCTGATGCTGGGGTCGCTGGACCTGAGGCTGGTCAGGGGCAAGCTGTTCCTGACATGACAGTGTTGATACAAGCTATTGCTGGAGCTTTTCAAGCCGCAGTAGCTGGAGCTCGAGGAGCTGGGCATCAGGGAGATGCTGGAGTTAGACTACCCTTGGAGCGCCTGCGCAGTCTGGGAGGGACTGAGTTCAGGGGTTTGTCAGCTAAAGGTTCGGAATCTTGGTTAGAGAGTACCAAGAGAATCTTGGGTCAGATGAGTTGCACTGATGTGCAAAAGCTGGGTTGTGTAGTATCCTTGCTGCAGGACGATGCTTATACGTGGTGGACGACCACAATCTCTGGGATGGCAGAAGCTGATGTAACTTGGACATTCTTTCAGAATGTGTTTAAGAGAAGGTATCTAGGTGTGAGGTACCTAGATGAAAAGAAGAGGGAGTTCATGTCTCTCACCCAGGGGAGCATGTCTGTGGCTGAGTATGAAGTACAGTTTGTTCGACTCAGTCAATACGCACCTGAGCTTGTCCCAGATGAGCGGGAGAGGTGTGAAAGGTTCCGTTATGGTTTAGTGACGGATGTAAAGATGTACGTGCTGACCACTGAGTATGATGATTTTGATGTGCTGGTGGGTCGAGCAAAGGACATTGAGATGAACTTGGGTTTATCTGCTAAGAGTGCTAGTTCTAGTGCTGGAAAGCGAGCTGCTGAATATAGTTCCGGTGGTGGACGGAACAAGAGGGGACGTGATCAGAAGTATCAGTCCTCAGCTAAGCGAGGTGGTGGTGCACCTGCTCGGGGAGGCAATGCTAGGTTGATCCAAGTGCATGTTTGACATGTGGTTCACGTGGTCATATAAAACGTGATTGTCCTCGAGCTGTGAGGGAAGTGCAAGCTCTCGTTGCGGCAGCTGGTAATGGGTGCTGGAATTGTGGATCTACGGATCATATGAGGAGGGAGTGTCCTATGTTGGCTGGTGGCCAAGTGCGTGCTCCTGTCGTTGCTTGTAATGCCCCGGTTTTGGGCTTAGAAGTCTTGGGCGTTGACCGGTTCGGTCAAAGTGCTGTTCGAATCTAAAAGGGTGAATTTAGGAAAGCCTAGTTCGGGTTGCATTAAAAATATAGAAAAATGTTCTAAAATCATCTTTTAATATAATTAAGTGAACTGTGAAATCAATTTTGGAAAATGAGTTTTGGAAGGGTGACATTTTGGCTAGTGACCAAAATGTAATTTTTGAAAGTTTGGTGACTGTTTTAGAAAGGGTTGAAACTTTGAATCTTTAAGGAGCTATTATTCCAAAGGGAGTTTCTCCAGATTTTTCTAAGATATTTTAAGATTAAATTCTGATTTTAAATGATATTAAAAGTGGAGGGAAAGCTATTTGGTTATTTTGGATTTTGTAACCAACTTTTCTCAATTTTCTTTCTCTCATTTTCTCTCAACTCAAACACCTATTTTCCAGAGAATTGCTTCTGATTTTCTCATCTAAATCTCTCCTTTCAACTCTCTTTTGATTCCTAATCATCCTATCTTCAAAACCTCATCAATTGCTACTTGATTCAACAAGGTTTTTGATTCCAAAAAGAGGAGAAACTCAAGTTTGGAGGTAAGAACGTCCTTCTCCTCTAAACTATCAGTTCTTTACTGAAATTCCTAAGTTTTCAATCCTTAATTGATGTTTTATTAAAGGTTTTTAAGTGGTGAAGTGGATCTTGGCTTATAATGCAAGATTTGGTGATTTTTGATGATTTTCGTTAGATCTGATTAATCTGTGATTTGAGATGTGTTTTTGATGTTAAATGAACATTAAATTGATAAGGAATTGAGCTTTGATCAATGCAATCCCGGATAGGTTGAATTTCCTAAGTTTAGCTTGTGTTTTAAGGTTGTTTTTGAGGTGATCTTGTGGATCTGATGTTGCTGGAGGTATAAGGATGTTAATAGGTTGTTTTTAGATGTTATATGATGTTAATGGATGTTTAGTGTTGATGGTTTATGGCTGGGCTTTGTTGAGAAGTGGTTTGGATGCATTTTCGGTTGTGTTTGGTGGCCGAAAATGGAGTGTGGATGAGAGCAGCGAGTTTAGATGCTTTCATTGAAGCAATTAATGCATGATGATGCATTAATCCTCTGCTTTGATGTGTTAAAACAGGGGAGGCATCTTTGGATCCAAGAATTGTTGATCCGGAAGCTTGAATTGGTTCTTTGGCTTGAGGCGAAGTGGAATCGGTGAGTGAAAAATGGTTTTCGGCTTTGAAACCAATGTCTTGGGAGTTTAGTTAAAGTCTAAACAACTTTGCTAAGCTCGAGCGTAAGTTTTCGGAAATACTCTCTAGTGGTGGCCATGTTTTTGTTGTGATGCAATGTGGTTTATTGCATATTTTAATTACTGTTTTGAAAGCATGATTTAGCATAGTATTTGCTGTTGCTGTAAGCCATATGATGAAGGAAGCTCTAGGTAAGAGATCTTTGTTTTTGTGCATTGATAAAATGTGGTTTGATGTCTTAAAATGCATGTTGAATATGGCTTGGTTTAATGCTTTAAAACAGTGGATATAATGATGAAAATGATGTATATTGGCAAGTGATGTTTTTGAAAAGGTTAAGGTCACTAAGGTGGTTAAAAGTCCTTGAGTGAGCCTTGTTACTTAAGAACATCAAGGTGGTTAAAAGTCCTTGGATGGTTCTTGTTGCGGACTCTAAGGTGGTTAAAAGTCCTTAGGTGATCCTTTCCATGGTGTTTAAAAGTTCATGGGGCCATGGTGTTTAAAAGTCCATGGGGCCAAGGTGTTTAAAAGTCCTTGGGGCCAAGGTGTTTAAAAGTCCTTGGGGTGATACTTGACGTGGATACAAAGGTGGTTAAAAGTCCTTGTGTGGTCCTCTTTCATGGTGTTTAAAAGTCCATGGCCAAGGTGTTTAAAAGTCCTTGGGGCCAAGGTGTTTAAAAGTCCTTGGGAAAGTTGATGAACTTGTTTTTAAGAAATGGAATCTATCACTTGAGCCAATATGACATGATATGTTATGAAGCATGAGATGCTTGTTAAAGTATGCTTTTGAGCATGTGCAATTGATGATTTGAAGCATGATTTATAAATGTTTTATAAATGCATTATTGAATGGTTTTATTGAGCATTCCTCACTAAGCTTTTGCTTACGCTCTCTTTCGTTTTCTAAATCAATAATGCAGAACATTAAGAGGATTTGAGGGCAGCAAGGAAGGCAAGCAATCAAGTGGTGATTAAGCTCAAAGTATGGAAGGTTTTCCTAAGTTCATTTAGCTTTTGGTAATTTGGCAATGGGGGACCAATGTGTATGTTTTGGAAGATGTTTGGAACTCCCTAAGTATGTTGAATGTTGTTGAGAATGCTGGTTTAAATGTTTGGCTTTTATATGCTTGAATTGGAAGTTATGCTTGAATGGCTTGCTTGTGTAGGAAGCATGCCTATAGATTTGGGGCTTTTTGCATATGATGTTATCTCGATGAATTGATGATGCAAGTATGTCTTATATATGTTGAATTGCATGCTGGTAAAGTTTGGTAGCATTTGGAGCATGTTTGAACGTTTAATGGCATGTTTAAGATTGCATTTTGGGGCTTTCTGAACAGGGCGTTTCGGAACAGTGCAACCCGTTTCGGAATAGGTACCTTAAATGAGCCCAGGCGTCCAAAACGGGAGGGACCGTTCCAAAACGGTTTGGCTACTGCCAGCCCGTGTTTCGGAACCCGTTGCGGAACGGCCCGCGTTTCGGAACGGCTCTGCCTGTTTCGGAACGGGTGACCGTTAGGGGCTGACATTGGCAGTTATATGTTTTGTATTGTTTGCGTTTTAGTCCTGAATCTTGTTTGTGCAATTGTATGAGCTTGGGAAGTCCTTTCGAGCTGAAATTTCACAGAGAAGCATGAAACCTGACTAACTTCAAGTTGGTAACTTTAATTTGGGTTAAGTCCTCATATTTTTCTGAAATTACAATTTGGTCCCTAATATTGTAATTTGTTCAATTGGGTCCCTGTTTGATCTCTGATGTTTGTGATCTTTGAGTATGATGTTTGTGTGATCACAATTAGGGCTAATGTGCATCTAGACAAGATTAAAAAGAAAAGAAAAAAAAGGGTCGTTAATCAAGGTTGACTTTCGGGTTGACTTTGGTTTTCCCCGTGTGACTTTCTTAATTCGGGTCAACCGTCTAGGCCGGGTTAAGGGGGTTACATTTGGTGGTATCAGAGCTGAGTTCTCGAGTAATTGGGAATGTTTGTATGCATGATTGAAGTATGTATGCTTTGTATGCTTGTTGTTTGAAAGCATGTTTAGTGGCTTGTGTTTTGGATGCGATTGAGATGTATGCTGTGTTGTAGCATGATGTGGGTACCCATTGCCAAATCGAAGCTAATGAAATGAAGATGTTTTTGAATGAAATTGAGCTTGAATACTTGGATTGCTTACCTTGCTGGGCCTGACTTTGTTTTATTTGTATTGATAATGCATGGTTAAAGTATGGCACCACGTAGAGAGTTAAGGAGTAGCGTGAGAGCTACGACCCCAGATGGGAATGAGAACGAAGAGAATGCGGGTAGTGTTGTGTTACCTCCTCCTCCACCTGGTGGTGGTGGTGCGGAGAGAGAGAGAGCTGGAGCTGCGGCAGCTGGTGCTGGAGCTGCTGGACCAGAGGTTGGTCAGGGGCAAGCTATGCCTGATATGTCTATGTTGGTACAAGCTATTGCGGGTGCTTTTCGAGCAGCAGTAGCTGGAGCTCAGGGAGCTGGGCATCAGGGAGATGCTGGAGTTAGACTACCTCTGGAGCGTCTGCGCAGTCTTGGTGGGACTGAGTTCAGGGGTATGTCTGCTGAGAGTTCTGAGGCTTGGCTAGAGAGTACCAAGCGAATCTTGTGTCAGATGAGCTGCACGGATGTGCAAAAGTTGGGATGTGTTGTGTCCTTGCTGCAGGACGATGCTTATACGTGGTGGACGACCACTATAGCTGAGATGGCTGATGTTGATGTGACTTGGACATTCTTTTAGAATGTGTTCAAGCGGAGATATCTTGGAGTGAGATATCTTGATGAAAAGAAACGAGAATTCATGACTCTTACCCAAGGGAGCATGAGTGTGGCTGAGTATGAAGTGCAGTTTGTGCGACTCAGTCAGTAGGCACCTGAGCTGATTCCTGATGAACGGGAGAGGTGCGAAAGGTTTCGTTATGGTCTTGTAACGGAGGTAAAGATGTATGTGCTGGCCACTGAATATGATGATTTTGATGTGTTGGTGGGCCGAGCCAAGGATATAGAGATGAATTTGAGTTTGTCTGCGAAAGGTGTTGGAGCAAGTGCTGGGAAGAGAGCTGCTGAGTATAGTTCCGGAGGTGGGCGGAACAAGAGGGGACGTGATCAGAGGTATCAGTCCTCAGCTAAGAGAGGTGGTGGTGCACCTGCTAGGGGTGGTAATGCTAGAGCTGACCCTAGTGCTTGTTGGATCTGTGGTTCACGTGGTCACATGAAGCGTGACTGTCCTCGTGCTGTGAGGGAGGTGCAAGCTCCTGTTGCGGCAGCTGGTTTTGGGTGCTGGAATTGTGGTTCTGTAGACCACTTGAGGCGAGATTGTCCTAGGTTGGCTGGTGATCAGATGCGTGCACCTGCTGTTGCTGCACCACAGAGAGGTCGTGGGCGCGGCCGTGGTAATTTTCAGAGGCGTGAGGAAGGTGGTCGTGGAGTAGCCCATGTTGTGGCTATTCAGCCTGAGGGTGGAGGCCAAGCGAGGGTGTATGCTCAGCGTGAGGGCAGGAATGATGCGGATGTGATTGCAGGTACCTTTACTTTGCAATCCTTGTCGTTGCTTTCTTTGATTGATTCTGGACCTACGCATTCATACATTTTACGTGAGCATGCTGAATTGCTTGGTTTGCCTGTTGAGACTTTGGATGTTGGTGTTCGTGTCACTAGTTCTTTTGGTGAAACTGTTGTGACTCGAAAGCTTTATAGAAGGTGTCCTTTGGTTGTTCAAGAACATGTTTTTCATGTTGATCTTATGGAGTTGCCCTTTTATGGTTTTGATGTGATCCTTGGTATGGATTGGCTTGCTGAGCATCGTGCTGTTGTGGATTGTGAGAATAAGCGTGTTTCGCTTAAGCTTGCGGATGATTATGAAGTTGTTGTGGTTGGTGAGAATGTGAAGTTTCTTGCCAATGTTGTTTCTACCTTGGAGGCGAGTAGGATGCTGAGGCAAGGTTGCGAAGCTTATCTAGCTTTTGTGATGAATCCCAGTTCTAAGGAGTTGAGGGTGCAAGATATCAGGGTTGTGAAGGAGTTCCCTTGTGTTTTTCCTGAGGAGTTGCCTGGTTTACCTCCTAATCGCGAGGTGGAGTTTGGAATTGAGCTGTATGAGAATACAACTCCTGTGTCCATTACTCCCTATAGAATGGCACCTAAGGAGCTGAAGGAGCTGAAGACGCAATTGCAAGAGCTGCTTGATCGTGGTTTCATCCGGCCGAGTGTGTCACCTTGGGGAGCACCGGTCTTGTTTGTGAAGAAGAAGGATGGCACTATGAGGATGTGCATTGATTACCGTCAGCTGAACAAGTTGACTATCAAGAATCGGTATCCTTTGCCGAGGATTGATGATCTCTTTGATCAATTTTGGGGAGCTGATGTGTTCTCTAAGATTGACTTGAGGTCGGGGTATTATCAGTTGAAGGTGAAGGATGTGGATGTGCCTAAGACAGCTTTCAGGACAAGGTACGGGCATTATGAGTTTCTTGTGATGCCGTTTGGTTTGACAAATGCTCCTGCTGCTTTCATGGACATGATGAATCGTGTGTTTCATGAGTACCTGGACAAGTTCGTTGTGGTATTCATTGATGATATCCTCGTGTACTCGCGTACTGAGGAGGAGCACGAAGAGCATTTGAGGATTGTGTTGCAAGCTTTGTTGGAAAATCAGCTTTATGCTAAGCTGAGCAAGTTTGAGTTCTGGCTTAAGGAGGTGGTGTTTCTTGGGCATGTGGTTTCTGCTGAGGGGATTCGTGTTGATCCTCAGAAGATTGAGGCTGTGATGAATTGGAAGGTTCCGAAGTCTGTTCATGAGGTCCGTAGTTTCCTTGGATTGGCAGGATACTACCGAAGGTTCGTGGATGGTTTTTCCAAGATTGCTGCTCCTTTGACGAAGCTGTTGCAAAAGGATGTTAAGTATGAGTGGACGGGAGCGAGACAGCAGGCTTTTAAGAAGCTGAAGACGGCTTTGACGCAAGCTCCTATCTTGGTTCAGCCTGAATCAGGGAAAGAGTTTGTGGTCTATAGTGATGCATCCTATGTTGGTTTGGGATGTGTGCTGATGCAGGAGGGTAAGGTGGTGGCTTATGCGTCGCGGCAGTTGAAGGTGCATTAGCGCAATTACCCTACGCATGATATTGAGTTGGCAGCAGTGGTTTTTGCTCTGAAGATCTGGAGACATTATCTGTATGGTGAGAAGTGTACTGTGTACACGGATCACAAGAGTTTGAGGTATCCGATGTCTCAGAAGGAGTTGAATCTGAGGCAGCGACGTTGGTTAGAGTTGCTCAAGGATTATGATTTGACGATCGAGTATCATCCTGGAAAGGCTAATGTTGTTGCGGATGCCTTGAGTAGGAAGGTAGCTATTGAGCTGAGGGCTATGTTTGCTAGCTTGAGCATATCGCGGGATGGTGGCCTTGTTGCTGAGTTGCAGGTGAAACCATCGTTGGTTCAGTTGATCAAGGATAAGCAGTTGCTGGATGATTCCTTGGTGTCTCATGTTCAGGATATCGCGGAGGGTAGACCTTCGGATTTCTGCTTTAATGATGATGGTGTGTTGTGTTTTGGGAGTCGAATAGTAGTGCCTGCTGATGCTGAGTTGAGGCGTGCTATTCTGACTGAAGGTCATAGTAGTCCTTTTGCTATGCATCCTGGTAGTACTAAGATGTATCGTGATCTTCGTGATGAGTACTACTGGGTGGGTTTGAAGAAGGATGTTGCAGAGTTTGTGAGCAAGTGTTTGGTGTGTCAGCGAGTTAAGGCTGAACATCAGGTTCTTTCAGGGTTGTTGCAACCGTTGAGAATCCCTGAATGGAAGTGGGAAAGAGTTACCATGGATTTTGTATCTGGTTTACCTTTGTCTCCATCAAAGAAGAATTCGGTTTGGGTGATTGTGGATCGCCTAACGAAGTGTGCGCATTTTTGCCTGTGCATACTACGTTCTCTTTGGATAAGCTGGCAGAGCTGTACATTGCTGAGATTGTGCGGCTGCATGGTGTGCCTAAGTCAATTGTGTCGGATAGGGATCCGAGGTTCACATCGCGTTTCTGGCAGTGTTTACATCAAGCTCTGGGTACAAGGTTGAATTTCAGTACATCCTATCATCCTCAGTCGGATGGTCAGTCTGAGCGAGTTATCCAGATTATGGAGGATATGTTGAGGTGTTGCGTGATTGAGTTCCAAGGTTCTTGGGAGAAGCATCTGCCTTTGGTTGAGTTCGCTTATAACAAAAGTTATCAGGCGAGTATACATATGGCACCTTATGAGGCTCTGTATGGGAGGAAGTGTAGGACTCCTCTTTGTTGGGCTGAAACTGGTCAAAAGGTTGTTTCGATGCCGGCTTTGTTGAAAGGGACCACCGAGAAGGTGAAGCTCATTTGTGAGCGGTTGAAGGCTGCCTCTGATCGGCAGAAGTCTTACGCGGATTTGAAGCGTAAGGAGATAGAGTATGCGGTGGGTGATCGTGTGTTCTTGAAGGTTTCGCCTTGGAAGAAGGTGATGAGGTTTGGTCGGAAGGGTAAGTTGAGCCCTAGATACATTGGACCATATGAGGTGGTTGAGCGCGTGGGTCCTGTTGCGTATCGGTTGAGGTTACCTCAGGAGTTGGAGAAGATTCATGATGTGTTCCATGTTTCTATGCTCCGGAAGTATAGATCTGATCCTTCGCATGTGATGCCTGTGGAGGAAGTGGAATTGAATCCGGATTTGACCTACGATGAGGAACCGGTGAAGGTTCTGGATTCGGATAGCAAGGTTCTTCGTGGCAAGACCATTGAGTTGGTGAAGGTGCTGTGGAAGCATCGAGGTGTTGAGGAAGCCACGTGGGAGCGGAAGGAAGACATGCTGAAGCAGTTTCCTTATCTCTTTCCTTCAGGTAAATTTCGAGGACGAAATTTCTTAAGGGGGGGAGAGTTGTAACGCCCCGGTTTTGGGCTTAGAAGTCTTGGGCGTTGACCGGTTCGGTCAAAGTGCTGTTCGAATCTAAAAGGGTGAATTTAGGAAAGCCTAGTTCGGGTTGCATTAAAAATATGGAAAAATGTTCTAAAATCATCTTTTAATATAATTAAGTGAACTGTGAAATCAATTTTGGAAAATGAGTTTTGGAAGGGTGACATTTTGGCTAGTGACCAAAATGTAATTTTTGAAAGTTTGGTGACTGTTTTAGAAAGGGTTGAAACTTTGAATCTTTAAGGAGCTATTATTCCAAAGGGAGTTTCTCCAGATTTTTCTAAGATATTTTAAGATTAAATTCTGATTTTAAATGATATTAAAAGTGGAGGGAAAGCTATTTGGTTATTTTGGATTTTGTAACCAACTTTTCTCAATTTTCTTTCTCTCATTTTCTCTCAACTCAAACACCTATTTTCCAGAGAATTGCTTCTGATTTTCTCATCTAAATCTCTCCTTTCAACTCTCTTTTGATTCCTAATCATCCTATCTACAAAACCTCATCAATTGCTACTTGATTCAACAAGGTTTTTGATTCCAAAAAGAGGAGAAACTCAAGTTTGGAGGTAAGAACGTCCTTCTCCTCTAAACTATCAGTTCTTTACTGAAATTCCTAAGTTTTCAATCCTTAATTGATGTTTTATTAAAGGTTTTTAAGTGGTGAAGTGGATCTTGGCTTATAATGCAAGATTTGGTGATTTTTGATGATTTTCGTTAGATCTGATTAATCTGTGATTTGAGATGTGTTTTTGATGTTAAATGAACATTAAATTGATAAGGAATTGAGCTTTGATCAATGCAATCCCAGATAGGTTGAATTTCCTAAGTTTAGCTTGTGTTTTAAGGTTGTTTTTGAGGTGATCTTGTGGATCTGATGTTGCTGGAGGTATAAGGATGTTAATAGGTTGTTTTTAGATGTTATATGATGTTAATGGATGTTTAGTGTTGATGGTTTATGGCTGGGCTTTGTTGAGAAGTGGTTTGGATGCATTTTCGGTTGTGTTTGGTGGCCGAAAATGGAGTGTGGATGAGAGCAGCGAGTTTAGATGCTTTCATTGAAGCAATTAATGCATGATGATGCATTAATCCTCTGCTTTGATGTGTTAAAACAGGGGAGGCATCTTTGGATCCAAGAATTGTTGATCTGGAAGCTTGAATTGGTGCTTTGGCTTGAGGCGAAGTGGAATCGGTGAGTGAAAAATGGTTTTCGGCTTTGAAACCAATGTCTTGGGAGTTTAGTTAAAGTCTAAACAACTTTGCTAAGCTCGAGCGTAAGTTTTCGGAAATACTCTCTAGTGGTGGCCATGTTTTTGTTGTGATGCAATGTGGTTTATTGCATATTTTAATTACTGTTTTGAAAGCATGATTTAGCATGGTATTTGCTGTTGTTGTAAGCCATATGATGAAGGAAGCTCTAGGTAAGAGTTCCTTGTTTTTGTGCATTGATAAAATGTGGTTTGATGTCTTAAAATGCATGTTGAATATGGCTTGGTTTAATGCTTTAAAACAGTGGATATAATGATGAAAATGATGTATATTGGCAAGTGATGTTTTTGAAAAGGTTAAGGTCACTAAGGTGGTTAAAAGTCCTTGAGTGAGCCTTGTTACTTAAGAACATCAAGGTGGTTAAAAGTCCTTGGATGGTTCTTGTTGCGGACTCTAAGGTGGTTAAAAGTCCTTAGGTGATCATTTCCATGGTGTTTAAAAGTCCATGGGGCCATGGTGTTTAAAAGTCCATGGGGCCAAGGTGTTTAAAAGTCCTTGGGGTGATACTTGACGTGGACACAAAGGTGGTTAAAAGTCCTTGTGTGGTCCTCTTTCATGGTGTTTAAAAGTCCATGGCCAAGGTGTTTAAAAGTCCTTGGGGCCAAGGTGTTTAAAAGTCCTTGGGAAAGTTGATGAACTTGTTTTTAAGAAATGGAATCTATCACTTGAGCCAATATGACATGATATGTTATGAAGCATTAGATGCTTGTTAAAGTATGCTTTTGAGCATGTGCAATTGATGATTTGAAGCATGATTTATAAATGTTTTATAAATGCATTATTGAATGGTTTTATTGAGCATTCCTCACTAAGCTTTTGCTTACGCTCTCTTTCGTTTTCTAAATCAATAATGCAGAACATTAAGAGGATTTGAGGGCAGCAAGGAAGGCAAGCAATCAAGTGGTGATTAAGCTCAAAGTATGGAATGTTTTCCTAAGTTCATTTAGCTTTTGGTAATTTGGCAATGGGGGACCAATGTGTATGTTTTGGGAGATGTTTGGAACTCCCTAAGTATGTTGAATGTTGTTGAGAATGCTGGTTTAAATGTTTGGCTTTTATATGCTTGAATTGGAAGTTATGCTTGAATGGCTTGCTTGTGTAGGAAGCATGCCTATAGATTTGGGGCTTTTTGCATATGATGTTATCTCGATGAATTGATGATGCAAGTATGTCTTATATATGTTGAATTGCATGCTGGTAAAGTTTGGTAGCATTTGGAGCATGTTTGAACGTTTAATTGCATGTTTAAGATTGCATTTTGGGGCTTTCTGAACAGGGCGTTTCGGAACAGTGCAACCCGTTTCGGAACATGTGCCTTAAATGAGCCCAAGCGTCCGAAACGGGAGGGACCGTTCCGAAACGGTTTGGCTACTGCCAGCCCGTGTTTCGGAACCCGTTGCAGAACGGCCCGCGTTTCGGAACGGCTCTGCCTGTTTCGGAACGGGTGACCGTTGGGGGCTGACATTGGCAGTTATATGTTTTGTATTGTTTGTGTTTTAGTCCTGAATCTTGTTTGTGCAATTGTATGAGCTTGGGAAGTCCTTTCGAGCTGAAATTTCACAGAGAAGCATGAAACCTGACTAACTTCAAGTTGGTAACTT
The DNA here is from genome assembly GCA_958450335.1 of Hibiscus tridactylites. NCBI lineage: Eukaryota > Viridiplantae > Streptophyta > Magnoliopsida > Malvales > Malvaceae > Hibiscus > Hibiscus tridactylites. Next base: position 60,536,793 of record OY288276.1, on the reverse strand, counting down.
TAATTTGGGTTAAGTCCTCATATTTGTCTGAAATTACAATTTGGTCCCTAAAGTTGTAATTTGTTCAATTGGGTCCCTGTTTGATCTCTGATGTTTGTGATCTTTGAGTATGATGTTTGTGTGATCACAATTAGGGCTAATGTGCATCTAGACAAGATTAAAAAGAAAAGAAAAAAAAGGGTCGTTAATCAAGGTTGACTTTCGGGTTGACTTTGGTTTTCCCCGTGTGACTTTCTTAATTCGGGTCAACCGTCTAGGTCGGGTTAAGGGGGTTACATTGCTGCACCACAGAGGGGTCGTTGGCGCGGCCGTGGTAACTTTCAGCGGAGAGAGGAAGGTGGTCGGGGAGTGGCCCATGTTGTGGCTATTCAGCCTGAGGGTGGTGGTCAAGCTAGGGTGTATGCTCAGTGGGAGGGAAGGAATGACGCGGATGTGATCGCAGGTACCTTTACTTTGCAATCCTTGTCATTACTTTCCTTGATTGATTCTGATCTACGCACTCATACATTTTGCGTGAGCATGCTGAATTGCTTGGTTTGCTTGTTGAGTCTTTGGGTGTTTGTGTGCGTGTCACTAGTTCTTTTGGTGAGACTGTTGTGACTCGAAAGCTGTATAGAAGGTGTCCTTTGGTTGTTCAAGATCATGATTTTCATGTTGACCTTATGGAGTTGCCTTTCTATGGTTTTGATGTGATCCTTGGTATGGATTGGCTTGTTGAGCATCGTGCTGTTGTGGATTGTGAAAATAAGCGAGTTTCGTTGAAGCTTGCGGATGATTATGAGGTGGTTGTGGTTGGCGAGAATGTGAAGTTTCTTGCCAATGTGGTATCTACATTGGAGGCGAGCCGGATGCTGAGGCAAGGTTGTGAAGCTTACCTAGCTTTTGTGATGAATCCTAGCTCTAAGGAGTTGCGTGTGCAAGATATCAGGATTGTAAAGGAGTTTCCTGGTGTGTTCCATGAAGAGTTGCCTGGTTTACCTCCTAATCGCGAGGTGGAGTTTGGGATTGAGCTGTATGAGAATACAACTCTTGTGTCCATTACCCCTTATAGAATGGCACCTGAAGAGTTGAAGGAGCTGAAGACGCAATTGCAGGAATTGCTTGATCGTGGTTTCATTCGGCCGAGTGTGTCACCTTGGGGTGCACTGGTCTTGTTTGTAAAGAAGAAGGATGGCACTATGAGAATGTGCATTGATTATCGTCAGCTGAACAAGTTGACTATCAAGAATCGGTATCCTTTGCCGAGAATTGATGATCTCTTTGATCAATTTCGGGGAGCGGCGGTGTTCTCTAAGATTGACTTGAGGTCAGGGTATTATCAGTTGAAGGTGAAGGATGTGGATGTGCCTAAGACAGCTTTCAGGACAAGGTATGGGCATTATGAGTTCCTTGTGATGCCGTTTGGTTTGACAAATGCTCCTGCAGCTTTCATGGACATGATGAATCGTGTGTTTCATAAATACCTGGACAAGTTTGTTGTGGTGTTCATTGATGATATCCTCGTGTACTCGCGTACTGAGGAGGAGCATGAAGAGCATTTGAGGATTGTGCTGCAAGCTTTGTTTGATAATCAGCTTTATGCTAAGCTGAGCAAGTGTGAGTTCTGGTTAAGTGAAGTGGTGTTTCTTGGGCATGTGGTTTCTGCTGAGGGGATTCGTGTTGATCCTCAGAAAATTGAGGCGGTGATGAATTGGAAGGTTCCTAAGTCTGTTCATGAGGTTCGTAGTTTCCTTGGTTTGGCGGGATACTACCGGAGGTTTGTGGAGGGGTTTTCTAAGATTGCAGCACCATTGACGAAGTTGTTGCGGAAGGATGTTAAGTATGAATGGACGGAAGCGAGACACCAGGCTTTTGAGAAACTTAAGGAAGCTTTGACGCAAGCTCCTATCTTGGTTCAACCTGAATCAGGGAAAGAGTTTGTGGTCTACAGTGATGCGTCCTATGTTGGTTTGGGATGTGTGTTGATGCAAGAGGGTAAGGTGGTGGCTTATGCATCGCGACAGTTGAAGGTGCATGAGCGCAATTATCCTACGCATGACATTGAGTTGGCTGCGGTGGTTTTTGCTTTGAAGATCTGGAGACATTATCTGTATGGTGAGAAGTGTACTGTGTACACGGATCACAAGAGTTTGAAGTATTTGATGTCTCAGAAGGAGTTGAATCTTAAGCAGCGACGTTGGGTGGAGTTGCTCAAGGATTATGATTTGACGATTGAGTATCACCCTGGGAAGGCTAATGTTGTTGCGGATGCCTTGAGTAGGAAGGTGGCTGTTGAGCTGAGGGCTATGTTTGCCAGTTTGAGTATCTCGCGTGATGGTGGCCTTGTGGCTGAGTTGCAAGTGAAACCATCTTTGGTTCAGATGATCAAGGAAAAGTAGTTGTTGGATGATTCCTTGGTACCGCATGTTCAGGATATCGCGGAGGGTAGGCCTACGGATTTCTGCTTTAATGATGATGGAGTGTTGTGTTTTGGGAGTCGAATAGTAGTGCCCAATGATGCTGAGTTGAGGCGTGCTATTCTGACTGAAGGTCATAGTAGTCCTTTTGCTATGCACCCTGGTAGTACTAAGATGTATCGTGATCTTCGTGATGAGTACTATTGGGTGGGTTTAAAGAAGGATGTTGCTGAGTTTGTGACCAAGTGCATGGTGTGTTAGCGAGTTAAAGCTGAGCATCAGGTCCCTTCAGGGTTGTTGCAACCGTTGAGAATCCCTGAATGGAAGTGGGAAAGGATTACCATGGATTTCGTATCTGGTTTACCTTTGTCGCCATCGAAGAAGAATTCGGTGTGGGTGATTGTGGATCGCCTGACGAAGTGTGCGCATTTGTGCATACTACGTTTTCTTTGGATAAGCTTGCGGAGTTGTACATTGCTGAGATTGTGCGGCTGTATGGTGTGCCTAAGTTGATTGTGTCGGATAGGGATCCGAGGTTTACATCGCGTTTCTGGCAGTGTTTGCATCAAGCTTTGGGTACAAGGTTGAATTCAGTACATCTTATCATCCTCAGTCGAATGGTCAGTCCGAGCGAGTTATCCAAATTTTGGAGGATATGTTGAGGTGCTGTGTGATTGAATTCCAAGGCTCTTGGGAGAAACATTTGCCTTTGGTGGAGTTTTCTTATAACAACAGTTATCAGGCATGTATTCAAATGGCACCTTATGAGGCTTTGTACAGGAGGAAGTGTAGGACTCCTTTGTGTTGGGCCGAAACGGGTCTGAAGTTGGTTTCGATGCCGGCTTTGTTAAAGGGAACCACCGAGAAGGTGAAGCTCATTTGTGAGCGTTTGAAGGCAGCTTCTGATCGGCAAAAGTCTTACGCGGATTTGAAGCGTAAGGAGATAGAGTATGCGGTGGGTGACCGTGTTTTTTTGAAGGTTTCGCCTTGGAAGAAGGTGATGAGGTTTGGCCGTAAGGGTAAGTTGAGCCCTAGGTACATTGGACCATACGAGGTGATTGAGCGTGTGGGTCCTGTTGCGTACAAGTTGAGGCTACCGCAAGAGTTGGAGAAGATTCATGATGTGTTTCATGTTTCTATGCTCCGGAAGTATAGATCAGATCCTTCGCATGTGATGCCTGTGGAGGAAGTGGAATTGAATCCGGATTTGACCTATGAGGAGGAACCGGTGAAGATTCTTGATTCGGACAGCAAGGTTCTTCGTGGCAAGACCATTGAGTTGGTGAAGGTGTTGTGGAAGCACCGTGGTGTTGAGGAAGCCACGTGGGAACGGAAGGATGATATGCTGAAGCAGTTTCCGTACCTCTTTCCTTCAGGTAAATTTCGAGGACGAAATTTCTTAAGGGGGGAGAGTTGTAACGACCCGGTTTTAGGCTTAGAAGTTTTGGGTTTTGACCGGTTCGGTCAAAGTGCGATTCGAATATAAAAAGGTAAAATTAGGAAAGCCTAGTTCGGGTTGCATTAAAAATATGGAAAAATGTCCTAAAATCCTCTTTTAATATATATAAGTGAACTGTGAAATCAATTTTACAAAATGAGGTTTGGAACGGTGACATTTTGGCTAGTGACCAAAATGTAATTTTTGAAAACTGTGTGACTGTTTTAAGAAGGATTGAAACTTTGAATCTTAAAGGAGCTATTTACCCAAAGGGAGTTTCTCCAGATTTTTCTAAGATATTAAATGATTTCTTAAAGGTTTTTAAATAAAATAAAAAGTGGAGGGAAGATATTTTGTCATTTCCAACTAACTTTCCATATTTTCTATTTTCCCTTTTCTCTCATTTTCTCTCAAACCAAATATCTTTCTCCAGAGCTTTTTCCTCTGATTTTGCTACCTAAATATCTCTTTTCAATTCTCTTTTGATTGCTAATCATCTCATCAACAAAACCTCACCATTTGCTAAGTGGTTTTTCAAGAATTTGGTTCCAAAAAGGGAGAAAACTCAAGTTTGGAGGTAAGAACGTCCTTCTCCTCTAAACTCTCAGTTCTTTACTGAAATTCCTAAGTTCTCAATCCTTAAATTGTGTTTTATAAAAGGTTTTATAGATGTGATCTTGATCTTGGCTTTTAATTGCAAGATTTGATTGATTTTGATGAAAATTCGTATGATCTGTTTAAGCAGTGTTTTGAGGTGTATTTTTGATGTTAAATGAATGTTAAATTGATAAGGAATTGAGGTTTAATCAATGCAATCCCGGATAGGTTGAATTTCCTAAGTTTAGCTTGTGTTTTTGATGGTTTTTGGAGTGATCTTGTTGATCTGTTATAGCTGGAGGTATAAGGATGTGTTGAGATCCATTTTGGATGTTAATTGATGTTTAAGGAGGTTTAGTTTTGATGGATCATGGCTGGGTAATGTTGTGGAGTTGTTTGGATGCATTTTCGGTTGTGTTTGGTAGCCGAAAATGGAGTGTGGATGAGAGCTTCGAGTTTAGGTGCTTTCATTGAAGCTATTAATGCATGATGATGCATTAATCCTCTGCTTTTGATGTGTTGAAAACAGGGGAGTCATCTTTGGATCCAAGTGGTGGTGATCCAGAAGCTTGATTGGTGTTTCGGCAAGAGGCGAAACGGAATTGGTGAGTGGATTTTGGTTTCTAGCTTTGAAACCATTGATTTGAAGGTTTGGGAGCTTAGTTTAAGTCTAAGCAACTTAGCTAAGCTCAAGAGTAAGTTTTCGGAAAAACTCTCTTGATGATGACCATGGATTGGTTGTATGCAATGTGGTTGTTTGCATGATTTAAATTCTGTTTTGAAAGCATATTTAGCATGTTAGTTGCTGAGATTATAAGCCATGTGTTGAAGGATGCTCAAGGTAAGAGATCCTTGTTTTTGAACATTGTTATAATGTGGTTTGATGCTTAAAGATGCATGATGTTATGGCTTGATTAAATGCTTTAAAACAGTGGAATATTGTTGATTAATGATGCATATTGGCAAGTGATGTTAAGGTCACAAAGGTGTTTAAAAGTCCCTGTGTGAGCCTTGTTTATTTAAGAACAACATGGTGGTTAAAAGTCCATGGTTGGTTCTTGGTTAAGATCATCAAGGTGGTTAAAATTCCTTGGATGAGTCTTGTGAATTTAAGAACTCCAAGGTGTTTAAAAGTCCTTGGGAGATTCTTGGTTAAGGTTACAAAGGTGTTTAAAAGTCCTTGTGTAAGCCTTGTTATTTCAGAACATCAAGGTGTTTAAAAGTCCTTGGATGATTCTTGTTAAGGACACAAAGGTGTTTAAAAGTCCTTGTGTGGTCCTTGCCCTGGTGTTTAAAAGTCCATGGGGTTAAGGACACAATGGTGTTTAAAAGTCCATGTGTGGTCCTTGGTTATTGTAAGATCACAATGGTGTTTAAAAGTCCATGTGTGGATCTTATGTGAAATGTATCACTTGTTGCCAATATGACATGTTATGAACTTGAAGCATGAATTGCTTGTTTTAAATGCTTATGAGCATGTATAAAGGATGATTGGATTTAAGGTTCATAAATGTGTTTTGTAAATGCATTATTGTGTGGTTTTAATGAGCATTCCTCACTAAGCTTTTGCTTACGCTCTCTCTTTTCTTAAACCAATAATGCAGAGCATTAAAGTGCATTGAGGGCAGCAAGGGGGACAAGTATCCAAGTGGTGAACAAAGCTCATGTATGGTGATGGTTTCTTAAACACTATTAGCTTTTGGCAATGGGGAACTTATGTTGTTGTTAATGTTGGTACTTGTAATTGGCCTTTATGTGGTTGGTTTGGTGGTTTGATGCATGAATGGTTTGTTAAGTAGGATGCATGCCTATAGAATTGGGGCTTTTCATAATTGATGCCATATCGATGTTTGGTTGATGCAATTATGTTCCTTGTATGTTGAATGAATTGCTGGTAAAGTTTGGTTGCATTTGGTGCATGTTTGATAGGTCAATTGCATGATAAACCAGCAAAATTTCTACAATCTGGGCAGCCTGTTTCGGAACAGGTGCGACCGTATCGGAACGAGGGCCTGAAATGGCCTGGGCGTTCCGAAACGGGAGGCACTATTTCGGAACAGTTTGGCCACTGCCAGGCCATGTTTCGGTACCAGTTTCGGAAAGGTCCCGCGTTTCGGAACGGGTCTTCCCTGTTCCGAAACACTCAATCGTTGGGCACTGAAATTGATGGTTATATGTTTTGCAATGTTTGCGTTTTGGTCCTGAAACTTGTTTATGCAATTGTATGAGTTTGGGATGTCCAATTGAGCTGAAATTTGGCAGATAAGTATGAAACCTGACTAATTTCATATTGGTAACTTTAATTTGGATTAAGTCCTTGTAATCTTTTGAATTTACAATTTGGTCCCTAAATTTGTAATTTGTGCAATTGAGTCCCTGGATGTTCTCTGATTGTTATGATGTTTGAATATGTTTATCTTGTGAACATATCTAGGGTTAACGTGCATCTAGACAGGAGTAAAAAGAAAAAAAAAGGGTCGTTAATCAAGGTTGACTTTCGGGTTGACTTTGGTTTTCCCCGTGTGATCTTCTTAATTCGGGTCGACCGTCTAGGCCGGGTTAAGGGGCTTACAGTACTAAAGCAGTTCGAGATGCCGCCAAGGACGTTGCCGAAACAACATTGCCGCCAAGTGCCGCCCGGGCAGGAGTTACACCGACTTAGCCAAGATTGGTCGTGATTTAAAGAGGTCGGTTTCCTGATCCAAGATCGATATGTATTAGCACTTATCTTTACTTGCAGAAGAAGGCAACGTCCAAAGAGTCCATATTAAAGTCAAAAATGAGTATGCATTTATTGTAAATATACTTTAAGAACTTCTACATAAAGGATGACTCATACTTAGGTCATGAGCCCTATATATACCCAATGCTTGTAAGGGTATAGGGGCATCACAAGGTGTGAGGGAATGCATGCTTGAAAAGCCACACAACAGAGATGTAGCTAGATAGGTTGGAGTTGTTGGGGGTTACGGCCCAACTCTCTTAGGGTTTAAGGCTCATGTATGTAAGTAGTTTGTGAGAAACGATTGTACTAGTTTTGAGTTGTTTTCAATAAAATTTCAAAGTTTTCTTAATCTATCCTCTTCGTTATTTCAATTATTCTACACCAGTCAATTGAGAGAAAATCCATTTGTTGGGCACGAAAGTGCGAGGCTCGCGAAAGGGTTAAGCACGGTCACAATATTGAAAGGTGTGACTAACTTTGTTCTACACCAGTCCATAAGTTTCAGCGGCTAAGAGGGATCACCAATCGAGTGGACTTGCCTGTGTGAGGTTTACGCTGAGATTGCTAGGTATTACTTACATCACGTGAGTGCTTGAGCATCCTAACATAGAAATAGTAGGTATCATTGTCAACTATCCTGTCGAACTTAGAATGTCTACCTGACATACCTCCAGGACATCTTTCTGTTCCACCTGCCTAGACAGTACACTCTTGCAGTGGTAGTGACCTGTTGCGGCCACGTGAAAGGGTCGTAGTGTAACACTCAGTAATCTTGTTTAGTAAGAATTAGATTCTGATGATTAGAAATTCTACATTATTGAAGCCTAAATATAGTATCGACTAGTTAATTATTGATATCGAACCCTAATGAACTTAAAATATCGCCATTGGACTCTATTGAATATTAATGAACCTGTATTGTGACTAAATTAAAGAAAGTGTAAGTTTGAGGGTAAAACAATAGTTGAATGAAAAGTGAGTGGAGTTATCTGATGATTTTCCTTCAACTGAAGGAAAGCTTGGTGTTAAATTATAGAAACAAAAGCATGAGGAATAGCTTACCGGAGAAAACTCTTAAGCTAGCACCTCTCACTCTCATCATCTTCTTCAACTAAGCACACACCTCCATTGGAGGAATTTCAAGCTTTGTTATTTCTTCATTTTATCGATATCGAATCGTTGCCATCAATCGGGTAAACTATATCCCCAATCGTTTATTGGTTTTCATGGATATTTTGAGTGAAATCTAAGCTTGGGTTTTGACTATCCATGGATGTCTCATCGATGTCATCTCTATTGAATTCGGATATCGATTTTGTATCATTATATTGATTTTTTATATCGAAATATCGATCCTAATAGTTTTCTACTACTTTTATAGCTCAAGAAGTGGAGAAAGAGGTTTCACCATCTCCATCACAAGCTAGGAACAAAGGGATTGCTACTCGAGAGCCTTGAAGCTTCGGATTGTTAAGGTGAGTGTAGTCGAAGTCTCGGGTATAGGCAAAAGGCCTTCCTGGATCATTATTTGATATTTTAGATTTCATCGCTAACATTGTTATTGAAGAAATTGCATTGGATGGTTAATCACACACTTTGGTAAGTGTCGGTAAGTTGTCATTGAACATTGGTTATTGTCATTGATATAGGCATTGTCATTGGATTATTTCATAGAGATCATCGGTCATATTGATCTGGCAAGGCGGAGGGATGTGTATTGTTACTGGTCATATTGGAAAGACGGAGCGACTAGACCATTTATTGATTTGGCCAGGTGTAGGAATTCACGTATCAACGATCTTAATTCAATCCAAGGACTACGAATGAAAAGTAATTGAACTCACTAGGCAATGTATGCCTAATTTGTCTTATCTCATGCATTTTCAGGTTATGAAGGTTTGTGTGTTGGAAGATCGGATCGACAAGCAAGACAAGTTACTATCAGCCCCAAGTAATGTGTTTTTGTCTTATGAACTCCTAGGAAGGTGGAAAAGTAGTTGAACTAGTCATTTGTGCCTATTTTGTTGTGTTGGTGCATTGCTAAGATTGAAATAAATTATATAGCTTAAAATGCTTCCTTTGGTAAAGTTGAAATGGATGGAAAATGCATACATAGCTCAAAAAGGTAAAATCTTGGTAAACGTATTCATATGGTCATGAAATTTGGCAGGCTAGTAGTTTATACAATTGGAATATTGCACGTAAAGTTTCATTGCATTTGGACATCGTTCGACAAGGTAAATCGAATAACAACTAGAAAAAAATTGTCATTACAGGTCAGGCCGTATCGAAACGGGTGATGACGTTTCGGTACGGGTGTTCAATATTGAACCAGAGAGTATGGGCATACCGAAACGGAATAATGTCGTTTCGGAACATTTTGTCACTGGAGACCAATGTTTCGGTATGGGTTCATAGCGTACCAAAACGAGTCAAAGTCAAAGGTGGAATATCAATTCCGATACTGGTCAAGCCTGTATCGAAATAGTCCAAAGAGAAAGGTCAACAAGAGTTGGCTCTCGTGCACCCGTTTTGAAACAACCTAGGGTGTTTCGATATAGGGTTAGGTAAATTGGTTAAAGGCTTATTGGACAAAATGCTAATGTTACAATTTAGCTATTGAATTTCTTAAAGATAATTTGGTTATGTTAGTGAGCTCAAAATAGCATGAAAATTTGTAGGCTAGTTATCCACGCATTGAATTTTATTGTTTTACTGTTTGTTGCTTTTAGAAACCTGTTAATGTCACTTTTTACAGATTAGTCCCTACATTTATAAAAGTTATAAAATGATCCTAAATGGTTATTTGTAGATTTCTTATGATTGAATTAGACAAATAAACATATTGGTAATATTCTGTTTTACTAATATTTATTGAGAATGTGTTTAATATGAAAGCTTATAGGACCAATTATCGTAATTTCCTACGGTAACACACTCTGACCCGGTTCTCTACCAGGCCGGGAAGGGGGTGTTACATTTGTGGTATCAGAAGTAGAGTTTAGTCGATTCTAGGACTAAACTAAAGTCTATTGCATTGTTATTGTGTTACTTTGCCACATAGGAGTTCTATATTGTGTATATTGTGACTTGTCGACTAATCTGATCTTTCATATAGATAGTTCTGAGATAAATTAAGCTCATATTGACGAGCTTGCTATCGACTCCTCGACACATGGCGAGGAGATTAGAGGAGGAAATCCTCAGAATCCACCTCAACCACAGGACCCTCATGTTCAGGGTACTGAGCCTGTAGCACCTACTACTCAGGCTGAATTCTACTAGAATATGGCTAACATGTTTAAGCAGTTTATGACTACGATGCAAGCAACACCGCCAGTTTAGCCTACCCCTCCCGTTGTTTAGTATGTCCGAGCCCCTGTGGACAAGCTGGCTACGCTACGAGCCTATTCTTTCACCGGACATGATAATGATAATCCTAAAATTGCTGAATATTGGCTGGATAACACCTAACATATCCTGAATAAACAGTTATAGTGTTTCAACGAGCATAAGCTACAATGTGCTATTGCATTGCTGACTGACGAGGCCCTTATGTGGTGGGAGACTACTATTCTTACCGTTCCTGAAGAATATATCACTTGGGAATTCTTCCTTAAGGAATTTCGAAACATGTACATCAGTGAGTACTATCTCACGGGGAGACGGAACACTTTTCTTCATTTGAAGCAAGGCGGGTGGCCTATCGAGCCGTACATCCATGATTTCTGTAAGTTTTGTCGATACGGAGCTGAGTTTATAAAGAAAGAAGAAGACAATTGTGGAATGTTTATTGTTGGGTTGAGCGATGAGCTGCGACCCTTGTTTGCAACCTTGGGTATCACCAACTTCTAGGATTTGGTGAACCGAGATAAAGCGACAGAGGCTACACAGAGAGCTCAGAAAGAAAATATGTCCAATAGATATAAGAAAAGGGCATGAGGTGATTCTCGACCTCCCAAATGGAACAAGAAGGGCAAGTATCAAGGCTCGAGATAAGCTTCATATTCACAGCCTTCCCGTACATGGAACATTGAGAGACGACAGACTATCACCAAGTCCTGGTTTAAGGCGGCTTCAGTTGAGAGTACTGGAGGTTCGAACTGGAGTTTTCAGCATCTAGTTTGTAATTTGTGTCAGAACCGACACCCAGCAGGCCAGTGTCGTAAGCGGACGGGAGCATGTTTCTTTTGTGGGGAACAAGGACATTTTATCAGGGACTGTCCTCAGAATTCCTCTAAGTAAGTGGTTGTAAACGGAGACACCACCTCACCAGCCCAATCCTTTCGAGGAAAAGGGCCAAGAAAAAAACCATCAGGAACCTCAAGTAGACCATGGGGATCCGGGAAGCAAGGTAACAAGCAGGAATCAAAGGCCTCTTCCCAAATGTATCATGTGAGGGGTCGCGAGGAGGTTGACGAGCCTACTGTTATAGCAGGTATCGTTATGTTATATGCACACTCATTGTATGTATTGATTGATCCTAGATCTACACATTCTTTTATAAGCCTGGAATTGGTTAAAAGACATAGGATGCCTAGCGAACCTATGACAACAAAAATCTTCGTGACAAATATGTTAGGCGATTGTGTTAATCTAAGCCTTGTATGCAAGAATTGTCCGATCTTGATTCAAAGAATTCTGTTCTCCGTGGATCTCCTAGTTTTACCAATCCACGAGTTTGATGCGATTCTAGGCATAGATGTGCTTAGTAATCACCAAGCGTGGGTAGACTGCAGTAAGCGAAAATTGCATCTCCGAGGCCTTAGCAAGGAAAGAATAATGCTGATGGAATCTCGAAACTCCATGTTGTGTGCATTATCCACAGAATCTATAAATGAACCTCAGATCCATGATATTAACATAGTAAGGGAATTCCCAGATGTTTTTCTTGACGAACTTCTGGGATTGCCCCCAACCCGTGAAGTGGAGTTTGGCATCGAGGTGCAACCTGGGGCTGCTCTAGTTTCCATTGCACCATATCGGATGACAGATGTGGAATTGAAAGAATTAAAAGCTCAAATTCAGGACCTTATGAATAAGGGTTTTATTCAACCGAACTCTTCACCTTGGGGAGCACCAGTTCTTTTTGTTAAGAAGAAGGATGGTTCTATGCGATTGTGCATTGATTATAGACAATTGAATAAAGTAACCATCAAGAATAAATATCCATTTCCCAGGATGGACGACCTGTTCGACAAGTATTCACTTATAGTCCTTGGATTGATTCAAGATCGTGGATACGCGAATTCATATGCCTGGCAAAAACAATGAATGGTCTATTCCCTCCATCTCGTAAATATGATCAATAACATTACACATCGGGTAAGCTTTCTCTACTTTCCTTTTGTTTCTCTTTTCAATTTCTAACATTAAGCTTTCCTTCGCTTGAAGGAAGGTTATCTAATAACTCCACGTAGTGGAGATTTTTAAATAAAGAGGATTAATCGCAAGGTTAGTCCCTCACTTTTCATACAATTGTAGTTTTGCTCTCCAACTTACACTTCTTCCATTTTAGCCACTAAAAGCTTAATATTACTTAATAGAGTTCAATCACAATGTTTTAAGCCAACTTAGGATTTAATAGCAATAATTAACTATTCGATGCAATATTTAAACTCTACCAAATGAGGATTTCCGATTAACGGAATTTAATTCCGACTAGACCGGATGTCAAGGTGTTACAACTCTCTCCCCCTTAAGAAAAAATTCAACCTCGAATTTTACCTGAACTGAAAAGATGTGGATATTATTGTCTCATAGTTTTTTACGCTCTCAAGTGGCCTCTTTAACAGTGTGACTCCTCCAGAGCACTTTTACTAACGGTACAGTTTTGTTGCGAAGTCTCTTGACTTCTCTAGCAAGAATCTGAATCGGTTCTTCTTCGTAGGATAGATTACACCAAAGTTCTACTGATTCAGGTTCCACAATGTGTGAGGGGTTAGGCCGATACTTCTGAAGCATTGATACATGAAATACATCATGGATTTTACTGAATTCTGAGGGTAACAAAATCTTTTATGCCACTAGGCCAATCTATTCAATGATTTCAAAGGGTCCAATGAACCGGGGCTCAGTTTTCCCTTCATGCCAAACCTCAAGACTTTCTTCCACGGTGATACTTTAAGAATAGCTTTTTAACCTACTTCATATTCAATGTCTCTCCTTTTGAGATCAACATAAGCTTTTTGTCGATCAAAGGCAGCCTTTAGGCGATCATGAATAATGGTAACTCGCTCCTCAGTTTCACAAAGTAAGTCAGGGCCTAACATCTTGCCCTCTCCTAGCTCCGACCAACATAACGGGGGTCTGCATCGCCTGCCATAAAGTGCTTCATATGGGGCCATTTGAATGGATGTTTGGTAGCTATTTTTATAGGAAAACTCGACCAGGGGTAAAGATTTCTCCCATGTCCCACCAAAACTGATAATGCAAGCCCGCAACATGTCTTCCAATATCTATATAGGGAGATTCAATAGCAATACAAGTTTCTAGGATTTTCAACAAACATGTGATTGATGAATTACCTGAATCACCCTTTCTAACTGGCTGTCAGACTGAGGGTGAAAAGTTGTGCTTAGATTAACTCTGGTGCCCAGAGCTCCTTGTAGGGTTCTCCAAAACCGAGATGCAAACCGGGCGTCTCGATGGGAGATGATAGACTTAGGCACTGCGTGGAGTCGGATTACTTTTTTGATGTATAAGTCAGCTAACTTAAGAAGACCGTAGTCCATTCTAACTTGTATGAAATGAGCTGACTTTGTGAAATGATCTAAAATAACCCATATAGCATCATGCTTCGCAGGGGTTAATGGTAGACCACTAATAAAATCCAATGTTATATTTTCCCATTTCCATTTCGGTGGATCAATAGGTTGTAAAAGTCCTGTAAGGGCACAATGTTCTGCCTTAACACGTTAACACGTGAGGCACTTGGAAATGTAATGAACAATAGTTTGTTTCATGCATGGCCACCAATATAGCTCACATAGATCCTTATACATTTTCACAGACCCAGGGTGAACAGAAAAAGAACTCGAATGAGCTTCAGCAAGGATGTCGGTGAGAAGAGTTTCATCATAGGCACACAAACTCGATCTTGGAAACATAAGAGTCCTTCAGAATTATTTCTGAAGTCTGGATTATCCAATAGTTTAAAGGCAATAGCCTGGAGCTCGGTATCTTTTTCTTGCAAGTCCTTGATTCGTGAAATGATGGTAGACTGAACTTGAAGTTCAGCTACTGGGCAATGGTGCTTCCATGTCAGAAGTGAGCGTTAATTGCTCGAGGAGCTACAAGAGAGCGATATAATAATGAGTTAATATACTTCACAATGCTTATAACATCAAGTCCACAATCAATGCTTACCATGGAAAGGTTTTGTAACCCCCTTAACCCGGCCTAGACGGTTGACCCGAATTAAGAAAGTCACACGGGGAAAACCAAAGTCAACCCGAAAGTCAACCTTTATTAACGACCCTTTTTTTTCTTTTAATCTTGTCTAGATGCATATTAATCCTTAGATATGATCATACAACAGCATACTCAAAGATCATAAACATCAGAGATCAAACAGGGACCCAATTGAACAAATTACAACTTTAGGGACCAAATTGTAATTTCTGATAAATATGAGGACTTAACCCAAATTAAAGTTACCAGCTTGTAATTAGTCAGGTTTCATGCTTCACTGTGAAATTTCAGCTCAAAAGGACTTCCCAAACTCATACAATTGCACAAACAAGTTTCAGGACCAAAACGCAAACAATTCCAAACATTTAACTGCCAATGTCAGCCCCTAACGGTCACCCGTTCCGAAACAGGCAGAGCCCGTTTAGAAACGCGGGGCCGTTCCGCAACGCGTACCGCAACACGGGCTGGCAGTAGCCAAACCGTTTCGGAACGGTCCCTCCCGTTTCGGACGCCTGGGCTTGTTTAAGGCACCTGTTCCGAAACGGGTGATACTGTTCCGAAACACCCTGCACAGATTGCCCCAAAATACATACTTAAACATGCAATTAAACATCCAATCATGCTCCAAATGCTACCAAACTTTACCAACATGCAATTCAGCATATATAAGACATACTTGCATCAACAATTCATCAAAACAACATCATATACGAAAAGCCCCAAATCTATAGGCATGCTTCCTACACAAGCAAGCCATACAAGCATAAACTTCCAATTCAAGCATATAAAGGCCAAGCACTAAAACCAGCATTCTCATCAACATTCAACATTCTTAGGGAGTTCAAACCTCTCCCAAAACATACACATAGGTCCCCCATTGCCAAATTACCAAAAGCTAAAAATGTACTTAAGAAACCTTCCATACTTTGAGCTTTACTTTCACTTGATTGCTTGCCCTTCTTGCTGCCCTCAAAGTACTCTAATGTTCTGCATTATTGAATTAAGAAAACGAAAGAGAGCGTAAGCAAAAGCTTAGTGAGGAATGCTCAATAAAACCATTCAATAATGCATTTATAAAACACTTTATAAATCATGCTTCAAATCAACATTTGCACATGCTCAAAAGCATACTTAAACAAGCATCTCATGCTTCATATCATAACATGTCATATTGGCTACAAGTGATAAGTTCCATTTCTTTAAAAACAAGTTCATCAACTTTCACCCCAAGGACTTTTAAACACCTTGGCCCATGGACTTTTAACCACCATGGAAAGGACCACACAAGGACTTTTAACCACCTTTGTGTCCGTATCAAGTTTCACCCCAAGGACTTTTAAACACCTTGGCCCAAGGAATTTTAAACACCTTGGCCCCATGGACTTTTAAACACCATGGCCCCATGGACTTTTAAACACCATGGAAAGGATCACACAAGGACTTTTAACCACCTTTGTGTCCGTAGCAAGAATCATCCAAGGACTTTTAACCACCTTGATGTTCTTAAGTAAACAAGGCTCACTCAAGGACTTTTAACCACCTTAGTGACCTTAACCTTTTCAAAACATCACTTGCCAATATACATCATTATCATCAATTTATCCACTGTTTTAAAGCATTAAACCAAGCCATATTCATCATGCATTTAAAAGCATCAAACCACATTTAACCAATGTACAAAAACAAGGAACTCTTACCTTGAGCTTCCTTCAACATATGGCTTACAAAAACAGCAAATACCATGCTAAATCATGCTTTCAAAACAGTATTTAAATCATGCAATAAACCACATTGCATCACAACAAAACCATGGCCATCACTAGAGAGTATTTCCGAAAACTTACGCTTGAGCTTAGCAAAGTTGTTTAGACTTAAACTAAGCTCCCAAGACATTGGTTTCAAAGCTGAAAACCCAATTTCACTCACAGATTCCACTTCGCCTCTTGCCGAAGCACCAAATCAAGCTTCCGGATCAACAACTCTTGGATCCAAAGATGCCTCCCCTGTTTTTAACACATCAAAGCAGAGGATTAATGCATCATCATGCATTAATTGCTTCACTGAAAGCACCTAAACTCGCTGCTCTCATCCACATTCCATTTTCGGCCACCAAACACAACCGAAAATGCATCCAAACCACTTCTCAACAAAGCCCAGCCATAAACCATCAAAACCTAACATCTTTTAACATCATTTAACATCTAAAAAGAGTCTATTAACATCCTTATACCTCCAGCAACATCAGATCCACAAGATCACCTCAAAAACAACCAAGAAGCACAAGCTAAACTTAGGAAACTCAACCTATCCGGGATTGCATTAATCAAAACTCAATTCCTTATCAATTTAGTGTTCAATTAACATCAAAAACACATCTCAAATCACGGATTAATCAGATCAAACGAAAATCATCAAAAATCACCAAATCTTGCATTATAAGCCAAGATCCATTTCACATCTTAAAAGCCTTTAATAAAACATCAATTAAGGATTGAAAACTTAGGAATTTCAGTAAAGAACTGATAGTTTAGAGGAGAAGGACGTTCTTACCTCCAAACTTGAGTTTCTCCTCTTTTTGGAACCAAAAACCTTGATGAATCAAGTAGCAAATGATGAGGTTTTGTAGATATGTTGATTAGGAATCAAAAGAGAGTTGAAAGGAGAGATTTAGGAGAGAAAATCAGAAACAATTCTCTGAAAAGAAGGTGTTTGGGTTGAGAGAAAATGAGAGAAAAGAAAATAGGAAGTTAGTTATCAAAATAGCCAAAATGGCTTTCCCTCCTCTTTTGACATGTTTTAAAATCAGAATATATCATTAAAATATCTTAGAAAAATCTGGAGAAACTACTTTTGGAATAATATCTCCTTAAAGATTCAAAGTTTCAACCCTTTCAAAAACAGTCACCAAACTTTCAAAAATTACATTTTGGTCACTAGCCAAAATGTCACCCTTCCAAAACTCATTTTCCAAAATTGATTTCACAGTTCACTTAATTATATTAAAAGATGATTTTAGAACATTTTTCCATATTTTTAGTGCAACCCGAACTAGGCTTTCCTAATTTCGCCTCTTTAGATTCGAACAGCACTTTGACCAAACCGGTCAACGCCTAAAACTACTAAGCCCAAAACCGGGGCGTTACAGGTTTGCAGCTGAGTGCATCAGCTACAACATTGGCCTTGCTCGAATGGTAATCAATGACGAGATCATAATCTTTAAGAAGTTCCATCCACCTCCGTTGTCGAAGAATTAACTCCTTTTGCGTCAATAAATATTTGAGGCTTTTGCGATCGCTGAAAAGATAGCATTGCTTCCCGTAGAGATAATGCCTCCAGATTTTCAATGCAAAGGCAACTGCAGCCAATTCTAGGTTGTGGGTGGGATAATTCATCTCATGTGGCTTACGTTGCCTCGAAGCGTAAGCAATAACCTTACCTTCATGCATCAAAACACATCCTAACCCAAGATGTGAAGCATCATTGTAAACTGTATAGTCTTTCCCAGACTCAGGCTGGTTCAAAATAGGTGCATGGGTCAGGACATGTTTCAGTGATCAAAGCTTCGTTGTTGGACCTCGGTCCAAACAAAAGGAGCTTCTTTTCGCAACAATTTTGTCAAAGGAGCGACTAACATAGAAAATCCTTTCACGAATCTATGGTAATAGCCAGCAAGCCCAAGGAAACTTCTAACCTCACCAACATTCTTTGGTGGATGCTAATCTACAATAGCTTGAATTTTCTTCGGGTCCACATGAATACCCGAAACTGATACGACATGCCAAAAAGGCCACTTAGTGAGCCAGAGCTCACAGTTAGAAAACTTCGCATACAATTGTTTCTCTCTTAGAGTTTGAAGTACAATACGAAGATGGTCTCGATGCTCCGATTCATTCATGGAATAAATTAAAATATCATCTATCAGCACCACCATGAATTTATCAAGATAGGGTCTAAATACATGATTCATTAAATCCATAAAAGCCGTCGGTGCATTAGTTAATCCGAAGCACATCACTAAGAATTCGTAGTGTCCATATCTTGTACGAAAAGCAGTCTTAGGCACATCACACTCCTTTACTTTAATTTGGTAGTAACCTGATCTTAGATCAATCTTGGAAAACACATAGGCATCTTTTAATTGATCGAACATGTCGTCTATCATGGGCAAGGGATACTTATTCTTAATGGTGACTTTGTTCAGTTGTCTATAATAAATGCACAAACGCATAGAACCATCCCTCTTCTTGACAAAATGAACTCGAGCTCCCCAAGGTGAAGATCTCGGTTAAATAAAACCCTTGTTCATAAGGTCTTGAATTTGAACTTTTAGTTCTTTCAACTCCACAACCGACATTTGATATGGTGCAATGGAAACTGGAGCAGTCCCAGGTTGCACCTCAATACCAAACTCTACTTCACGAGACGGGGGTAATCCCGGAAGCTTGTCAGGGAAAACATCTAGGAATTCATTTACTGTGTCAATGTCATGGATCTGGGGTTCATTCTTGGATTCTGTGGACATCACAAACAACTTAGAGTTCTGAGATTTCATCAACATTACCATTTCCTTGCCAAGAACATGAAGGTACAATTTTCGCTTACTGCAATCTACCCACGATTGATGTTTACTAAGTCAATCCATGCCTAGAATCACATCAAACTCGTGGATTGGTAAGACTAGGAAATTCGCAGGGAACGAAATCCCTTGAATCAAGATTGGACAATTCTTACATACAAGGCTTAAAGCAACACAATGACCTAATAGATTTGTCACGGAGATTTTTGTTGCCAAAGGTTCACTAGACATCCTATGTCTTTTAACTAATTCTAGGCTTATAAAAGAATGTGTAGATCCAGGGTCAATCAATACATACAATGAGTGTGCATATAACATAACGGTACCTGCTATAACATCAGGCTCATCATCCTCCTCGCGGCATCTCACATGATATGTCTGGGCAGAGGATTCGATTCTTGCTTGTTACCTTGCTTCCCGGATCTGCCTTGCCTGCCTGAGGGAATCGATGGTGCTTTTCTTGGCCTTTTTCCTGGAAATGATTGGGCGGGTGAAGAGATGTCTCCGTGCACAGCCACTGACTTAGAGGTATTCTGAGGACAGTCCATGATAAAATGTCCTTGTTCCCCACAAAAGAAACATGGTCCCATTAGCTTGCGACAATATCCTATTGGCTTCCATTTCTGACAAAAATTACAAACTACGTGTTGAATACTCTAGTTCAAACCTCCAGTACTCTGAACTGAGGCCGCCTTAGACCAGAAAGTGGTGAGAGTATGTGGTCTCTCAATATTCCCTATATGGGAAGGCTATGGAAATGAAGCTTGTTTCGAACCTTGATACTTGCCCTTCTTATTCCACTTGGGAGGTCATGAATCGCTTCATGTTCTCTTCTCAGATTTGTTAGACATATTTCCTCTCTGAGCTCTTTGCGCTGCTTCAGTTTCTTTAACTCGGTTCACAAAATCCTGGAAGTTGGTGATACCCATGTCCGTAAACATAGGTCGCAGCTCATCGCTCAGCCCCGCGATAAACATTCGGCACATGTCTTCTTCTTTCCTTATAAACTTGGCTCCGTATTGGCAATACTTATAGAAATCATGGATGTACTGCTCGATAGGCCGCCCGCCTTGTTTCAAATGAAGAAAGTTGCTCCGCCTTTCCGCGAGAGAGTACTCGTTGATGTACTTGTTCCGAAATTCCTTAAGAAAGAATTCTCAAGTGACCGATTCTTGGATAGCTTGGGCTTAAAGCTAGCACTTCTAATCGAATAAAACATGCATTATCCATATCATGCATCATCAACATTTCCATAACATTTCAATCCATTATATTGGCTTACAAGTGATTAACAACATTCTCATTTCTCAAAAAGCATATCAGATACGCGGATTACCAAGTGTTGTCCCAAACACTTCATACACTCTACCGGCATCTCAAGGATTACACACGGAAGCAACCCTCTACCGTTGTGACACCCGTGGTGGAGTTTTCGGTACAATCTCAACCCCTCAACACCACTCATCCGTAGATGTATAACCCACTAACGAGAGACGAGACACATGCAAGGTTCACACACGGGAGCTAATCTACAACGTTGCAACCTTAAACATTCCTAAATTGTTAGGGTACTTGGATGAAGTTTTCGGTACAATCACAACCCCTCAACATCCAAGGCGACTTGTTTATATTGCACTCAATCCTATAGCCGGATAACTATACCCGATTTCATTTACAAAACACTTTAAACAACATCACTTACCAATCTAATTCACATTTCATGCATACCTCACTATTTTCCAAAGCATTAATGATAAGCCACATTTCAAGCATTAAACCATGCTTCAAAAACCATGCATCAACACATGCACACAAGGATCACCTACCTAGTGCATCCTTAAACTATATGACATCATCAACCATATTTTATAAAGTCAAAACATGTTTTAAAACAGTAGGTAAACGCAATAAAAACAATTGCATCCAAAGGCTCAGAATAGCAAAATCCGAGGGAGGAAATCACTTTACTTACTTCCGAACTTAGTAAAGTGTTTCAAGCTTACACTAAGTTCCCAAAATCCCTTTTATGAAGTTTCAAAATTGGAAATCTCATTTCCACTCACCGACTTGCGAAACCACACTCGCCGACGCAACAATGAACTGCCCGCAGCCTCCAAAACCACTTCGACCGGTTCTGGAACACTATCCCTTATTTTCAACACATTAAAAATAGAGATTCAATGCACCATAATGCATCCAAACAATAGCACTTAATTAGAAACTCGCTGCCCTACTCTAAAGCATCAAATTACCATCCAAAACAACCGAAATCTCAATCGATTGATCTCTAAATTCAGTCCAGCTATCAATAAACACTTCCAACACATTTTAACCATAAATCAACATCCGAAAAAAACCTAAAACCATCCTTATACCTTCAGCAACTCAAATCTCACATAACACCCAAAAAACCCAACCATAAATATCTTCAAAATCAAAGATCTCAAGGATTTCGTGATTAATATGATTAAGACTCTATTTCAACATGATAAACCTTCCAAAATTTGATTATAAACCATCTTAAACAAATCAAATAAAAACAACTCCAAAAATCACATTAAATCCTCTCTTTAAATCAAGATTTCATCATTTCATCAAAACAACAATAAAACTTCAATCGAAAACATAAATCAAGAATCAAATATCTTTAGAATTTCATTAAAAAACCTTTATTAGAGGGTTATCATGAAAATTACCTCCAATCCTTGCTTCTCTTCTAATTTGGCATGTTTTGCTTTCAAGAATCTTGAAGAGATTTGAGAGAAATCACAAGAGAAATGTTGAAAATCAAGAAAGAAAATGAAGGTGAAAGAAATCTGGAAAATGAGAGAAATGAGAGAGTGTTTGGCTGATGTGAAATGTAGAGAATGAAAAAGATCGTCAAATTTACTTAACCAACTTAACCACTTTTCTTTAATTTAATAAAAGCCCCTTTCAATATTTAATAAATCATTTAAAACACATTCCAAATTAGAGAAAATGCTTAATTGCTATTAAGTTCCCTAAAGATTCTAAGATTTTGACTCTTTTGAAAAACACCCTTTTTCCAGTTTTAAAACTTTACATTTTTGTCACTATCCAAAATGTACAGTTCCCAAAACTCGTTTTGCAAAATTGATTTAACCAACCTCTAAAATATAATTTTATAGGATTTTAGAAAATTTTACAACATTTTTATCCCATCCTGAAACTTGATTTCCCTGAACCACCTTTTAACGTCTCGAACAACCGATTATTGGTTCCACTAGCCTAGCCCAACACGCAAAACAACAAGGCCCAAAACTAGGGTGTTACTACTCTCCCCACTTAGGAAATTTCATCTTGGAAAATTTTACCTGAAGGAAAAATGTGCGAAAACTACTTCATCATGTCTGCCTTGCTCTCCCACGTCACCTCCTCAACTCCTCAATGTCTCCACAACACCTTCATAAGTTCAATCGTCTTACCACGAATAACTTTACTACTCGAATCAAGGATCCCCACTAGTTCCTCATAATAGGATAAATCCGGATTCAACTCAATATCCTCAACTGGCATCACATGAGATGGATCTAATTTATAACTCCGTAACAAAGAAATATGAAAAACATCATGGATCTTGAACACCCCAAATTTGGGCCTATATGTTTAGAGTCCGAATCGGACCGGTCGAGAGCTGTTCGAATCTTAAAGGGAGTTTTAGGGAACACCTAGTTCGCGATGCTTTAAAAATATAGAAAAATATCTAAAATTCCTCATTTAATATATGAAAGATAATGGTGGAATAAATTTTACAAAATAAGGTTAGGAAATACTACATTTCGGTGTAGTGCCAAATCGCAGTTTTTACAAAGTTAAGTAGTGACTAATTTGTAAATGATTGAAACTTTGAATCTTTAAGGAGCTAATTTTACCAAAATGTTTTCATCAGATTTTTCCTTAATTTGGGTGATTTAATTAATGTTTTAATTAAAGGAAATGAAGGTTAATTAATTTAGAAACTACCTTTGACTATTCATAACCACTTTTGACAAATTTTCCCTCATTTTATTTTCTCTCAAATTCCTTTCAACCAAACACATTCTCTCCAGAAAATATACTTTGATTTTCATTTCATTTAGTGTGTAACCCCCTTAACCCGGTCTAGACGGTTGACCCGAATTAAGAAAGTCACACGGGGAAAACCAAAGTCAACCCGAAAGTCAACCTTGATTAACGACCCTTTTTTTTCTTCTTTTTAATCTTGTCTAGATGCACATTAACCTTAATTGTGATCACACAAACAACATACCAAAAGATCACAAACATCAGGGACCCAATTGAACAAATTACAACATTAGGGACCAAATTGTAAATTCTGATAAATTAAGGGACTTAACCCAAATTAAAGTTACCATCTTGAAATTAGTCAGGTTTCATGCTTCTCTGTGAAATTTCAGCTCAAAAGGACTTCTCAAGCTCACACAATTGCACAAACAAGATTCAGGACCAAAACGTAAACATTTCAAAACATATAACTGCCCATGTCAGCCCCCAACGGTCGACCGTTCCGAAACAGGTTGACCCTGTTCCGAAACGCGGGCCGTTCCGAAACCAGTTCCGCAACGGGGGTCTGGCAGAGACCAAACCGTTTCGAAACGGTGCACCCCGTTTCGGACCCCTGGGTTCATTCCAGGCACCCGTTCCGAAACGGTGCTCACTGTTCCGAAACGCCTGCTCAGATTTCAGCAAACTAGCATACCAAAACATGCAATTGATCACTCAAACATGCTCCAAATGCTACCAAACTTTACCAGTATGCAATTAAACATATATAGGACATATTTGCATCATCAATTCATTTAAACAACATCACATGCAAAAAGCCCCAATTCTATAGGCATGCTTCCTACACAAGCTAACTATTCAAGCATTAACTCTCAAAACAAGCATAAAGGAATCCAATCCGAAAACCAGCATTCTAAACAACGTTCAACATACTTAGGGAGTTCCAAACACCTCCCAAAACATACACATTGGTCCCCCATTGCCAAATCATCCAAAAGCTAAAATGTTTAACAAAAACCTTTCATACATTGAGCTCTACTTGTACTTGTACTCTTGCCCTTCTTGCTGCCCTTCAAGATACTCTAGTGCTCTGCATTATTGAGTCAAGAAAACAAGAGAGCGTAAGCCAAAGCTTAGTGAGGAGTGCTCTTTTAAAACCATTCAATAATGCAATTAAAACCATTTGTAAAACATGCTTATAAACAACCTTTACACATGCTCAAAACATACTTTAAATCAAGCAATTCCCATGCTTCCACATTTCATTTAAACAAGCATCTTATGCTTCAACTTAAACATTAAAAACATGCATCTCATGCATCTCAATGTACTATACATGTCATATTGGCTCAAGTGATACATTTCATTTATGAAATCAAGTTCAACAACTTTCCCCAAGGACTTTTAAACACCTTGGCCCCAAGGACTTTTAAACACCTTGGCCATGGACTTTTAAACACCATGAATGAGGACCACACAAGGACTTTTAACCACCTTTGTGTCCGTAGCTTGAATCACCCCAAGGACTTTTAAACACCTTGGCCCCAAGGACTTTTAAACACCTTGGCCCCATGGACTTTTAAACACCATGGAAAGGAGCACCTAAGGACTTTTAACCACCTTAGTGTCCGCAACAAGATTCATCCAAGGACTTTTAACCACCTTGATGATCTTAGGTAACAAGGCTCACTCAAGGACTTTTAACCACCTTAGTGACCTTCACTTTTACAAACCATCACTTGCCAATATACACTTTATACATCACATAATCCACTGTTTTAAAGCATTAAACCAAGCCATTTCATCATGCATCTCAAAGCATTAAATTCACATTTAAACAATGCTTAAAAACAAGATACTCCTACCTAGAGTTACCTTCAACACATGGCTTTAAACATCAGCATATATCATGCTAAAACATCAGCAAATATCATGCTAAAACATGCTTTCAAAACAGTAATCAAAACATGCAATTCATCATTTTGCATCACACCAAAACATGGCCACCACTTTAGAGAGTAATCCGAAAACTTACACTTGAGCTTAGCAAAGTTGTTTAGACTTAAACTAAGCCCCCAAAACCTTGGTTTCAAAGCCAAAAACCATTTTCACAAATCCACTCACCGATTTCCACTTTGCTTCAAGCCAAAGCACCAAATCAAGCCTCCGGATCAACAATTCTTGGATCCAAGGATGCCTCCCCTGTTTCAACACATTAAAGCAGAGGATTAATGCATCATCATGCATTAATTGCTTCAATGAAAGCATCTAAACTCGCTGCTCTCACAAAACCTCCATTTTCGGCCACCAAACACAACCGAAAATGCATCCGAAACACTTCTAGACAAAGCCCAGCCATAAACCAGCAAAACCTCACTTCCATTAACATCATTTAACATCTAAAAACAACCTACAACCATCCTTATACCTCCAACAACACCAGATCCACAAGATCACCACAAAAGCTACCTTAAAACACAAGCTAAACTTAGGAAACTCAACCTATCCGGGATTGCATCAATCAAAACTCATTTCCACATCAATTTAATGATCATTTAACATCAAAAACACTTCTCAAAACACAGATTTAACAGATCAAACGAAAATCATGTGAAATCATCAAAATCTTGCATAATTAGCCAAGATCCATAAATCAACTTAAAAACCTTTAATTAAACATCAAATTAGGATTGAAAACTTTAGGAATTTCACTAAAGAACTTGAAGTTCAGAGGAGAAGGACGTGCTTACCTCCAAACTTGAGTTTCTCCTCCTTTTGGAATGGAAAACCTTGATGAAACTTGAAGCAATTGAAGAGGTTTTGAAGATACAATGATTTGCAATCAATTGAGAGTTGAAAGGAGGATTTTAGGTGAGAAAATCAGAATTGAAACTCTGGAAATGGAGTGTTTGGGTTGAGAGAAAAAGAGAGAAAGAAAATGGGAAGTTAGATGAGAAAATGCTTAAAATGAATTTTCCCTCCTTTTACTTTTCTTTAAAATCAGAATTATGAGTCAAAATATCTTAGAAAAATCTGGAGAAACTCCCTTTGGGTAAATAGCTCCTTAAAGATTCAAAGTTTCAACCCTTTATAAAATAGCCACCAAACTTTCAAAAATTACATTTTGGTCACTAGCCAAAATGTCACACTTCCGAAACTCATTTTCCAAAATTGATTTCACAGTTCACTTAATTATATTAAAAGATGATTTTAGAACATTTTTCCATATTTTTAATGCAACCCAAACTAGGCTTTCCTAATTTAACCTCTTACGATTCGAACAGCACTTTGACCAACCGGTCAACGCCCAAGACTTCCAAGCCCAAAACCGGGGTGTTACAACTCTCCCCCCCCCCCTTAAGAAATTTCGTCCTCGAAATTTACCTGAAAGAAAGAGATAAGGAAACTGCTTCAGCATATCTACCTTCCGCTCCCACGTGGCTTCCTCAACACCGCGATGCTTCCACAGCACCTTCACCAACTCAATGGTCTTGCCACGAAGAACCTTGCTATCCGAATCCAGAACCTTCACCGGTTCCTCATCATAGGTCAAATCCGGATTCAAAAACACATCCTCAACAGGCATCACATGCGAAGGATCAGATCTATACTTCCGGAGCATAGAAACATGGAACACATCATGAATCTTCTCCAGCTCCTGAGGTAACCTCAACCGATACGCAACAGGACCCACACGCTCAACAACCTCATACGGTCCAATGTATCTAGGGCTCAGCTTACCCTTCCGACCAAACCTCATCACCTTCTTCCAAGGCGAAACCTTCAAGAACACGCGATCACCCACCGCAAACTCTATCTCCTTACGCTTCAAATCCGCGTAAGATTTCTGCCGATCAGAAGCAGCCTTCAACCGCTCACAAATGAGCTTCACCTTCTCGGTGGTTCCTTTCAACAAAGCAGGCATCGAAACCAACTTTTGACCAGTTTCAGCCCAACACAGAGGAGTCCTACACTTCCTCCCATACAGAGCCTCATAAGGTGCCATCTGTATACTCGCCTGATAACTATTGTTATAAGCGAACTCAACCAAAGGCAGATGCTTCTCCCAAGAACCTTGAAACTCTATCACGCAGCATCTCAACATATCCTCCAAAATCTGAATAACTCGCTCAGACTGGCCATCCGACTGAGGATGATAGGATGTACTGAAATGCAACCTTGTACCCAGAGCTTGATGCAAACACTGCCAGAAACGCGATGTGAACCTCGGATCCCTATCCGACACAATCGACTTAGGCACACCATGCAGCCTCACAACCTCAGCAATGTACAGCTCTGCCAGCTTATCCAAAGAGAACGTAGTATGCACAGGCAAGAAATGCGCACACTTCGTCAGGCGATCCACAATCACCCAAACAGAATTCTTCTTCGACGGAGACAAAGGCAAACCAGATACAAAATCCATGGTAACCCTCTCCCACTTCCATTCAGGGATTTTCAACGGTTGCAACAAACCAGAAGGAACCTGATGTTCAACCTTAACTCGCTGACACACCAAACACTTGCTCACGAACTCTGCCACATCATTCTTCAAACCTACCCAATAGTACTCATCACGAAGATCGCGATACATCTTTGTACTACCAGGATGCATAGCAAAAGGACTACTATGACCTTCAGCTAGAATAGCACGCCTCAACTCAGCATCTGCAGGCACTACTATCCGACTACCAAAACACAACACTCCATCCTCATTAAAGCAGAAATCTGAAGGTCTACCCTCTGCGATATCCTGAACATGAGACACCAAGGAATCATCCAACAACTGCTTATCCTTGATCAACCGAACCAACGATGGTTTCACTTGCAACTCAGCAACAAGACCACCATCCTGCGATATGCTCAAGCTAGCAAACATAGCTCTCAGCTCAACAGCTACCTTCCTACTCAAGGCATCCGCAACAACATTGGCCTTTCCCGGATGATACTCTATCGTCAGATCATAATCCTTGAGCAACTCCAACCACCGCCGCTGCCTAAGATTCAACTCCTTCTAAGACATCAGATACCTCAAACTCTTGTGATCCGTGTACACAGTACACTTCTCACCATACAGATAATGCCTCCAGATCTTCAGAGCAAAAACCACTGCAGCCAGCTCAATATCATGCGTAGGATAGTTGCGCTCATGCACCTTCAACTGCCGCGACGCATAAGCCACAACCTTACCCTCTTGCATCAGCACACACCCCAACCCAACAAAGGATGCATCACTGTAGACTACAAACTCTTTCCCTGATTCAGGCTGAATCAAGATAGGAGCTTGAGTCAAAGCCATCTTCAGCTTCTCAAAAGCTTGCTGTCTCGCTTCCGTCCACTCATACTTAACATCTTTCTGCAGCAACTTCGTCAAAGGAGCAGCAATCTTGGAAAAACCATCCACAAACCTTCGGTAGTATCCTGCCAAACCAAGGAAACTACGAACCTCCTGAACAGACTTAGGAACTTTCCAATTCATCACTGCTTCAATCTTCTGAGGATCAACACGAATCCCCTCAGCTGAGACCACATGCCCAAGAAAAACCACCTCTCTAAGCCAGAACTCACACTTGCTCAGCTTAGCATAAAGCTGATTCTCCAACAGAGCTTGCAACACAATCCTCAAATGCTCTTCATGCTCTTCCTCAGTACGCGAGTACACAAGGATATCATCAATGAACACCACAACAAACTTGTCCAGGTATTCATGAAAAACACGATTCATCATGTCCATGAAAGCAGCAGGAGCATTTGTCAAACCAAACGGCATCACAAGGAACTCATAATGCCCATACCTTGTCCTGAAAGCTGTCTTAGGCACATCCACATCCTTCACCTTCAACTGATAATACCCTGACCTCAAGTCAATCTTAGAGAACAAAGCAGCTCCCCGAAATTGATCAAAGAGATCATCAATCCTCGGCAAAGGATACCGATTCTTGATAGTCAACTTGTTCAGCTGACGGTAATCAATGCACATCCTCATTGTGCCATCTTTCTTCTTCACAAACAAGACAGGAGCACCCCAAGGCGAAACACTCGGCCGGATGAAACCACGATCAAGCAGCTCTTGCAACTGCGTCTTCAGCTCCTTCAGCTCTTTAGGTGCCATTCTATAGGGAGTAATGGACACATGAGTGGTATTCTCATACAGCTCAATACCAAACTCCACCTCGCGATTAGGAGGTAAACCAGGGAACTCCTCAGGAAAAACATCAGGAAACTCCTTCACAACCCTGATATCCTGCACCCTCAGCTCCTTCGAACAAGGATTCATCACAAAAGCTAGAAAAGCTTCACAACCTTGCCTCAACATCCTACTCGCCTCCAAGGTAGAAACAACATTGGCAAGAAACTTCACATTCTCACCAACCACAACCACTTCATAATCATCCGCAAGCCTAAGCGAAACCCGCTTATTCTCGCAATCCACAACAGCACGATGCTCAGCAAGCCAATCCATACCAAGGATCACGTCAAAACCATAGAAGGGCAACTCCATAAGATCAACAGGAAAGACATGCTCTTGAACAACCAAAGGACACCTTCTATAAAGCTTACGAGTCACAATAGTCTCACCAAAAGAACTAGTGACTCTAACACCAACATCCAAAGACTCAACAGGCAAACCAAGCAACTCAGCATGCTCACGCAAAATGTATGAATGCGTAGATCCAGAATCAATCAAAGAAAGCAATGACAAGGATTGCAAAGTAAAGGTATCTGCAATCACATTAGCATCATTCCTTCCCTCGCGCTGAGCATACACCCTCGCTTGGCCTCCACCCTCAGGTTGAATAGCCACAACATGAGCTACTCCGCGACCACCTTCCTCTCGCCTCTGAAAATTACCACGGCCGCGCCCACGACCTCTCTGCGGTGCTGCAACAACAGGAGCACGCTCTTGACCACCAGCCATCCTCGGACAATCACGCCTCAAATGATCAGCTGAACCACAGTTCCAGCACTCATAACCAGCTGCCACAACAGGAGCTTGCACCTCCCTTCCAGCACGAGGACAGTCACGTCTCAAGTGACCACGCGAACCGCAAATCCAACAAGCACTAGGGTCAGCTCTAGCATTGCCACCCCTAGCAAGTGCACCTCCACCTCTCTTAGCTGAGGACTGAAACCTCTGATCGCGTCCCCTCTTGTTCCGTCCACCCCCGGAACTATACTCAGCAGTTCTCTTCCCAGAACTAGCTCCAGCACCCTTCGCAGACAAACTCAGATTCATCTCAATGTCCTTGGATCGACTCACCAACACATCGAAATCATTGTACTCAGCAGCCAACATGTAGGTCTTAACTTCCGTCACCAAACCATAACGGAACCTTTCGCACCTCTCGCGCTCATCAGGTATCAGCTCTGGCGTATACTGGCTAAGACGTACGAATTGTACCTCATACTCAGCCACACTCATGCTCCCTTGGGTCAGAGACATGAATTCAAGCTTCTTCTCGTCTAGATATCTAACTCCCAGATATCTCCTCTTGAACGCATGCTGAAAGAACGTCCAAGTAACATCAGCATCAGCCATTCCAGAGATTGTGGTCGTCCACCACGTATAAGCATCACCTTGCAGCAGAGGCACCACACATCCCAGCTTTTGCACATCAGTGCAACTCATCTGTCCCAAGACACGCTTGGTACTCTCCAGCCATGCTTCTGACCTCTCAGCCGACATACCCCTAAACTCAGTCCCACCAAGACTGCGTAGACGCTCTAAGGGTAATCTAGCTCCAGCATCTCCCTGATGCCCAGCTCCTTGAGCTCCAGCTACTGCTGCTCGAAAAGCACCCGCAATAGCTTGCACCAGCACAGACATGTCAGGCATCGCTTGCCCCTGACCAACCTCAGGTCCTGCAGCTCTAGCACCAGCTGCCTCAGCTCCAGCTCTTTCCCTCTCCGCACCACCACCACCAGGTGGAGGAGGAGGTAACACAGCACTACCCATATTTTCCTCATTCACATTCCCCTCCGGGGTCGTAGCTCTCGTGCTACTCCTTAACTCTCTACGTGGTGCCATACTTTTACCATGCATAACAATACAAAATAAAACAAATCAGGACCAGCAAGGTAAGCAAATTCCAAGTATTCAAGCTCAATTTCTTTCAAAACAACATCATCTCTTTAGCTTTTGTTTGGCAATGGGTACCCTCATCATGCATCATCACAACATGCATCACATACACGTCATCATCTCAAATCACTGAACATGCTTTCATACAACAAGCATACATATCAAACCATGCTTCAATCATGCATACACACATTCCCAATTACTCGAGAACTCAGCTCTGATACCACCAAATGTAACCCCCTTAACCCGGTCTAGACGGTTGACCCGAATTAAGAAAGTCACACGGGGAAAACCAAAGTCAACCCGAAAGTCAACCTTTATTAACGACCCTTTTTTTTTCTTTTTAATCTTGTCTAGATGCACATTAACCTTAATTGTGATCACACAAACAACATACCAAAAGATCACAAACATCAGAGATCAATCAGGGACCCAATTGAACAAATTACAACTTTAGGGACCAAATTGTAAATTCTGATAAATTAAGGGACTTAACCCAAATTAAAGTTACCATCTTGAAATTAGTCAGGTTTCATGCTTCTCTGTGAAATTTCAGCTCAAATGGACTTCTCAAGCTCACACAATTGCACAAACAAGATTCAGGACCAAAACGTAAACATTTCAAAACATATAACTGCCCATGTCAGCCCCCAACGGTCGACCGTTCCGAAACAGGTTGACCCTGTTCCGAAACGCGGGCCGTTCCGAAACCAGTTCCGCAACGGGGGTCTAGCAGAGACCAAACCGTTTCGAAACGGTGCACCTCGTTTCGGACCCCTGGGTTCATTCCAGGCACCCGTTCCGAAACGGTGCTCACTGTTCCGAAACGCCTGCTCAGATTTCAGCAAACTAGCATACCAAAACATGCAATTGATCACTCAAACATGCTTCAAATGCTACCAAACTTTACCAGCATGCAATTAAACATATATAGGACATATTTGCATCATCAATTCATTTAAACAACATCACATGCAAAAAGCCCCAATTCTATCGGCATGCTTCCTACACAAGCTAACTATTCAAGCATTAACTCTCAAAACAAGCATAAAGGAATCCAATCCGAAAACCAGCATTCTAAACAACGTTCAACATACTTAGGGAGTTCCAAACACCTCCCAAAACATACACATTGGTCCCCCATTGCCAAATCATCCAAAAGCTAAAATGTTTAACAAAAACCTTCCATACATTGAGCTCTACTTGTACTTGTACTCTTGCCCTTCTTGCTGCCCTTCAAGATACTCTAGTGCTCTGCATTATTGAATCAAGAAAACAAGAGAGCGTAAGCCAAAGCTTAGTGAGGAGTGCTCTTTTAAAACCATTCAATAATGCAATTAAAACCATTTGTAAAACATGCTTATAAACAACCTTTACACATGCTCAAAGCATACTTTAAATCAAGCAATTCCCATGCTTCCACATTTCATTTAAACAAGCATCTTATGCTTCAACTTAAACATTAAAAACATGCATCTCATGCATCTCAATGTACTATACATGTCATATTGGCTCAAGTGATACATTTCATTTATGAAATCAAGTTCAACAACTTTCCCCAAGGACTTTTAAACACCTTGGCCCCAAGGACTTTTAAACACCTTGGCCATGGACTTTTAAACACCATGAATGTGGACCACACAAGGACTTTTAACCACCTTTGTGTCCGTAGCTTGAATCACCCCAAGGACTTTTAAACACCTTGGCCCCAAGGACTTTTAAACACCTTGGCCCCATGGACTTTTAAACACCATGGAAAGGACCACCTAAGGACTTTTAACCACCTTAGTGTCCGCAACAAGATTCATCCAAGGACTTTTAACCACCTTGATGATCTTAGGTAACAAGGCTCACTCAAGGACTTTTAACCACCTTAGTGACCTTCACTTTTACAAACCATCACTTGCCAATATACACTTTATACATCACATAATCCACTGTTTTAAAGCATTAAACCAAGCCATTTCATCATGCATCTCAAAGCATTAAATTCACATTTAAACAATGCTTAAAAACAAGATACTCCTACCTAGAGTTACCTTCAACACATGGCTTTAAACATCAGCATATATCATGCTAAAACATCAGCAAATATCATGCTAAAACATGCTTTCAAAACAGTAATCAAAACATGCAATTCATCATTTTGCATCACACCAAAACATGGCCACCACTTTAGAGAGTAATCCGAAAACTTACACTTGAGCTTAGCAAAGTTGTTTAGACTTAAACTAAGCCCCCAAAACGTTGGTTTCAAAGCCAAAAACCATTTTCACAAATCCACTCACCGATTTCCACTTTGCTTCAAGCCAAAGCACCAAATCAAGCCTCCGGATCAACAATTCTTGGATCCAAGGATGCCTCCCCTGTTTCAACACATTAAAGCAGAGGATTAATGCATCATCATGCATTAATTGCTTCAATGAAAGCATCTAAACTCGCTGCTCTCACAAACCCTCCATTTTCGGCCACCAAACACAACCGAAAATGCATCCGAAACACTTCTAGACAAAGCCCAGCCATAAACCAGCAAAACCTCACTTCCATTAACATCATTTAACATCTAAAAACAACCTACAACCATCCTTATACCTCCAGCAACACCAGATCCACAAGATCACCACAAAAGCTACCTTAAAACACAAGCTAAACTTAGGAAACTCAACCTATCCGGGATTGCATCAATCAAAACTCATTTCCACATCAATTTAATGATCATTTAACATCAAAAACACTTCTCAAAACACAGATTTAACAGATCAAACGAAAATCATGTGAAATCATCAAAATCTTGCATAATTAGCCAAGATCCATAAATCAACTTAAAAACCTTTAATTAAACATCAAATTAGGATTGAAAACTTTAGGAATTTCATTAAAGAACTTGAAGTTCAGAGGAGAAGGACGTTCTTACCTCCAAACATGAGTTTCTCCTCCTTTTGGAATGGAAAACTTTGATGAAACTTGAAGCAATTGAAGAGGTTTTGAAGATACAATGATTTGCAATCAATTGAGAGTTGAAAGGAGGATTTTAGGTGAGAAAATCAGAATTGAAACTCTGGAAATGGAGTGTTTGGGTTGAGAGAAAAAGAGAGAAAGAAAATGGGAAGTTAGATGAGAAAATGCTTAAAATGAATTTTCCCTCCTTTTAGTTTTCTTTAAAATCAGAATTATGAGTCAAAATATCTTAGAAAAATCTGGAGAAACTCCCTTTGGGTAAATAGCTCCTTAAAGATTCAAAGTTTCAACCCTTTATAAAATAGCCACCAAACTTTCAAAAATTACATTTTGGTCACTAGCCAAAATGTCACACTTCCGAAACTCATTTTCCAAAATTGATTTCACAGTTCACTTAATTATATTAAAAGATGATTTTAGAACATTTTTCCATATTTTTAATGCAACCCAAACTAGGCTTTCCTAATTTAACCTCTTACGATTCGAACAGCACTTTGACCAACCGGTCAACGCCCAAGACTTCCAAGCCCAAAACCGGGGCGTTACATAGTTAGATTTCAATCTTTCTTTGATTCTTAATCAATTCCTCATCAAATCCTCTTGATTTCTACATTGAATTTTCAAGAAAACTTGCCCACATCAAGGAGAAATCATCCATTAGAGGTAAGCTTCGTCCTTCTCTTCTAATGATCAGTTCTTTACTGAAATTCCCAAGTTATCAATCCTTTGTTAATGATTTTTAAGTGGTTTTAATGTTAGAAACAAGAAATTGCCTTAAAACTCATGATTTTGGAAGAGACCAATCCTTTGTTAATGATTTTTAAGTGGTTTTAATGTTAGAAACAAGAAATTGCCTTAAAACTCATGATTTTGGAAGAGATCTTGATGATTTTCATGGTGAATGATTGGGCTCTGTTTGGAGATGATTTTCTAATGTATTTTGGATGTTAATTGATGCTACAAATGTGGTTTTATCAATCAAATTCCGTATAGGATTGTTTTTCTAAGTTTTACTTGTTAGAATGATGGTTTTGGGGTGATTTTGGTGTTCTTTCATAACTGGAGGTATAAGGACGTGGTTGTGTTGGTTTTTGATGTTAATTGATGTTTAGAAATGATTAGAAGTGATGAATCTTGGCTGTGTTTGGTTTTGGAAGAGTATGGAGGTGATTTCGATAGTGTTTGGTAGCTGAAATGTGGTTTTTGAGTAGAGCAGTGAGATTAGGTGTGTGGCTGATGATTTCAATGCATGATGATGCATTAATCCTCTTCTCTTATGTGTTTAAAATAGGGGAGACATCTGCGGACGCCTTTGGAGTTGATCCAGAAGCTTAGATAGCATTTCGGCGAACAAGCGAAATGTAATCGGTGAGTGCGTATGGTTTTAGAAGTCCATGAGGGACAAAGAATCAAGGTTTAGGGATTTAGGAAAGGTTTGAAACACCTTCCTAAGTTCGGAAGTAAGTATTGGCTAGATTACTCTCATAGATGTGGTGATTTCCCCAAAAATGCTTTTACATGCTCATGGTTTGAGATTGATAAATTCCTACTGTTTTTATGCATATTTTATAGCATGAGATGATGCTTGAAATGATTTCATGAAGTAACATGTTGCATGGTTGAGATATGAGCTTTTGTTTAAAGCATGAAAAATGTTATGGTTTTGAAATGAGATGAGAATGTTTTGAGAATTGTTGCATGAAAAACAGTAGGTAAGATGATTTTTTGACATAATATATTGGCATAGATGTTGAGATACTTATCAGATATAATTGATCAATCAATAGGATGAGAGTGCACTATAAACTAAAAATTCATACGTGCTCTTTGGTTAAGCCAAAGGGAGAGAACCGATGATGGGCATTCCATCGGGTAGGACTTGGTGAAATACCCAAGCTTTGTCGCGATGAGAGATTCCGCTAAGTGAGTACGGTGATGTGAGATTCCACCAGAAATTATGTTGCTAGACGAGTGAGTACGGTGATGGTAGATGCCACCGGAAGTGTCTAGTGAGATGTCCACATATCCGAGTAATAATGAGATGTGAAATGCTAATATAAAATTTGAAATGGTGTTCGATTCACATGTACCTTTGATGAAATGATTTATGCCATGAGAAATGCATATGTGATTTGTATATGAAATGCTTTAGAGGACAAGCATGAGTATGGCTTTGCCATGAGTTTTGCATTGGTTTAAATGCATGAGATAGAACGAAGATACATGTGTTTTCATTGAGAAATTGCTTTGAATGGCTTTCAAGCATGAGATAGAATGAGCATGCTGTTTAAAGGCTTTTGAGAAAGTGTTTTCAAGATATGCATTATAGAGTTGGTTTTCTTTAGAGCATGCCTCACTAAGCTTTAGTGCTTACGCTCTCTTTTACCAATAATGCAGATAATTGAGGTGTTTTCGGGCATCAAATAGGTTAAGATCATCCAAAGAAGTTCAAGCTCATGTATGGTGAAGTTTTCACACACTTTAGTTTTGATATAATGGCAATGGGAAACCAATGTTGTATTTGGGAGATATGTTTGAACTCCCTAAGGTTGTGGCATGTTTATGTTGGCATGTTTGGGTTGTGATTGGCCTTAAATGATTTGTTTGAGGTTGGATTGCTTATATTGGTTTTGTGATTAGGGAGTATGCCTCTAGAGTATGTGAATTTGTGTTTGATGCTATGTTCGTGTTAGAATGTCCTAAATATGTTCCTTATGTGTTAAAAGGTTTGCTGGTATGATTTGGGAGGCTTTGAGGCATGTTTGATTAGGCTAAAGGATGGAAAACCAGCAATAGCTGCTGTTTCTGGGCAAGGTGTATCGAAACACCCTCTAGTGTTTCAAAACGGGGGCCTGAAATGGTCTTTGTGTTTCGAAACGACTGAGGCTGTTTTGAAAAAGTTTGGCTACTGGAATGCCATGTTTTGATACTGGTCTCGGAATATACCCGCGTACCGAAACGGTCAACACCGTTTCGATACAGACGTTTCGGTACGGTGGGTAGGGGTTCTGATAAAGGTGATCGTTGGACACAAATTTGAATTGCTTTGAGTCTTCATGCTTTACAATTTAGTCCTAAATGTTGTGATTGCTATTCCTTGAACTTGGGATGTCTTTTTAAGCTGAAATTTGGCAGAGAAGTATGTAACATGAGTAATTTCATATTGGTAACCCTAAATCAATGAAGTCCTGTAACCCCCTTATCTCGTCCTAGACGATTGACCCGAACTACAAAGATTACACGGGGAAAATCAAAGTCAACCTGAAAGTCAACCTTGGTTAATGACCCTTTTTTTCATTTTAATCTTGTCTAGATACATGTTAACCCTAAGTGAGTACTCACGAATCATGATTGAGAAAGGCACAGTGATCGGATAACATATGGGGACTCAATTGCACTTCACACAAGATTAGGGACCAAAATGTAATTTCGGCAAATTAGAGGGACTTCATTGATTTTGGGATTACCATTGTGTAATTATTCATGTTACATGCTTCTCTGCCAAATTTCAACTTAAAAAGACATCTCAGCTCAAGCAATTGCAATCTCAACATTTAGGACTAAAATGTAAAGCATGCAAAATCAAAACAATTCAAATCTGGGTCCAACGGTAACCCGTTTCGAAACGCCTACTCACCGTACCGAAACACCGTATTAGAACAGTGTTGACCGTTTCGGTACACTGGTATGTTCCGAGACCAGTTCCGAAACATGTCATTCCAGTAGCTAAAATGTATCGAAACAACCCCTCACGTTTCGAAACGCTAAGGCGATTTCAGTCCCTCATTCCGAAACACCATAGGGTGTTTCGATATACCCTGCCCAGAAACAGCAGCAAATGCTGGTTTTTAACTCAAACACATACCCAAACATGCCCCAAAAACTCTCTAATCATACCAATAAGTCATCATAAATACAAGGAACATATTTGGGACACACAAGCGCAATCATAGCATCAAACACAAAATCTCATTAGTCTAGAGGCATGCTTCCTAATCTCAAAACCCAAATAGGCAATCCATTCTCAAAACCAAGCAATCAAGGCCATTTACAACCTAAGAAAGCTAAAACAAACATGCCACAACCTTAGGGAGTTTAACACATCTCCCAAATACAATTCTTGGTTTCCTATTGCCAATCTATCAAGATTAAAGTGTATGAAAACTTCAACATACATGAGCTTGGACTTCCTTGGATGAACTTAGCTTCCTTGAAGCCCGAAAACAGCTCAATTATCTGCATTATTGGTAAAAGAGAGAGTGTAAGCACAAATGCTTAGTGAAACATGCTCTAAAGAAAACCAACACAATAATGC
Organism: Hibiscus tridactylites; assembly: GCA_958450335.1. Taxonomy (NCBI): domain Eukaryota; kingdom Viridiplantae; phylum Streptophyta; class Magnoliopsida; order Malvales; family Malvaceae; genus Hibiscus; species Hibiscus tridactylites. The sequence goes on along the minus strand of OY288276.1, from coordinate 60,498,266 downwards.
ATAGCTTAAAACACTTTCTCTAAAGCTTTTAAACCACATGCTCATTCTATCTCATGCTTGGAAACCTTTCAAAGCAATTTTTCATTGAAAACACATGTAACTTCATTCTATCTCATGCATTTAAACCAATACAAAACTCATGGCAAAGCCAACTCATGCTTGTACTCTAAAGCATTTCATAAAAAAACCACATATGCATTTCTCATAGCATAAACCATTTCATCAAAGGTACATGTGAATCAAAAACCATAACATATTTTATATTGGCATTTCACATCTCTTTATTACTCTGATATGCGGATATCTCACTAGACACTTCCGGTGGCATCTCTCATCATCGTACTCACTAGTCTAGCAACATAGTTTCTTGTGGAATCTCACATCACCGTACTCACATGGCGGAATCTCTCATCGCCACAAAGCTTGGGTATTTCACCAAGTCCTACCCGATGGAATGCCCATCATCGGTTCTCTCCCTTTGGCTTAACTAAAGAGCACGTACAAATTTTTAGTTTATAGTGCACTCTCATCCTATTGATCAATCAATTATATCCGGTAAGTATCTCAACATCTATGCCAATATATTATGTCAAATCATCATCTCACCTACTGTTTTTCATGCATTAAAATCTCAACAATCTCATCTAATTTCAAAATCATAACATTTGCTATGCCTTAACATAAAAGCTCAAATCTCAACTATGCAACATATTACTTTATGAAATCATTTCAAGCATCATCCCATGCTATAATTCATGCATAAAAACAATAGGAATTTATCAATCTAAAACCATGAGCTAGTAAAAGCATTTAAGGGGCAAACACCACATTCTAGAGAGAAATCTAGCCAATACTTACTTCCAGACTTATGAAGGTGTTTCAAACCTTTCCTAAATCCCCAAACCATGATTCTTTGTCCCTCAAGGACTTCTAAAACCATACGCACTCACCGATTACGTTTCGTTTGATCGCCGAAACGCTATCTAAGCTTCTGGATCAACTCCCAAGGTGTCCGAAGATGTCTCCCACATTTTAAACACATTAGAGCAGATGATTAATGCATCATCATGCATTGAAATCATCAGCCACGCACCTAAACTCGCTGCTCTACACAAATCCACATTTCGGCTACCAAACACTACCGAAATCACCTCCAAACTCTTCCAAAACCAAACCCAGCCAAGATCCATCACTTCTAATCATTTCTAAACATCAATTAACATCAAAAACTAACACAACCACGTCCTTATACCTCCTGCTATAGCAGAACACCAAAATCACCCCAAAAACCATTATTTTAACAAGCAAAACTTAGGAAAAACAAACCTATTCGGGATTGGATTGATAAAACCTCATTTTTAACATCATTTAACATCCAAAATACATTAGAAAACCATCTCAAAACAGAGCCCAATCAATCACCACGAAAATCTTCAAGATCTCTTCCAAAATCTTGAGATTTAAGCCAATTTCTTGTGTCTAACATTAAAACCACTTAAAAACAATTAATAAAGGATTGATAATTTGGAAATTTCAGTAAAGAACTGATCATTAGAGGAGAAGGATGAAGCTTACCTCTAATGGATGATTTCTCCTTCATTTGGGCAAGTTTTCTTGAAAATTCAATGTAGAAATCAAGTGGATTTGATGAGGAATTGATTAGGAATCAAAGAGTGATTGAAATCTCATCAAATGAAGTAGAAATCAAAGTGTATTTGATGGAGAAAAAGTGTTTGGTTGAAAGGGTTTTGAGAGAAAATGAAATGAGGGAAAATTTGTGAAAAGTAATTACGAAAAGTCAAAGGTGGTTTTCTATTTTAATCACCTTTATTTTATTTAATTAAAAAATTAATTAAATCCCCCAAATTTAGGAAAAATCTGATGAAAACATTTTGGTAAAATTAGTTCCTTAAAGATTCAAAGTTTCAATCCTTTACAAAACATTCACTACTAAACTTTGCAAAACTGTGATTTGGTCACTACACCGAAATGTAGTATTTCCAAACCTTATTTTATAAAATTGATTTCACCATTCTTTTTTATATATTAAATGAGGACTTTTAGGTATTTTCTATATTTTAAAGTATCCCGAACTAGGTGTTCCCTAAAACCCCCTTTTAGATTAGAACCGTTTCTCAGACCGATCCGGGTTAGACTCTAAACATCTAGGCCCAATTTTGGGGTGTTACAAATCTCCCCATCTTACGAAATTTCATCCTCAAAATTTACCTGGAGGAAAAAGGTAAGGAAACTTCTTCTCCATATCATCTTTTCTTTCCCGCGTGGCTTCCTCAAAACCACGATGCCTCCACAACACCTTAACTAGCTCAATGGTCTTAGCCCGGAGAAACTTATTGTCTGAATCCAAAATCTCCACTGGCTCCTCATCATAGGTCAAATCCGGATTCAACTCAACCTCCTCCACATGCATAACATGCGAAGGATCCGATCTATACCTCCGAAGCATGGATACATGAAACACATCATGTATCTTCTCTAACCCTTGTGGTAGCCTCAGCTTATAAGCAACAGAACCCACACGTTCTATCACCTCGTGTGGTCCAATATACCTAGGGCACAACTTTCCCTTACGACCAAATCTCATCACCTTCTTCCAAGGTGAAACTTTTAAGAACACACGGTCACCCACCACAAACTCAATCTCCTTACGCTTCAAATCCACGTAAGACTTCTGCCGATCAGAGGCTACCTTCAACCACTCACGAATGAGCTTCACCTTCTCGGTGGTTCCTTTCAACAACGTCGGCATTGAGACTAACTTTTGTCCCATTTCAGCCCAACAAAGAGGAGTTATGTACTTCCTCCCATACAAGGCCTCATAAGGTGCCATTTGAATACTTGTCTGGTAGCTGTTATTATAAACAAACTCCACCAACGGCAAATGCTTCTGCCAAGAGCCTCGAAACTCAATCACGCAGCACCTCCACATATCCTCAAGCACTTGGATAACACGCTCAGATTGTCCATGCGTCTGAGGATGATAAGAAGTACTGAAATTCAGCCGTGTACCCAAAGCTTGATGCAAACATTCCCAAAATCGCGATGTAAACCTAGGATCTCTATCTGACACTATAGATTTTGGTACACCATGCAAACGTACAATCTCAGCAATGTACAGCTCTGCAAGCCTATCCAAGGTATACGTAGTATGCACAGGTAAGAAATGCACACACTTTGTAAGGCGATCCACAATCACCCACACCAAATTCTTCTTTGATGGCGTCAAAGGCAAACCAGACACAAAGTCCATGGTAATTCTCTCCCACTTCCATTCAGGGATCCTCAACGGTTGCAGCAACCCTGAAAGAAACTGATGCTCAGCCTTAACCCGCTGACAAACCATGCACTTACTCACATATTCCGCAACATCTTTCTTCAAACCCACCCAATAGTACTCATCCTTCAAATCACGATACATCTTTGTACAATCAGGGTGCCTAGCAAAAGGACTATTATGAGCTTCAGTCAGAATAGTTCGCCTCAACTCCACATCATTCGGCACTACTATTCAATTTCCAAAACATAGAACTCCATCATCATTAAAACAAAAATCCGATGGTCTATTCTCAGCAATATCCTGAACATGTGGCACCAAAGAATCATCCAACAACTGCTTATCCTTTATCAACTGAACCAGAGATGGTTTCACTTGCAACTCAGCAACAAGACCTCCATCTCGCGAAATGCTCAAGCTAGCAAACATAGCCCTTAACTCTACCGCCACTTTTCTGCTCAAGGCATCCGCCACAACATTAGCTTTTCCCGGGTGATACTCGATTGTTAGATCGTAATTCTTAAGCAACTCCACCCAACGTCGCTGCCTAAGATTCAACTCTTTTTGAGACATCAAATACTTCAAACTCTTGTGATCCATGTACACATTACACTTCTCACCATAAATATAATGTCTCCAGATCTTCAAAGCAAAAACCACCGCAGCTAATTCAATATCATGCGTAGGATAGTTGCGCTCATGCACCTTCAACTGTCGCGATGCGTAATCCACCACCTTACCCTCTTCCATTAACACACACCCCAAACCAACGTAGGATGCGTCACTGTACACCACAAACTCTTTTCCTGATTCAGGTTGAACCAAGATAGGAGCTTGCGTCAAAGCTGCCTTAAGCTTCTCAAAACATTGCTGTCTCGCTTCCGTCCACTCATACTTAACATCTTTTTGCAACAACTTCATTAAAGGGCCAACAATCTTTGAAAATCCATCCATAAACCTCCGGTAATATCCTGCCAACCCAAGAAAACTACGGACTTCATGAACAGACTTAGGAGGCTTCCAATTCATCACCGCCTCAACCTTCTGAGGATTAACTCGAATCCCTTCAGCCGAAACCATATGACCAAGGAACACAACTTTCTTTAGCCAAAACTCACACTTGCTCAACTTAGCATAAAGTTGATTTTCCAATAGCGCTTGCAAAACGACTCTCAAATGACCTTCAAGCTCCTCCTCAGTACGAGAGTACACAAGGATACCGTTGATGAACACCACAATAAACTTATCCAAGTATTCATGGAACACTCTATTCATCATGTCCATGAAAGCAACAGGAGCATTCGTCAAGCCAAACGGCATTACAAGGAACTCATAATGCCCATACCTCATTCTAAAGGCTGTTTTCGGCACATCCACATCTTTCACCTTAAGCTGATAGTACCCTGACCTCAAGTCAATCTTTGAAAACACAGCCGCTCCCCGAAACTGATCAAAAAGATCATCAATTCTCGGCAAAGGATACTTGTTCTTGATAGTAAACTTGTTCAGCTGACGATAATCGATGCACATTCTCATAATGACATCCTTCTTTTTCACAAACAAAACCGGTGCACCCCAAGGTGACACACTAGGTCGAATGAAGCCACGGTCAAGCAACTCCTGAAGTTGTGTCTTTAATTCCTTCAGCTCCTTAGGTGCCATACGATAGGGAGCAATGTACACCGGAGTTGTGTTTTCATACAGCTCAATCCCAAACTCCACCTCTCGACTAGGCGGCAATCCAGGTAACTCCTCTGGAAACACTCCAGGAATTCACGTACAGTTCTTATATCATAAACGCGCAACTCATTTTGAACTAGGATTCATCACAAAGGCTAGGTAAGCCTCGCAACCCTGCCGCAACATCCGACTTGCTTCCAATGTAAACACCACATTGGCAAGAAACTTCACATTCTTGCCCACTATCACCACTTCGTAATCATCTACAAGTTTCAAGGAAACTCGCTTGCTTTCGAAATCCACTACATCTCTATTCTCAACAAGCCAATCCATACCAAGGATTACATCAAAGCCATAGAATTGCAATTCCATGAGATCAACATGGAAAACATGATTTTGCACTTTCAAAGTACATCTCCTATACAACTTCCGCGTTACAACCGTCTCACCAAAGGAACTAGTCACACGCATACCAATATCCAAAGACTCAATAGGTAAACCAAGCATTTGAGCATGTTCACGCAATATGTACGAGTGTGAGGATCCAGAATCAATCAAAGAAAGTAATGACAAGGATTTCAAAGTAAAGGTACCTGCGATCACATCCGTATCATTCCTTTCCTCACGATGGGCATACACTCGAGCCTGATCGCCACCCTCAGGTTGAACGACCACAACATGTGCTATTTTCTTGCCACCATCATCCCTATGCTGAAAATTACCACGGCCGCGCCCACGACCTCTCTGTGGCTCAACTGCTCTCACTGGAGCTTATCCCTCTCTTAGAGGTTGAGAACAACCTTTCTTCAAATGTCCACGGTTCCCACAACTCCAGCATGTCCCAAGGTTACCCCAACACTCGCCACCATGTCGCCTACCACAACGGTTACACTCAGGAGTCCTCAGAACAACATTAGGTCCTTGCTGACCTCTGCCAGGGTTACCACCCCCACGCCTAGCATCATAATGCGGCCTCCTATCCTTATGCCTCTTGTTGCGATCTCTACCATAATCACGTTCAGCCACTCGCTTTCCGTAGCTAGATCCACCCGCTCGACTAGCCAGATCAAGATTTGATTCAATGTCCTTGGCTCTAGTGACCAACACATCGAAATCCGTATAATCAGCCATAAGCATATAAGTCTTAACATCCGCTACTAGTCCATAACGGAATCATTCGCACCTCTCCCGCTCACTAGGGATTAGCTCAGGCGCATACTGACTGAGGCGGACAAACTGTACTTCATACTCAGCTACTGACAAGATGCCTTGCACGAGAGACATAAATTCTATTTTCCTCTCATATAGGTAACACACTCCAAGATACTTCCGCTTGAACACATTCAAGAAGAACAACCAAGTCACCTCGTCATCCTCCATCCCCGAGATAGTGGTCGTCCGCCACGTATAAGCATTACCATGCAGCAGTGACACAACACAACCCAGCTTCTGCACATTAATGCAATTCATCTGACCCAGAATCCACTTGGTACTCTTTAACCAAGACTCGGATCCTTCCAGAGATAAGCCCCTGAACTCAGTCCCTCCTAGACAGCAAAGACGTTGCAAAGGCAACCTCACATTGGCATCATCCTCATGCGCAACTCCATGAGCTCTAGCTACTGTTGCCTGGAAATCTCCAACAATAGCCTGAATCACATGGTCATGTTAGGAGCAGCTTGCCCTTGTTCACCCTCGGGTCTAGTGACCCCAACACCAGCACCAGCGTTACCAACTCTAGCACCACCACCACCGGGTGGTCCACCACCAGGAGGAGGAGGTAAATCTTCAACATTCTCAGCATTCTCATTATCGGTCATTGATCTAGTATTGATTCTCAGCTCTCTGCGTGACCCCATTATATAGAAAACAATGCACTGACAAAAATGCAATAAACACAATTAGGCACTATAAGGTAAGTAATCCAAGTACTCAAGCTCTTTTTCGAAAACAATTTCTCTCATTAGTTTTGATATGGCAATGGGATCCCCTACCACCCTCCAAACATAGCATAACATCACAAAAACATCTCAATTGAATCATACACCACTAATCATACATCATCCTTTCACCAAGAAAACACATCATGCATAAACACTTACATCACCCACATATCAAACCCCAATTATTCGAAAACCAAGCTCTGATACCAACAAATGTAACCCCCTTAGCTCGGCCTAGATGATTGACCCGAACTACAAAGATTACACATGGAAAACCAAAGTAAACCCGAAAGTCAACCTTGATTAACGACCTTTTTTTAAAATTTTAATCTTTTCTAGATGCATGTTAACCCTAAGTGAGTACTCACTAATCATGATTGTGAAAGGCACATCGATCAGATAACATATGGGGACTCAATTGCACTTCACACAAGATTAGGGACCAAAATGTAATTTCTACAAATTAGAGGGACTTTTTGATTTTGGGATTACCATTATGTAATTAGTCATGTTACATGATTCTCTGCCAAATTTCAACTTAAAAAGAAATTTCAGCTCAAGCAATTGCAATCTCAACATTTAGGACTAAAATGTAAAGCATGCAAACATACAAACAATTCAAATCTGGGTCCAACGGTAACCGTTTCGAAACACCTACTCACCGTACCGAAACGTCGTATCGGACAGTGTTGTCGTTTTGGTATGCGGGTATGTTCCGAGACCAGTTCTGAAACATGTCATTCCAGTACCTAAAATGTATCGAAACAACCCCTCACGTTTCGAAACGCCAAGGCGATTTCAGGCCCTCGTTCTGAAACACCATAGGATGTTTCGATACACCCATGCCCAGAAACAACAGAAAGTGCTGGTTTTTCACTCAAACACATACCCAAACATGTCCCAAAAACTCTCTAACCATACCAATAAGTCATCATATATACAAGGAACATATTTGGGACATACAAGCTCAATCATAGCATCAAACACAAAATCTCATTATTCTAGAGGCATGCTTCCTAATCTCAAAACCCAAATAGGCAATCCAATCTCAAAATCAAGCAATTAAGGCCATTTACAACCCAAGCAAGCTAAAACAAACATGCCACAACCTTAGGGAGTTTAACACATCTCCCAAATACAATTCTTGGTTTCCCATTGCCAATCTATCAAAACTAAAGTGTATGAAAACTTCACCATACATGAGCTTGGACTTCCTTGGATTGAACTTAGCTTCCTTGATGCACGAAAACACCTCAATTATCTGCATTATTGGTAAAAGAGAGAGTGTAAGCACAAATGCTTAGTGAGACATGCTCTAAAAAACCAACACAATATTGCATAGCTTGAAAACACTTTCTCAAAAGCTTTTAAACCACATGCTCATTCTATCTCATGCTTGGAAACCTTTCAAAGCAATTTCTCATTGAAAACACATGTACCTTCATTCTATCTCATGCATTTAAACCAATGCAAAACTCATGGCAAAGCCAACTCATGCTTGTACTCTAAAGCATTTCATAAACAAACCATTTATGCCTTTCTCATAGCATAAACCATTTCATCAAAGGTAAATATGAATCAAAAACCCTAACATATTTTATATTGGCATTTCACATCTCTTTATTACTCGGATATGCAGACATCTCACTGGACACTTCCGGTGGCATCTCTCACCATCATACTCACTCGCTTAGCAACATAGTTTCCGGTGGAATCTCACATCACCGTACTCACATGGCAGAATCTCTCAACTCCACAAAGCTTGGGTATTTCACCAAGTCCTACCCGATGGAATGCCCATCATCGGTGAAATCATTTCAAACATCATCCCATGCTATAATTCATACATAAAAACAGTAAGAATTTATCAATCTAAAACCTTGAGCATGTTAAAGCATTTAAGGGGCTAACATCACATTCTTGAGAGAAATCTAGCCAATACTTAATTCCGGACTTCGGAAGGTGTTTCAAACCTTTCCTAAATCTTCAAACCTAGATTCTTTATCCCTCAAGGCCTTCTAAAACCATACGCACTCACCGATTACGTTTCGCTTGATCGTCGAAACGCTATATAAGTTTCCGGATCAACTCTCAAGGTGTCCAAAGATGTCTCCCTTGTTTTAAACACATAAGAGCAGAGCATTAATGCAGCATCATGCATTGAAATCATCAGCCACGCACCTAAACTCGCTGCTCTACACAAAATCCACATTTCGGCTACCAAACACTACCGAAATCACCTCCAAACTCTTCCTAAACCAAACCCAGCAAAGATCCATCACTTCTAATCATTTCTAAACATCAATTAACATCAAAAACTAACACAACCACGTCCTTATACCTCCAACTATAGCAGAACACCAAAATCACCCCAAAAACCATCATTTTAACAAGCAAAACTTAGGAAAAACAAACCTATTCGGATTGGATTGATAAAACCTCATTTATAACAACATTTAACATCCATAATACATTAGAAAACCATCTCAAAACAGAGCCCAATCAATCACCACGAAAATCTTCAAGATCTCTTCCAAAATCTTGAGTTTTAAGCCAATTTCTTGTTTCTAACATTAAACCACTTAAAAAACATTAATAAAGGAATGATAACTTGGGAATTTCAGTAAAGAACTGATCATTAGAGGAGAAGGACGAAGCCTACCTCTAATGGATGATTTCTCCTTAATTTGGGCAAGTTTTCTTGAAAATTCAATGTAGAAATCAAGTGGATTTGATGAGGAATTGATTAGGAATCAAAGATTGATTGAAATCTCATCAAATGAAGTAGAAATAAAAGTGTATTTGCTGAAGAAAAAGTGTTTGGTTGAAAGGATTTTGAGAGAAAATGAAATGAGGGAAGATTTGTGAAAAGTAGTTATGAAAAGTCAAAGGTGGTTTTCTATTTTAATCACCTATATTTTATTTAATTAAAACATTAATTAAATCACCCAAATTTAGTAAAAACCTTATGAAAATATTTTGGTAAAATTAGCTGCTTAAAGATTCAAATTTTAAATCCTTTACAAAACAGTCACTACTAAAGTTTTTCAAAAACATCGATTTGGTCACTACATCGAAATGTAGTATTTCCAAACCTTATTTTGTAAAATTGATTTCACCGTTCTCTTTTATATATTAAATGAGGATTTTAGGTATTTTTCTATATTTTTAAAGCATCCCGAACTAGGTGTTCCCTAAAACCCCCTTTTAGATTCGAACCGTTTCCCAGACTGGTCCGGTTCAGACTCTAAACATCTAGGCCAAATTTTGGGTGTTACAAGTCCTTATAATTTCAAAAAAATTACAATTTGGTCCCTAATATGCGTAAGATAAGCGTTTGAGTCCCTAAACATTTTCCAATCGTTGTGCCTATCCCTTCCATGATTTGTCAGTGCTCCTGTAGGTTTAATGTGTATCTAGACAAGATTAAAATAAAAAAGGGTCGTTAATCAAGGTTGACTTTGGTTTTCCTCGTGTAATCTTCGTAGTTCGAGTCAAGTTATCGAATAATTAGGGATTGGTATTTGGTGGTTGTATGTGTTTATGCATGATTGTGTCTTTTCAGAGAAAGTTTGATATATGAACAGTGATGTGTGATTATGTCGAGATGATTTTGTGATACTATGCTATGTTGGAGTGTGGTTGGGGATCCCATTGTCGTATCAAAACTAATGTGAAGAATTGTTTTCAAAAATGAGCTTGAGTGCTTGGATTACTTACCTTATTATGCCTAATTGTGTTTATTGCATTTTTGTCAGTGCATTGTTTTTATAATGGGGCCACGTAGAGAGCTGAGAACCAATACTAGATTGATGGCTGAAAATGAGAATGTGGAGAATGCTGAGGATTTACCTCCTCCTCCTCTTGGTGGACCACCCGGTGGTGGTGGACCTGGGGCTGGTAATGTTGGTGCTGGTGCTGGGGTTGCTGGACCCGAGGGTGTGCAGGGGCAAGCTGCTCCTGACATGACCATGTTGATTCAGGCTATTGCTGAAGGTTTCCAGGCAGCCGTAGCCGGAGCTCATGGAGCTGCGCATCAGGATGATGCTAATGTGAGGTTACCTTTGGAGCGTCTTTGCAGTCTAGGAGGGACTGAGTTCAGAGGCTTATCTCTGGAAGGATCTGAGTCTTGGTTGGAGAGCACCAAGAGGATTCTAGGTCAGTTGAACTGCAACAATGTGCAGAAGCTAGGTTGTATTGTGTCATTGTGTCATGGTGATGCCTATACGTGGTGGACGACCACTATCTCCGGGATGGAGGATGATGAGGTGACTTGGACGTTCTTCTTGAATGCGTTCAAGCGGAAGTACCTGGGAGTACGTTACCTCGATGAAAAGAAGAGAGAGTTTATGTCTCTCATGCAAGGGAACATGTCAGTAGCTGAATATGAAATTCAGTTTGTTCGCCTAAGTCAGTATGCACCTGAGCTAATCCCTAATGAGCGGGAGAGGTGCAAACGATTCCGTTATGGGCTGGTAGCGGATGTCAAGACCTATATGCTTGCAGCTGATTACACTGATTTCGGTGTCTTGGTCACAAGAGCCAAGGACATTGAATCGAATCTTGGTTTGGCAAGTCGAGCTGTTGGCTCTAGCTCAAGAAAGAGAGCTGCGAAACACGATTGTGGTAGAGATCGCAACAAGAGACAGAAGGATAAGAAATCACATTACGATGATAGACGTCGGGGTGGTAACCCTAGTAGAGGTCAGCAAGGACCTGATGCTTTCCTAAGGACTCCTGAATGTAATCGTTGTGGTAGAAGACATGGCGGTGAGTGTTGGGGTAACCTTGGGACATGCTGGAATTGTAACACCCCAATTTTGGGCTTAGAAGTTTAGGGTCTGAACCGGATCGGTCTAAGAAACGGTTCGAATATAAAAGGAGGTTTTAAGGAACACCTAGTTCGGGATGCTTTAAAAATATAGAAAAATATCTAAAAATCCTCATTTAATATTTATAAGAGAGTGGTGAAATCAATTTTACAAAATAAAGTTTGGAAATACTACATTTCGTGTAGTGACCAAATTGCGATTTTTGGAAAGTTTAGTAGTGACTGTTTTGTAAAGGATTGAAACTTTGAATCTGTAACGCCCCGGTTTTGGGCTTAGAAGTCTTGGGCGTTGACCGGTTGGTCAAAGTGCTGTTCGAATCTTAAGAGGTGAATTTAGGAAAGCCTAGTTCGGGTTGCATTAAAAATATGGAAAAATGTTCTAAAATCATCTTTTAATATAATTAAGTGAACTGTGAAATCAATTTTGGAAAATGAGTTTCGGAAGGGTGACATTTTGGCTAGTGACCAAAATGTAATTTTCGAAAGTTTTGTGGCTGTTTTATAAAGGGTTGAAACTTTGAATCTTTAAGGAGCTATTTACCCAAAGGGAGTTTCTCTAGATTTTTCTAAGATATTTTAAGTCTAAAATCTGATTTTAAAGGATATTAAAAGTGGAGGGAAAGCCATTTGGCTATTTTTGGATTTTGTAACCAACTTTTCCTAATTTTCTTTCTCTCATTTTCTCTCAACCCAAACACTTCTTTTCCAGAGAATTGGATCTGATTTCTTCACCTAAATCCCTCCTTTCAACTCTCATTTGATTCCTAATCAACATATCTTCAAAACCTCTTCAATTGCTACTTGTTTCAACAAGGATTTTGATTCCAAAAAGAGGAGAAACTCAAGTTTGGAGGTAAGAACGTCCTTCTCCTCTAAACTATCAGTTCTTTACTGAAATTCCTAAGTTTTCAATCCTTAATTGAAGTTTAATTAAAGGTTTTTAAGTGGTGAAATGGATCTTGGCTTATAATGCAAGATTTTGATGATTTTTGATGATTTTCGTTAGATCTGATTAATCTGTGATTTGAGATGTGTTTTTGATGTTAAATGAACACTAAATTGATAAGGAATTGAGTTTTGATTGATGCAATCCTGGATAGGTTGAGTTTCCTAAGTTTAGCTTGTGTTTCAAGGTTGTTTTTGAGGTGATCTTGGTGATCTGATGTTGCTGGAGGAATAAGGATGTTAATAGGTTGTTTTTAGATGTTATATGATGTTTATGGAAGTGTGGTTTTGCTGGTTTATGGCTGGGCTTTGTTTAGAAGTGGTTTGGATGCATTTTCGGTTGAGTTTGGTGGCCGAAAATGGAGGTTGAGTGAGAGCAGCGAGTTTAGGTGCTTTCATTGAAGCAATTAATGCATAATGATGCATTAATCCTCTACTTTGATGTGTTGAAACAGGGGAGGCATCTTTGGATCCAAGAGTTGTTGATCCGGAAGCTTGATTTGGTGCTTTGGCTTGAAGCAAAGTGGAAATCGGTGAGTGCGTGAGTGAAGTTGGGTTTTCAGATTTTAAAACCAAGGTTTGAAGGTTTTGGGAGCTTAGTCTAAGTCTAAACAACTTTGCTAAGCTCAAGTGTAAGTTTTCGGAATTTCTCTCTAGTGGTGGCCATGATTTTATTGTGATGCAAAATGGTGATTTGCATGTTTTAATTACTGTTTTGAAAGCATGTTTTAGCATGGTATTTGCTGATGTTTTAAGCCATATGTTGAAGGAAACTCTAGGTAGGAGTTCCTTGCTTTTGTACATCGATTAAATGTGGATTTGATGCTTTTAAATGCATGAGGAATATGGCTTGGTTTAATGCTTTAAAACAGTGGATTAAATGATGAAAAGATGTATATTGGCAAGTGATGTTTTGAAAAGGTTAAGGTCACTAAGGTGGTTAAAAGTCCTTGAGTGAGCCTTGTATTCTTAAGAACATCAAGGTGGTTAAAAGTCCTTGGATGGTTCTTGTTGCGGACACTAAGGTGGTTAAAAGTCCTTAGGTGATCCTTTCCATGGTGTTTAAAAGTCCATGGGGCCAAGGTGTTTAAAAGTCCTTGGAGCCAAGGTGTTTAAAAGTCCTTGGAGCCAAGGTGTTTAAAAGTCCTTGGGGTGATTCAAGCTATGGACACAAAGGTGGTTAAAAGTCCTTGTGTGGTCCTCATTCATGGTGTTTAAAAGTCCACGGCCAAGGTGTTTAAAAGTCCTTGGGGCCAAGGTGTTTAAAAGTCCTTGGGAAGTTGATGAACTTGTTTAAAGAAATGGAAATTGTCACTTGAGCCAATATGACATGTTATGTTTATATTGAAGCGTGAGATTTCTTGTTTAAAGTATGCTTTTGAGCATGTGCAAAGGTTGATTTAAGCATGTTTATAAATGGTTTTAGTTGCATTATTGAATGGTTTTTAAGAGCATTCCTCACTAAGCTTTTGCTTACGCTCTCTTCATTTTCTTAATTCAATAATGCAGAGCATTAGAGGACCTTGAGGGGCAGCAAGGAGGGCAAGCAATCAAGTTCAAGTAAAGCTCAATGTATGGAAGGTTTTATAAGCACTTTTTAGCTTTTGGGTAATTTGGCAATGGGGGACCAATGTGTATGTTTTGGGAGGTGTTTGGAACTCCCTAAGTATGTTGAATGATGATATGAATGCTGGTGTTTGGATTGGATCATTACATGCTTGTTTTGGAAGTTTTGTGCTTAAATAGCTAGCTTGTGTAGGAAGCATGCCTATAGAATTGGGGGCTTTTTGGTTATGATGTTGTTCTGATGATTTGATGATGCCTATGAGTCTTATATGTGTTGAATTGCATGCTGGTAAAGTTTGGTGGCATTTGGAGCATGTTTGAATGATCAATTGCATGTTTTGGAATGCCATTTGCTACAATTTGTGCAGGGTGTTTCGGAACAGTGTGCACCGTTTCGGAACGGGATGTCTTGAATGAACCCAGGCGTCCGAAACGGTATGCACCGTTTCGAAACGGTTTGGCCTCTGCCAAGCTCGTGTTCCGGAACCCGTTGCGGAACGGCCCGTGTTTCGAAACGGGGTCAACCTGTTTCGGAACGGTCGACCGTTGGGGGCTGACATTGGCAGTTATATGTTTTGAATTGTTTGCGTTTTGGTCCTGAAACTTGTTTGCGCAATTGTATGAGTTTGGGAAGTCCTTTTGAGCTGAAATTTCACAGAGAAGCATGAAACCTGACTAATTTCAAGTTGGTAAGATTAATTTGGGTTAAATCCTTTTAATTAACAGAAATTACAATTTGGTCCCTAAAGTTGTAATTTGTTCAATTGGGTCCCTGTTTGATCTCTGATGTTTGTGATCTTTGAGTATGTTGTTTGCGTGATCACAATTGGGTCTAATGTGCATCTAGACAAGAATAAAAAGAAAAAAAGGTCGTTAATCAAGGTTGACTTTCGGATTAACTTTGGTTTTCCCCGTGTGACTTTCTTAATTCGGGTCAACCGTCTAGGCCGGGTTAAGGGGGTTACATTTGGTGGTATCAGAGCTGAGTTCTCGAGTAATTGGGAATGTTTGTATGCATGATTGAAGTATGTTTGGCTTGCATGCTTGTTGTATGAAAGCATGTTCAGTGGCTTGGGATGTTGATGCATTTGAGATGTATGCTGTGATGTTGCATGTTGAGGGTACCCCTTGCTGGGCCTGATTATGTTTTATTTGTATTGATATGCATGGTAAAAGTATGGCACCACGTAGAGAGTTAAGGAGTAGCGTGAGAGCTACGACCCCGGATGGGAATGAGAACGAAGAAAATGCGGGTAGTGCTGTGTTACCTCCTCCTCCACCTGGTGGTGGTGGTGCGGAGAGGGAAAGAGCTGGAGCTGCAGCAGCTGGTGCTAGAGCTGCAGGACCTGAGGTTGGTCAGGGGCAAGCTATGCCTGATATGTCGATGCTGGTACAAGCTATTGCGGGTGCTTTTCGAGCAGCAGTAGCTGGAACTTAAGGAGCTGGGCATCAGGGAGATGCTGGAGTGAGACTACCCTTAGAGCGTCTGCGCAGTCTTGGTGGGACTGAGTTTAGGGGTATGTCGGCTGAGAGTTCGGAAGCTTGGCTAGAGAGTACCAAGCGAATCTTGGGTCAGATGAGCTGCACGGATGTGCAAAAGTTGGGCTGTGTGGTATCCTTGCTTCAGGATGATGCTTATACGTGGTGGACGACCACAATCTCTGGAATGGCTGAAGCTGATGTGACTTGGACATTCTTTCAGAATGTGTTCAAGAGGAGATATCTGGGAGTGAGATATCTGGATGAGAAAAAGCGTGAATTCATGACTCTTACCCAAGGGAGCATGAGTGTGGTTGAGTATGAGGTGCAGTTTGTGCGACTCAGTCAGTATGCACCGGAGCTGATACCTGATGAGCGGGAGAGGTGCGAAAGGTTTCGTTACGGTCTTGTAACGGAGGTAAAGATGTATGTGCTGGCCACTGAGTATGATGATTTTGATGTGTTGGTGGGACGAGCCAAGGACATTGAGATGAATTTGAGTTTGTCTGCAAAAAGTGCTGGGAAGAGATCAGCCGAGTATAGTTCCGGAGGTGGACGGAACAAGAGGGGACGAGATCAGAGGTATCAGTCCTCAGCTAAGAGAGGTGGTGGTGCTTCTGCTAGGGGTGGTAATGCTAGAGCTGATCCTAGTGCTTGTTGGATCTGTGGTTCACGTGGTCACATGAAGCGTGACTGTCCTCGTGCTGTGAGGGAGGTGCAAGCTCCTGTTGCGGCTGCTGGTAATGGATGCTGGAATTGTGGATCTGCAGACCATTTGAGGCGTGATTGTCCGAGGTTGGCTGGTGGCCAAGAGCGTGCTCCTGTTGTTGCTGCACCACAGAGAGGTCGTGGGCGCGGCCGTGGTAATTTCCAGAGGCGTGAGGAAGGTGGTCGTGGAGTGGCCCATGTTGTGGCTATTAAGCCTGAGGGGGGAGGTCAAGCTAGGGTGTATGCTCAGCGCGAGGGAAGGAATGATGCAGATGTGATTGCAGGTACCTTTACTTTGCAATCCTTGTCATTGCTTTCTTTGATTGATTCTGGATCTACGCATTCATACATTTTGCGTGAGCATGCTGAATTGCTTGGTTTGCCTGTTGAGTTTTTGGATGTTGGTGTTCGTGTCACTAGTTCTTTTGGTGAAACTGTTGTGACTCGAAAGCTGTATAGAAGGTGTCCCTTGGTTGTTCAAGAACATGTCTTTTATGTTGATCTTATGGAGTTGCCTTTCTATGGTTTTGATGTGATCCTTGGTATGGATTGGCTTGCTGAGCATCGTGCTGTTGTGGATTGTGAAAATAAGCGTGTTTCGCTTAAGTTGGCGGATGATTATGAAGTGGTTGTAGTTGGTGAGAATGTGAAGTTTCTTGCCAATGTTGTTTCTACCTTGGAGGCGAGCAGGATGCTGAGGCAAGGCTGTGAAGCTTATCTAGCTTTTGTGATGAATCCTAGTTCTAAGGAGTTGAGGGTGCAAGATATCAGGGTTGTGAAGGAGTTTCCTGGTGTTTTTCCTGAAGAGTTGCCTGGGTTACCTCCTAATCGCGAGGTGGAGTTTGGAATTGAGCTGTACGAGAATACAACTCCTGTGTCCATTACTCCCTATAGAATGGCACCTAAGGAGCTGAAGGAGCTGAAGACGCAGTTGCAAGAGCTGCTTGATCGTGGTTTCATCCAGCCGAGTGTGTCACCTTGGGGAGCACCGGTCTTGTTTGTGAAGAAGAAGGATGGCACTATGAGGATGTGCATTGATTACCGTCAGCTGAACAAGTTGACTATCAAGAATCGGTATCCTTTGCCGAGGATTGATGATCTCTTTGATCAATTTCGGGGAGCTGCTGTGTTCTCTAAGATTGACTTGAGGTCAGGGTATTATCAGTTGAAGGTGAAGGATGTGGATGTGCCTAAGACAGCTTTCAGGACAAGGTATGGGCATTATGAGTTCCTTGTGATGCCGTTTGGTTTGACAAATGCTCCTGCTGCTTTCATGGACATGATGAACCGTGTGTTTCATGAATACCTGGACAAGTTCGTTGTGGTATTCATTGATGATATCCTTGTGTACTCGCGTACTGAGGAGGAGCACGAAGAGCATTTGAGGGTTGTGTTGCAAGCTTTGTTGGAGAATCAGCTTTATGCTAAGCTGAGCAAGTGTGAGTTCTGGCTTAAGGAGGTGGTGTTTCTTGGGCTTGTGGTCTCAGCTGAGGGGATTCGTGTTGATCCTCAGAAGATTGAGGTTGTGATGAACTGGAAGGTTCCGAAGTCCGTGCATGAGGTCCGTAGTTTCCTTGGTTTGGGAGGATACTACCGGAGGTTTGTGGATGGTTTTTCCAAGATAGCTGCTCCTTTGACGAAGCTGTTGCAAAAGGATGTTAAGTATGAGTGGACAGAAGCGAGACAGCAGGCTTTTGAGAAGCTGAAGATGGTTTTGACGCAAGCTCCTATCTTGATTCAGCCTGAATCAGGGAAAGAGTTTGTGGTCTATAGTGATGCATCCTATGTTGGTTTGGGGTGTGTGCTGATGCAAGAGGGTAAGGTGGTTGCTTATGCGTCGCGGCAGTTGAAGGTGCATGAGCGCAATTACCCTACGCATGATATTGAGCTGGCTGCAGTGGTCTTTGCTCTGAAGATCTGGAGACATTATCTGTATGGTGAGAAGTGTACTGTGTACACGGATCACAAGAGTTTGAGGTATCTGATGTCACAGAAGGAGTTGAATCTTAGACAGCGGCGTTGGTTGGAGTTGCTCAAGGATTATGATCTGACGATCGAGTATCATCCTGGAAAGGCTAATGTTGTTGCGGATGCCTTGAGTAGGAAGGTAGTTGTTGAGCTAAGAGCTATGTTTGCTAGCTTGAGCATATCGCGAGATGGTGGTCTTGTTGCTGAGTTGCAAGTGAAACCATCGTTGGTTCAGTTGATCAAGGAAAAGCAGTTGTTGGATGATTCCTTGGTGTCTCATGTTCAGTATATCGCGGAGGGTAGACCTTCGGATTTCTGTTTTAATGATGATGGGGTGTTGTGTTTTGGTAGTCGAATAGTAGTGCTTGCTGATGTTGAGTTGAGGCGTGCTATTCTGACTGAAGGTCATAGTAGTCCTTTTGCTATGCACCCTGGTAGTACTAAGATGTATCGTGATCTTCGTGATGAGTACTATTGGGTGGGTTTGAAGAAGGATGTTGCAGAGTTTGTGAGCAAGTGTTTGGTGTGTCAGCGAGTTAAGGCTGAACATCAGGTTTCTTCTGGGTTGTTGCAACCGTTGAGAATTCCTGAATGGAAGTGGGAGAGGGTTACCATGGATTTTGTATCTGGTTTACCTTTGTCTTCATCAAAGAAGAATTCTGTTTGGGTGATTGTGGATCGCCTGACGAAGTGTGCGCATTTCTTGCCTGTGCATACTACATTTTCTTTGGATAAGCTGGCAGAGCTATACATTGCTGAGGTTGTGAGGCTGCATGGTGTGCCTAAGTCGATTGTGTCGGATAGGGATCCGAGGTTCACATCGCGTTTCTGGCAGTGTTTGCATCAAGCTCTGGGTACAAGGTTGCATTTCAGTACATCCTATCATCCTCAGTCGGATGGTCAGTCTGAGCGAGTTATTCAGATCTTGGAGGATATGTTGAGATGTTGCGTGATTGAGTTTCAAGGTTCTTGGGAGAAGCATCTGCCTTTGGTTGAGTTCGCTTATAACAATAGTTATCAGGCGAGTATACAGATGGCACCTTATGAGGCTCTGTACGGGAGGAAGTGTAGGACTCCTCTTTGTTGGGCTGAAACTGGTCAAAAGTTGGTTTCGATGCCAGCTTTGTTGAAAGGGACCACTGAGAAGGTGAAGCTTATTTGTGAGCGGTTGAAGGCTGCTTCTGACCGGCAAAAGTCTTACGCGGATTTGAAGCGTAAGGAGATAGAGTATGCGGTGGGTGACCGTGTGTTCTTGAAGGTTTCGCCTTGGAAGAAGGTGATGAGGTTTGGCCGGAAGGGTAAGTTGAGCCCTCGGTACATTGGACCATATGAGGTGGTTGAGCGTGTGGGTCCTGTTGCATATCGGTTGAGGTTACCTCAGGAGTTGGAGAGGATTCATGATGTGTTCCATGTTTCTATGCTCCGGAAGTATAGATCTGATCCTTCGCATGTGATGCCTGTGGAGAAAGTGATTTTGAATCCGGATTTGACCTATGATGAGGAACCGGTGAAGGTTCTGGATTCGGATAACAAGGTTCTTCGTGGCAAGACCATTGAGTTGGTGAAGGTGCTGTGGAAGCATCGAGGTGTTGAGGAAGCCACGTGGGAGCGGAAGGAAGACATGCTAAAGCAGTTTCCTTATCTCTTTTCTTCAGGTAAATTTCAAGGACGAAATTTCTTAAGGGGGGGAGAGTTGTAACGCCCCGGTTTTGGGCTTAGAAGTCTTGGGCGTTGACCGGTTGGTCAAAGTGCTGTTCGAATCTTAAGAGGTGAATTTAGGAAAGCCTAGTTCGGGTTGCATTAAAAATATGGAAAAATGTTCTAAAATCATCTTTTAATATAATTAAGTGAACTGTGAAATCAATTTTGGAAAATGAGTTTCGGAAGGGTGACATTTTGGCTAGTGACCAAAATGTAATTTTCGAAAGTTTTGTGGCTGTTTTATAAAGGGTTGAAACTTTGAATCTTTAAGGAGCTATTTACCCAAAGGGAGTTTCTCTAGATTTTTCTAAGATATTTTAAGTCTAAAATCTGATTTTAAAGGATATTAAAAGTGGAGGGAAAGCCATTTGGCTATTTTTGGATTTTGTAACCAACTTTTCCTAATTTTCTTTCTCTCATTTTCTCTCAACCCAAACACTTCTTTTCCAGAGAATTGGATCTGATTTCTTCACCTAAATCCCTCCTTTCAACTCTCATTTGATTCCTAATCAACATATCTTCAAAACCTCTTCAATTGCTACTTGTTTCAACAAGGATTTTGATTCCAAAAAGAGGAGAAACTCAAGTTTGGAGGTAAGAACGTCCTTCTCCTCTAAACTATCAGTTCTTTACTGAAATTCCTAAGTTTTCAATCCTTAATTGAAGTTTAATTAAAGGTTTTTAAGTGGTGAAATGGATCTTGGCTTATAATGCAAGATTTTGATGATTTTTGATGATTTTCGTTAGATCTGATTAATTTGTGATTTGAGATGTGTTTTTGATGTTAAATGAACTCTAAATTGATAAGGAATTGAGTTTTGATTGATGCAATCCCGGATAGGTTGAGTTTCCTAAGTTTAGCCTGTGTTTTAAGGTTGTTTTTGAGGTGATCTTGGTGATCTGATGTTGCTGGAGGAATAAGGATGTTAATAGGTTGTTTTTAGATGTTATATGATGTTTATGGAAGTGTGGTTTTGCTGGTTTATGGCTGGGCTTTGTTTAGAAGTGGTTTGGATGCATTTTCGGTTGAGTTTGGTGGCCGAAAATGGAGGTTGAGTGAGAGCAGCGAGTTTAGGTTCTTTCATTGAAGCAATTAATGCATGATGATGCATTAATCCTCTGCTTTGATGTGTTGAAACAGGGGAGGCATCTTTGGATCCAAGAGTTGTTGATCCGGAAGCTTGATTTGGTGCTTTGGCTTGAAGCAAAGTTGAAATCGGTGAGTGCGTGAGTGAAGTTGGGTTTTCAGATTTTAAAACCAAGGTTTGAAGGTTTTGGGAGCTTAGTCTAAGTCTAAACAACTTTGCTAAGCTCAAGTGTAAGTTTTCGGAATTTCTCTCTAGTGGTGGCCATGATTTTATTGTGATGCAAAATGGTGATTTGCATGTTTTAATTACTGTTTTGAAAGCATGTTTTAGCATGGTATTTGCTGATGTTTTAAGCCATATGTTGAAGGAAACTCTAGGTAGGAGTTCCTTGCTTTTGTACATTGATTAAATGTGGATTTGATGCTTTTAAATGCATGAGGAATATGGCTTGGTTTAATGCTTTAAAACAGTGGATTAAATGATGAAAAGATGTATATTGGCAAGTGATGTTTTGAAAAGGTTAAGGTCACTAAGGTGGTTAAAAGTCCTTGAGTGAGCCTTGTATTCTTAAGAACATCAAGGTGGTTAAAAGTCCTTGAGTGAGCCTTGTATTCTTAAGAACATCAAGGTGGTTAAAAGTCCTTGGATGGTTCTTGTTGCGGACACTAAGGTGGTTAAAAGTCCTTAGGTGATCCTTTCCATGGTGTTTAAAAGTCCATGGGGCCAAGGTGTTTAAAAGTCCTTGGAGCCAAGGTGTTTAAAAGTCCTTGGGGTGATTAAGGCTATAGACACAAAGGTGGTTAAAAGTCCTTGTGTGGTCCTCATTCATGGTGTTTAAAAGTCCATGGCCAAGGTGTTTAAAAGTCCTTGGGGCCAAGGTGTTTAAAAGTCCTTGGGAAGTTGATGAACTTGTTTAAAGAAATGGAAATTGTCACTTGAGCCAATATGACATGTTATGTTTATATTGAAGCATGAGATTGCTTGTTTAAAGTATGCTTTTGAGCATGTGCAAAGGTTGATTTAAGCATGTTTATAAATGGTTTTAGTTGCATTATTGAATGATTTTTAAGAGCATTCCTCACTAAGCTTTTGCTTACGCTCTCTTCATTTTCTTAATTCAATAATGCAGAGCATTAGAGGACCTTGAGGGGCAGCAAGGAGGGCAAGCAATCAAGTTCAAGTAAAGCTCAATGTATGGAAGGTTTTATAAGCACTTTTTAGCTTTTGGGTAATTTGGCAATGGGGGACCAATGTGTATGTTTTGGGAGGTGTTTGGAACTCCCTAAGTATGTTGAATGATGATATGAATGCTGGTGTTTGGATTGGATCATTACATGCTTGTTTTGGAAGTTTTGTGCTTAAATAGCTAGCTTGTGTAGGAAGCATGCCTATAGAATTGGGGGCTTTTTGCTTATGATGTTGTTCTGATGATTTGATGATGCTTATGAGTCTTATATGTGTTGAATTGCATGCTAGTAAAGTTTGGTGGCATTTGGAGCATGTTTGAATGATCAATTGCATGTTTTGGAATGCCATTTGCTGCAATTTGTGCAGGGTGTTTCGGAACAGTGTGCACCGTTTCGGAACGGGTGCCTTGAATGAACCCAGGCGTCCGAAACGGTATGCACCGTTTCGAAACGGTTTGGCCTCTGCCAAGCTCGTGTTCCGGAACCCGTTGCGGAACGGCCCGTGTTTCGAAACGGGGTCAACCTGTTTCGGAACGGTCGACCGTTGGGGGCTGACATTGGCAGTTATATGTTTTGAATTGTTTGCGTTTTGGTCCTGAAACTTGTTTGCGCAATTGTATGAGTTTGGGAAGTCCTTTTGAGCTGAAATTTCACAGAGAAGCATGAAACCTGACTAATTTCAAGTTGGTAAGATTAATTTGGGTTAAATCCTTTTAATTAACAGAAATTACAATTTGGTCCCTAAAGTTGTAATTTGTTCAATTGGGTCCCTGTTTGATCTCTGATGTTTGTGATCTTTGAGTATGTTGTTTGCGTGATCACAATTAGGACTAATGTGCATCTAGACAAGAATAAAAAGAAAAAAAAGGGTCGTTAATCAAGGTTGACTTTCGGGTTGACTTTGGTTTTCCCCGTGTGACTTTCTTAATTCGGGTCAACCGTCTAGGCCGGGTTAAGGGGGTTACAGAATCTTTAAGGAGCTAATTTACCCAAAATATTTTTCTCCAGATTTTTCCTTAATTTGGGTGATTTAATTAATGTTTTAATTAAATAAAAGAAAACGAAAACTACTTTTTAACTTTCATAACTACCTTTCTCAAATTTTCTATCATTCCTTTTTCTCTCAAAATCCTATCATCCAAACACCTTTTCTCCAGCAACTTTCACATTGATTTTCACTTCAATTGATGAGATTTCCATCACTCATTGGCTCCTAATCAATCTTGCATCAAATCCTTTTGTTTTCCACGTTGAATTTTCATGGAATTTGGCCCAAATCAAGGAGAAATCATCATTTAGAGGTAAGGTTGTTCTTCTCCTCTAAATACTCAGTTCTTTACAGAAATTCCCAAGTTGTCAATCCTTTATTAAAGTTTTATAAATGGTTTTAATGTTTGAAACAAGATTTTGGCTTAAAACTCGAGATTTTGGAAGAGATCTTGAAGATTTTCGTTGTAATTGATTGGGCTCTGTTTTGAGATAGTTTGCTAATGTGTTTTGGATGTTAAATGATGTTAGAAAAGAGATTTTATCAATCCAATCCCGAATAGGTTGTGTTTCCTAAGTTTTTTGTTATGAAAGTGGTGGTTTTTGAGGTGTTTTTGGTGTTCTGTTATAGCTGGAGCTATAAGGACTAGTTTAGGTTTTTTTTAGGTGTTAATTGATGTTTAGAAATGGATAGAAGTGATGGATCTTGGATGGGTTAAGTTTTGGAAGAGTTTGGAGGTGTTTTCGGTGGTGTTTGGTAGCTGAAATGTTGGTTTTAGGTAGAGCAACGAGTTTAGGAGTGTTGGTTGAAGATTTCAATGCACGATGATGCATTAATCATCTGCTTTGATGTGTCTAAAATAGGGGAGACATCTTCGGACACTTTTGGTGTTGATCCGGAAGCTTAATTGGTGTTTCGACAAGCAAGCGAAACGAAATCGGTGAGTGCGATTGGATTAGAAGTCCATGAGGACAAAAATACAAGGTTTGGGGATTTAGGAGAGGTTTTAAACACCTTCCTAAATTCGGAAGTAAGTACGATTTGATTTGGTCTCTCTAAAGTGGTGTTTGCCCCTAAAATGCTTTTACATGCTCATGGTTTGAGATTGTTAAATTCCTACAGTTTTTATGCATGTTTTAGAGCATGAGATTATGCTTGTGGAGATGTCATGAGATGACATGTTGCATTGAATAGATATGAGCTTTTGGTTTGAAGCAAAGTATGATTTATGTTTTGAAATGTGGTGAGAAAACCTTTGAATTATATTCAATGAAAAACAGTAGGTGTGGTGATGTTTTTACACTTTATATTGGCATAGATGTTGAGAAACTTACCGGATATAATTGATCGATCAATAGGATAAGAGTGCACTATAAACTAATAATTCGTACATGCTTTTTGGTTAAGCCAATTGGAGATATTTCCGATGATAGGCATTACATCCCGTAGGACTTAGTGAAATACCCAAGCTTTGTGGCGATGAGAGATTCCGCCATGTGAGTACGGTGATGAGAGATTCCATCGTAAGTTGTGTTGCTAGACAAGTGAGTACGGTGATGTGAGATTCCACCGGATTTGAAGTTTGTTTGCCTATTTGGTTTTGATAATAGGAAGCATGCCTCTAGACTTGTGTGGTTTCATGATTGATGATATGAATGAGTTGGGGTGTCCTAAATATGTACCAAACATGTATGTTGACTTGTTGATATGCTTGGGAAGTCTATTGGATGTGTTTGAACGGATTTATGCATGAAAAACCAGCATTTACTGCTGTTTCTGGGCAAACCGCATCGAAACACCCTTTAGTGTTTCGAAACGGGAGCCTAAAATGGCCTTTGTGTTTCGAAATGCTAAGGGATGTTTCGAAACGATTTGGCTACTGGAATGCCTCGTTTCGGAACCAGTCTCGGAACCAACCCGCGTATCGGAATGTTCAACATCGTTTCGATCCACGTTTCGATACAGCAGGTGAAAGTTTCGAAACAGGTGACCGTTGGGCATAGATTTGAATGGTGCTGAAGTTTGCAAGTTTTACGTTTTAGTCCCAAATGTTGACGGTGCAATCACTTGAGTTTGAGATGTTCATTTAAGATGAAATTTGGCAGAGAAGCATGTAACAAGACTAATTTCACGTTGGTAACCTTAAAATCAGTAAAGACCTTCTAATTTACAGAATTTACAATTTGGTCCCTAATCTTACAGTAAGTGTAATTGAGTCCCTGTTTGTTATTCGATCTCTGTGCCTTTCTCGAATATATTTTGTGAGTACTCACTTAGGGTTAATGTGTATCTAGACAAGATTAAAAAGAAAAAAAGGGTCGTGAACCAAGGTCGACTTTCAGGTTGACTTTGGTTTTCCCTGTGTAATCTTCGTAGTTCGGGTCAATCTTCTAGGCCGGGATAAGGGGGTTACATTTGGTTGTATCAGAGCCAGGTTATCGTTTAATTGGGGTTTGTTATGTGGGTGATGCATGTGTAATTGCATGGTGTGTCTTTTGGGTGAAAGAATGTTATGTGATATGTTAAGTATGATTGCAATTATGATGCTATGCTATGTTTGGAGTGTGATAGGCGATCCCATTGCCATATCAAAACTAATGAAAGGAATTGTTTTCGAAAATGAGCTTGAGTACTTGGATTTCTTACCTTATTGTGCCTAATTGTGTTTATTGCATTTTTGTTCAGTGAATTGTTTTTCATTTAATGGGGCCACGTAGAGAGATGAGGATTAATACAAGAGCTACGGCTCAGAATGAGAATGAAGAGAATGCTGAGAATCTACCTCCTCCTCCTGGTGGTGGACCACCCGGTGGTGAGGGTACTGGAGTTGGTAATGTGGGATCGCTGGACCTGAGGGTACGTAGGGGCAAGCTGATCCTGACATGACTGTGTTGATTCAGGCTATTTTTGGAGCTTTCCAGGCAGCAGTAGCTGGAGCTCATGGAGCTGCGCGTCAAGATGATGCCAATGAGAGGTTACCTTTGGAGCGTCTTCGCAGTCTTGGTGGGACTGAGTTTAGAGGTTTATCTCCGGCGGGATCTGAGTCTTGGTTGGAAAGCACCAAGAGGATTTTAGGTCAGATGAATTGAATAATGTGCCGAAGATGGGTTGTGTGGTATCACTGTTGCATGGTGATGCTTATACATGGTGGACTACGACTATCTCTGGGATGGAGGATGATGAAGTGACTTGGACGTTCTTTGTGAATGCGTTCAAGCGGATGTTTTTGGGTGTGCGTTACCCAGATGAGAAGAAAAGAGAATTTATGTCTCTTATGCAAGGTAGCATGTCGGTAGCTGAGTATGAGATCCAGTTTGTCCGCCTTAGTCAGTATGCACCTGAGCTAATCCCTAATGAGTGGGAGAGGTGTGAACGATTCCGTTATAGTTTGGTAACGGATGTGAAGACTTTCATGCTTGCAGCTGATTATACAGTTTTCGATGTCTTGGTCACTAGAGCAAAGGATATTGAGTTAAATTTGAGTTTGACTAGTTGAGCAGGTGGATCTAGCTCTGGCAAGTGAGTAGCTGAACGCGACTATGGTAGAGATCGCAACAAGAGGCATAAGGATCGGAGGCCGCATTTTGATGCTAGGCGTGGGGTGGTAACCCTAGTAGAGGTCAGCAAGGACCTAATGTTGTTCAGAGGACTCCTGAGTGTAACCGTTGTGGTAAACGACACGGTGGTGAGTGTTGGGGTAACCTTGGGACGCGCTGGAATTGTGGAAACCGTGGACATTTGAAGAAGGTATGTCCTCAGCCTCTGAGAGAGGGACAGGCTCCGGTGAGAGAAGCTGAGCCACAGAGAGATCGTGAGCGTGGTCGTGGTAATTTTCACCGCAGAGATGATGGTTGCAGGAATGTAGCTCATGTTGTGGTCGTTCAACCTGAGGGTGGCGGTCAGGCTCGAGTGTATGCCCATCGCGAGGGAATGAATGATACGGATGTAATCGCAGGTACAATCACTTTGCAATCCTTGTCATTACTTTCTTTGATTGATTCTGGATCTACACACTCATACATATTGTGCGAACATGCTCAAATGCTTGGTTTACCTGTTGAGTCTTTGGATGTTGGTATGCGTGTGACTAGTTATTTTGGTGAAACGGTTGTGACGCGGAAGTTGTATAGAAGATGTCCCTTGAAAGTGCAAAACCATGTTTTTCTTGTTGATCTCATGGAATTACCATTCTATGGCTTTGATATAATCCTTGGTATGGATTGGCTTGTTGAGCATCGAGTTGTGGTGGATTTTGAGAGCAAGCAGGTTTCGTTGAAACTTGCGGATGATTATGAAGTAGTGGTGGTGGGTGAGAATGTGAAGTTTCTTGCCAATGTGGTGTCTACATTGGAAGCAAGTTGAATGTTGAGGCAAGGTTGCGAGGCTTACCTAGCCTTTGTGATGAATCCTAGTTCAAAGGAGTTGTGCGTTCAGGATATCAGAACTGTGCGAGAGTTTCCTAGAGTGTTTCCGGAGGAGCTACCTGGATTGCGCCTAGTCGAGAGGTGGAGTTTGGAATTGAGCTGTATGAAAACACAACTCCAGTGTCCACTGCTCCATATCGCATGGCACCTAAGGAGTTGAAGGAGCTGAAGACGCAGCTTCAGGAGTTGCTTGACCATGTCTTCATTCGGCCTAGTGTGTCACCTTGGGGTGCACCAGTCTTGTTTGTGAAGAAGAAGGATGGCACTATGAGAATGTGCATTGATTATCGTCAGCTGAACAAGTTGACTATCAAGAATCGGTATCCTTTGTCGAGGATTGATGACCTTTTTTATCAGTTTCGAGGAGCAGCTGTGTTTTCCAAGATTGACTTAAGGTCATGGTACTATCAGCTTAAGGTGAAAGATGTAGATGTGCCAAAAACATCCTTTAGAACGAGGTATGGGCATTATGAGTTCCTTGTAATGCTGTTTGGCTTGACGAATGCTCCTGCAGCTTTTATGAACATGATGAATATAGTGTTCCATGAATACTTGGACAAGTTTATTGTGGTGTTCATTGACGATATCTTTGTGTACTCTCGTACTGAGGAGGAGCATGAAGGTCATTTGAGGGTTGTCTTGCAAGCGCTTCTGGAAAATCATCTTTATGCTCAGTTGAGCAAGTGCGAGTTTTGGTTGAAGGAAGTTGTGTTCCTTGGTCATGTGGTTTCAGCTGAGGGGATTCGTGTTGATCCTAAGAAGATTGAGGCGGTGATGAATTGGAAGCCTCATAAGTCCGTTCATGAAATCTGTAGTTTCCTTGGGTTGGCAGGATATTACCAGAGGTTTGTGGATGGATTTTCAAAGATTATTGCCCCTTTGACGAAGTTGTTGCAAAAAGATGTCAAGTATGAGTGTACAAGTGCAAGACAACAAGCTTTTGAGAAGCTTAAGGCAGCTTTGACGCAAGCTCCTATCTTGGTTCAACCAGAATCAGGAAAATAGTTTGTGGTGTACAGCGACGCATCCTACGTTAGTTTGGGGTGTGTGCTAATGCAAGAGGGTAAGGTGGTGGCTTATGCATCGCGACAGTTGAAGGTGCATGAACACAACTATCCTACGCATGATATTGAGTTAGCTGCGGTGGTTTTTGCTTTGAAGATATGGAGACATTATCTGTAACACCCCAAATTTGGGCTTAGAAGTTTAGGGTCTGAACCGGACCGGTTTGATTTTCGGTTCAAATATAAAGGGAGGTTTTAGGGAAAGCCTAGTTCAGGATGCTTTAAAAATATGGTAAAATATCTAAAAATCCACTTTTAATATATAAGAGAGTGGTGAAATACAATTTTACAAAATAAGGTTTGGAAGTACAACATTTTCGAAATAGTGACTAAAATGCGATTTTTGAAAAGTTCTGTGGTGACTGTTTTGTAAGGATTGAAACTTTGAATCTTTAATAAGCTAATTTACCCAAGAAAGATTTCTCCAGATTTTTCTTAAATTTAAGTGATTTAATTAATGTTTTAATTAATTAGATTAGGAGAGAAACTACCTTTTGATTAAATCATAACTAACTTTTCTTAAAACTTTATCATCTCATTTTCTCTCAAAATTCTCTCATCCAAACACTTTTCTCCAGCATCTTTTCCATTGGTTTTCAATTCAATTGATGAGGATTCAATCAACAATTGATTTCTAATCCTTTCTACATCAAAGCTATTGATTTGCTTATTGAATTTTCAAGGAATTTGGCTCTAAACAAGGAGAAATCTACATTTAGAGGTAAGGTTGTTCTTCTCCTCTAAATACTCAGTTCTCTACTGAAATTCCCAAGTTATCAATCCTTAATTTAAGTTTCATAAATGGATTTAATGTTATGAACTTGATTTTGGCCTAAAAACTCAAGATTTGGAAGAAATCTTGAAGAAATTCGTGGTGATTGTTTGGGCTCTGTTTTGAGATGGATTTTAAATGTATTTTGGATGTTTAATGATGTGTAATTGAGATTTAATCAATGAAATCCCGAATAGGTTGAATTTCCTAAGTTTTTGCTTATGAAAATGGTGGTTTTTGGGGTGATCTTGGTGTTCTATTATAGTTGGAGGTATAAGGACGAGTTTAGGTTCATTTTGGATGTTAATTGATGTTTAGAAATGGTTAGAAGGGATGGATCTTGGCTGGGTCATGTTTTGGAAGAGTTTGGAGGTGATTTCGGTTGTGGTTTGTAGCTGAAATGTTAGATTTATGTAGAGCAGGGAGTTTAGGTGTGTTGCTGGTGATTTTAATGCATGGTGATGCATTAATCCTTTGTTGTTATGTGCTTAAAACAGGGGAGAGTGATCCGGAAGCAATAGAGGTGGCGTTGGAGGTTTTGGATGCTTGGAAGGCTTGTCGGCTAGCATAGTTTTGTGTATCGGTGAGTGGAAAAGAGTTTTCCAGCTTTGGAACATTTTGAACGAGGTTTCGGGAGCTTAGTTTAAGTCTAAACAACTTAGCTAAGCTCAAGAGTAAGTGAATGGAATTTCTCTCTTGGAGTGTGCTATGTTTTGGTTTTAAATGCACTTGGGAAGGTTGTGTTTTAATTACTGTTTTTAAGCATGTTTAGACATGGTTTAATGTTGGTTTATTAATGTCATTATGATAAAGATGTACTAGGTAAGTGATCTTTGGCTTGCATGTGTTGAATGCATATGATTTTAAGCATGTGGTGCTTGTTGAAATGGCATTGTAGTTATGCTTGTAAAAACAGTGGATTAAAGTGGTAAATTGTTATATTGGCAAGTGATGTATGTGGTATTTGGTTACTTTAATCGGATATAGTTAGCCGGCTATAGGATTGGGTGCACCGTGAATAAAGTCGCCTTGGATGTTGAAGGGTTGTGATTGTACCGTAAACTCCATCCAAGTATCCTAACGAGAGAGGTAAGATCACAACGGTGGTTAAAATTCTGCGTGCGGATCTTGGTAAGCTCACAACGGTGGTTAAAAGTCCGTGTGTGGATCTTGGTAAGATCACAACGGTGGTTAAAAGTCCGTGTGTGGATCTTGTGTTATGTGTCCCGAACTCTCGCTAATGAGTTATACAACTACCGATGAGTGATGTTGAGGGGTTGTGATTGTACCGTTAAACTCCATCACGGGTGTTGAGGGGTTGTGATTGTACCGGTAAACTCCACCTTGTGTTGTTCGGTAGTGTGCATGAAGTGTGTGGGACAACGCTTGTAATCTGCGTATCCGATTGTGTCTTGTGTTGTGATGGTTTGTGATTTATCGCTTGCAAGCCAATATAACGTAATTGAATGAAACGAAGCGAGAGATGCTTGAAAATGATGCAAGGTTGCATGGGAATATGTAAATGGTGCAAGAATGCATGTGATACTCGTTAAGCATGAGCAAATGTATATCTTTTATTGTGAATGGTGCATATGAGCATAGAATCTCATAAGTGCATTGAAGTCTTGAGAAGGCTTGATTTTAAAAAAGGCATGTAATGTATATAATGCCTTTGTAGTTCATGTGTTTTGCATTTGTCGAATGCATGAGATAGTTAGAAGGAACAATTGGTTTTCAAAAAGGTATTTTGCTTTGAAATGATCATCAAGCATGAGAAAAGTATGTTGTGAAGTGGAAATGTTTTTCAAGGAAATTGAGTAGAACTTTGCATGAAGTGTTCATGTATGGAAAGGTTTAAATGTTAGTATTTGCAAGAATGCGGTTTGGGGTGAGTTGTTTAGCTTTTCAAAGTTAAAGGTTGGTTTTCATGTTGAGCAATGCATGATTTAAAGCAATGTTGTTTCAAAGGAGGTTTTCAAACAATGCTTTGCTTTATTGAATTGTAACTACATTTAAAGAAGGATTTTATGATTCGCTGCATTGATGGTGTTTTGGTTTTGAGCATTCCTCACTAAGCATTATGTGCTTAGGCTCCTTTTTGTCCATCAATGCAGATTGTTGAAGTTGGGACAGAAAGAAGCAAGGGATTCAAGAAGAGCTCCACTTGAGAAGTATGTCTTGGTTTATAGCTATAGATAATAAAGGCAATGGGGGGAAGAGTATTTTATATTGTTGTGTAATGAAATTGTTTATGTTGACCATGTTCGGTTTATGGTTTGAACCTTGTTGTTGATCGCTTGCCATACTTGAATCTTCTTCTTCATATTGATATGCTAGGCTTTTTGATTAAGCAAGATCATGTGTTGGATATGATGGATGAGTAGGTATGCTTAATGTTTGATTTGTATCTAGTCTTTGATGAAATTTGATGGTTATAATGCTTATCTTGTTGATGATGTGTTATGGAATGGTTCCGAGTATGTTTGATGGTGTTTTGAAGTGAAAAACTAGAATTTTCTGCTATTTCTGGGCAGAGTGTATCGAAACACCCTTAGCTGTTTTGAAACGGGTGCAAGAAATGGTATGGGCGTTTCAGAACGGCTAGAAGTGTTTCGAAACACTTTGGCCACTAGAGGGGTCCGTTTCTGAACTGGTTTCGGAACATACTCGCGTATCGAAACGGTCAACACCGTTTCGAAACGGGAGTACGACACGGGTGTTTCTATACGGGTGTCAGTGTTTCGAAACGGGTGATCGTTGGACAGATTCTGCATGCTTTACATTTTAGTCCTGAAAGTTGTAATTGCAATTGCTTGAGCTTGGGATGTCTTTTTAAGCTGAAATTTGGCAGGGAGGCTTGGAATATGCTTAATTGAGGTTTGGTAAAACTAAAATCTTGAAAGTCCTTTTATTTACCAAAATTTACATTTTGGTCCCTAATATTGTGATTTGTGCAATTGAGTCCCTTATCATCATTTGGGCGATGTGCTTTTCATGTATGTGTTTCTCGAGAGTACACTTAGGGTTAATGTGCATCCAGAAAAGTTTAAAAAGAAAAAAAGGGTCATTAATCAAGGTTGACTTTTGGGTTGACTTTGGTTTTCCCCGCGTAATCTTCGTAGTTCGGGTTAACCGTCTAGGCCGGGCTAAGGGGGTTACATTTGGTGGTATCAGAGCTAAGTTGCGAATATTTGGGGCGATGGTAAGTTTGTGGTAAGTTGTTATAATAAGTGGTTGATGTCTGTTCTGATGCGTGGTTGAAAGTTTGTTGAAAAATACGTTTCTGAGTGAGTTGTTGATGTTTTTATCATGCTTTTTGGTTATGAATCTTCTATGAGCTAATGTGAACTTGTATTGATGATATGCTGGTGTTGTGAGTTGATTTTCTGAATGATGAAAATGTGATGGGTATGATATCTTGATATTATGCTGTTACGAGTGAATGTTGTTTGATGAGAGAATGATCGAAGTATGTTGATTGATATGCTCGATGCTTGTGATATCAATGTTTTATTGATTGTTATGTCATGTAAAATGGGAGAATTCGGGATACCCATTGCCTTATTATTATATCTATTGTGTTTTGTTGGAGTTGGAGTCTTCAATCCTTGCTTGAAGCTGGCCTGATCATTTTGTTTGTTTTGTTATCATTGCCTTGTTAATAATAGCACGATGGAATCGATGAGAGAATGGCAGTTGGGTTAGATGGTTGCTGCTTTAGAGCAGGTTGTTAAGGGGTGGAATTCACCATATGGTGGAGGTGTTTCGTTTCAGTCTACCGTGCCTGGAGTTGAGGTAGTAAGGTAGGAGGAGAAAGTTGGTTATGTGATGAAGAGTTCATCACCTATGGTTCAGGAGGTGTCGGGAGCATCTCAGGCCGTGGTGAAAGTGAGGTCTGTAGACATGCCGACTGTGGGACATGAGAGTTTGTCAAAACATCGTTTCTATGATTCGGGAGATGTGGAGTATCATGGTTCGACACCTGAGGCATTCGAGGCTTGGTTAGCCAGTGTAATTCCGATTTTGGATCAGGAGGGGTCTGACCACGCCCTTAAGTTGGGATGTGTTGTCTCGTTAATGTTGGAGGATGCTTGTGCCTGGTGGACATCTGTGGCGGTGGCAACGCATATCCACGATATAGACTGGGAGTTCTTTGTGTCTACTTTTAATGGAAGATACATTGGAGAGAAGTTCTCAAGGGTTAAGCAACGTGGGGGTGTGGCGTCAGATTATGAAGGTGAGAAAAGTTTAAGCAAAAGAGCTGTGGGTACTAACCTCGAGAGCGGTCAACGTAAGAGGCTACGTGATGGAATGGTTTGCTTGAATCGAAGTATGGGTAGCAGTGCAGATGTGGGTCAAGTGCTACATGATCAAGGACTGGTAGAGTTGGACAAGTTAGAAGTGAGGTAAGAGGTTGTTCTTAGGCAGATTCTGAGGATGTTATTGGTAAGTGTGAACCGACATACATGCACAGTTTAAACCATTCGTTATATTATATATATATATATATATATATATATATATATATATGTTGGTACATGCATACATGCGACATGACATTAGAGGTTTTGCATACATGTACACAGGCATTGATAGGGCATATTGGTGACCATGAATACGAACGTTCACACTTGCTAATAGCTAGTTGGGTCCGTTAGTGTTGTGGTAGGATTAGGTTGGATGGTGGGTTTTAAGAGTTGTTTCGGTGCTAGGAGAATGTTAGAAGTAATGGAGTGTAGTAAGTGAGCTGTCAGTAATAGAGAGTGCGATCTAGCATGTTCGCAGCAGGAAAGTGTTTTTGTGCTTAAAGAGTTTAGCGGTGTGGTGGTGAGGAGATTATCGATTGAAGTTAGAATCGGTCAAAGTGGTTGTGAATAGCTAGTAGATGTGGTAGTTTCTTTGTGTTAAGTGATGTTGTAGGTTAGCAGATGTGTTTCCAGAGTGCTGGGTGTCTTGGCGTTGATGTTTGCAATTGGAGGGTTGTTTATGTAGGTGATGGTTCTTAGCAACCTTTGAAGAGTTGAGATGAGGTTGTCTTGAGGGTTGTAGGAAAGGTTTGGCCTGGATTGAGTAGAGGTTTCATAATCTTATTATGGTTGTGTAGAGTGGGCGGTATCCAAGTAAGGTTAGTGTTATGGTCAAAGCTTGAAGTGGATAGGCAATGTAAGTTCAAGGGCCATTGTTGGTTGGCCGGGTTCTTATGAGAAGTGGTTTATTGGTTGGAGTATAAGTAAATCTTTTTTTAAGTCAGCTAGGGGTGAGTGGAATAGCTGGCGGAATTAAGGTTGGATGCTTTGTGGCATGGGTTTTGAATGTTGTGTGGGTAGTTTTGATGAGTTGTTATGGTAGAGATAGTGGCGGATGTGAAGGGATGTTATCAATATATTGAGAAGTTTGATGAGTAAGCATTTGTTGCATAAGAAATTTTTGCTCGTTGCGGTAATCTTTGAAAGGAGTTGAGCGGTTTTGCAAGGGGTTTTAGGAGCAGCGAAGGTGGTGGGTCACATGGTGGCTGAAAATTGATGGGCTGGTGTCACCGAACGTGGGAGTTTGTTGAGGGAGTGATTAGATAAGGTGGAGTATGTTGTAAGGATTTGAAGGTTCTTCGGGTTGTTGGGGCTATGCACCGTTCGAAAGTGTGAAAAGTTAATCTGAGGTTAATAACCAAGTGTTCTGGAAGTCTTGAACCGTAAGTAGTGGTGTTGGATTTTGGTTTAGTGTGAGTTTGATTTGAGGAGGAGTTGATTTTGTGGTTTTATGGGTGGAGGATGTTTTAGTGGTGGTTAAGTCTCCTATGTTACTTTGTGTGTTGCTTTGGGAAGTTTGGTATCGTGCCCTTTTCGCAGGTTGAAATTTCGAGGACGAAATTTCCTAAGAGGGGGAGAGTTGTAACACCCCAAATTTGGGCTTAGAAGTTTAGGGTCTGAACCGGACCGGTTTTATTTTCGGTTCGAATATAAAGGGAGGTTTTAGGGAAAGCCTAGTTAGGGATGCTTTAAAAATATGGAAAAATATCTTAAAATTCTCTTTTAATATATATAAGAGAGTGGTGAAATCAATTTTACAAAATAAGATTTGGAAGTACAACATTTTCGAGATAGTGACTAAAATGCGATTTTTGAAAAGTTCAGTGGTGACTATTTTGTAAGGATTGAAACTTTGAATCTTTAATAAGCTAATTTACCCAAGAAAGATTTCTCCAGATTTTTCTTAAATTTAAGTGGTTCAATTAATGTTTTAATTAATTAGATGAGGAGAGAAACTACCTTTTGATTAAATCATAACTAACTTTTCTTAAAACTTTATCATCTCATTTTCTCTCAAAATTCTCTCATCCAAACACTTTTCTCTAGCATCTTTTCCATTGGTTTTCAATTCAATTGATGAGGATTCAATCAACAATTGATTTCTAATCCTTTCTACATCAAAGCTATTGATTTGCTTATTGAATTTTCAAGGAATTTGGCTCTAAACAAGGAGAAATCTACATTTAGAGGTAAGGTTGTTCTTCTCCTCTAAATACTCAGTTCTCTACTGAAATTCCCAAGTTATCAATCCTTAATTTAAGTTTCATAAATGGATTTAATGTTATGAACTTGATTTTGGCCTAAAAACTCAAGATTTGGAAGAAATCTTGAAGAAATTCGTGGTGATTGTTTGGGCTCTGTTTTGAGATGGATTTTAAATGTATTTTGGATGTTTAATGATGTGTAATTGAGATTTAATCAATGCAATCCCGAATAGGTTGAATTTCCTAAGTTTTTGCTTATGAAAATGGTGGTTTTTGGGGTGATCTTGGTGTTCTATTATAGTTGGAGGTATAAGGACGAGTTTAAGTTCATTTTGGATGTTAATTGATGTTTAGAAATGGTTAGAAGGGATGGATCTTGGCTGGGTCATGTTTTGGAAGAGTTTGGAGGTGATTTCGGTTGTGGTTTGTAGCTGAAATGTTAGATTTATGTAGAGCAGGGAGTTTAGGTGTGTTGCTGGTGATTTTAATGCATGGTGATGCATTAATCCTCTGTTGTTATGTGCTTAAAACAGGGGAGAGTGATCCGGAAGCCATAGAGGTGGCGTTGGAGGTTTTGGATGCTTGGAAGGCTTGTCGGCTAGCATAGTTTTGTGTATCGGTGAGTGGAAAAGAGTTTTCCAGCTTTGGAACATTTTGAACGAGGTTTCGGGAGCTTAGTTTAAGTCTAAACAACTTAGCTAAGCTCAAGAGTAAGTGAATGGAATTTCTCTCTTGGAGTGTGCTATGTTTTGGTTTTAAATGCACTTGGGAAGGTTG
Organism: Hibiscus tridactylites; assembly: GCA_958450335.1. Taxonomy (NCBI): domain Eukaryota; kingdom Viridiplantae; phylum Streptophyta; class Magnoliopsida; order Malvales; family Malvaceae; genus Hibiscus; species Hibiscus tridactylites. The sequence continues at coordinate 60,461,339 of OY288276.1, read as the reverse complement.
TGTTTTAATTACTGTTTTTAAGCAGGTTTAGACATGGTTTAATGTTGGTTTATTAATGTCATTATGATAAAGATGTACTAGGTAAGTGATTGTTGGCTTGCATGTGTTGAATGCATATGATTTTAAGCATGTGGTGCTTGTGGAAATGGCATTGTAGTTATGCTTGTAAAAACAGTGGATTAAAGTGGTAAAATGATTATATTGGCAAGTGATGTATGTTGTTTTTGGTTACTTTAATTAGATATAGTTAGTCGGCTATAGGATTGGGTGCACCGTGAATAAAGTTGCCTTGGATGTTAAAGAGTTGTGATTGTACCGTAAACTCCATCCAAGTATCCTAACGAGAGAGGTAAGATCACAACGGTGGTTAAAAGTCCGTGTGTGGATCTTGGTAAGCTCACAACGGTGGTTAAAAGTCCGTGTGTGGATCTTGGTAAGCTCACAACGCCTGTAATCCGCGTATCCGATTGTGTCTTGTGTTGTGATGGTTTGTGATTTATCGCTTGCAAGCCAATATAACATAATTGAATGAAATGAAGCGATAGATGCTTGAAAATGATGCAAGGTTGCATGGGAATATGTAAATGGTGCAAGAATGCATGTGATACTCGTTAAGCATGAGCAAATGTATATCTTTTATTGTGAATTGTGCATATGAGCATAGAATCTCATAAGTGCATTGAAGTCTTAAGAAGGCTTGATTTAAAAAAGGCATGTAATGTAGATATTGCCTTTGTAGTTCATGTGTTTTGCATTTGTCGAATGCATGAGATAGTTAGAAGAAACAATTGGTTTTCAAAAGGGTATTTTGCTTTGAAATGATCATCAAGCATGAGAAAAGTATGTTGTGAAGTGGAAATGTTTTCCAAGGAAAATGAGTTGAACTTTGCATGAAGTGTTCATGTATGGAATGGTTTAAATGTTAATATTTGCAAGAATGCGGTTTGGGGTGAGTTGTTTAGCTTTTCAAAGTTAAAGGTTGGTTTTCATGTTGAGCAATGCATGATTTAAAGCAGTGTTGTTTCAAAGGAGGTTTTCAAACAATGCTTTGGTTTATTGAATTGTAACTACATTTAAAGAATGATTTTATGATTCGCTGCATTGATGGTGTTTTGGTTTTGAGCATTCCTCACTAAGCATTTTGTGCTTACGCTCCTTTTTGTCCATCAATGCAGATAGTTGAAGTTGGGACAGCAAGAAGCAAGGGATTCAAGAAGAGCTCCACTTGAGAAGTATGTCTTGGTTTATAGCTATAGATAATAAAGGCAATGGGGGGAAGAGTCTTTTATGTTGTTGTGTAACGAAATTGTGTATGTTGACCATGTTCGGTTTATGGTTTGAACCTTGTTGTTGATCGCTTGCAATACTTAAATCTTCTTCTTCATATTGATATGCTAGGCTTTTTGATTAAGCAAGATCATGTGTTATAATGCTTGATTTGTATCTAGTCTTTGATGAAATTTGATGTGTTATAATGCTTTTTGATTAAGCAAGATCATGGGGAGAAGTATGTTTGATTTGTATCTAGTCTTTGATGAAATTTGATGGTTATAATGCTTATCTTGTTGATGATGTGTTATGGAATGGTTTCGAGTATGTTTGATGGTGTTTTGAAGTGAAAAACCAGAATTTTCTATTGTTTCTGGGCAGGGTGTATCGAAACACCCTTAGCTGTTTCGAAACGGGTGCAAGAAATGGTCTAGGCATTTCGGAACGACTAGAAGCGTTTCGAAACACTTTGGCCACTGGAGGGGTCCGTTTCTGAACTGGTTTCGGAACATACCCGTGTATCGAAATGGTCAACACCGTTTCGAAACGGGCGTACGACACAATTGTTTCTATACGGGTGTCAGTGTTTCGAAACGGGTGACCGTTGGACAGATTCTGCATGCTTTATATTTTAGTCCTGAAAGTTGTAATTGCAATTGCTTTAGCTTGGGATGTCTTTTTAAGCTGAAATTTGGCAGGGAGGCTTGGAATATGATTAATTGAGGTTTGGTAAAACTAAAATCTTGAAAGTCCTTTTATTTACCAAAATTTACATTTTGGTCCCTAATATTGTGATTTGTGCAATTAAGTCCCTTATCATCATTTGAGCGTTGTGCTTTTCATATATGTGTTTCTCGAGAGTACGCTTAGGGTTAATGTGCATCCAAAAAAGTTTAAAAAGAAAAAAAGGTCGTTAATCAAGGTTGACTTTAAGGTTGACTTTGGTTTTCCCCGTGTAATCTTTGTAGTTCGGGTCAACCGTCTAGGCCGAGCTAAGGGGGTTACATTATCTGTATAGTGAAAAGTGTACTGTGTACACGGATCACAAGAGTTTGAAGTATTTGATGTCACAGAAAGAGTTGAATCTTAGGCAACGAAGTTGGGTGGAGTTGCTTAAAGATTACGATCTGACGATTGAGTACCATCTGGCGTGAAGGTGGTGGTAGAGCTAAGGGCTATGTTTGCTAGCTTGAGCATTTCGCGTGATGGAGGTCTTGTGGCTGAATTACAAGTGAAACCATCTTTGGTTCAGTTGATAAAGGATAAGCAGTTGTTGGATGATTCTTTGGTGTCGCATGTTCAGGATATTACTGAAGGTAGACCATCAAATTTTGGTTTTAATGATGATGAAGTTTTATGTTTTGGAAGTCGAATAGTAGTGCCAAATGATGCGGAGTTGAGGCGTACTATTCTGAATGAAGCTCATAGTAGTCCTTTCGCTATGCACCCTGGTAGTACAAAGATGTATCGTGATTTAAAGGATGAGTACTATTAGGTGGGTTTGAAGAAAGATGTTGCGGAATATGTGAATAAGTGTATGGTTTGTCAGTGGGTTAAGGCTGAGCATCAATTTCCTTCAGGGTTGTTGCAACCGTTGAGGATCCCTGAATGGAAGTGGGAAAGAATCACCATCGTCTTTGTGTCTGGATTGCCTTTGTCGCCATCGAAGAAGAATTCGGTGTGGGTGATTGTGGATCACCTAACGAAGTGTGCGCATTTCTTACATGTGCATGCTACGTATACTTTGGATAAGCTTGCATAGCTGTACATTGCTGAGATTGTGCGTCTGCATGGTGTGCCAAAGTCTATAGTGTCGGATAGATATCGAGGTTGACATCGTGTTTTTGGGAGTGTTTGCATTAAGCTTTGGGTACGCGGCTGAATTTTAGTACTTCCTATCATCCACAGTCGGATGGACAGTCTGAGCGTGTTATCCAAGTGCTTAAGGATATGTTGAGGTGTTGCGTGATTGAGTTTCAAGGCTCTTGGGAGAAGCATTTGCCTTTGGTGGAGTTTGCTTATAACAATAGCTACCAGGCAAGTATTCAAATGGCACCTTATGAAGCCTTGTATGGAAGGAAGTGCATAACTCCTCTTTGCAGGGCTGAAACATGTCAAAAGTTGGTTTCAATGCCGGCTTTGTTGAAAGGAACCACCGAGATGGTGAAGCTCATATGTGAGCAGTTGAAGGCAGCTTCTGATCGACAGAAGTCTTACGCGGATTTAAAGCGTAAAAAGATTGAGTTTGCAGTGGGTGATCGTGTGTTCTTGAAGGTTTCACCTTGGAAGAAGGTGATGAGGTTTGGCCGGAAGGGTGAAGCTCATATGTGAGCGGTTGAAGGTAGCTTCTGATCGACAAAAGTCTTACGCGGATTTAAAGCGTAAGGAGATTGAGTTTGCAGTGGGTGACCGTGTGTTCTTGAAGGTTTCACCTTGGAAGAAGGTGAAGAGGTTTGGCCGGAAGGGTAAGTTGAGCCCTAGGTATATTGGACCATACGAGGTGATTGAACGTGTGGGTCCTGTTGCTTATAAGCTGAGGTTACCGCAAGAGTTGGAAAAGATACATGATGAGTTTCATGTCTCTATGCTTCGGAGGTATAGATCGGATCCTTCGCATGTCATGCTTGTGGAGGAAGTGGTGTTGAATCTATATTTGACCTATGATGAGGAGCCGGTTGAGATTCTGTATTCAGACAGTAAAGTTCTTCGAGGTAAGACCATTGAGTTGGTTAAGGTGTTGTGGATACATCGTAGTGTTGAGGAAGCCACGTGGGAAAGGAAAGATGACATGAAGAAGCAGTTTCCTTACCTTTTTCCTCCAAGTAACTTTCGAGGACGAAATTTCTTAAGAGGGGGGAGTTGTAGCACCCCAATTTTGGGCTTAGAAGTTTAGGGTCTGAACCGGATCGGTTTGAGAAATGGTTCGAATATAAAAGGAGGTTTTAAGGAACACCTAGTTCGAGATGCTTTAAAAATATAGAAAAATATCTAAAAATCCTCATTTAATATTTATAAGAGAGTGGTGAAATCAATTTTACAAAATAAAGTTTGGAAATACTACATTTCAGTGTAGTGACCAAATTGTGATTTTTGCAAAGTTTGTTAGTGACTGTTTTGTAAAGGGTTGAAACTTTTAATCTTTAAGGAGCTAATTTACCCAAAATGTTTTTCTCCAGATTTTTCTTTAATTTGGGTGATTTAATTAATGTTTTAATTAAATAAAAGAAAATGAAAACTGCTTTTTAACTTTCATAACTATCTTTCTCTAATTTTCTCTCATTCCTTTTTTCTCTCAAAATCCTATCATCCAAACACCTTTTCTCCAGAAACTTTCGCATTGATTTTCACTTCAATTGATGAGATTTCTATCACTCATTGGCTCCTAATCAATCTTGCATCAAATCCTTTTGTTTTCCACATTGAATTTTCATGGAATTTGGCCCAAATCAAGGAGAAATCATCATTTAGGGGTAATATTGTTCTTCTCCTCTAAATACTCAATTCTTTACTGAAATTCCCAAGTTTTCAATCCTTTATTAAAGTTTTATAAATGGTTTTAATGTTAGAAACAAGATTTTGGCTTAAAACTCAAGATTTTGGAAGAGATCTGGAAGATTTTCGTTGTAATTGATTGGGCTCTGTTTTGAGATAGTTTTCTAATGTGTTTTGGATGTTAAATGATGTTAGAAAAGAGGTTTTATCAATCCAATCCCGAATAGGTTGTGTTTCCTAAGTTTTTGCTTATGAAAATGGTGGTTTTTGAGGTGTTTTTGGTGTTATGTTATAGCTGGAGGTATAAGGACGAGTTTAGGTTTGTCTTATGTGTTAATTGATGTTTTGAAATGGTTAGAAGTGATGGATCTTGGCTGGGTTAAATTTTGGAAGAGTTTGGAGGTGTTTTCGGTGGTGTTTGGTAGCTGAAATATTGGTTTTAGGTAGAGCAACGAGTTTAGGAGTGTTGGCTGAAGATTTCAATGCACGATGATGCATTTATCCTCTGCTTTGATGTGTCTAAAATAGGGGAGACATCTTCGAACACTTTTGGTGTTGATCCGAAAGCTTAATTGGCGTTTAAGCAAGCAAGTGAAATGAAATCGGTGAGTGCGATTGAGTTAGAAGTCCAAGAGGACAAAAATAAAAGGTTTGGGGATTTAAGAGAGGTTTGAAACACCTTCCTAAATCTGGAAGTAAGTATGGTTTGATTTGGTCTCTGTAAAGTGATGTTTTCCCCTAAAATGCTTTTACATGCTCATGGTTCGAGATTGTTAAATTCCTACTGTTTTTATGCATGTTTTAGAGCATGATATTATGCTTGTGGAGATGTTATTAGATGGCATGTTGCATTGAATAGATTTGAGCTTTTGGTTTGAAGAAAAGTATGATTTATGTTTTGAAATGTGGTGAGAAAACCTTTGAATTATATTTCATGAAAAACAGTAGGTGTGGTGATGATTTAACACTTTATATTGGCATAGATGTTGAGAAACTTACTGATATAATTGATCGATCAATAGGATGAGAGTGCACTATAAACTAAAAATACCCAAGCTTTGTGGCGATGAGAGATTCCGCCATGTGAGTACGGTGATGAGAGATTCCACTGGAAGTTGTGTTTCTAGACAAGTGAGTACGGTGATGTGAGATTCCACCGGAAGAGTCTAGTGTAGAAATGTGTCCGCATACCGAGTATTAATGAGATGCTAAATGCCAATATAAATGATGAAATGGTTTTTGTTACTCATGTACCTTTGATGTAATGATTTATGCTATGAGAAATGCATATGTGTTTTGTTTAGAAATGCTTTGACAATACAAGCATGTGAATGGCCTTGCCATGAGTTTTGCATTGGTTTAAATGCATGAGATAGAATGAAGGTACATGTGGTTTCAATGAGTTTTGCTTTGAAAGTTTAACAAGCATGAGAAAGAGATGAGCATGTGGTTTAAAAGCTTTGAGGAAAGTGTTTTCTAAATATGCAATATTTTGTTGGTTTTCTTTAGAGCATGCCTCACTAAGCATTTATGCTTACGCTTTCTTTTACCAATAATGCAGATAATTGAGGTGTTTTGGGCAGCATGGAAGCTAAGTTCATCCAAGGAAGTCCAAGCTCACGTATGGTGAAATTTTCATACACTATTAGTTCTGAAAAATTGGCAATGGGAACCTAAGAATTGGTTTGGGAGATGTATTGAACTTCCTAAGATTGTGGCAGGTTTGCCTTGGTTGGTTTGAATTGTAAATGGCCTTAAATGCTTGATTTGAAGTTTGTTTGCCTATTTGGTTTTGATAATAGGAAGCATGCCTCTAGACTTGTGTGGTTTCATGATTGATGATATGAATGAGTTGGGGTGTCCTAAATATGTACCAAACATGTATGTTGACTTGTTGATATGCTTGGGAAGTCTATTGGATGTGTTTGAACGGATTTATACATGAAAAACCAGCATTTGTTGTTGTTTCTTGGCAAATCGTATCGAAACACCCTCTAGTGTTTCGAAACGGGGGCCTGAAATGGCCTTCGTGTTTCGAAACGATTTGGCTACTGGAATGCCTCGTTTCGGAACCAACCCACGTATCGGAACGGTCAACGCCGTTTTGATCCACGTTTCTATACAGCAGGTGAAGGTTTCGAAACAAGTGATCGTTGGGAACAGATTTGAATGGTGCTGAAGATTGCAAGTTTTACATTTTAGTCCCACATGTTGACGATGCAATTGCTTGAGTTTGAGATGTTCATTTAAGATGAAATTTTGCAGAGAAGCATGTAACAAGACTAATTTCACATCGGTAACCTAAAATCAGTAAAGACCTTCTAATTTACAGAATTTACAATTTGGTCCCTAATCTTACAATAAGTGTAATTGAGTCCCTATTTGTTATCCGATCGCTGTGCCTTTCTCGAATATATTTTGTGAGTACTCACTTAGGGTTAATGTGTATCTAGACAAGATTAAAAAGAAGAAAAAAAAGGGGTCGTGAACCAAGGTTGGCTTTCGAGTTGACTTTGGTTTTCCTCGTGTAATCTTCGTAGTTCGGGTCAATCGTCTAGGTCGGGCTAAGGGCTTTACAAGAATTGTGGGAACCGAGGGCATTTGAAGAAAGATTCTCCTCAGCCGCTGAGAGAGGGACAAGCTCCGGTGAGAGCAGCAGAGCCGTAGAGAGGTCGTGGGCGCGGCCGTGGTAATTTTCAGCGTAGGGATGATGGTGACAGGAACGTAGCACCTGTTGTGGCCGTTAAACCTGAGGGTGGCGGTCAAGCTGGAGTGTACGCCCATCGTGAGGGAAGGAATGATACGAATGTGATCGCATGTACCTTTACTTTGCAATCCTTGTCATTACTTTCTTTGATTGATTCTGGGTCTACACACTCGTACATATTGCGTGAACATGCTCAAATGCTTGGTTTACCTGTTGAATCTTTGGATGTGGGTATGCGTGTGACTAGTTCCCTTGGCGTGAGGGTTGTAACAAGGAAATTGTATAGGAGATGTCCCTTGAAGGTGCAAAATCATGTTTTTCTTGTTGATCTCATGGAGTTGCCATTCTATGGCTTTGAGGTAATCCTTGGCATGGATTGGCTTGTTGAGCATAGAGCCGTGGTGGATTTTGAAAGAAAGGCGAGTTTCGTTGAAACTTTTTGATGATTATGAGGTGGTGGTAGTGGGTGAGAATGTGAAGTTCCTTGCCAATGTGGTGTCTACATTAGAAGCAAGTCGGATGTTGCGGCAAGGTTGTGAGGCTTACCTAGCCTTTGTTATGAATCCTAGTTCAAAGGAGGTGTGAATTCAGGACATAAGAACTGTGTGTGAGTTCCCTGGAGTGTTTCCGGAGGAGTTACCTGGATTTCCGCCTAGTCGAGAGGTGGAGTTTTGGATTGAGCTGTATGAGAACACAACTCCGGTGTCCATTGCTCCCTATCGCATGGCACCCAAAGTGCTGAAGGAGTTGTTTGTGAAAAAGAAGGATGGCACGATGAGAATGTGCAACGATTATCGTTAGCTGAACAAGTTGGCTGTAAAAAACAAGTATCCTTTGCCTAGGATTGATGATCTTTTTAACCAATTTCAGGGAGCGGTTGTGTTTTCAAAGATTGACTTGAGGTCAGGGTACTATTAGCTAAAGGTAAAAGATGTGGATGTGCCGAAAACTACTTTTAGAACGAGGTATGTGCATTATAAGTTCCTTGTAATGTCGTTTGGCTTGACGAATGCTCCTGCTGCTTTCATGGACATGATGAATAGAGTATTCCATGAATACTTGGACAAGTTCGTTGTGGTGTTCATCGACGATATCCTTGTGGTGGTCATTTGTGAATTGTTTTGCAAGCGCTGTTTGAAAATCAGCTTTATGCTAAGCTGAGCAGTTGTGAGTTCTAGCTAAAGGAATTTGCTTTCCTTGGTCATGTGGTTTCGGCTGAAGGGATTCGAGTTGATCCCCAGAAGGTTGAGGTGGTGATGAATTGGAAGCCTCCTAAGTCTGTTCATGAAGTCCGTATTTTCCTTGGGTTGGTAAGATACTACGGGAGGTTCGTGGATGGATTTTCTAATATTTTTGCCCCTTTAACAAAGTTGTTGCAAAAAGATGTTAAGTATGAGTGGACGGAAGCGAGATAGCAAGCTTTTGATAAGCTTACGGCATCTCTAACGCAAGCTCCTATCTTGGTTCAACCTGAATCAGGAAAAGAGTTTGTGGTGTACAGTGACGCATCCTACGTTGGTTTGGGGTGTGTGCTAATGCAAGAGGGTAAGGTGGTGGCTTATGCTTCGCGTCAGTTGAAAATGCATGAGCGCAATTATCCTACGCATGATATTGAGTTAGCTGCGGTGGTTTTTGCTTTGAAGATTTGGAGACATTATCTTTATGGTGAGAAGTGTACTGTGTACACGAATCACAAGAGTTTGAAGTATTTGATGTCTCAGAAAGAGTTGAATCTTAGGCAACATCGGTGGGAGGAGTTGCTTAAGGATTACGATATGACGATCGAGTATCACCCGGGAAAGGCCAATGTTGTGGCTGACGCTTTGAGCAGAAAAGTGGTGGTAGAGTTAAGGGTGATGTTTGCTAGCTTGAGCATATCGCGAGATGGAGGTCTTGTTGCTGAATTGCAGGTGAAACCATCTCTAGTCCAGTTGGTAAAGGATAAGCAGTTTTTGGATGATTCTTTGGTGCCACATGTTCAGTATATTACTAAGGATAGACTATCGGGTTTCTGTTTTAAGGATGATGGAGTTCTATGTTTTGGAAGTCGGATAATTGTGGCGAGTGATGTGGAGTTGAGGCATACAATTCTGACCGAAGCTCATAGTAGTCCTTTTGCTATGCACCCTTGTAGTACAAAGATGTACCGTGATCTGAAGGATGAGTACTATTGGTGGGCTTGAAGAAAGATGTTGTGGAATATGTGAGCAAGTGCATGGTTTGTCAGCGGGTTAAGGCTGAGCATCAGTTTCCTTCCTGGTTGTTGCAACTGTTGAGGATCCCTGAATGGAAATGGGAGAGGATAACCATGGACTTTGTGTCTGGTTTGCCCTTGTCGCCATCAAAGAAGAATTTTGTGTGGGTGATTGTGGATCGCCTTGCGAAGTGTGCGCATTTCTTACCTGTGCATTTTACGTATACCTTGGATAAGCTTGCAGAGCTGTACATTGCTGAGATTGTACGTCTGTACGGTGTACCGAAATCTATAGTGTCGGACAGAGATTCGAGGTTCACGGCAAGGTTTTAGGAGTGTTTACATCAAGCGTTGGGTACGAGACTGAATTTTAGTACTTCTTATCATCTGCAGACGGATGGGTAGTTAGAGCGCGTTATCCAAGTGCTTGAGGATATGTTGAGGTGTTGCGTGATTGAGTTTCAAGGCTCTTGGGAGAAACACTTGCCTTTGGTGGAGTTTGCTTATAATAATAGCTACCAGGCTAGTATTCAAATGACACCTTATGAAGCTTTGTATGGGAAGAAATGTTGAACTCCTCTTTGTTGGGCTGAAACGGGACAAAAGTTGGTCTTGATGCCGGCTTTGTTGAAAGGCACCACCGAGAAGGTGGAGCTCATTTGTGAGCGGTTCAAGGCAGCATCATATCGGCAAAAGTCTTACGCGGATTTGAAGCTTAATGAGATAGAGTTTGCGGTGGGTGACCGTGTGTTCTTAAAGGTTTCACCTTGGAAGAAGGTGATAAGGTTTGGCCGGAAGGGTAAGTTGAGCCCTAGATATATTGGACCATACAAGGTGATAGAACGTGTGGGTCATGTTGCTTATAAGCTGAGCCTACCACAAGAATTAGAAAAGATACATAATGTGTTTCATGTGTCCATTCTTCGGAGCCAATTGAGATTTTAGATTCAGACTGTAAGGTTCTCCAGGGTAAGACCATTGAGCTGGTTAAGGTGTTGTGGAGGCATCGTGGTGTTGAGGAAGCCACATGGGAAAGAAAGGAAGATATGAAGAAGCAGTTTCCTTACCTCTTAAGAGGGGGAGAATTGTAACACCCCAAATTTGGGCCTAGATGTTTAGAGTCCGAATCGGACCAGCCGAGAACGGTTCGAATCTTAAAGGGAGTTTTAGGGAACACCTAGTTCGGGATACTTTAAAAATATAGAAAAATATCTAAAAATCCTCATTTAATATATGAAAGATAATGGAGGAATCAATTTTACAAAATAAGGCTTGGAAATACTACATTTCGGTGTAGTGACCAAATCGCAGTTTTTACAAAGTTAAGCAGTGAATGTTTTGTAAAGGATTGAAACTTTGAATCTTTAAGGAACTAATTTTACCAAAATATTTTCATTAGATTTTTTCTTAACTTAGGTGATTTAATTAATGTTTTAATTAAAGGAAACAAAGGTTAATTAATTTAGAAACTAACTTTGACTATTCATAACTACTTTTCACAAATTTTTCCTTACTTTATTTTCTCTCAAATTCCTTTCAACCAAACACACTCTCTCCAGAAAATATACTTTGATTTTCATTTCATTTGGTGAGATTTCAATCTTTCTTTGATTCTTAATCAATTCCTCATCAAATCCTCTTGATTTCTACATTGAATTTTCAAGAAAACTTGCCCAAATCAAGGAGAAATCATCCATTAAAGGTAAGCTTCGTCCTTCTCCTCTAATGATCAGTTCTTTACTGAAATTCCCAAGTTATCAATCCCTTGTTAATGATTTTTAAGTGGTTTTAATGTTAGAAACAAGAAATTGCCTAAAAACTCAAGATTTTGGAAGAGATCTTGAAGATTTTCGTGGTGAATGATTGGGCTCTGTTTTGAGATGGTTTTCTTATGTATTTTGGATGTTAATTGATGCTACAAATGAGGTTTTATCAATCAAATTCCGAATAGGATTGTTTTCCTAAGTTTTGCTTGTTAGAATGATGGTTTTTGGGGTGATTTTGGTGTTCTGTCATAGCTGGAGGTATAAGGACGTGGTTGTGCTGGTTTTTGATGTTAATAGATGTTTAGAAATGATTATAAGTGATGGATCTTGGCTGGGTTTTGTTTTGGAAGAGTTTGGAGGTGATTTCGGTAGTGTTTGGTAGCCGAAATGTGGTTTTTGAGTAGAGCAGCGAGATTAGGTGTGTGGCTGATGATTTCAATGCATGATGATGCATTAATCCTATGCTCTTATGTGTTTAAAACAGGGGAGACATCTTCGGATGCCTTTGGAGTTGATCCGGAAGCTTAGATAGCATTTCGGCGAACAAGCGAAACGTAATCGGTGAGTGCGTATGGTTTTAGAAGTCATTGAGGGACAAAGAATCAAGGTTTGGGGATTTAGGAAAGGTTTGAAACACCTTCCTAAGTCCATAAGTAAGTATTGGCTATATTGCTCTCATAAATGTAGTGATTACCCTTGAAATGCTTTTACATGCTCATGGTTTGAGATTGAATAATTCCTACTATTTTATGTATTTTTATAGCATGAGATGATGCTTGAAATGATTTCATGAAGTAACATGTTGCATGGTTGAGATTTGAGCTTTTGTTTAAAGCATGACAAATGTTATGGTTTAAAATGAGATGAGAATGTTTTGAGAATTGTTGCATGAAAAACAGTAGAAGAGATAATGTTTGACATAATATATTGGCATAGATGTTGAGATACTTACCGGGTATAATTGATCGATCAATAGAATGAGAGTGCACTATAAACTAAAAATTTGTACATGCTCTTTGGTTAAGCCAAAGGGAGAGAACCGATGATGGGCATTCCATCGGGTAGGACTTGGTGAAATACCCAAGCTTTGTGGAAATGAGAGATTCCGCCATGTGAGTACGGTGATGTCAGATTCCACCAGAAATTATGTTGCTAGTCGAGTGAGTACGGTGATGGTAGATGCCACCGGAAGTGTCTAGTGAGATGTCCGCATATCCGAGTAATAATGAGATGTGAAATGCCAATATAAAATATGAAATGGTGTTTGATTCACATGTACCTTTGATGAAATGATTTATGCCATTAGAAATGCATATGTGATTTGTATATGAAATGCTTTAGAGTACAAGCATGAGTATGGCTTTGCCATGAGTTTTGCATTGGTTTAAATCCATGAGATAGAACGAAGGTACATGTGTTTTCATTACTAAATTCTTTAAATGGTTTTCAAGAATGAGATAAAATTAACATGTTGTTTAAAGGCTTTTGAGAAAGTGTTTTCAAGATATGCATTATTTAGTTGGTTTTCTTTAGAGCATACCTCACTAAGCTTTAGTGCTTACGCTCTCTTTTACCAATAATGCAGATAATTGAGTTGTTTTCGGGCATCAAAGAGGTTAAGATGATCCAAAGAAGTTCAAGCTCATATATGGTGAAGTTTTCACACACTTTAGTTTTGATATAATGGCAATGGGAAACCAAGGTTGTATTTGGGAGACATGTTTGAACTCCCTAAGGTTGTGGCATGTTTATGTTGGCATGTTTGGGTTGTGATTGGCCTTAAATGTTTTGTTTGAGGTTGGATTGCTTATATTGGTTTTGTGATTAGGGTGTATGCCTCTAGACTATGTGAATTTGTGTTTGATGCTATGTTCGTGTTAGAATGTCCTAAATATGTACCTTATGTGTTAAATGGTTTGCTGGTATGATTTGGGAGTCTTTGAGGCATGTTTGATTAGGTTAAAGGATGAAAAAACAGCAATAGCTGTTGTTTCTGGGCAAGGTGTATCGAAACACCCTCTAGTGTTTCGAAATGGGGGCCTGAAATGGTCTTTGTGTTTCGAAACGACTGAGGTTGTTTCGAAACAGTTTGGCTACTGGAATGCCATGTTTCGGTACTGGTCTCGGAACATACCTGTGTACCGAAACGGTCAACACCGTTTCGATACATGTGTTTCGGTACGGTGGGTAGGTGTTCCGATACGGGTGACCGTTGGACACATATTTGAATTGCTTTGAGTCTTCATGCTTTACAATTTAGTCCTAAATGTTGTGATTGCAATTGCTTATGCTTGGGATGTCTTTTTAAGCTGAAATTTGGCATAGAAGTATGTAACATGATTAATTTCATATTGGTAACCCTAAATCAATGAACTCCCTATAATTTACAACAATTACAATTTGCTCCCTAATATGCGTAAGTTAAGCAATTGAGTCCATAAACATTTTCTGATCGTTGTGCCTATCCCTTCCAAGATTTGTGAGTGCTCACATAGGCTTAATGTGCATCTAGACAAGATTAAAATAAAAAAGGGTCGTTAATCAAGGTTGACTTTCGGGTTAACTTTTGTTTTCCCTGTGTAATCTTCTTAGTTCGGGTCAAGCGTCTAGGCCGAGCTAAGGGGGTTACATATCTTCTCCAATTCGGGAGGCAATCTTAACAGATATGCAACAGGACCCACTCGCTCAACAACCTCATAAGGTCCAATAAACCTCGGACTAAGCTTTCCCTTACGTCTACACCTCATCACCTTCTTCCAAGGAGATACCTTTAGGAACACGCGACCTCCAACTACAAACTCAATCTCCCTATGCTTTAAATCTGCATAAGACTTCCGACGATCCGAAGCAAAGGGGTGTTCTACACTTTCTCCCATACAAGGCCACATACAGAGCCATTTGTATACTAGCCTGAAAACTATTATTATAGGCAAACTCAACCAAAGGCAAATGTTTTACCAAAAAACCTTGGAAATCTATCACAGAACATCTCAATATGTCCTCTAGCACCTGGTGTAAACATTCCCAAAATCTCGTTGTAAACCTCGGATCTCTATTCGACACTAGGGACTTAGGCACACCATGCAAATGCACAATCTCAGCAATATTCAACTCCGCCAACCTATCCAATGTATACGTAGTATACACAACCAAGAAATGCGCACACTTCGTAAGACGATCCATAATCACCCAAACCGAGTTTTTCTTTGACGGTGTCAAAGACTGACCGGACACAAAATCCATCACAATCCTCTCCCACTTCCATTCCGGCATCCTCAAAGGTTGTAACAAACCAGAAGGAAACTGATGCTCAGCTTTCACACGCTGACAAACCATAAACTTTCTTAAGAAATAAGCAACATCCTTTTTCAACCCTACCCAATAGTACTCATCCTTCAAACCACGATACATCTTAGTAATACCAGAGTGCATAGCAAAAGGACAACTATGAGCTTCAGTCAAAATATTGCGCCTCAACTCATCATCTTCCAGCACAACTATTCGACTTTTGAAGCATAAAATACCATCATCATTGAAACAAAAATCCATGGCATTACCATCAGTTATATCTTGAACATGAGGCACCAACGTATCATCAAGCAATTGCTTATCCTTTATTAACTGAATCAAGGAAGGTTTCACCTGCAACTCGGCTATCAACCCACCATCACGCGATATACTGAACCGAGCAAACATCGATCTAAACTCCATAGCTACCTTCCTACTCAAAGCATCAGCCACAACATTGGCCTTTCCATGGTGGTACCCAATCGTCAGATCATAAGCCTTAAGAAACTCCAACCACCTTCATTGTCTAAGATTCAACTCCGTTTGAGACATAAGATACTTTAAACTTTTATGATCGGTGTAAACCACACACTTTTCGCCGTAAAGGTAGTGTCTCCAAATCTTCAAAGCAAACACCACCGCAACAAGCTCTAAATCATGAGTAGAATAGTTACGCTCATGCACCTTCAATTGTCTAGACGCATAAGCTACAACCTTCCGGCCTTGCATCAACACATAACCCAATCCTACATATGATGCATCACTATAAACTACAAACTCCTTACCCAATTCTGGTTGAATCAAGAAAGGAGCTTGCGTCAAAGTTTCTTTCAACTTCTCGAAAACGTGTTGCCTAACATCCGTCCATTGAAAGCGAATATTCTTTTGAAAAAACTTAGTCAAAGGTGCAACAATCTTAGAAAAACCTTCAACAAACCTTAGATAACATCCAGCCAACCCAAGGAAACTACGCACCTCTGTCACTGATTTAGGCGTTTTCCAAATCATCATCGCCTCGATCTTCTATTGATCAACTCGAATACCCTCGGCTGACACCACATGTCCAAGAAAAAGCACTTCCTTGAGCCAAAACTCACACTTGCTCAGCTTATCATAAAGTTGATTCTCCAACAGCACTTGCAACACAATCCTCAAATGCTTATCATGATCCTCGGTACGCAAGTACACGAGAATATCATCAATAAACACCACCATGAACTGATCTAGGAACTCATGGAACACCCAATTCATCATATTCATGAACACAACCAGTGCATTTGTCAACCCAAACGACATCACCAAGAACTCATAATGGCCATACCTTGTCCGAAAAGATGTCTTGGGTACATCCACATCCTTAACCTTCAATTGATAATACCCAGATCTCAAATCAATCTTCGAAAACACTGAAGCACCATGAAACTGATCAAACAAATCATCAATCTTTGGTAAAGGGTACTTGTTCTTAATCGTCAACTTGTTTAGTTGTCGATAATCTATACACATACGCATCATACCATCTTTCTTTTTCACAAGCAAGACCGGTGCACCGCAAGGTGAAACACTTGGCCTTGTGAACCCTCGATCAAGCAACTCTTGAAGTTGCGTTTTCAACTCCTTCAACTCCTTAGATGCCATCCGATAAGGAGTAATGGACACTGGAGTCGTATTTTCCTACAGCTCAAGGCCAAACTCAACTTCTCTGTTAGGTGGTAAACCAGGCAACCCTTCCAGAAAAACACATGTAAATTCACATACAGTTTGTATGTCTTACACTTACACTTCTTTCGTACCAGGGTTCACCACAAGCGAAGTATTGTTCAATGGGCTTATTAACTTGCTTCAGGTACAAGAAACGTCTTCGCGCTCGGCCAGATATTGTTCACTGATGTATTTCTTCTTGAACTATCCACAAAAATTTACATGTTTCCGATTTAGCTGGAGCAGTCAGGGTAGTGGTTTCCCACCAGCTCATAGCTTCGTCTGCTAACAGGGCTACATCACACTCGAGCTTGTGCTCATCCGAGCATTGCAATTGTTTAGTCACGACTTTGGTAGTGTTCTCTAGCCAGTATTCGGCATCTTCAGGCTTTTCATAATTCGCACCGGTGAAGGTATAGGCCTGATGTTGCGATAGTTTGTCAATAGGGGCTCGATTTTGTGTAGCAGTTGCAGAAGCAACTAGGTGATCTTGTTTCAGATTCAATACAAGCTGATGGAACATCTATATCATGATCAAGAGGCATTCTCATTCAGCCATTTGGATAGTAGGGTTTTCTGGTTGAGGTTGAAGTTGAACCCGAGGTTGAACTCGAGGTTGAATGGTTTCTTGGGGTTTCGCTTGTCTCGGAAGGTTCTTGTCAAGCCTTACACTTCCACCCTCGTTAGAGGATTCCCGAGTACTTTCATCGTCCTGACTTATTCTTGTTTCAGACATACTAGAATTGAACAAAGGAAGGAGTTAGCCAAGCAATAACACAAGAATATTAAGAATATAACTCCTAGGTGGCTTAGTTCAATCATATATGATGCATACAGATGTTGCGTGTAAATAGTGCTACACAATTGTGCAAGTATACACGTCGCAAGTAATAAAGTGATATGAGTATAGAGTATTGTCCACACATCGATTTGTTTGGGCCAGTTTGCTTAAGTTATCGCACTGTAAAAGTAAAAGCACAATTGATAGTCATGAGTTGAATTAATCAAATAAAAATAAAAGAGCAAGTAAATAAAGAGATTTAAAGTCGAATGAGATAGCTTAAGCCAGATTATGTTGCGTAGTAGTGTGGAAACCAATTGGAACAGTCTCAGTTATGTATGCAATCGAACATCGAACTGCCTCGGTAGTGGCTAATGCTACTGCCGCGGTAGAGAGGAATTAAGTAACTACCTCGGCAACCCTTGCCTGGGCGGCAGTGAACAACGTCAGGTTCGACAAAGCGTCCTTCAGCGGCTCCTCTTTATCCCTAAGTGGAAATCGTGTTGATGTGCAAGCCTTGATAATACATGCCAGCGTGAACCAAGCATGAATACCAACCAATCTTACGCTTCTTTTAGCCATTGAAACTCAAACTTATCCCTAAGATGAGTTAGTTTTCACCGTTTGGGCGAACACCATGCTTATTCGTTTCATGAGTCTAACTCTCCCGATATTAGACAAATATATGCAATCACAATATCATCTCCCGATTCAATTGCAAGTAAAAGAATAAGCAAACATTGAACTAAAATTGCACAAACTAAACTTAAACAAAATCCAAGCATTTTCTCACAACCACAAACCCAAAATAACCCAAGCCAAACAAGTTAGTTCATGGCGGGGTTCAAAAGATATACAAAGAATAATCTCTAATCATGAATCTAACCGAAACAAAGAGGAAGAAGAAGATGTCGAATGTCCCCTTGGAATCTCTCTCAATCGAACATGTTTGTACTTGGTGGCTAAGCCTTGTATTTATAGGAAATGGCTAGGTCAAAGTCTTTCATGCGGAGGAAGTTAAGTTAGAATTAAATACATTAAAAGAAAATATCTTATTTTAAGTATTAAATCATCATTCCTTAAAAACCTCCTATTTGCGTGGAATCCTCTCTTGACCTTCTTTCAGTGTTTTCATGCTCTTCCCGTAGTCCGATCCTCAGGCAAACTACGTAGAAAAATCCATCTTTTCATGCTCTTCAAATCGCATACCACTTTGCATTTTTCGTTCAGTAGTGCTCTGTCCCAAGGTTCAACTTACTTTAGTAGAAACTGTCTTCCATCGATAGCTTGATCTGGGCCATTGGGAGATGATACTATATCCTTCCTTCATTTTCCTTCACTGTTGTGGCAGTGGTTGCCGACGTGGTAATACTTGCCCGAGCAATTAACCTGCATGCAGCAAAGCAGCCTCAAGCAGTATCTTTTTCACCAAAATAAACTTATAAAGATAGTCAAGCATGGCAATAAAGAAAACAATGCAAATATACATAAATGGTTAATAATGCAACTAAAATGTGCATAAGTCTAACAATAATATGAGCCAAAAGGGTAATAAAAATAGTACTTTTTAACACTCATCACACCCCCAAACTCGAATTATTGCTTGACCTCAAGCAATGCAAACTAACAATTACATGTCAATACTTTAATCATCAAAGAAATGCTTTCAAACTTGAAAATAATCCTCAGAACCGTGGCACAAAGTATGCTCGGCTTTCAAATTTTTCGGCTAGGACAAAAATTACCCGGAACCAAACTATAATGCTCGTGAAAGTGTGTGTGTGTGTGTGTGTGTGTAGTTGTGTAAAAGTTGATTTTCAAGATTTTATGTGAACATTAGGCTTTTATCAATTTAATTATCGGGCTATTTATTTATATTTTAACTATAGCCAATTTCGAGCACCTCTAGCGATTCTTTTAAGTGCATTTACTACTAGAGCCAGTTTCGGGCACCTCTAGCAAGAAATTAACCTTTTAGTTTTTCAATTTACACCAAAAAATTTAGCAACCTAAGTTCACTAAGTTTCTATCAATCATCAAGTCACAGCTATGTAAACTTTTTCAGCATCATAGTAAGTTTCTAAGTTCTTTTCATGCAATTCTAAAATTTAAAAGATTTTTCAATTAAGTGCAGTGGCAAAAATTCATCATCGAATATTCAACAATCTTAAGCAATTAAATCCAATTAAAGGCATGACATGTAACATATGCATCCTGTAACGCCCCGGTTTTGGGCTTGGAAGTCTTGGGCGTTGACCGGTTGGTCAAAGTGCTGTTCGAATCGTAAGAGGTTAAATTAGGAAAGCCTAGTTCGGGTTGCATTAAAAATATGGAAAAATGTTCTAAAATCATCTTTTAATATAAGTAAGTGAACTGTGAAATCAATTTTGGAAAATGAGTTTCGGAAATGTGACATTTTGGCTAGTGACCAAAATGTAATTTTTGAAAGTTTGGTGGCTATTTTATAAAGGGTTGAAACTTTGAATCTTTAAGGAGCTATTTACCCAAAGGGAGTTTCTCCAGATTTTTCTAAGATATTTTAACACATAATTCTGATTTTTAAAGTAAAACAAAAGGAGGGAAAATTCATTTTAGTCATTTTCTCATCTAACTTCCAATTTTCTTTCTATCTTTTTCTCTCAACCCAAACACTCAATTTCCAGAGATCTAAATCTGATTTTCTCACCTAAAATCCTTCTTTCAACTCTCAATTGATTGCAAATCATTGTGTCTTCAAAACCTCTTCAATTGCTTCAAGTTTCATCAAGTTTTTCAATTCCAAAAAGAGGAGAAACTCAAGTTTGGAGGTAAGAACGTCCTTCTCCTCTGAACTTCAAGTTCTTTAATGAAATTCCTAAAGTTTTCAATCCTAATTTGATAATTGATTAAAGGTTTTAAAGTTGATTTATGGATCTTGGCTAATTATGCAAGATTTTGATGATTTCACATGATTTTCGTTTGATCTGTTTAATCTGTGTTTTGAGGAATGTTTTTGATGTTAAATGATCATTAAATTGATGTGGAAATGAGTCTTGATTGATGCAATCCCGGATAGGTTGGATTTCCTAAGTTTAGCTTGTGTTTTAAGGTAGCCTTTGTGGTGATCTTGGTGATCTGATGTTGCTGGAGGTATAAGGATGCTTATAGGTTGTTTTTAGATGTGTTTTGATGTTAATGGAAGTGAGGTTTTGCTGGTTTGTGGCTGGGCTTTGTTTAGAAGTGTTTCGGATGCATTTTCGGTTGTGTTTGGTGGCCGAAAATGGAGGTTTTGTGAGAGCAGCGAGTTTAGATGCTTTCATTGAAGCAATTAATGCATGATGATGCATTAATCCTCTGCTTAAATGTGTTGAAACAGGGGAGGCATCCTTGGATCCAAGAATTGTTGATCCGGAGGCTTGATTTGGTGCTTTGGCTTGAGGCAAAGTGGTAATCGGTGAGTGAAAATGGATTTACAGCTTTAAAACCAAGGGTTGAAGGTTTTGGGAGCTTAGTTTAAGTCTAAACAACTTTGCTAAGCTCAAGTTTAAGTTTTCGGATTACTCTTGATGTGGTGGCCATGTTTTGGTGCAATGTAAAATGATGATTTTGCATGATTTGTTTACTGTTTTTGAAAGCATGTTTAAGCATGATAATTGCTGATGTTTTAGCATGATATATGCTGATGTTTAAAGCCATGTGTTGAAGGTGACTCTAGGTAAGAGTACCTTGTTTTTATGCATTGTTTAAATGATGATTTAATGCTTTGAAATGCATGATGAAATGGCTTGGTTTAATGCTTTAAAACAGTGGATTATATGATGTATAAAGTGTATATTGGCAAGTGATGGTTTGTAAAAGTGAAGGTCACTAAGGTGGTTAAAAGTCCTTCAGTGAGCCTTGTTACCTAAGATCATCAAGGTGTTTAAAAGTCCTTGGATGAATCTTGTTGCGGACACTAAGGTGGTTAAAAGTCCTTAGGTGCTCCTTTCCATGGTGTTTAAAAGTCCATGGGGCCAAGGTGTTTAAAAGTCCTTGGGGTAATTCAAGCTACGGACACAAAGGTGGTTAAAAGTCCTTGTGTGGTCCTTATTCATGGTGTTTAAAAGTCCATGGCCAAGGTTTTTAAAAGTCCTTGGGGCCAAGGTGTTTAAAAGTCCTTGGGGAAAGTTGTTGAACTTGATTTCATAAATGAAATGTATCACTTGAGCCAATATGACATGTATAGTACATTGAGATGTATGAGATGCATGTTTTAATGTTTATGTTGAAGCATGAGATGCTTGTTTAAATGTAATGTGGAAGCAAGGAATTGCTTGATTTAAAGTATGCTTTGAGCATGTGTAAAGGTTGTTTATAAGCATGTTTTACAAATGGTTTTAATTGCATTATTGAATGGTTTTTAAGGAGCACTCCTCACTAAGCTTTGGCTTACGCTCTCTCGTTTTCTTGATTCAATAATGCAGAGCATTAGAGTACATTGAGGGCAGCAAGAGAAGGCAAGCAAACAAGTTCAAGTAAAGCTCAATGCATGGAAGGTTTTGTTAAACGTTTTAGCTTTTGGTTGATTTGGCAATAGGGGACCAATGTATATGTTTTGGGAGGTGTTTGAGACTCCCTATGGTTGTTAAATGTTGTGGTGGTTGCTGGATTTTGGATTGATTTCCTATTGCTTGCTTATGAAGGTTTATTGGTTAAATGATAGCTTAAGTAGGAAGCATGCCTATAGAATTGGGGCTTTTTGCTTGTGAGGTTGTTTAGTTGAATTGATGATGCTTATATGTCCTAAATGTGTTTATTTGCATGCTAGTAAAGTTTGGTAGCATTTGGAGCATGTTTGAGTGGTCAATTGCATGATTTGGTTTGTTAATTTGCTGAAATCTGAGCAGGCGTTTCGGAACAGTGTGTACTGTTTCGGAACGGGTGCCTGGAATGAACCCAGGGGTCCGAAACGGGGTGCACCGTTTCGAAACGGATTGCTCACTGCCAGACCCCCGTTGCGGAACTGGTATCGGAACGGCCCGTGTTTCGGAACAGGGTCAACTTGTTTCGGAACGGTCGACCGTTGGGGGCTGACATGGGCGGTTATATGTTTTGAAATGTTTGCGTTTTGGTCCTGAATCTTGTATATGCAATTGTATGAGTTTGAGATGTCCTTTTGAGCTGAAATTTCACAGAGAAGCATGAAACCTGACTAATTCCAAGATGGTAACTTTAATTTGGGTTAAGTCCCTTAATTTATCAGAATTTACAATTTGGTCCCTAAAGTTGTAAATTGTTCAATTGGGTCCCTGCTTGATCTCTGATGTTTGTGATCTTGGGATATGTTGTTTGTATGATCACAATTAAGATTAATGTGCATTTAGACAAGATTAAAAAGTAAAAAAAAAGGGTCGTTAATCAAGGTTGACTTTCGGGTTGACTTTGGTTTTCCCCGTGTGACTTTCTTAATTCGGGTCAACCGTCCAGACCGGGTTAAGGGGGTTACATTTGGTGGTATCAGAGCTGAGTTCTCGAGTAATTGGGAATGTTGTTATGCATGATTGAAGCATGGTTTGGTTTGTATGCTTGTTGTGTGAAAGCATGTTCAGTGATTTGTGATGATGATGTGTATGTGATGCATGTTGTGATGATGCATGATGAGGGTACCCATTGCCAAACAAAAGCTAAAGAGATGATGTTGTTTTTGAAAGAAATTGAGCTTGAATACTTGGAATTTGCTTACCTTGCTGGTCCTGACTTGTTTTGTTTGTATTATTATGCATGGTATAAGTATGGCACCACGTAGAGAGTTAAGGAGTAGCGCGAGAGCTACGACCCCAGAGGGGAATGTGAATGAGGAAAATACGGGTAGTGCTGTGATACCTCCTCCTCCACCTGGTGGTGGTGGTGCGGAGAGGGAAAGAGCTGGAGCTGAGGCAGCTGGTGCTGGAGCTGCAGGACCTGAAGTTGGTCAGGGGCAAGCGATGCCTGACATGTCTGTGTTGGTGCAAGCTATTGCGGGTGCTTTTCGAGCAGCAGTAGCTGGAGCTCAAGGAGCTGGGCATCAGGGAGATGCTGGAGTGAGACTACCCTTAGAGCGTTTGCGCAGTCTTGGTGGGACTGAGTTTAGGGGTATGTCAGCTGAGAGGTCTGAAGCATGGCTGGAGAGTACCAAGCGTGTCTTGGGACAGATGAGTTGCACTGACGTGCAAAAGCTGGGATGTGTGGTGTCACTGCTGCAAGGTGATGCTTATACGTGGTGGACGACCACAATCTCTGGGATGGCTGATGCTGATGTTACTTGGACGTTCTTCCAGCATGCGTTCAAGAGGAGATATCTGGGAGTTAGATATCTGGACGAGAAGAAGCGTGAATTCATGTCTCTGACTCAAGGGAGCATGAGTGTGGCTGAGTATGAGGTACAGTTCGTACGTCTCAGTCAGTATGCACCAGAGCTGATACCTGATGAGCGCGAGAGGTGCGAAAGGTTCCGTTATGGCTTGGTGACGGAAGTTAAGACCTATATGTTGGCTGCTGAGTATAATGATTTCGATGTGTTGGTTAGTCGATCCAAGGACATTGAGAAGAACCTGAGTTTGTCTGCTAAGGGTGCTGGAGCTAGTTCTGGAAAGAGAGCTGCTGAGTATAGTTCCGGTGGTGGACGGAACAAGAGGGGACGCGATCAGAGGTTTCAGTCCTCATCTAAGAGAGGTGGAGGCGCACCTGCCAGGGGTGGCAATGCTAGAGCTGACCCTAGTGCTTGTTGGATTTGTGGTTCCCGTGGTCACTTGAAGCGTGACTGTCCTCGTGCTGGGAGGGAGGTGCAAGCTCCTGTTGTGGCAGTTGGTTATGAGTGTTGGAACTGTGGTTCTGCTGACCATTTGAGGCGCGATTGTCCGAGGATGGCTGGTGGTCAAGAGCGTGCTCCTGTTGTTGCAGCACCGCAGAGAGGTCGTGGGCGCGGCCGTGGTAATTTTCAGAGGCGAGAGGAAGGTGGTCGTGGAGTAGCTCATGTTGTGGCTATTCAACCTGAGGGTGGTGGCCAAGCGAGGGTGTATGCTCAGCGCGAAGGAAGGAATGATGCTGATGTGATTGCAGGTACCTTTACTTTGCAATCCTTGTCATTGCTTTCTTTGATTGATTCTGGATCTACGCATTCATACATTCTTCGTGAGCATGCTGAGTTGCTTGGTTTGCCTGTTGAGTCTTTGGATGTTGGTGTTAGAGTCACTAGTTCTTTTGGTGAAACTGTTGTGACTCGTAAGCTTTATAGAAGGTGTCCTTTGGTTGTTCAAGAGCATGTCTTTCATGTTGATCTTATGGAGTTGCCCTTTTATGGTTTTGATGTGATCCTTGGTATGGATTGGCTTGCTGAGCATCGTGCTGTTGTGGATTGTGAGAATAAGCGGGTTTCGCTTAAGCTTGCGGATGATTATGAAGTGGTGGTGGTTTGTGAGAATGTGAAGTTTCTTGCCAATGTTGTTTCTACCTTGGAGGCGAGCAGGATGTTGAGGCAAGGTTGTGAAGCTTTTCTGGCTTTTGTGATGAATCCTAGTTCGAAGGAGCTGAGGGTGCAAGATATCAGGGTTGTGAAGGAGTTTCCTGATGTTTTTCCTGAGGAGTTGCCTGGTTTACCTCCTAATCGCGAGGTGGAGTTTGGTATTGAGCTGTATGAGAATACCACTCTTGTGTCCATTACTCCCTATAGAATGGCACCTAAGGAGCTGAAGGAGCTGAAGACGCAGTTGCAAGAGCTGCTTGATCGTGGTTTCATCCGGCCGAGTGTTTCGCCTTGGGGTGCTCCTGTCTTGTTTGTGAAGAAGAAAGATGGCACGATGAGGATGTGCATTGATTACCGTCAGCTGAACAAGTTGACTATCAAGAATCGGTATCCTTTGCCGAGGATTGATGATCTCTTTGATCAATTTCGGGGAGCTGCTGTGTTCTCTAAGATTGACTTGAGGTCAGGGTATTATCAGTTGAAGGTGAAGGATGTGGATGTGCCTAAGACAGCTTTCAGGACAAGGTATGGGCATTATGAGTTCCTTGTGATGCCGTTTGGTTTGACAAATGCTCCTGTTGCTTTCATGGACATGATGAATCGTGTTTTTCATGAATACCTGGACAAGTTCGTTGTGGTGTTCATTGATGATATCCTTGTGTACTCGCGTATTGAGGAAGAGCACGAAGAGCATTTGAGGATTGTGCTGCAGGCTTTGATGGAGAATCAGCTTTATGCTAAGTTGAGCAATTGTGAGTTCTGGCTTAGAGAGGTGGTTTTTCTTGGGCATGTTGTCTCAGCTGAGGGGATTCGTGTTGATCCTCAGAAGATTGAAGCAGTGATGAATTGGAAAGTTCCTAAGTCTGTTCAGGAGGTTCGTAGTTTCCTTGGTTTGGCAGGATACTACCGAAGGTTTGTGGATGGTTTTTCCAAAATTGTTGCTCCTTTGACGAAGTTGCTGCAGAAAGATGTTAAGTATGAGTGGACAGAAGCAAGGCAGCAAGCTTTTGAGAAGCTGAAGATGGCTTTGACTCAAGCTCCTATCTTGATTCAGCCTGAATCAGGGAAAGAGTTTGTAGTCTACAATGATGCATCCTATGTTGGTTTGGGGTGTGTGCTGATGCAAGAGGGTAAGGTTGTGGCTTATGCGTCGCGGCAGTTGAAGGTGCATGAGCGCAATTATCCTACGCATGACATTGAGCTGGCTGCAGTGGTTTTTGCTCTGAAGATCTGGAGGCATTATCTGTATGGTGAGAAGTGTACTGTGTACACGGATCATAAGAGTTTGAGGTATCTGATGTCTTAGAAGGAGTTGAATCTTAGGCAGCGACGTTGGTTGGAGTTGCTCAAGGATTATGATCTGACGATAGAGTATCATCCGGGAAAGGCTAATGTTGTTGCGGATGCTTTGAGTAGGAAGGTAGCTGTTGAGCTGAGAGCTATGTTTGCTAGCTTGAGTATATCGCAGGATGGTGGTCTTGTTGCTGAGTTGCAAGTGAAACCATCATTGGTTCAGTTGATCAAGGAAAAGCAGTTGTTGGATGATTCCTTGGTGTCTCATGTACAGGATATCGCGGAGGGTAGACCTTCGGATTTCTGCTTTAATGAGGATGGAGTGTTGTGTTTTGGTAGTCGGATAGTAGTGCCTGCAGATGCTGAGTTGAGGCGTGCTATTCTGGCTTAAGGTCATAGTAGTCCTTTTGCTATGCATCCTGGTAGTACAAAGATGTATCGCGATCTTCATGATGAGTACTATTGGGTGGGGTTGAAGAAGGATGTGGCAGAGTTTGTGAGCAAGTGTTTGGTGTGTCAGCGAGTCAAGGCTGAACATCAGGTTCCTTCTGGTTTGTTGCAACCGTTGAAAATTCCTGAATGGAAGTGGGAGAGGGTTACCATGGATTTTGTATCTGGTTTGCCTTTGTCTCCGTCGAAGAAGAATTCTGTTTGGGTGATTGTGGATCGCCTGACGAAGTGTGCGCATTTCTTGCCTGTGCATACTACGTTTTCTTTGGATAAGCTGGCAGAGCTGTACGTTGCTGAGGTTGTGAGGTTGCATGGTGTGCCTAAGTCGATCGTGTCGGATAGGGATCCGAGGTTCACATCGCGTTTTTGGCAGTGTTTGCATCAAGCTCTGGGTACAAGGTTGCATTTCAGTACATCCTATCATCCTCAGTCGGATGGCCAGTCTGAGCGAGTTATTCAGATTTTGGAGGATATGTTGAGATGCTGCGTGATAGAGTTCCAAGGTTCTTGGGAGAAGCATCTGCCTTTGGTTGAGTTCGCTTACAACAACAGTTATCAGGCGAGTATACAGATGGCACCTTATGAGGCTCTGTATGGGAGGAAGTGTAGGACTCCTCTGTGTTGGGCTGAAACTGGCCAAAAGTTGGTTTTGATGCCTGCTTTGTTGAAAGGGACCACCGAGAAAGTGAAGCTCATTTGTGAGCGGTTGAAGGCTGCTTCTGATCGGCAGAAATCTTACGCAGATTTGAAGCGTAAGGAGATAGAGTTTGCGGTGGGTGATCGCGTGTTTTTGAAGGTTTCGCCTTGGAAGAAGGTGATGAGGTTTGGTCGGAAGGGTAAGCTGAGCCCTAGATACATTGGACCGTATGAGGTTGTTGAGCGTGTGGGTCCTGTTGCGTATCGGTTGAGGTTACCTCAGGAGCTGGAGAAGATTCATGATGTGTTCCATGTTTCTATGCTCCGGAGGTATAGATCTGATCCTTCGCATGTGTTGCCTGTGGAGGAAGTGGAATTGAATCCGGATTTGACCTTTGATGAAGAACCGGTGAAGGTTCTGGATTCAGATAGCAAAGTTCTTCGTGGCAAGACCATTGAGTTGGTGAAGGTGCTGTGGAAGCATCGCGGTGTTGAGGAAGCCACGTGGGAGCGGAAGGAAGATATGCTGAAGCAGTTTCCTTATCTCTTTCCTTCAGGTAAATTTCGAGGACGAAATTTCTTAAGGGGGGGGAGAGTTGTAACGCCCCGGTTTTGGGCTTGGAAGTCTTGGGCGTTGACCGGTTGGTCAAAGTGTTGTTCGAATCGTAAGAGGTTAAATTAGGAAACCCTAGTTCGGGTTGCATTAAAAATATGGAAAAATGTTCTAAAATCATCTTTTAATATAAGTAAGTGAACTGTGAAATCAATTTTGGAAAATGAGTTTCGGAAATGTGACATTTTGGCTAGTGACCAAAATGTAATTTTTGAAAGTTTGGTGGCTATTTTATAAAGGGTTGAAACTTTGAATCTTTAAGGAGCTATTTACCCAAAGGGAGTTTCTCCAGATTTTTCTAAGATATTTTAACACATAATTCTGATTTTTAAAGTAAAACAAAAGGAGGGAAAATTCATTTTAGTCATTTTCTCATCTAACTTCCAATTTTCTTTCTATCTTTTTCTCTCAACCCAAACACTCAATTTCCAGAGATCTAAATCTGATTTTCTCACCTAAAATCCTTCTTTCAACTCTCAATTGATTGCAAATCATTGTGTCTTCAAAACCTCTTCAATTGCTTCAAGTTTCATCAAGTTTTTCAATTCCAAAAAGAGGAGAAACTCAAGTTTGGAGGTAAGAACGTCCTTCTCCTCTGAACTTCAAGTTCTTTAATGAAATTCCTAAAGTTTTCAATCCTAATTTGATAATTGATTAAAGGTTTTAAAGTTGATTTATGGATCTTGGCTAATTATGCAAGATTTTGATGATTTCACATGATTTTCGTTTGATCTGTTTAATCTGTGTTTTGAGGAATGTTTTTGATGTTAAATGATCATTAAATTGATGTGGAAATGAGTCTTGATTGATGCAATCCCGGATAGGTTGGATTTCCTAAGTTTAGCTTGTGTTTTAAGGTAGCCTTTGTGGTGATCTTGGTGATCTGATGTTGCTGGAGGTATAAGGATGCTTATAGGTTGTTTTTAGATGTGTTTTGATGTTAATGGAAGTGAGGTTTTGCTGGTTTGTGGCTGGGCTTTGTTTAGAAGTGTTTCGGATGCATTTTCGGTTGTGTTTGGTGGCCGAAAATGGAGGTTTTGTGAGAGCAGCGAGTTTAGATGCTTTCATTGTAGCAATTAATGCATGATGATGCATTAATCCTCTGCTTAAATGTGTTGAAACAGGGGAGGCATCCTTGGATCCAAGAATTGTTGATCCGGAGGCTTGATTTGGTGCTTTGGCTTGAGGCAAAGTGGTAATCGGTGAGTGAAAATGGATTTACAGCTTTAAAACCAAGGGTTGAAGGTTTTGGGAGCTTAGTTTAAGTCTAAACAACTTTGCTAAGCTCAAGTGTAAGTTTTCGGATTACTCTTGATGTGGTGGCCATGTTTTGGTGCAATGTAAAATGATGATTTTGCATGATTTGGTTTGTTAATTTGCTGAAATCTGAGCAGGCGTTTCGGAACAGTGTGTACCGTTTCGGAACGGGTGCCTGGAATGAACCCAGGGGTCCGAAACGGGGTGCACCGTTTCGAAACGGATTGCTCACTGCCAGACCCCCGTTGCGGAACTGGTATCGGAACGGCCCGTGTTTCGGAACAGGGTCAACCTGTTTCGGAACGGTCGACCGTTGGGGGCTGACATGGGCGGTTATATGTTTTGAAATGTTTGCGTTTTGGTCCTGAATCTTGTATATGCAATTGTATGAGTTTGAGATGTCCTTTTGAGCTGAAATTTCACAGAGAAGCATGAAACCTGACTAATTCCAAGATGGTAACTTTAATTTGGGTTAAGTCCCTTAATTTATCAGAATTTACAATTTGGTCCCTAAAGTTGTAAATTGTTCAATTGGGTCCCTGCTTGATCTCTGATGTTTGTGATCTTGGGATACGTTGTTTGTATGATCACAATTAAGATTAATGTGCATTTAGACAAGATTAAAAAGTAAAAAAAAAGGGTCGTTAATCAAGGTTGACTTTCGGGTTGACTTTGGTTTTCCCCGTGTGACTTTCTTAATTCGGGTCAACCGTCCAGACCGGGTTAAGGGGGTTACACATCCTATATGCGATTACTAAACAATGAATGAAACTAAACATGAAACTAACTAGAAACCAACACCCCCAACTCGAGAGAAGCATTGTCCCCAATGTATGAAAAAGGAAGATGTAACCCTCTTAGCCCAGTCTAGACGGTTGACCCGAACCGAGGTGATTAGACGGGGAAAACCAAAGCCAACTTATTAAAGTCGACTCCGATTGACGACCCTTTTTTTCTTTTTATCTTTTCTAAATGAAACTTAAATCCTATGTGATAACACAAGAGCATAGGAAGAAACAACACAACGATCGTATTTCATTTAGGTGTTTAATTGCACAAACTAGACATTTAGGGACCAAAATGTAATTTGTGCAAATTAGAAGGACTTCTCTGATTTTAAAGTTATCTTTATTCATTTAGTCATATTTCTTGCTTCTCTGTAAATTTTCATCACAATGTGACCAACCAAACACATCCAATTGCATTCATGAGGTTCAGGGACTAAAACGCAACGTTTCAAAAATCTTCAACCGAGGTTTAATCAACTTAACGACCAGCGTATCGATACGCCTAAGAAGGGTATCGATACGCCCTCGATGGTCAAACTTCCCAGGCTTGTGTCACCATACCATATAGATACACCGAGGTACCGTATGGGTACGCCCTCGTCAAGTGACTAAAGAGGGTATCGATACGACCTTGTGTACCGGTACACCCCTCACAAAACAAGCAGGTCGTATCGATACTCTGTAAGGTGTACTGATACGTTGCAGTCTGCAAATACCCAAAATGCAGATTTTGAACCCCAATGACTCATCCAAACCATTCCAACATATAGTTAAACATGCTTGCACACCAATATGCATCAACACTCAAAGGTGCAAGCTAAAGAAAAACGACTAACATCATCATCATCAAAATTGACCTCTAAAGCATGCACCCTAAGAGTCAAAAATACCAAAAGACCATAAGCATCTCAAAAGTGTATGAAAACTTCACCATACTTGAGCTTAACTATTCCTTGGATCTTCTTAAGCCTCCTTGCTGCCCAAAATGTCTCAATTATCTGCATTGTTGGTAAAAGAGTGCGTAAGCATGATAGCTTAGTAAGGCATGCTCTAAAAACACCAACACAACAATGCAAGCTTTTTTAAAAACATTATCTCGAAAACTATTTCTAAACCATGTTCTTTCTATCTCATGCCTGAAAACCATTTCAAAGAAAATCACCATTTG
This sequence comes from Hibiscus tridactylites, assembly GCA_958450335.1. Lineage (NCBI taxonomy): Eukaryota > Viridiplantae > Streptophyta > Magnoliopsida > Malvales > Malvaceae > Hibiscus > Hibiscus tridactylites. Next base: position 60,430,477 of record OY288276.1, on the reverse strand, counting down.
AAAATCACATGTACTATCTATCTATCTATCTCATGCATTCAGCCAATGCAAATCTCATGGCAAAACCACACACATGCTTGATATTCAAAAGCATTTCCTAAATCTCAAAATCTCATATGTATTTCTCATAGCATAAAAATCATTTCAACATTGGTACATGTGAATCAAATACTTTCTCATATATTGACATTTCATATTCTATCTTTACTCGGATATGCTGATTAGCTTGACATAGAGCCAAGTCCTAACCTAGTGGAATCTCACATCACCGGACTCTCGTGGTGGTATCTCTCTTTGCCATAAAGCTTGGGTGTTTCACTAAGACCTACCCCGATTGTATCTCTCATCATCAGATTCTCACTTTGGGTCGGGACGGCACTACCCCCATTGCCTGACTCCAAAGAGCACATGCGAATTTTAGTTTATAGTGCACTTTACATCCTATTGGTTGACCAATTATAGCCGGTAATCTTCTCATCATTTATGGCAATATATTACATTAAAATCATCATCTCACCTACTGTTTTGATGCAACATTTCTAAATCAATCTCATTCAATTTCAAAACCACAACTCATGCATAACATTTAGTCAAAATCGCAAAACTCTTTGCAACGTCATTCTATCTCATGGGGCCAATATGAAACATCATTTGATGTCATAAATTATGCATAAAATAGTAGGAATTTGTCTATCTCAAATCAAGAGCATGTTAAACGCATTTAGGGGCATCAACCACTTTTCGAGAGCAAATCTAAACATACTTACTTCCGGACATAGTATGGTGTTTCAAACCAATCCTAAATCCCCAAACCTTGTTTCCTTGTCCCTCAAGGACTTCTAAAACCATTTGCACTCACCGATAACATTTCACTTTGTTGCCGAAATGATTTCTAGGCTTCCGGCACTTCGGGATCAACACCAAACGCGTTCAAAGATGTCTCCCTTGTTCATTACATACAAGAGCAAAGGATTAATGCATCAACATGCATTAAAATCGCAAGCCACTCATTCTAACTCGCTGCTCTACTCAAAACTAGCATTTCGGCTATTCGGAATAACTGAAATCACCTCCAAACTTTCTCAAATCAAAGCCCAGCCAAGATCTATCAATTCTAACCTTTTCTAAACTTCAATCAACATCAAAAATCCCCGCAAACACAACCTTATACCTCCAGCAATAGCATATCACCAAAAACACCTCAAAAACCACAAATCTAGCATCTCAAACTTAGGAACCCAAACCTATTCGGGATTTATTTGTTAAAACCTCATTCTCAACATCGAATATCATCCAAAATATGTTAGAAATCAACCTCAAAACATAGCTTAACATAGAAATACGAAAATCACCAAGATCTCATCAAGAATCTTGAATTTAGCAACTATTTCATGTTTATAACATTAAAACAACTCAAAAACCATTAACAACGGATTGATGGCTTGGGAATTTTAGTAAAGAACTGATCATTAGAGGAGAAGAACGAAGCTTACCTCTATTGGTTGATCTCTCTTCAATTTGAGTAAGTTTTCTTGAAATCCAAAGCAAAAATCAAAAGGATTTGATGAAACAAAGATAATAAATCTTTTTGGAAGATAAAATCTCAACAAACCAAATGAAAACCATGGGTTCTTTGATGAGAGAAAAGTGTTTGGCTGATTATAAGTTGCGAGAATATAAAAAGAGAAAACAATCTTTTTAATTCTCTTTTATTTATTTAATTAAATCATTATTAAAATCTCCCAAATTAAAGAGAAATCTGATGAAAACAAATGTTAAAATTAGCTCCTTAAAGATTCAAAGTTCCAATCCTTTACAAAACAATACTAGTCAACATTTGCAAAAACTGCATTTTGGTCACTATACCAAAATGTAATATTTCCGAAAATCATTTTGTAAAATTGTTTTCATCATAATAATTTATATAATAAATGAGAATTTTTTAGATATTTTTCCAAATTTTTAAAACATCCTGAACTAGGTGTTCCCTAAACCAATCTCAAGGGTTCGAATTGTTCCCGACCGGCCTGATTCAACATCTAAAACATCTAGGCCAAAAACCAGGGCGTTACAACTCTCCCCCACTTAAGAAATTTCGTCCTCGAAATTTACCTAGTGGAAAAAGGCAAGGAAATTGCTTCTTCATGTCATCATTCCTTTCCCACGTGGCCTACTCAACGCCACGATGTCTCCACAAGACTTTGACCACCTCGATGGTCTTACCCCAAAGAACCATACTATTCGTATCTATAATCTCAACAGGCTCCTAATCATATGTCAAGTCTGGATTCGGCTCAACCTCTTCTACAAGCATAACATGCAACGGATCCGATCTATACCTCCGAAGCATGGATACATGGAACATATTTTGTATCTTTTCTAACTCTGAAGGCAATCTCAACCTGTAAGCAACAGGACCCACATGTTCTATCACCTCATATGGCCCAATGAATCTCGGACTCAATTTGCCCTTTTGGCCAAATCTCATCATCTTCTTCCAAGGTGAAACTTTAAGAAACACATGTTCGCCAACTGCGAACTCTATCTCCTTACGCTTCAAATACGTGTAAGACTTATACCAGTCCGATGCTGCCTTCAAACGCTCACGAATGAGATTCACCTTCTTGGTGGTTCCTTTCAACAAAACTGGCATCGAAATCAACTTTTGCCCCATTGCAGCCCAACAAAGGTGAGTCCTACACTTTCTCTCGTATAAAGCCTCGTATGGTGCCATTTGAATGCTTGTCTGGTAACTATTATTATAAGCAAACTCATCCAAAGGCAAGTGATTCTCCCAAGATCCTTGAAATTCAATAACGCAGCACCTCAACATATCTTCAAGCACTTGGATAACACGCTCTGACTGCCCATCCGTCTGCGGATGATAAGAAGTACTGAAATTCAACCGCGTACCCAAGGCTTGATGCAAACATACCCAAAACCTCAATGTGAACCTCAGATCTCTATCCGATACTATAGATTTCCGCACTTCGTGCAAACACACAATCTCAGCAATGTACAGCTCGGCTAACTTATCCAAGGTATACGTAGTATGCACAAGCAAGAAATGTGCACACTTCGTAAGGCGATCCACAATCACCCAAACCGAATTCTTTTTCGACGGTGATAAGGGCAATCTATACATGAAGTCCATGGTAATCCTTTCCTACTTCCATTCTATAATTCTCAACGGCTGCAAAAACCCATAAGGAATCTGATGTTCAGCCTTAAATCGCTGACAAACCATACATTTGCTAACGAACTTGGCAGCATCCTTCTTCAACACCACCCAGTAGTACTCATCCTTCAAATCACGATACATTTTCGTACTACCAGAGTGCATAGCGAAAGGACTACTATGAGCTCCAATCAGAATAGTGCGCCTCAGCTCCACATCATTTGACAACACTATCCGACTCCCAAAACATAGAACACCATCATCGTTGAAACTGAATTTTGAAGGACTTCCTTCAGCAATATCCTAAACATGCGGTACAAGAGAATCATCAAGCAACTGCTTATCCTTGATTAACTGAACCAAAGATGGCTAAATTTGCAACTCAGCAACAAGGCCACCATCTCGTGATATGCTCAAACAAGCAAACATCACCCTCAACTCCACCTCCACTTTCCTGCTTAACGCATCGGCCACAACATTGGCTTTTCCCGGATGATACTCGATCGTTAGGTCATAATCCTTAAGCAACTCCACCCAACGTCGTTGCCTAAGATTCAACTCCTTCAAAGATATAAGATACTTCAAACTCTTGTGTTCCGTGTACACATTATACTTCTCACCATAAAGATAATGTCTCCAATTCTTTAAGGCGAACACCACCACCGCTAACTCAATATCATGCGTAGGATACTTACGCTCATGTACCTTCAACTGTCGCGATGCATAAGCTACTACCTTACCTTCTTGTATCAGCACACACCCCAAACCATCATAAAATACGTCACTATACACCACAAACTCCTTTCCAAATTCAGGTTGAACCAAGATAGGAGCTTGCGTCAAAGCTTCCTTTAGCTTCTCAAAAGCTCGATGTCTCGCTTCCGTCCACTAAAAATTAATATCCTTCTGCAATAACTTCGTCAAAGGAGCAACAATCATGGAAAATCCATCCACGAACCTTTGATAGTAACCCGCCAAACCAAGGATACTACGAACTTCACGAACAGACCTAGGAGGCTTCCAATTCACCACCGCCTCAATCTTCTAAGGATCAACACGAATCCCCTCAGCCAAAACCACATGACCAAGGAAAACAACTTCCTTCAACCAAACCTCACATTTACTCAGCTTAGCATAAAGCTTATTCTCCAGCAACTCTTGCAAAACAATCCTCAAATGTTCCTCATGCTCCTCCTCAGTACGAGAGTACACAAGGATGTCATCAATGAACACCACAACAAAATTATCCAAGAACTCATGAAACACCATGCTCATCATATCCATGAATGCATCAGGAGCATTCGTCAAGCCAAAAGGCATCACCAGAAATTCATAATGCCCATACCTTGTCCGAAAAGTAGTTTTTGGCACACCCACATCCTTAACCTTCAATTGATAGTACCTAGACCTTAAATCAATCTTTGAGAACACAACTGCTCCATGAAACTTATCAAAAAGATCATCAATCCTTGGCAAAGGATACTTATTCTTGATAGTCAAGTTATTCAGCTGACGATAATCAATGCATATTCTCATCGTGTCGTCTTTCTTCTTTACAAACAAGACCGGTGAACCCCAAGGTGACACGCTAGGCCGAATAAAGCCTCGGTCAAGCAACTCCTGAAGTTGTGTCTTCAACTATTTCAACTCCTTAGGTGTCCTCCGATAGGGAGCAATGGACACCGGAGTTGTGTTCTCATACAACTCAATTCCAAACTCAACCTCCGGACTAGACGGCAAACCAAGTAGCTCATCCAGAAACACCCCAGGGAATTCACACAGAGTCCTTATATCTTCAACCCTGACATCATTTGCACTAGGATTCATTACAAAAGCTAAATAAGCTTTATATCCTTGACGCAACAATCGACTCGCTTTAAGCGTTGAAACCACATTAGATAAAAACTTTACGTTTTCTCCCACCACCACAACTTCATAATCATCAACAAGTTTCAGCGAAACTCACTTATTCTCAAAATCAACAAAAACCGTATGCTCAACCAGCCAATCCATACCAAGGATTACATCAAATCCATAGAAAGTCAATTCCATGAGATCCACCAAGAACACATGTTCTTGCACCACTAAGGGACATCTCCTATACACACACACACCAATATCCAAAGACTCAAAAGGCAAACCAAGCATTTGAGCATGTTCACGCAATATGTTCGAGTGTGTAGATCCATAATCAATTAGAGAAAGTAATGACAAAGATTGCATAGTAAAGGCACCTGCGATCACATCAGTGTCATACCTCCCTTCACGATGACTATACACTATGGCCTGGCTACCTCCTTTGAGCTGAACAGCTACTACATGTTGTAAATTCCTCACACCATCATTTTTAAGCTGGAAATTGCCACGGCCACACCCACGGCCTCTCTATACCTCAACTGCTCTCACCGGAGCCTGCCCCTCTCTCATCGGCTGAAGACAATCTCATTTCATATGCCCACGGGAACCACAATTCCAGCACGTACCAACGTTGCCGCAGCACTCTCCCGCGTGCCTCATGTCACATCGATTACACTCAGGTGTACGAATGAAAGCATTCAGCCCTTGCTGACCTCTCCTAAGATTACCTCGCCCATGTTTTGCATCCACATGAGACCTTCGATCCCTCGGCCTGTAACACCCAGGTTTAGGGGTCGCGAGTTAAAAGAGTTAAATCGGGTTCGAGTCGTGGGCTTGTTTTAAATTAAAAGGGCTAGAGACTTCATTAAGGGCAAAATGGTAAATTTCTAAATAAAGGAAGTAAACAAGTAAAAAGGGACTTTTTACTAAGTCACCATCTTATTCATTCTTCAACTAATATCACGACCAAAACCCCCTCAAACCCTAAAACACTGTTCCATCCATTTCTTTATCGATTTCAAATGTTCTCATCGAGGTAAATAAGTTTTTGACTTCTCCTCATCTTTCTAAACATTTCTATGGTGTTAGTTTTTAGTAAACTCCATTTTTGAAGTTATTCAAGTTTTCAAGTTTTAAGAAAAAGGAAGAAGCTTTAATGGATTTTTGTTTGCTTTTTTATTTGTAAAGTTAATTTATGTTAAACTCTTGCTCTTAGGTGTATCATATGTTAAAATGGTGGTGTTTTGATGAAAATCCGGAAATGGGTTTTTGAGGGTGTGTTAAAGGGTAGAAAACTTGAGTTTTTAGGGTAGTTTTGGGTGGGAATGTTGGGATGATGATATGGTGATGCTTGGGGTTGTTTTGAACGTGTTTAATGATGATTTGGGTGTTTGAATCGATGAGTAGTTGATGGGTTGTGTGTATCTCCGAAAATGGAGATTTTGGGTTAGTTCTTGGTTTGGAAATATAGTGAAATAGTCTTGTGGTTATAACCTTATTTGTGACGTTGGTTTTGTGGATGATTTGTTGAGTAATATGTGGTTTTTGGTTGATTAGAAACAAGGGGAATTGTTGGAGAAGCTTCAGGCTCGATTTCGGGAAATTTGGAGGCTTGATCAACTTTCTTGGTTTACTTTATGTGTGTTCGGTGAGGGGATTGTTTAAAATGGTTTTAAATTGGTTCAAGTGTGTGGTTGAGGTATTAGATTGTGCTTGGTTCAAGTGTTTCCGAACATGAATGAAGTTAGACCATAGGATATCATAACAGTGTGAAATTTTCCGAGTGTGTTTCTGAAAGAATTGCCCGGTTTGTCGCCTGATAGAGAAGTAGAGATGAAGTTAGCTCATAGGATATCATAACAGTGTGTGATTTTTCGAGTGTGTTTCCGGAAGAATTGCATGGTTTGCTGCCTGATAGAGAACTAGAGTTTGCCATAGAGACATACTCAGATTCTGATCCTGTTTCGATTGCTCTGTATTGTATGGCACCGAATGAACTGAAGGAGTTGAAGACTTAGCTGCAAGAGTTATCAGATAAAGGTTTTATCCGTCTGAGTTCTTCGCCTTGCGGCGCTCCGGTATTGTTTGTGAAGAAGAAAGACGATAGTATGAGAATATGCATTGATTATAGACAGTTGAATCAGTTGTCATTGCAAAACAAGTATCCCTTGCCGCGTATCAATGATTTGTTTGATCAGTTGCGAGGAGCATCAGTCTTTTCAAAGATTGATTTTAGATCCTGTTATTACCAATTGAAGGTAAAAGAGGTTGATGTACCGAAGATAGCTTTTAGGACTAGATATGGTCACAATGAGTTTTTAGTTATGCCGTTTTGGTTTACAAACGCACCGACTGCTTTCATGGACACGATGAACATAATCGTCCATCAGTACTTAGATCAGTTTCTGGTTGTTTTCATAGATGTTATTTTGGTGTATTCCCGTATCAAGGAAGACCATGACCGGCATTTGAGGATATTTTTGCAGACTTTGCTAGGCAACCAGTTATACGATAAGTTGAGTAAATGTGAGTTCTGGATCAGAGAAGTAGTCCTTCTAGGACATGTAGTGTCAGCCGAGGGGATTAGAGTTGATCCGAAGAAGATAAAAGCCATTCTTGAGTGGAAGCAGCCAAAGTTTGTCACAAAGATTCGTAGTTTCCTAGGCTTACTAGGTTATTATAGGATTTTGTGGATGGGTTATCGAGGATAGTCGCTCCTTTGACAAAATTGCTTTAGAAGAATGTATAGTTTAAGTGGTCAGATGCGAGACAGCAAGCCTTTGAGAAACTGAAAGAAGCTTTGACAAATGCACCGATTTTGATTCAGCCAGAGTCAGGGAAAGGTTATGTGATCTATAGTGATGCTTCATATGTAGGATTAGGTTGTGTGCTCACGCAAGACGGGAGGGTTGTGGCCTATTCCTCGAGACAGTTAAGGACTCACGAGCGTAATTATCCGACACACGACATAGAGCTAGCCGCAGTTGTGTTTGCCTTGAGGATCTGGAGACATTACTTGTATGGCGAGAAATGCACAGTGTATATGGATCACAAGAGTCTGAAGTATATCATGACACAACGAGAGTTGAACCTTAGACAACGTAGGTGGCTAGAGTTGCTCAAGGATTATGATCTCACGATTGAGTACCATCCGGGTAAAGCCAATGTAAAGGCAGATGCTTTGAGTAGGAAGGTAGATGTTGAGTTGAGAGCCATGTTTGCTAGTTTGACCTTGTCCGGTGATGGTGGCTTAATGGCCGAGCTTCAGGTTATACGTACTTTAGGCCAGTTGATTAAAGAAAAACAGTTATTATATGGATCTTTGGCACCTCACGTGCAAGATATACCCGAGGGTGGACCATCGGACTACAGTTTTAGTGTTGATGGGGTCTTGTGTTTCATAGATAGAATAGTTGTGTCGGATGACAGTGATTTGAGACGTACTATCTTGACTGAAGCACACATTATCCCGTTTTCTATGCATCCATGTAGAACCAATATGTATCGTGATTTGAAGAATGAATACTACTAGGTTGGCTTGAAGAAAGACGTAGCCGATTTTGTGAGTAAGTGTATGGTATGCTAGAGAGTTAAGGCAGAACATCGGGTTCCATCAAGTTTGATGCAACCGTTGAGAATTCTAGAATGGAAGTGGGAGAATATCACCATGGACTTTGTTTCGGGTTTGCATTTGACTCCTTCGAAGAAGAACTCAGTTTGGGTTATAGTTGACCGCTTCACGAAGTATGCTCACATTTTAGTTGTTAATACGAATTACTCCTTAGATAAGTTGGCCGACTTGTATATCAGTGAGATTGTGAGACTGCATGGTGTGCCGAAGTCGATTGTGTCTAGCAGAGATCTGAGATTTACAACTAGATTTTGGGAGTGTTTGCATACCGCTTTGGGTACCCGATTGAATTTCAGTACACCGTATCATCCTCAGTCAAATTGTCAGTCAGAGAGGGTTATACAGATTTTAGAGGACATGTTGTGTAGAACTAATGTTTTGATATAATAATTGAAAAATAATTTGGATTGATTTAAAAAGTATTTAAAACATTTCCAAAGTCCAAACATGTTTAGGGATGTCTTTAAAAAAGGTTTTTCATGTTTTCAAAGGCCAATTTTCACAAAACTGACCAAGTGTTTCGAAACACCTTAGGGCGTTTCGAAACAGGTGCCTCCAGTGGCTAAAACGTTTCGATACTCGTATCGAAACGGGCCTTAACGTTTCGAAACGGGCTAGGCCGTTCCGATACGCCCACGTGGCACTGACCACAACTGTCATAAACCCCAACGGCTCTTTCCCAACTAACTTTTGAATGCAGGTCGTTTCGATACGGGCTTATAGCGTTCCGATACGCGTTCCGAAACGGCAAGGGGGTGTTTCGAAACGGGTGCCCTGACAGACTGCAACGGCTCTTTCTATATTAAGAGCGTTTCGAAACGGCTTCGAGCGTTTCGAAACGGGGAGCTGCATAACTGCATTTATGGAGGGAATTAAAGGCTCCAACGACTCTATTTCAACCCCAACGGTCCTAAACGGCTATAAACTCAATTGGGAGTATAAAAGGGACCTCCAAGCATCAAGAGAAGACTAATGCTTCAATTGTCAATCAACAAATGATCAAGAAATTGTCTTAGTGCTTAATTTGTCATTTCTTGTATAGACAAACACTAGTGAGCCAAAATTGTCAAATTTGCTCAAGTGTTTTAGGTTTTGGGTGAGTGCTTCATTGTGCAAACAAATACCTATTAGAGGGTTTAAGTTTGCTTTCTTTATCTCTTTGTAAAAGAGGGTTTTGATCAAGGCTTGGGTAGAAGCTTGATCGGTTGTAAGGGTTTCCTCCTAATCCTAGAAAAGGGGACGAATCAATTAGTGGATTGATTGTGAAATCCTTAGTCGGGAGCTAAGGTAGTGGATGTAGGTGCTTGTTAGAAGGCCGAACCACTATAAATCATTGTGTCTTTATTCTTTCTAGCTTCCTCAACCCTTCCACCCAAAAATCCATCTCTCCACCACTTGGTGAGCAATATTGGTTGATCGAATCGAGCCCCACACATCCCAACAATTGGTATCAGAGCTTGGCTCAATCGAAGGGGATTAACATCCTATTGAGAAGATCCGGCAAGCTCGATCACTATTTCATCAACCGGCTCAAATGGCGCAATCCATAGACAAACCGCCCTTCTTCGACGGAACCCACTATGCCCATTGGAAGACAAAGATGAAGTTCTTCATCAAATCAAGAGATTACAAGCTATGGGATGTAGTTGAAGATGGTCCGTTCGTGCCTAAAAGAAGTAAAGCGGAGTGGAGTGCCGACGATCGCAAGAAGATGGAGCTTAATTGCAAAGCCTTGCACATCTTGTTTTGTGCATTTGGTCCATCCATCTATGAGAAGATGTCTTCTTGTGAAAGTGCCAAGGAGGTATGGGACAAGCTTGAAGTCACATACGAGGGGACAAACGAAGTCAAGGAGACCAAGATTGGGCTCCTAACCTTGGAGTATGAGAACTTCAAAATGGATCCGGAAGAGAACATCGAAAAGATGTTTGATCGGTTCTCCACCATCACAAATGGTCTTAAAGGTTATGGAGAAGCCATCCCGGAGGAGAAGCTTGTTCGAAAGCTCATCTACTCACTTCCCGAGTCTTGGGACTCAAAGAGGACCGCCATCATCGAAGCCAAAAATTTGAAGACTTTGAAGCTTGATGAACTAATGGGGTCACTTATTACTCATCAAATCATGAAGAAGAACAAAGAGGATGAGAAGAAGAGGGAAGAAATTAGAGCTATGGGAGAGAAGAAAATCAAAGGGCTTGGCATCAATGCTAGTGCCATGGCTCTCAAATCCTCCACTTGCCATCATGTCTACTCAAGTGAAGAGGAGGAAGATGAAGAGATAGTTCATCTCTTCAAGAAGTGTGCCCCTTTCGTGACGAAAGCCTTGAGAGAGCTTGAACGAGAACCTAAAAGAAAGGAGAGGGCTAGCACTTCAAGCCATAAGAAGAAGGCACATTTGGCTACTTGGAGTGATGAAGACTCCACCGACGATGAACAAGCCAACCTTTGCCTTATGGCCATCGAAGAAGATTCAAGGGTAACTTCTAATTCATCTACTTCATGTTCCTATTCTTTTGATGAATTACAAGATGCCTATGATGATTTGGTTTTAGATTTTAAAAGCCACATTTTGAAAAATAATAAATTGATTTCAAAGTTAAAAATTCAAAATGATTTGCTTTCTAAAACCAAACTTGAACTTGAAGCAAAACTTGAAGAGTTTGAGTTAAAATGTCTTGATTTACAAAAATTGCTTCAAAATGTTCAAGTAGAAAAAGATTTGATTTCCAAAGAGCTTGAAAAGAAAAACAATTTTGGAAAATCAAATTTTTATGTTAGACAATCTAGTGCCCCTAGATTTATAAATGGTAAATGTTTTAGAAGTGTTTGGGTCCCAAAAGGACTTAATACTTCAATTAAAAAGGATGAAATTGAAAAAGGGATTCCTAAGGGGACTAAATTTTGTGCAACTAACGTTTATGGATCCAAAGCAATTTGGATACCAAAAGTTACTTGATTGTCTATTGTAGGTGTGATGGAGATGTTCAACAAGTCAAACATTGAGGGGGAGCTCCATACACACAAGGAAGAACACTTGAAGAAGGAAGGCTTCACATCCTCCCTTGGGTTCAAGTGTTGGTAAAATTTCTAGTTGTTTTTAAATTTATTTGTCTTATTTTCTATTTAATTCAACTAGATGATCATATATGTTGAACTAACATTTCAATGATGCTTTGAGTAAGGGGGAGCCATTTTAAAACCAAATTTTCATTTTTATCAAAATTTTTACCTCTATTGTTATTTTTGAACTTCATGTTTTAAATTCTTTTTGATATAACAAAAAGGGGGAGAAATGGTTTGAAAAATTGATTTTTCAAATGAATAAGGGGAGCTTTATTTGAATTAAAATTTTTAATCTCTTATTCACATTTTTAAAGTTAAAGGGGGAGAATCCCAAACAATTTTTCAAGTGGTTTTATTATATCAAAAAGGGGGAGATTGTAGAACTAATGTTTTGATATAATAATTGAAAAATAATTTGGACTGATTTAAAAAGTATTTAAAACATTTCCAAAGTCCAAACATGTTTAGGGATGCCTTTGAAAAAGGTTTTTCATGTTTTCAAAGGCCAATTTTCACAAAACTGACCAAGTGTTTCAAAACACCTTAGGGCGTTTCGAAACAGGTGCCTCCAGTGGCTAAAACGTTTCGATACTCGTATCGAAACGGGCCTTAGCGTTTCGAAACGGGCTAGGACGTTCCGATACGCCCACGTGGCACTGACCACAACGGTCATAAACCCCAACGGCTCTTTCCCAACTAACTTTTGAATGCAGGTCGTTTCGATACGGGCTTATAGCGTTCCGATACGCGTTCCGAAACGGCAAGGGGGTGTTCCGAAACGGGTGCCCTGACAGACTGCAACGGCTCTTTCTATATTAAGAGCGTTTCGAAACGGCTTTGAGCGTTTCGAAACGGGGAGCTGCAGAACTGCATTTATGGAGGGAATTAAAGGCTCCAACGACTCTATTTCAACCCCAACGGTCCTAAACGGCTATAAACTCAATTGGGAGTATAAAAGGGACCTCCAAGCATCAAGAGAAGACTAATGCTTCAATTGTCAATCAACAAATGATCAAGAAATTGTCTTAGTGCTTAATTTGTCATTTCTTGTATAGACAAACACTAGTGAGCCAAAATTGTCAAATTTGCTCAAGTGTTTTAGGTTTTGGGTGAGTGCTTCATTGTGCAAACAAATACCTATTAGAGGGTTTAAGTTTGCTTTCTTTATCTCTTTGTAAAAGAGGGTTTTGATCAAGGCTTGGGTAGAAGCTTGATCGGTTGTTAGGGTTTCCTCCTAATCCTAGAAAAGGGGACGAATCAATTAGTGGATTGATTGTGAAATCCTTAGTGGGGAGCTAAGGTAGTGGATGTAGGTGCTTGTTAGAAGACCGAACCACTATAAATCATTGTGTCTTTATTATTTCTAGCTTCCTCAACCCTTCCACCCAAAAATCCATCTCTCCACCACTTGGTGAGCAATATTGGTTGATCGAATCGAGCCCCACACATCCCAACATGTTGCGTTGTTGCATTATTGGTTTTTAGGGTACTTGGGAGAAACACTTGTCGCTGGTCATGTTCGCATACAATAACAGTGATCAGTCAAGCATTTAGATGGCTCGATATGAGGCGATGTATGGTAGAAACTGTAGAACTCTGATTTGTTGGGCCGAAACAGGTCAGAAGTTGTTATCGGTGTCAGATTTGCTTAAAGGGATTACCGATAAGGTGAAGTTAATTTGTGATCGTTTGAAGGCAGCTTATGATAGGCAAAAATCTTATGCCGATTCGAAGGGGAAAGAAGTTGAGTATGCCATGGGAGATATAGTGTTCTTGAAAGTCTCTCCGTGGAAGAAAGTTATGATAATTGGCAGAAAAGGGAAATCGATCCGAGATACATTGGGACGTTTGAGATTGTGAAGCAAATCGGTCTGGTTTCTTATCAGTTAAGTTTGCCATTCGAGTTAGAGAAGATTCACAATGTGTTCCATGTTTCGATGCTTCGTAAGGATAGATCAGATTCGTCGCATGTTATGCCTGTGGAAGAGATTGAGTTGAATCCAGACTTGATGTATGATGAAGAACCAGTTGAGATCTTGGCATCTGATAGCAAAGTGTTGCGTGGTAGACGGATTGAGTTGGTCAAAGTGAAGTGGCAACGCCGAGGCGTGGAAGATGCCACTTGGGAAAGAAGGGAGGATATGGTGAGGCACTTCCCGTATCTCTTCCAGTCAGGTAATTTAGAGGATGAAATTCCTTAAGTGAGGGAGAGTTGTAACACCCGGGTTTAGGGGTCGAGTGTTAAGAGAGTTAAATCGGGTTCGAGTTGCAGGCTTGTTTTAAATTAAAAGGGCTTGAGACTTCATTAAGGGAAAATGGTAAATTTCTAAATAAAGGAAATAAACAAGTAAAAAAGGACTTTTTACTAAGTCACCATCTTCTTCTGTCTTCAACCAATTTCACAACCAAAACCTCCCTAAACCCCGAAACACGGTTCCATCAATTTCAAGTGTTCTCATCGAGGTAAATACATTTTTGACTTCTCCTCATCTTTCTAAACATTTATATGGTTTTAGTTTTTAGTAAACTCCAATTTTGAAGTTATTCAAGTTTTCAAGTTTTAAGAAAAAGGAACAAGCTTTAATGGATTTTCATTTGGTTTTTTATTTGTAAAGTTAATTTATGTTAAACTCTTGCCCTTAGGTGTATCATATGTGAAAATGGTGATGTTTTGATGAAAATCCCGAAATAGGTTTTTGAGGGTGTGTGTGTAAAACTTAGGTTTTTGGGGTAGTTTTGTGAGGAAATGTTGGGATCATGATATGGTGATGCTTGGGGTTGTTTTGAACGTTTTTATTGATGATTTGGGTGTTGGAATCGATTGGTATTTATTGGGTTGTGTGTAAGTCCAAAAATGGAGATTTTGGGTTAGTTCTTGGTTTGGAAATATAGTGAAATAGTCTTGTGGTTGTAACCTTATTTGTGGCAGTGGTTTTGTGGATGATTTATTGAGTAATACGTTGTTTTTGGTTGGTTAGAAACAAGGAGAATCGTTGAAGAAGCTTCGGGCTCGATTCTGGAAAATTTGGAGGCTTGAACGGCTTTCTTGGTTTGCTTTGAGGGTGTTCGGTGAGTGGATTGTTTAAAATGGTTTTAAATTGGTTCAAGTGTGTGGTTGAGGTATTAGATTGTGCTTGGTAGGCCAATCTAATGTAGGGACTAGGGATTAAGTTGGTAGCTTAATCTCTTTTTTTACTTTATCCGTTTCTTGTTAAATGTGCAAATGTGGTTTGTGTGATACATGTTCATTTATGCATGTTGCTATATATTGATGTTTTATAATGGTGATGATATGTTGTGTTGCATGATTGTAAAATCATGGTGAGACTTGTTTAGTATGTTGGCACTTGTTATAATTATCGTGTATAAATTATCTATCATTAGGGTGAGTGTGCACACGGTAAGAGTCAAATTTGTGCGTGGCCTTGGTGATGTGTAGTCACAAAGGAGGAGTACGGTGAGGTAACATTCCATCGGAAAGCGTTTGTATGTGATGATGAGTGAAATCCCATCCATCAAAGAAACGGTGATGTGTGAAATCCCACTGGAAGGTAATATGGTTGTTTGAGTACGTTGGGGCAAAAATCCCAACAGAAGTTATCCGCATATCCGAGTAAGCTATATAGTTGTCAATATACTTGTTTATGTGTGGTGGTTGTGATAAGATTTTCTATTACAATTGTTCTAAGCATATCTTGGGGTAAGATGCCATGTTCGTGCATTCTTGTAGTAGTTGGTTATGTTGCTATGTTAGTGTAAATGTATGCCTTGCGAATGTCTTATAGATACCATGCTTTGGACCCTGCATTGTCGATGTTTTGTTTTTGAGCTCCCTCACTAAGCTTCTAGCTTACGCTCTCATTTTCAACAATGCAGATCATTAGTGTGGAAGTTAGCAAGGAGCAAAGAAGGGGCATCCAAGCGCCTGGGTTGTTGCTCAAGTATGGTTTTATTGAATAATGTAATAGTTGGCAATGGGGATGCTACGTGTTGTTGGAGCATGTGTTAGACTCGTATGTTGTTATTGCTTTTGTGTTGAAGATTTGTAACTCACGTTTTATGGATGCTTATGTCTTTGTGTGAAGGCATGTAAAGCTTGTCTTATGTTATGTTTATGTGGATGCATGTTTCCTATGAATGAAATGGTCTTGTTATGCATGCTTATATGTTTGATCATGCTTGCGGTAGGATGTAATGCCTATAGATTGTATGCATGGTTGCTAATTTATGATTCTCTTTGTCTTGGAGCATGTTTGGGAATGTTTGAAGATGCAGAAAACTATTTTCAGGGTCACTCTGTGCAAGCGTTTCGAAACGCTCGTGGTTGTTTCAGAACGGTAGTAGCTCCATGGATACTTGTATCGGAACGGGGGTGGTGTCGTTTCGATACGATTTGACATTGTGAGCTCCTGTTTTGATACGGTTTGCCATTGTGTGTGCTTTTTTCAGAACCAATTCCGAAACGTTTCGACACTGGAGATCCCCATAGCGGAACAAAGTGGAGGTATTGGTACGGCCTGGTCTGGCTTTTAAACGGGAATCCGCGTATCGAAACGGGCAAGCCTGTTTCGAAACGCAGACCTATAATTTGGCTTTTTGTCATCTTCAAAGGTTCTCGAATGTTGTGTTTTAGTCCCATTTGTTTCTTGCTTCATTGTTAAGTTAATATGCATCATTAATGTGTGGTTTTGGTTTCGTAAGCATGCAAATGGACTAACATATCACTTGGAAAATTTAAGTTACCTTACGTTCTGCTTGCATCGTCTCGTTATCGTTTTCCGCTGTCGTTTTCACACATAAGACTAAATGATACATTTAAACGAGATAATTAAATGAATGTTTTCCCCGTGTAACCTGCTCAGACCGGTCTATCGTCTAGCCCGGGACGAGGGGGTTACATGGCGTCTTAAAACGATCCATTCCAGCATCAGAACCCGCAGCTCGCTTCCCTAAGCTAGATTCTCCTGCTAGACTCGCCAGACCAAAGTTCAGCTCAATGTCCATGGCTCGAGTGACTAGGACATCAAAATCGGTGTAATCAGATGCAAGCATATATGTCATCACATCAGCATATATTGGCTAAGGCGTACAAACTGCACCTCATATTCCGCCACTGACATGCTACCTTGCACTAGGGACATGAATTCCCTCTTCTTTTCGTCCAAATAATGGACACCCAGATATTTCCTCTTCAACGCATTCGGAAAGAACATCCATGTTACCTCAGCTTCTTCTAAACCAGCTATAGTGGTCGCCTACCACGTATAGGCATCACCATGCAATAGGGACACCATGCACCCCAACTTCTAGATATCATTACAGTTCATCTGCCAAAAGATCATCTTGGTGCTCTCCAACCAAGATTCGGAACCCTCAGGGGTCAGCCCCCTAAACTCAGTCCCTACGAGACTGCGAAGTTGCTCTAACGGCAGACTCACACCAGTACCAGCCTGAGGTGCAACCACATGAGCACCAGCTACTGCTGCCTGAAAGGCTCAAGCAGTATCCTAAATCAGCACGGTCATATCAGGAGCAGCTTGCCCTCGTGCTCCCTCGGGTTCAGCAACCCCTATTCCAGCTCTAGCAGCACCAGCCCCCGCTCTACCACCACCGGGTGGTCCACCAAGAGGAGGCGGCAGTAGATTCTCAACACGCTCTTCCATCTCATTCATCTCATTCTCAGCCACATTACACATATTAATTCTAAGCTCTCTACGTGGCCCCATTCAAAACAATGCAACTAGCAAAATGCAATAAATCTCAGTTAGGCAATATAAGGCAAGAAATCCAAGGTGCTCAAGTTCATTTTCAAAAAATTCATTCCAATAGTAATGATATGGCAATGAGTTCCCCATCTATACCCCAAACACAACATAACAACACAATTTCATCTCCAACAATCAACTTGCATGCACTTCATCTCATTAAAGCTCAAACATTGCACAAGTACACAACATGCTTTCACAAAGATCATAACTACTCACATTTACACTTACGAACCACTTACCAATGCCCCAATTATTCGTTAACCTGGTTCTGATACCAACAAATGTAACCCCCTTAGCCCGGTCTAGACGGTTGTCCCGAACCGAGGTGATTACATGGGAAAAACCAAAGCCAACTTGTTAAAGCCGACACCGATTGACGACCCTTTTTTTCTTTTTACCTTCTCTAAATGAGACTTAAATCCTATGTGATCACCCAAGAGAATAGGAAGAAACGGTACAACGATCGGATTTCATTTAGGGGTTTAATTGCACAAACTAGACATATATGGACCAAAATGTAATTTCTCCAAATTACAAGGACTTCTATGATTTTAAAGTTACCTTTTTTCATTTAGTCATATTTCATGCTTCTCTGTAAATTTTCAACAAAATATGACCAACCAAACACATCCAATTGCATTCATGAGGTTCAAGGACTAAAACGCAACGTTTCAAAAGATCTCCAACTGAGGTTTAACCAACTTAACGACCCGCATATCGATATGCCTAAGGAGGGTACCGATATGCCCTCGATGGTCAAAGTTCCCAGGTTTGCGTCACCAAAGTGTATCGATACACTGAGGTACCGTATTAGCACGCCTTCGTCCAGTGACTAAAGAGGGTATCGATATGACCCCGTGTACCGGTACGCCCCTCACAAAACAAGCAGGCCGTATCGATACTCTCTGAGGTGTACCGATACGCTGCAGTTTGCAAATGCCCAAAATGCAGATTTTGAACCACAACGACCCATCCAAACCATTCCAACATAGAGTTAAACATGCTTGCACACCAATATGCATCAACACTCAAAGGTACAAGCTAAAGAAAAATAGCTAACATCATCATCATCATCAAAATTGACTTCTAAAGCATGCACCCTAAGAGTCAAAAACACCAAAAGACCATAAGCATCTCAAAAGTGTATGAAAACTTCACCATACGTGAGCTTGTACTTCCTTGAATGATCTTATCCTCTTTGATGCCCAGAAACACCTCAATTATCTGCATTATTGGTAAAAGAGAGCGTAAGCACAAAAGCTTAGTGAGGCATGCTCTAAGGAAACCGACACAATAATGCATAACTTGAAAACACTTTCTCAAAAGCTTATTAACAACATGCTCATTCTATCTCATGCTTGAAAACCATTCAAATAAACTTCTCATTGAAAACACATGTACCTTCATTCTATCTCATGCATTTAAGCTAATGCAAAACTCATGACAAAGCCATACTCATGCTTGTAACACCAAAGAATTTCAATACAAATCTCATATGCATTTCTCATAGCATAAATCATTTCATCAAAGGTACATGTGAATCAAAAAATCATTTCATATTTTATATTGGCATTTCACATCTCATTATCACTCGGATATGCGGACATCTCACTAGACACTTCTGGTGGCATCTACCATCACCGTACTCACTCGTCTAGCAACATAATTTCCGGTGGAATCTCACATCACCGTACTCACATGGTGGAATCTCTCATCGCCACAAAGCTTGGGTATTTCACCAAGTCCTACCCGATGGAATGCCCATTATCGGTTCTCTCCCTTTGGCTTAACCAAAGAGTACGTACGAATTTTTAGTTTATAGTGCACTCTCATCCTATTGATCGATTAATTATATCCGATAAGTATCTCAACATCTATGCCAATATATTATGTCAAATCATCATCTCACCTACTGTTTTTCATGCAACAATTCTCAAAACATTCTCATCTCATTTCAAAACCATAATATTTTCCATGCTTAAAACAAAAGCTCAAATCTCAACCATGCAACATGTTACTTCATGAAATCATTTCAAGCATCATCTCATGCTATTAAACTTGCATAAAAACAGTAGGAATTTATCTACCTCAAACCATGAGCATGTAAAAGCATTTTAGGGGAAAACACCACATCTATGAGAGCAATCTAACCAATACTTACTTCTGGACTTAGGAAGGTGTTTCAAACCTTTCCTAAATCCCCAAACATTCAGTCTTTTTCCCTGAAGGACTTCTAAAACCATACGCACTCACCGATTACATTTCGCTTGCTCGCCGAAATGCTATCTAGGCTTCTGGATTAACACCAAAAGCATCCGAAGATGTCTCCCCTGTTTTAAACACATAAGAGCAGAGGATTAATGCATCATCATGCATTGAAATCATCAGCCACATACCTAAACTCGCTGCTCTACTCAAAACCCACATTTCGGCGACAAAACACAACCGAAATCACCTTCAAACTCTTCCAAAACAAAACTCAGCTAAGATCTACCACTTGTAAACCTTTCTCAACATCAACTAACATCAAAAACCACCACAAACTCGTCGTTATACCTCCAGCTATGACAGAACACCAAAATCACCCCAAAAACCATCATTCTAGCAAGCAAAACTTAGGAAACCAAACCTATTCGGGATTTGATTGATAAAACCTCATTTGTAACATCAATTAACATCCAAAATACATTAAAAACCACCTCAAAACAGAGCCCAATCATTCACCTCGAAAATCTTCAAGATCTCTTCCAAAATCTTGAGTTTTAAGACAATTTCTTGTTTATAACATTAAAACCACTTACAAATCATTAACAAAGGATTGATAACTTGGGAATTTCAGTAAAGAATTGATCATTAGAGAAGAAGGAAAATATGATGATAACATTTTGGTAAAATTAGCTCCTTAAAGATTCAAAGTTTCAATCCTTTACAAAACAGTCACTAGTTAACTTTTGCAAAAACTGCGATTTGGTCACTACACCGAAATGTAGTATTTCCAAACCTTATTTTGTAAAATTGATTCCACCATAACCTTTCATATATTAAATGAGGATTTTTAGATATTTTTCTATATTTTTAAAGCATCCCGAACTAGGTGTTCCCTAAAACTCCCTTTAAGATTCGAACCGTTTTCTGACCGGTCCGATTCGGACTCTAAACATCTAGGCCCAAATTTGGGGTGTTACAACTCTCCCCCTCTTAAGAAATTTTTTCCTCGAAATTTACTTGGAGGAAAAAGGTAAGGAAACTACTTCTTCATATCTTCCCTTCTTTCCCACGTGGCTTCCCCAACACCACGATGCCTCCACAACACCTTAACCAGCTCAATGGTCTTACCACGGAGAACCTTATTTTCCGAATCCAAAATCTCAACAGGTTCCTCATCATATGTCAAATCTGGATTCAACTCAACTTTCTCCACAGGCATAACATGCAAAGGATCTGATCTATACCTCCGAAGCATGGACACATGAAACACATTATGTATCTTTTCTAGCTCGTGTGGTAGTCTTAGCTTATAAGCAACAGGACCCGCATGTTCTATCACCTCGTATGGTCAAAAGTATCTAGGCCTCAACTTGCCCTTCTGGCCAAATCTCATCACCTTCTTCCAAGGTGAAACCTTTAAGAACACACGGTCACCCACCGCAAATTCTATCTCTTTATGCTTCAAATCCGCCTAAGGCTTTTGCCGGTCCGATGCTGCCTTCAACCGCTCACAAATGAGCTTCACCTTCTCGGTGGTTCCTTTCAACAAAGCCGACATCGAGACCAACTTTTGTCCCGTTTCAGCCCAACAAAGGGGAGTTCTGTACTTCCTCCCATACAATGCCTCATAAGGTGTCATTTGAATACTTTCCTGGTAGCTATTATTATAAGCAAACTCCACCAAAGGCAAGTGCTTCTCCCAAGAGCCTTGAAACTCAATCACACAACACCTCAACATATCCTCAAGCACTTGGATAACACGTTATGACTGCCCATCCATCTGTGGATGATAAGAAGTACTGAAATTCAGCCGTGTACCCAATACTTGATGTAAACACTCCCAAAACCTTGTCGTGAACCACGGATCTCTATCCGACACTATAGATTTTGGTACACCATGCAGACGTACAATCTCAGCAATGTACAGCTCTGCAAGCTTATCCAAGGTATACGTAGTATGCATAGGTAAGAAATGCGCACACTTCGTAAGGCGATCCACAATCACCGACACAAAATTCTTCTTTGACGGCGATAAAGGCAAACCAGACATAAAGTCCATGGTTATCCTCTCCCATTTCCATTAATGGATCCTCAACGGTTGCAACAACCCCGAAGGAAACTGATGCTCAGCCTTAACCCGCTGACAAACCATGCACTTGCTCACATACTCAGCAACATCTTTCTTCAAACCCACCCAATAGTACTCATCCTTCAAATCACGATACATCTTTGTACTACCAGGGTGCATAGCAAAAGGACTACTATGAGCTTCGATCAGAATAGTACGCCTCAACTCCACATCATTCGGCACCACTATCCGACTTCCAAAACATAAAATACCATCATCATTAAAATAAAAATCCGATGGTCTATCCTCGGCAATATCCTGAACATATGGCACTAAAGAATCATCCAACAACTGCTTATCATTTATCAACTGATTTAGAGATGGTTTCACTTGCAATTCAGCAACAAGACCACCATCTCGCGATATGCTCAAGCTAGCATACATCGCCCTTAACTCCACCGCCACATTTCTGCTCAAAGCGTCGGCCACAACATTGGCCTTTCCTGGGTTATACTCGATCGTTAGATCGTAATCCTTAAGCAACTCCACCCATCACCGTTGCCTAAGATTCAACTCTTTCTGAGACATCAAATACTTCAAACTCTTGTGATCCGTGTACGCAGTACAATTCTCACCATAAAGATAATGTCTCCAGATCTTCAAAGCAAAAACCACCGTAGCTAACTCAATATCATGCGTAGGATAATTGCGCTCATGCACCTTCAACTGACGTGATGCATAAGCCACCACGTTACCCTCTTGCATTAACACACACCCCAAACCAACGTAGGATACGTCACTGTACACCACAAACTCTTTTCCTGATTCAGGTTGAACCAAGATAGGAGCTTGCGTCAGAGCTGCCTTAAGCTTCTCAAAAGCTTGTTATCTCGCTTCCGTCCACTCATACATAACATCTTTTTGCAAAAACTTCGTTAAAGGGGCAGCAATCTTAGAAAATCCTTCCACGAACCTTCGGTTGTACCCCGCCAGCCCAAAGAAACTACGAACTTCATGAACAGACTTTGGATGCTTCCAATTCATCACCGCCTCAACCTTCTGGGATCAACTCAAATCCCTTCAACCGAAACCACATGACCAAGGAAAACAACTTCCTTTAGCCAGAACTCGCATTTTCTCAGCTTAGCATAAAGCTGATTTTCCAACAGCGCTTGCAAAACAATTCTCAAATGACCCTCATGCTCCTCCTCAGTACGAGAGTACACAAGGATATCGTCAATGAACACCACAACGAACTTGTCCAAGTACTCATGGAACACTCTATTCATCATGTCCATGAAAGCAGCAGGAGCATTTGTCAAGCCAAATGGTGTTACAAGGAACTCATAATGCCCATACCTCGTTCTAAAGGTTGTTTTCGGCACATCCAGATCTTTTACCTTTAGCTGATAGTACCCTGACCTTAAGTCAATCTTTAAAAACACAGCTGCTCCCCGAAACTGATCAAAAAGATCATCAATCCTCAGCAAAGGATACTTGAAGTGACCACAACCAGCAAGGATTCCAATGAATTTGCTAGAGGTCCCATGACTCGTGCAAGAGCTAAAATGATTCAAGATGTTGTGGAAAGTTTACTTTGCCAATGCTGGAAAATGAATGAAAAAATGGCAGCAACAATTAGATCTTGCAACGTTTTGAGTTTGTTGGAAAGTTGAAATAAGTTGCATAAGAATTTGCATGAGTAGTTGCATAAGAATTTGCATGAGTAGTTGCATAATAGTTCATTCATTCCATGAGAATAAATATGCTTGTTTATGCATTTATGCAAGCACTTCATTTATGAAAATACTTCACTTATGTATGTGTTTCATTTAAGCATGTAGGTTCATTAATTAAACTAGTTCATTCATTGAACTTGTCCAATTAATTCTTTAAGTTTGCATAACATTTTTATCATATTTTGATTAATATTTTATGTGTTTTTAGTGTCATTATACGTTGGGATTAAGATGGAAACAATTGAAGACTTTTCATCTTCTTCAAGGAGACATGCCATCTTTATCACCATTCAAAGAGAGTCTTTTTGAATTCCATGGGGGATGAAGCATTTAGAAGACTTTATTATGCTTTTATTCAGCCAATAAAGTTGAGAAATAAAGAAAGGAAGTGGAAGAGACACATACACTTAGATGCAAACATGGGCAGATTCATTCCAAGTCATCTACATGCACTTTTAAGAGCCAAGCAAGTGGAATATCAAAGGATGCATCACTTGGACGTGTATAAGTCTTCATTCAAGCCTTATTATGTCCAAATTCATTCTAAATTACACAAATGGCCAGCCACACTTGATAGGGTTGAAGACAAATCATTGAATGTCATAAATTGGAGCCTGAATGCATTGTTTTGTCCATTCAAATTCTAGGCTACCATGTACTATAAATAGGATGCTCATTTGCCTTTGTAAGGGACCTTTTTTTGATGAAAATATATGAGAGTGTTCTCTTCATTGTTCTTTAAGAACTTTATCGGCTTTCAAGCTAGTCTTGTGGCAAATTTCCCCTTTTCATTCCATTCTATTTATAGCACTGGTTCCTAGCTTTCTAGCTAGTGGGTCACGTTCCACTCTTCCACCATCACTTCCATTTGATTATATTGTTGGTTCTTAGCTCAATTATAGCTAAAGGGTCACAATCCAACCTTCTTCCATCATTTCACAAAGGGTAAGAACGTGTAAGGTTTGGGTCAACATTCACTATCTTGTTGGTTCTTCCTTGTTCCACACCGATTCTATTCCATATTTTCATATCAACTTCTATCCATTTCCCCTTACATTTATCTTTCAAACCATAATCACCATCCATTCCATCACCTATTACAACAACTTTCACCATCTTCATTCCATATACATCACTTCCACACTTAAGCTTCAAGTTTGCAACTTCATACTAGAATCATGATCGGGCAACATCACATACGAATTCGGTCATCACGCAACCGGATACGTATCATTTGGTATCAGAGCTATTTTGATTCAGTAAGTTAAGTGTTTCTCTTCCCGGTTTGCATAAAAAAGAAAAGAAAAAGAAAAGAAAAAGAAAAGAAAAAAAAAAGAAAAAAAAGAGAAAAGTTTGGTTGTTGTTGGTAATACTCAATTCAGAAAATTATTATTTCCTATTGCCTTGTTATTTTCTAATCATTTTACTTTTCTACCTATAGCCCTTTTTTCTAAACCCTTTCTTTCAGCCAATTTCCACAAGCAAACTTGTTAAGCCTTGAGTAAGTTCTCTAAGGACTTTGATAGGAGAACAAGAGCGGTAAAAGGCAAGAGTGCACATCAAGGGTAAAAGCCATCCCGAGTGAAACACGAGTGTGAGTGTTTTCCTTGGAGTGTAACAGTGAGAATTTTTGCTAGTGAGGTTTATTAGTTAATCATGTCTCAAGATTCCGTGAGAAACACTACTGGTGGTAGTAATAATGTTAACGTAGATGCAACTAACTCCAATCTTCAAGATATTATCTGAGAGATGGATAGGTTGTTGCAACAAAGGTTGGGGCCGATGCAAGAACGATTAGATCATTTGGAGGAAAGATCTCAACGAAGGCATAATTCAGATCACGAGGAAGAGTATGAAGGAGAGGTGGATGAAGAACTCGTAGACGAGCGAGCCTCCCAGCAAAGTTTGAGGCGTCGAGAACCTAGGTACCAAAGAGCTCGACCAAGAGTTGATGATAATCTTAGCAACATCAAAATAACCATTCCTTCTTTCCAAGGAAGAACGGATCCTAAAGCTTATCTTGCATGGGAAAAAAAAGTTGAGCACATCTTTGATTGCCACAACTACTCCGAGCTTAAGAAGGTAAAACTTGCAGCCATTGAATTTACAGATTATGCACTAATATGGTGGGATCAGTTAACATCTAGCAGGAGACGGAATGGCGAACATCCAATTTCTACTTGGAATGAGATGAAGGCCGTTATACGTAGGAGGTTCATTCCAACTCACTATCATAGGGAGTTGTTCAACAAGCTTCAAAATCTCACACAAGGCAACCGTAGTGTTGAGGATTACTTTAAAGAGATGGAAGTAGCCATGATCCGAGCCAACATTGATGAGGATCGAGAAGCCACCATGGCAAGATTTCTATCTGGACTTGATCCTAATATTGCGGCCACTGTTGAGTTGCAACATTATGTGGAGATCGAAGACATGGTTCATATGGCCATGAAGGTCGAGAGGCAACTCAAAAGGAAGGGCACAACCCGTGCCTATGGAGGCTCTTCTCCTAAATGGGGGCAGGGTACCTACAAACAAAAGGCATCCTTTACGCCTAAAGAATGAAGCGTTCCAACAAAGAGTGCCAAACCCATTGCCAAAACTAGTAAGGGAAAGAGCACCGCTATGCCAGTTCGATCCCGTGATGTGCAATGCTTCAAATGCTTGGGGCGAGGTCACATTGCTAGCCAATGTCCGAATCGCAACACAATGCTCATTCGAGAAGATGGAGAGATCGAAACTGGCCAAGAGGAGGAAGAAGATGATGTTCTTATCCAAGAAGAAGAAGAGATGGAACATGCTGTACATGGTGAAGTTCTTGTTGTGAAAAGAAGCCTAAGCGTGCAAGCCATAGAAGGAGAAGATCAACGCGAGAACATCTTCCATACTCGCTGCCATGTAAACGAAAAGTTATGCTTTGTCATTATTGATGGAGGAAGTTGTACTAATGTTGCTAGTACTTTGATGGCAGAGAAGCTTAGATTGGCAACAACAAAGCATCCTCATCCTTACAAGATACAATGGCTAAATGATGGGGGAGAACTCAAAGTCACCAAGCAAGTTCTTGTGCCATTTTCAATTGGAAAATACAAAGACGAGGTGTTGTGTGATGTTGTACCAATGCATGCTAGCCATATCTTGTTGGGGAGATTGTGGCAATTCGATAAAAAGGCTATACATGATGGTTATACCAATCGTTACACTTTCAACCATCAAACCAAAAAAAATCACTTTAACCCCTCTTTCACCAAAACAAGTCCATAAAGACCAAATCCACTTGAGAGAGAGTTTCAAAACAACCAAAGAGAAAGAAAAAGAGTTTAAATCCAAAGAGAGTGACAAAAATGAGGGAAAACAAACCATTCTTTTTGCAAGAGAGAAAGAGATCAAAAAGTGTTTGCTTTCAGAGAAATGGGCACTTGTACTCATGTACAAGGAAAATCTTTTGAACACTAATGATCTTGATCCTGGTTTGCCATCTTTTATTGTCTCTTTATTGCAGGAATTTTAAGATTTGTTTCCGAAAGAGATTCCGAATGGGCTTCCACCAATTCGAGGAATAGAGCATCAAATTGATTTCATTCCCGGAGCCATCATTCCAAATCGACCAGCATATAGAAGCAATCCGGAAGAAACTAAGGAGTTGCAAAGACAAGTATCCGAGTTAATGGAAAAAGGCTATGTGAGAGAGAGCCTTAGTCCATGTGCCATGCCGGTTTTACTTGTACCTAAGAAGGATGGAACTTGGCGTATGTGTGTGGACTGTCGAGCAGTGAACAAGATAACGGTAAAGTATCGTCATCCTATTCCTAGATTAGATGATATGCTTGATGAATTAAGTGGTTCTAACATCTTTTCTAAGATTGATCTTAAGAGTGGGTACCACCAAATAAGAATGCGAGAAGGAGATGAGTGGAAGACAACATTCAAAACCAAGCAAGGTTTGTATGAGTGGTTGGTTATGCCATTTGGCTTAACTAATGCACCAAGTACATTCATGAGGTTAATGAATCATATACTTCAACCATTCTTGGGTAAGTTTTGTGTGGTGTATTTTGATGACATACTTGTGTATAGCCAAACTTTGAATGATCATGCTCAACATTTAAGGTTAGTATTGGATGTTTTGCGAAAAGAAAAGTTGTATGCTAACCTACAAAAATGTACATTTTGCACTAACAAAGTTGTGTTCTTAGGTTTTGTTGTTAGTTCAAAGGGTTTGGAGGTTGATCAAGAAAAGATTAAAGCAATTGAGGAATGGCCGAGACCTACTAACATTAGTCAAGTGAGGAGTTTTCATGGACTTGCTAGTTTCTATCGTCGGTTTGTTCCCAATTTCAGCACCATAGCCGCACCTTTGACCGGAGTTATCAAAAAGAACTCTAGCTTCTTTTGGGGAGATGAACAAGAGAAGTCTTTTTGTTTGATTAAACAACTTTTAACCAATGCACCCTTATTATCTTTACCTGATTTTGATAAAGTTTTTGAAATTGAATGTGATGCATCAGGTTTAGGAGTTGGAGCTGTATTATCTCAAGAAGGACGTCCTATTGCATATTTCAGTGAGAAATTGAGTGGAGCAACTCTAAATTATTCAACTTATGACAAGGAGATGTATGCTCTCATAAGGGCATTAGAAACGTGGCAACACTATCTATGGCCTAAGGAGTTTATCATCCACACGGATCATGAGGCGCTGAAACACTTGAAGGGACAACACAAGCTTAATAAAAGACATGCCAAGTGGGTTGAATTCCTAGAAACATTCCCATATGTTATCAAATATAAGAAGGGTAAGGAAAATGTTGTTGCTGATGCTTTATCAAGAAGGTATACTCTTCTTAACCTTTTAGATTCTAGATTGGTAGGTTTTGCCTTAATCAAAGAGCTTTATGAATCTGATTATGATTTTGGTGAAATTTACAAAGCATGTGAAAAAGGAACATATGAGAAGTTTTGTAGGGTTGATGGCTATCTTTTCAAGGAAGGAAAGCTTTGTATCCCTCAAGGATCCATTAGAGAATCGCTTATCAAAGAGGCCCATTGTGGAGGACTAATGGGACACTTTGGAGTGGCCAAAACGCACTCTATATTGCAAGAACATTTGCATTGGCCAAAGATGAAACTAGACGTGGAGAAGTGGTGTGAGCATTGCATCACATGTAAGAAGGCAAAGTCCAAAGTCATGCCCCATGGACTTTACACACCATTACCAATTCCAAATGCTCCATGGGAGGATATTTCCATGGATTTTGTGCTAGGACTTCCACGCACAAGGAATAACAAAGATTCCATTTTTGTGGTAGTAGATAGATTCTCAAAAATGGCTCATTTCATTCCATGCAACAAGACTAATGATGCTTCCCATATTGCTAATCTATTTTTTAGGGAAGCTGTGAGATTACATGGAGTTCCAAGAACTATTGTGTCTGATCGAGATGTGATGTTCTTGAGTCACTTTTGGAGGACGCTATGGAGTAAGATTGGAACAAAGTTGTTGTTTTCTACAACTTGTCATCCACAAACGGATGGCCAAACTGAAGTTGTCAATCGTGTATTGTCCATGCTTCTTAGGACAATTATACGCAAGAATCTAAGGACTTGGGAAGAGGACTTGCCACATGTTGAGTTTGCATACAATCGCTCCATGCATACCGCCACTAAATGTTCTCCATTCGAAGTGGTATATGGTTTCAATCCTTTGACCCCAATTGATTTGCTTCCTTTGCCTATTGATCAATTTAAAAATAAGGATGGGCAAAATAGAGCTGAATTTGTGAAGAAGCTTCACCAACAAGTGCGGGAGAACATTGAGAGGAGAACAAAGCAATATGAGAAGCAAGCTAACAAAGGGAGGAAACGAATAACTTTTGAACCCGGAGATTGGGTTTGGTTGCACTTGAGGAAAGAGCGGTTTCCAGCCTAACGCAAATCAAAACTTATGCCTCGAGGAGATGGTCCTTTCCAAGTGGTCAAGAGGATTAATGATAATGCTTATCAAATAGACCTTCCCGGTGAGTATAATGTGAGTGCTACTTTCAATGTTGCTGATCTATCCCCTTATGATGCAGGTGACGATTTGGGGGCAAATCGCTTTCAAGAGGGAGGGAATGATGTGACCACAACCAGCAAGGATTCCAATGAATTTGCTAGAGGTCCTATGACTCGTGCAAGAGCTAAAATGATTCAAGATGTTGTGGAAAGTTTGCTTTGCCAATGCTGGAAAATGAATGAAGAAATGACAGCAACAATTAGATCTTGCAACGTTTTGAGTTTGTTGGAAAGTTGAAATAAGTTGCATAAGAATTTGCATGAGTAGTTGCATAAGAATTTGCATGAGTAGTTGCATAATAGTTCATTCATTCCATGAGAATAAATATGCTTGTTTATGCATTTATGCAAGCACTTCATTTATGAAAATACTTCACTTATGTATGTGTTTCATTTAAGCATGTAGGTTCATTAATTAAACTAGTTCATTCATTGAACTTGTCCAATTAATTCTTTAAGTTTGCATAACATTTTTATCATATTTTGATTAATATTTTATGTGTTTTTAGTGTCATTATACGTTGGGATTAAGAAGGAAACAATTGAAGACTTTTCATCTTCTTCAAGGAGACATGTCATCTTTATCACCATTCAAAGAGAGTCTTTTTGAATTCCATGGGGGATGAAGCATTTAGAAGACTTTATTATGCTTTTATTCAGCCAATAAAGTTGAGAAATAAAGAAAGGAAGTGGAAGAGACGCATACACTTAGATGCAAACATGGCAGATTCATTCCAAGTCATCTACATGCACTTTTAAGAGCCAAGCAAGTGGAATATCAAAGGATGCATCACTTGGACGTGTATAAGTCTTCATTCAAGCCTTATTATGTCCAAATTCATTCTAAATTACACAAATGGCCAGCCACACTTGATAGGGTTGAAGACAAACCATTGAATGTCATAAATTGGAGCCTTAATGCATTGTTTTGTCCATTCAAATTCTAGGCTACCATGTACTATAAATAGGATGCTCATTTGCCTTTGTAAGGGACCTTTTTTTTGATGAAAATATATGAGAGTGTTCTCCTCATTGTTCTTTAAGAACTTTATCGGCTTTCAAGCTAATCTTGTGGCAAATTTCCCCTTTTCATTCCATTCTATTTATAGCGCTGGTTCCTAGCTTTCTAGCTAGCGGGTCACGTTCCACTCTTCCACCATCACTTCCATTTGATTATATTGTTGGTTCTTAGCTCAATTATAGCTAAAGGGTCACAATCCAACCTTCTTCCATCATTTCACAAAGGGTAAGAACGTGTAAGGTTTGGGTCAACATTCACTATCTTGTTGGTTCTTCCTTGTTCCACACTGATTCTATTCCATATATCCATATCAACTTCTATCCATTTCCCCCTTACATTTATCTTTCAAACCATAATCACCAACCATTCCATCACCTATTACAACAACAATTTTCACCATCTTCATTCCATATACATCACTTCCACACTTAAGCTTCAAGTTTGCAACTTCATACTAGAATCACGATCGGGCAACATCACATACGAATTCGGTCATCACGCAACCGGATACGTATCAATACTTGTTTTTGACGGTCAACTTGTTCAGCTGACGATAATCGATGCACATTCTCATCGTGCCATCTTTCTTTTTCACAAACAAGACCGGTGCACCCTAAGGTGACACACTAGACCGAATGAAGCCACGGTCAAGCAACTCCTGAAGTTGCGTCTTCAACTCCTTCAACTCTTTGGGTGTCATGCGATAAGGAGCAATGGACACCGGAGTTGTGTTCTCATACAGCTCAATCCCAAACTCCACCTCCCGACTAGGCGGCAATCTAGGTAATTCCTTCAGAAACACTCTAGGGAACTCACGCACAGTTCTTATATCCTGAACGCGCACCTCTTTCGAACTAGGATTCATAACAAAGGCTAGGTAAGCCTCACAACCTTGCCGCTACATCCGGCTTGCTTCCAATGTAGACACCACATTGGCAAGAAACTTCACATTCTCACCCACAACCACCACCTCATAATCATCCACAAGTTTCAATGAAACTCGCTTGCTTTCAAAATCCACAATGACTCTATGCTCAACAAGCCAATCCATGCCAAGAGTCACATCAAAACCATAGAATGGCAATTCCATGAGATCAACAAGAAAAACATGATTTTGCACCTTCAAGGGACATCTCCTATACAACTTTCTTGTTACAACTGTCTCACCAAAAGAACTAGTCACACGCATACCCACATCCAAAGACTCAATAGGTAAACCAAGCATTTGAGCATGTTCACGCAATATGTACGAGTGTGTAGATCCAGAATCAATCAAAGAAAGTAATGACAAGGATTGCAAAGTAAAGGTACCTGCGATCACATATGTATCATTCCTTCCCTCACGATGGGCATAGATTCGAGCTTGACTGCCAACCTCAGGTTGAACATCCACAACATGTGCTACGTTCTTTCCACCATCATCCCTATGCTAGAAATTACCACGACCTCTCTGTGGATCAGCTGCTCTCACCGAATCATGTCCCTCTCTCAGCGGTTGTGGACAATCTTTCTTCAAATGCCCTCGGTTTCCACAATTCCAGCATGTCCCAAGGTTACCCCAACACTCACCATCATGTCTTCTACCACAACGATTACACTCATGAGTCCTTAGGAAAGCATTAGGTCCTTGTTGACCTCTACCAGGGTTACCACCCCCACGCCTTGCATCATAGTGCAGCTTCCTATCCTTCTATCTCTTGTTGCGATCTCTACCAAAATCGTGTTCCGCGGCTCGCTTTCTCGAGCTAGAGCCACCAGCTCGACTTTCCAAACCAAGATTTGATTCAATGTCCTTGGCTCTTGTGACCAAGACATCGAAATCAGTGTAATCAGGTGCAAGCATATAGCTCTTGGCATCTGCTACCAATCCATAACAGAATTGTTCGCACCTCTCCCACTCATTAGGAATTAGCTCAGGTGCATACTGGCTAAGGCAAACAAACTGAATCTCATATTCAGCTACAGACATGTTCCCTTGCATGAGAGACAAAAACTCTCTCTTCTTTTCATCAAGGTAACGCACTCCCAGGTACTTCCGCTTGAACGCATTCAAGAAGAACGTCCAAGTCACCTCATCATCCTCCATCCCGGAGATAGTGGTCGTCCACCAAGTATAAGCATCACCATGTAGTAGTGACACAATACAACCCAGCTTCTGCACATTGTTGCAGTTCAACTGACCGAGAATCCTCTTGGTGCTCTCCAACCAAGACTCAGATCCTTCCAGAGATAAGCCTCTGAACTCAGTCCCTCCTAGACTGCGGAGACGCTCCAAAGGCAACCTCACATTAGCACCATCCTGAGGTGCAGCTCCATGAGCCCCAGCCACTGCTGCCTGGAATGCTCCAGCAATAGCTTGTATCAACATGGTCATGTCAGTAGTAGCTTGCCCCTGCACACACTCGGGTCCAGCAACCCCAGCACCAGCACCAGCATTACCAGCCCCAGCTCCACCACCATGGGGTGGTCCACCAGGGGGAGGAGGAGGTAAACCCTCAGCATTCTCCGCATTCTCATTATCAGCCATAGATCTAGTATTGATTCTCATCTCTCTACGTGGCCCCACTATAAAACCAATGCACTGACAAAAATGCAATAAATATAATTAGGCATAATAAGGTAAGTAATCCAAGTTCTCAAGCTCATTTTCGAAAACAATTCTTCTCATTAGTTCTGATATGGCAACGGGATCCCCAACCACACTCCAAACATAGCATAGCATCACAAAATCATCTCAACTTAATCATACATCATTGTTCATACATCAAACTTTCACTGAAAAGACACAATCATGCATAAACACATACAACAACCACATACCAAACCCTAATTATTCGATAACCTTGCTCTGATACCAACAAATGTAACCCTCTTAGCCCGGCCTAGGTGTTTGACCCGAACTACGAAGATTACACAGGGAAAACCAAAGTCAACCCGAAAGTCAACCTTGATTCACGACCCTTTTTATTTTTGATCTTGTCTAAATGCACAATAAGCCTATGTGAAAACTCACGAGACATGGTAGAAAAAGGCACAGCAATCGGAACGCATTTAGGGACTCAATTGCACTTTAAATAAGATTATGGACCAAATTGTAATTTTTGTAAATTATAGGGACTTCACTGATTTTAGGATTATCAATATGAAATTAATCATGTTACATACTTCTCTACCGAGTTTCAGCATAAATAGGTATTCCAAGCTCAAGCAATTGCATCCACAACATTTAGGACTAAAATGTAAAGCATGAAGACTCAAAGCAATTCAAATCTGCATCCAATGGTCAACTGTATCGAAACGGCTACCCACCGTACCGAAACACATGTATCGAAACGGTGTTGGCCGTTTCGATACGCGAGTATGTTCCGAGACCAGTACCGAAACAGGGCACTCTAGTAGCTAAACTGTTTCGAAACAGTCTCAATCGTTTCGAAACACTAAGACCATTACAGGCCCCCGTTTCGAAACACTTGAGGGTGTTTCGATACACCTTGCCCATAAACAGTAGATATAGTTGGTTTTACATCCTTTAACCCTTTCCAACATGCCTCAAAGATTCCCAAATCATACCAGCAAACCATTTTACACATAAAGAACATATTTAGGACTTCCTAGCACGAGCATGGCATCAAACAGAAAATCACATAGTCTAAAGGCATGCTCCCTAATCTCAAAACCAATATAAGCAATCCAACCTCAAACAAAACATTTAGGGCCACTTACAACCCAAAAATGCCAACATAAACATGCCACAAACTTAGGGAGTTCAAACATATCTCCCAAATACAACATTGGTTTCCCATTGCAATTATATCAAAACTAAAGTGTATGAAAACTTCACCATACGTGAGCTTGTACTTCCTTGGATGATCTTGTCCTCTTTGATGCCCGGAAACACCTCAATTATCTGCATTATTGGTAAAAGAGAGCGTAAGCACAAATGCTTAGTGAGGCATGCTCTAAGGAAACCGACACAATAATGCATAACTTGAAAAAACTTTCTCAAAAGCTTTTTAACAACATGCTCATTCTATCTCATGCTTGAAAACCATTCAAAGCAACTTCTCATTGAAAACACATGTACCTTCATTCTATCTCGTGCATTTAAACCAATAGGGGAAATCAATAAAGATGGTGAGTTAGGGAGCCTAGTGTAGACTAATGATGTAGTAAAATTAATAATAACGTAATACATACAAAAACAGTACAACAATCATATGGTATGCATAACAATCATAGCAGTAGGTTTCTAGGCATAACAATTATAGTAGTAGGTTTCTAGTCAACAGAAAAATGTTAGGCCTTTTTGAGCTAGTAAGTCTAACTACTCATTCCACTGTTAAATGTGTGCATTCGATCAAGTCGAGTTAAAAATATTTAGTTAGTCGAATTGATGAGTCTTATTTAGTTTAAATTTTATTTGAATATTTTAGTCTCTCACACACACACACATGCACACACATAAGTGTGCATTCGATCAAGTCGAGTTAAAAAATTTAGTTAGTCGAATTGATGAGTCTTATTTAGTTTAAATTTTATTTGAATATTTTGGTCACACACATGTGCACGCACGCACACATGTACGCACGCGCGCGCGCACACATACACACATATTAAGGGTTCGTTTGATTCTAGATAATGGAGCCCATTTTTATTTTCATTTTCTTGAAAAATAGAAAACGATGAAGAAAAACGTGTTTGGTTGTGAAAATAGAAAGTAATTTTTGGAAAATGAAAACAAAAATGAGAGAAATTTTGAAAACATAAAAAGTGTTGTGAATGAAGTAACGAAGAACAACGAACAAGAATAAAAGAACAAAGAGAAGAGAGAAAGAGGTTGATTTGTATTATTCTCAATATAGACTTGTGTACAATGCTTTCAACAAATCATCTAGTTATAGGCATAATAAGCACATAATAAATTAAACTCTAATTAAATGAAGATAATATTTCTAATGTTAAAGTAAATCAAATCTCTTTGATGAAGTTCTTATCATGATAACCATTCATATTGATAAATATTCATAACACTCATCCTTGGATATCTATGAAAATAATGCGCCTCATTAAAACCTTACTAGGATAAAAACCCAATGGGAAAAAATCTTTAATGAAGGAAAAAGAGTAACACATCTTTGGTACACATAACATGTTGTCTCATTAAAAACCTTACCAGGAAAACCCATTGGGACAAAACTTCAGTTAAGGAGAAAAGTGCAACTCGTATTTACTCTCCCTCATGAAAACATCACATAAGATCTTTGAATCTTCGTAATTCAATCTTGAATACTATTTTTCTAAAGACAGTGAGGAATGAAACTTTAGAGTAATATGTTTCATTTTGTCATCTTTGATGTATCCACCTTTCGGTTGAGATATACATTTTGAATTATCTCTGCATAAGATAGCTTTGCTTTCTATCTTGTGAAAGTAAATCAAATATCTTCTAGATCTGTTGGGTCAATGGTCTTAACCAAACATATTCTTGGCTTGTCTTGTGTATAATACTTACATGCTTTGAAGAGAAATCAAATTTAAAATGATCTTGTTGCTCTTGGATAGTATTTTTTTTTAGAGAAACTAAAATTTGGTGCTTTTGGACCAACTAAGATATGGTGCTTCCAGACCAAGAAAAGATATAATTATCTTTATTAACATCCAACAATCTTACAATTATTGAGGTAGTCAATGTATATGCTTTATTCATTGTAACACCCTCTACCCGGTCTAGAAGTAAACCGGTTCAAAAGTGTTACAGGAAAAATAACAGAAAATCAGAACAATCGGTTGTTCAGACGAATCAAAATAATACCTTAATCCAGCAACTTGTATTCCAAGACAAACAAAACATTTTAACCTTTAGAGCGTAGAAGATTCTAATTAATATTTTTAAATTTTAGCCATTAGGGACCATTTCATAAAATTATCGAAGTTTAGTGACTAGAACGTAAATAATCATAATTAAGGAACTTATCATAATTTATAATTTATACATGTCAACATAAAGTAGACACTCGCTTCTTGTCATGCATGTTACACAAATAATCATGCTTAAGGGTCAATTTGCAATGAATTTTAAAGTTTAGAGACTAAAACATAAATAATTCAAAATTCCAATATTAAACAGAATTGCCCCCCTTAACATTTTTTATTGAGCTTAGCATTATTGCCTTAAAATCAGATTAATTTATGACCTAAAGATCTTAATTCCTAATGATGGACAAAAATAGAGTTTCTCATAATTCAAGGTGTCTTTTTTACAATTAATGGCATACTTAAGAAACTCATGTCTAAATACCATTACTGGCCAAATTTTATAAGATTCAGACACTTACAAGTCATTCAATTGGTTTATATTTCATTTGGGACTAAAATGCGTAGATTCAGAAATTGCAACTGTTTATATATCTGAATTAACTGCCATCAATACCGGTACTCAAAGGGTCTGTATCCATATATTTATGCCGATACGCAAAGGTACCGTACCAGTACGTCATACATAAATAAATTTCAGTAATTATTTTTTGTACCGGTACGGTCGATTGTACCGATATGCTTTATGCTAATTTGTCATTTTTGGCCTTGCCGTACCGGTATGCACAAAATAAGGTACCGGTACGCCCTGCACCTGATTGCATATCTGAGTTCTAAGTCCAGCTTTTATGCAATTAAAAACAGGTTTAAACCTTCCTGGTCATATTTCTATAGTATCGCAGCTGTCTAAAATGGCTAATTATGCATCACAAATTTGATTTATTCAAATTATCATTCAATAGAATCAGGATCCAAGTTAAAGCCAATGATCTCACTCTTCCAATAAATTCATTTATACTGTAGTTTTCCAAACTATTCGTATCTTCACCTTATTATACATACGAGCATATCACACATCCTTTCAAAATATCATAAACTTGACACTAGACAAGAACATAACCAATCTATTATATGTGGTCCATTTTATTCTCATACGTTTCACAACTTATCATATTACACATACCTAATATCTCGAAGTTACGGGACATTCGATCTTTCTCTTTTCTATGTCCTCCAAAACTGGCATCTCTTCCTCTATTGCTCGATCTAACAAGAAATTGAATAAGAAATTCATTAAAATCAACTCTAACAACAAGCATAGCTAGCAATTATTTCCTTAAAGCATTCGGCAAATTCCCTTAATCTGCCCTTCCTCTGGTTTTCGAATATTGCAGAGTCACTTAATTCACAATTTCCATTACACGCTCCCGTTTTCTATTTCACATTCTTTTATTCAATTCCTGCTATTTTAACCATTCGAATATGAACAAGATTCCAATTCGGTGAATATACTTGTCTTTAAATTACAATCCATCATAGGTATTACTTAACTAAATCCTTGTACAACCTCTCCCTATAATTTCACTTATCCAAAAACTTAGCCGAATGATATGAGTTTAACGGTCCCAATATATAAACCGAACAAGATTGCAAATGATGAATCAAGTCATAACTTACCGTAATTTGGCTTGGGAATTAATAGAATATCTCAATTTGATGGGTAATTTGCCAAGAGGAAATCAAGGTTCTTGAATTCCATGTCCATGGTGATTTCGGTGCTAAGGAGGAAGACACCATCCACTGTTTTTTTTTATCATTTTCTTAAACTAATTTTAATATGGGTTAACTACTGGAATAATCACTTATATTTCCTCCTAGTATAGATTTGGTCACTGGTTTTAAAAAACGACCAGTAAGGTCACTTAAGTTTTCGAGGCGTAAATTTTGTCACTCAGCGGTTTGTTGCCATTAAATATTGACGGCTTGCTGATCTGGCAGCGAAAAATAAGGGTAAACTACTGCAATGGCCACTAAAGTTTATCTCATGTATATTTCTGCTCCCTAATTTTAAAATTAAACATTACGGTCACTACTGAAAAGATTTCTTTATAACTTCACCCTTGGATTTTTAAAAATTCATTTTTCAACCCTAAAACTTTACAATCAATTAGTACAATAATATTATAAAGGTTTAAATGAAAAATAGGTGCCCAAAGTATACCCTTTGTAAATTTTAGTTGCCCAAATTGCTCATATTTAATAACTAAACTTTCAAATTGCTCATATTTTTTCCCTCTGAATTATTTTATTATTATTATTATTTTTTTATTATTATTATTATTATTATTATTATTACATGACATGACATTTTTTATTATTGTTAAATTAAAAATAATTTACAAATAAAATAAAATTATTTTTATTATTATTAAATTTAAAATATTTAAAAATATTACTTTTTAAAATAATTTAGGTGTCTAAAGTATTTTTTGTAAATATAGGTGCCCAAAGTTTCCATAGTTAAAATTTTAGGTGTCTAGCTATTAAATGGGTGTTTAAAAAATTGTCAACCAATCGATGCTTGACACGTGACACTAATTTTATTTTTTAATGAAAAATACTCAAATTTTTCAATTTTTTATAAAATCTCAAAATTTTACAAGCTTCACAAAACAATCCCTAAATCCCTAAAAATTCCCAAACTTTAGTCGTTTATTGTCGCCACTTCCGCCGTCGGTCGTCGTCGTTGACCATACCCACTTGGTCGTCGGATTAAGGCGACCATTTCCCCTAACACGGCATCACCGGAATCTCCCAACGGCATGCAGCCGAACTTCAATTTTTTGTTCGACTGCACATCGTTGGACGTTTCCGGCGACGCCGTGTTAGGGGAAATGATCACCTTGGTCCGACGACCAAGTGGGTGTGGTCAACGACGGCGACCGACGGCGGAAGCGGTGGCAATCGACGGCGAAAGTTTAGGAATTTTAGGGATTTAGGGAGTGTTTTGTGAAGCTTGTAAATTTTTGAGATTTTATAAAAATTTGAAAAAACTGAGTATTTTCCGTTAAATAATTTAAAAAAATAAAATCAATGTCACGTGTCAAGTACCAATTAGTTGACAATCTTTTTAACACTCATTTAACAGCCGAGCACATAATGTTGTAACTATCGAAACTTTGGGCACCTATTTTAGCAAAAAAAAAATACTTTAGACACCTAAATTATTTTAAGAAGTAATATTTTTTAAAAATATTTTTAATTTAATAATAATAATAATGATTTTATTTTATTTTTAAATTATTTTTAATTTAACATTTATAAAAAATGACATGTCATATTATAATGATAATAAAATAATCTATAGTGAAAATATATGAGCAATTTGAAAGTTTAGTTATTAAATAGGAGTAATTTGGGCACCTAAAATTTAAAAAGGGTATACTTTGTGCAACTATTTTTCATTTAAGCCTTTATAATATTACTGTACAAATTGATTATAAAGTGTTAGGGTTGAAATTGAATTTTTAAAAATTCAGGGGTGAAATTATAAAGAAACATTTTCAGTAGTGACCATAATGTTTATTTTTTAAAACTGGGGAGCAGAAATGTACATGGGATAAACTTTAGTGGCGATTGCAGTATGTTGAGTTGATCACACAATTGCAAATGGCCAAGAGGGTATGAATTGGCGACAAAAATTTTGGTGGGTGAAAATATGGAGAAAAAAATGTGACACAAAGCAAATAGAGTGGTTCAAGTTCTCCAAACGAACTCTACATCCACTCACTTTTACAAGAGAAGTATTTGGTAAACTCTAAAAGTTCCTCTCAAAGGATGATTGTTTACCCAGTTACAATTTCATACTCCCCAAACACACAATAAAATATTACAATGAGAATACAAGAGTTGGGTACAAGAATTTGACTCTAAAGGTGCAAAGTTTGGATTTGAGTGCTTTGATGTTGATTGTAGGTTCAATAGTTGTTTCTTGTTCAATTGAGACTTTTTTTTATACCTTTGCATTGAATTCTAGCCGTTTGGGTAGTCGAGATCATCAATAGAGCAGTTGGGATGCAATTTCCTGCTATAATAGCAGCTCTGTTGCCTAGTGTATCGGTACGACTAAGGGGCGTATCAGTACCTGTATCAAAGAGGAAAGAGTCGTTGTGACTGAAAACATCGCGTATCGATACGCTTAGAAGGCGTACCGGTATGGTTTTTAAGGTGCGGATCGATACGGCATGGCGTATCGATACGTAATTTACTCACTGGAATCCCAATTTTGGTTTTGATAAAGAGCGTATCGATAGGGCTACTTAGTGTATCGGTTCGATATAACGGTCATTTAAATTTTGGGATACCAACTAACTGACAAAACAACGATCGAAACTTAAATGCAAAGATAAGCAAATTGTATCGATACGGTTGCAAAGCGTATTGGTACGGTATCATTTAAAGAGCTGCCCAGAAGAATATCGTATCGATACGGGGTAATACTGTATCGGTACGCTATGGGTCTATTAAAATTCTAGTGGCTAAAAATTGTATCGATACACCTAGGGGTATCGATACGCCTTGGGATTTTGCTAATGTTTGGCTTGAAAATACATAAATAGACAGTAGATTTTGAACATTTATGATAGTTTTGTCTTGAAGTATAGTTTGGTTCAAAAAGACATGTCAATAGTGAGACTTTGAAGAGTACTTAAAAATTTATTATTTTGCAAATTAGTGCATAAGTTTAGGTGTTATATCAAAATCAATTTTGGTTTCACAATCTCCCCTTTTTGATATAACAAAACCACATATAAATTTTTAAGTTTTTGAAAAGCTTTCTCCCCCTCTCATTTAAGATGGATTTTCAAAAACAATTTTAAGTTTTCAAAAAAGAAATTTGCTCTATAATCCTTCTCCCCCTTTTTGTTAGATCAAACATAAGCACAAGGATAACAGCAACAATAATATGATAAACTTCAAAGCAAACTACAAATTAAAAGCAACATAATAGTTCAAAGAAAACTTCAAAAGGAAAGGCAACATAATAATCCAAACTTAGATCCTTAAACACAAATAAAAGGCATAAAGTACTAAACATATGTGCAAAAGCTAAAGAAGCTAAATAACATGAGGTGATATGCAAAAAGCTACTCGTCCGCATCATTATCATCTTCTTCGTCATCTTCGTCCTCATCGTCTCGAGTAGGTTGATTCCTCCTATTTTGGTTAAGCCAAGCACCATGGAAGGCGGTGAGAGAGACATCCATGGAATTTTGTTGAGGAGCGATGGCTTTCATTTGATCCTCCAACGATGTGAAACGAGTGTCAAAGCCCTTGACTTGATCTTCAAAAAAAGTGAACCAAGTGCCAATACCTTTAACTTGATCTTCCAAGGATGTGAATCGAGTGTCAATGGCGGCAAACCCGGCTTCCATGTTTGTGAACTTCTCATTGAGGAAAGTCATTAGGTTGTCTATGGAGGAAGACACAACCGGAGCTCGTTGAGAGCTTGAAGGAGCATGTGAAGCATCTTGTTGAGGAGCATGAGGGACACGAACCCATTCATTGTTAACATAGGAAAAATGAGCACGAGATAGGGAATGCTCATCGATAGGTTGCCCAAGGGGTTCGGGAAAATCATGTGAACAATCAATCTCAAGGGAATGGAATAGGTAACTCAACGCCGTAGAATAGTAAAAGGATTTGACTTGGTCGGTGTGACGGTGTTGGACTAGATAGACAAGGTTGCCAAACATAATTTGACAAAGGTTTGGACGGTGACCCTCCCTAAAGCACCTAAGCCAAAAATCATCGACTTAACGAATTGTGGAAAATTTCCCTCCCGATGGACGCAAAAACCAAGTAATGATAAGATGAAGAATACGGTCATGAGCATTTAAGACTTTGATGGAGCATAAAGGACCTTGACCTAAGGACTTCTCATCATCAATTCCTACGTTTTCAAAACCAAAAGCATTGCAAAGTACATTTTGATCAATTTTAAAGGTTTTGCCCATTACATGTGACTCAATTGCAATAACATGTTCTCTAGCCTCATCATGAATACGTATAGCCTTGGAAAAGAAGATGATGACTAAGTTCCTATATTGAATGGGAGGAAGATTAAAAAAGTTGATAAATTTCCATTGCCTAATCAAAGGGAGGTATTGAAATTTAAAACAGGCAGAGTTTAAAAACGGTAAAGACACAATACGTTCTTCCTTAAGAGTGAAACCTTGAAAGAGTTTGTAACGAGACATATCTGATGGTTCGGGAAAACTACATTGGAGAATATAAGGGAGTTTTGGTCTAGGGTTAACCTTTTCATCCTCAATATGATCGGTAGTGGCAAGGTGACGTCTAGCTCTCTTTTTCGGTGCCATAACCCTGAAAACACATCAAAACAATTCGAATATATATGCAATTAGCATCTGATCCAAACCAATAAATCCTAATAATTCAAGGTAATTTTAAAAAACATTGTTGTTGTTAAAAATATATATACATATGCTAGATAGAGTTTAAAAAAATTAAAAGAAAAACAGGAAAAAAATACGATGAGAAGATATATTCGAATGAAAAAAAATTGATTTTAAAAAATTTGGTAAAAAGTTTGAAACCCATGTAATAAAAAGATGTTTTATACAAAAACTAAGTTGAAACAATTATAAAAATCAAACGAAAATAAAAGAAAATAAAAGAGAAAAGTTTTATAACTTGAATTTTAGATTGTATGAATGTGTTGATGTGAATTGTAACACCCCAATTTTGGGCTTGGAAGGTTAGGGTCTGAACCGGACCGGTCTGATTTTCGGTTCGAATATAAAAGGAGGTTTTAGGGAAAGCCTAGTTCGGGATGCTTTAAAAATATTGAAAAATATCTAAAACTCCTCTTTTAATATATATAAGAGAGTGGTGAAATCAATTTTACAAAATAAGGTTTGGAAGTGCGACATTTTGAAATAGTGACTAAAATGCGATTTTTGAAAAGTTCAGTGCTGACTGTTTTGTAAGGATTGAAACTTTGAATCTTTAAGGATCTAATTTACCCAAGGAAGGATTTCTCCAGATTTTCTTAGATTTTAATGATTCATTTAATGTTTAATTAATTAAAGGAAAAGTGGGAAAAAACCAATTTTTAGATTTCATAACTAACTTTTGTTAAAACTTTCTCATCTCATTTTCTCTCAAAATTCCCTCAGCCAAACACATTTCTACAGAAACATTTCTTTTGATTTTCACACCAAATGATGAGGTTTCAATCATCAATTGATTCCTAATCCTTTCTACATCAAATCCTATTGTTTTGCTTATTGGATTTTCAAGGAAATTGTCCCTAATCAAGGAGAAATCTACATTTAGAGGGGAGACATCTTCAGATTCTTGTGGTGTTGATCCGGAGGCTTGAACGACGTTTCGGCAAGCTTGCGAAACATAATTGGTGAGTGGAGTTGGATTTCCAGCTTTGTATCGAATGTTTGAAGGTTTGGGAACTTAGTTTAAGTCTAATCAACTAAACTAAGCTCAAGAGTAAGTTTTCGGGAAAACTCTCTCACTTGGATGAACCATGAGATGGTTGGATGCAATGTATTTAATTTGCATGTTTAGATTATGTTTTGAAAGCATGTTTTAGCATGTTTAATGTTGGTTTTGAAAGCCATGTGTTGAAGGATGCTCAAGGTAAGAGATCCTTGGTTTGATATTGA
Organism: Hibiscus tridactylites; assembly: GCA_958450335.1. Taxonomy (NCBI): domain Eukaryota; kingdom Viridiplantae; phylum Streptophyta; class Magnoliopsida; order Malvales; family Malvaceae; genus Hibiscus; species Hibiscus tridactylites. The sequence goes on along the minus strand of OY288276.1, from coordinate 60,386,373 downwards.
TAAATGTGGTTTTGATGCATAGTGATGCATGATGGTTTAATGGCTTTGATTAATGCTTTAAAACAATGGATTGTTGATGATAAATGATGTATATTGGCAAGTGATGTGTTGGTTTTAAAGTACTTGAATCGGATATAGTTAGCCGGCTATAGGATTTGGTGCACCGTGAATAAAGTCGCATTGGATGTTGAGGGGTTGAAATTGTACCGTAAACTCCATCCAAGTACACTAACGAGATGGTTAAGATCATAATGGTGGTTAAAAGTCCATGTGTGGATCTTGTGTTGTGTGTCCCGTGTTCTCGTTAGTGATGTTATACAACTACCGATGAGTGATGTGGAGGGGTTGTGATTGTACCGTTAAACTCCATCACGGGTGTTGAGGGGTTGTGATTGTACCGGTAAACTCCACCTTGTGTGTTCGGTAGTGTGTATGAAGCGTATGGGACAACGCTTGTAATCCGTGTATCCGATTGTGTTTTGTGTTGTAAATGGTTATGGTTTATCACTTGGAAGCCAATATGACATGTTGATGTTATTGAAGCATGAGATGCTTGTTGTGTATGCATTGTTGCATGAGAAATGTTGTTTATGTGTGAAAAGGCCTTGAAAAAGGTGTTTTATAAATGCATTATTGTGTTGTTTCTTTAGAGCATGCCTCACTAAGCATGTGTGCTTACGCTCTCTCTCTTGAACCAATAATGCAGATAATTGAGGTGTTTGAGGGCAGCAAGGAGGCTAAGAATCCAAGGGAAAGCTAAGCTCATGTATGGTGATGTTTTCACAACATTATTAGTTTTTGATATTTGGCAATGGGAACCTAGGATGTGATTTGGGAGATGTTTTGGACTCCCTAAGTGTGGCATGATGCCTTAAATGTTTTGGATTTGTAAATGGCCATTTTGGTGCTTGTTTTGATGCTTTGATGGTTGTTTGGTGTGGTTATTAGGATGCATGCCTATAGACTTGTGGATTTCCCTAATTGATGCCATGAATGTGTTGTAACGTTGCAATCATGTACCTTATACATAAGATGACTTGTTGGCATGATTAGGAAGTCTTTAGGATGTGTTTGAGTGGTTAAATGTATGTTAAACCAGCAATTTCTGCACTTTCTGGGCAATCCGTATCGGAACGGGCACTAGCGTTTCGAAACGGGGGCCTGTAATGGCCTTCGACAATCGAAACGGGTAGAGGCCGTTCTGAAACGTTTTGGCCACTTCCAGGTCCTGTTTCGATACAGGTCTCGGAACAAACCCGAGTTTCGAAACGGTCAACCTCGTTTCGAAACAGGTGACTGTTGGGCACTGATTTGAATGGTTTGGAGGTTTGTAAACTTTACGTTTTAGTCATGTAATTTGTTTTTGCAATTGCTTGAGTTTGAGATGTCCGTTTGAGGTGAAATTTGACAGGGAAGCATGTAACATGATTAATTAAATGTTGGTAACCTTAAAATCAGTTAAGACCTTCAAATTTCCAGAATTTACATTTTGGTCTTTAATTTTGTGATTCATTCAATTGAGTCCCTTATCATGGTTTGATCGCTGTGCTTTTCACGTATGAGTTTCTCAAGAGCGCGCTTAGGGTTAATGTGCATCTAGACAAGATTAAAAAGAAAAAAGGAGTGTTAATCAAGGTTGACTTTCGAGTTGACTTTGGTTTTCCCCGTGGAATCTTCGTAGTTCGGGTCAACCGTCTAGGCCGGGCTAAGGGGGTTACATGAATGCACTAGATTGTTGACAAAGCTTAGCTTGATGTGGGGATCAAAAACCCTCAATGAATTTTTAAGTTTGATGGAAAAATCTGAAGGATTGAGGGGGTTTTAAAGAGGGGTGCGACTAGGGTTTGAAGAGAAAAAAGAGGGGGTTTTAATTTTTGAAGTGTTTTGTAAAAACAGCCCTAAATAAACCTTCCATCGAGATCGTATCGATACGCTTGTAGAGCATATCGATACGCGTTTGCCCTAATTTTTTTTATTTGATGTTATTATCGTATCGATACGCGGAACTGTATCGATATGTTTTAACCTGAATTACTTCCCTTGACTTATCCGTATCGATACGCGGGATCATATCGATACGCATTTAGCTTTTAAGATTTCCTTTTGATGAACCCGTATCAATATGCTTTAGCCGTATCGATACACCTTTACCAGATAAGGCATTTTTGACAGATTTAAGTTCAAAAACCCAAATTTAAACGTTCGTAAATGCATGTGAATGACATATGAACAAGTTTTAATGGCTAAACTTAATACATTATTCCCATAGCAACATGCATAGAAGCAAAAAAAGCAAATTAACATAAGCATGAATATCAACCAATTTCAAGCAAATTTTTGACAATTTGGGACTTAAGAAGGGTCGAGAAAGGCTAGTTAAACCTAACTCTCTCCTAAGGGTCCAAAAATGCTCTTTATCTAAAGGCTTTGTGAATATATCCGCTAATTGGTTCAAGGTATCAACATACTCTAGAACAACATCATTTTTTAACACATGGTCTCTAATGAAATTGTGAAACAAATATTTTAATTTTGATATAACTAAAAACCTAAGGACTAAATCGAAAAAGTCAAAACAAATTTTAAGTCCTCAAAATATCCCCATATAATTTTAGTATTATGCCCAAGTTAAAAACATACTATTTCAATATTTTTCTAAGTGTTTCAAACCAAAACAGTGTTTTTCAAGTACCCGTTTCGAAACGGCCCTAAGGCGTTTCGAAACATTTTCACCACTGTCGACCACCGTTCCGAAACGTGTATCGAAACACTTAAAACCGTTTCGAAACGGCACAACTCGTTTCGAAACTGTTCTTCATATAGGATTTAAAAAGGGTTAATTTATTTCAAATATTTCAGATTTTAAAATATAAAAGGGGTGTTTCGAAACGGATCAAGCCCGTTCCGAAACGACCCTTTGACAGTAGCCATTCCGTTTCGAAACGGATCAATCCCGTTCCGAAACAAGGGCTAGATTTTATTTTGAATAATATGACTGTTGTATGTTTTAACTGATTTTCTGAAATCCGTTAAGGCGTTTCGAAACGGGCTAAGACCGTTCCGAAACGACCCTTGACAGTGGCAAAATCGTTCCGAAACGGTCCTAAGGCGTTTCGAAACGGGCTCTTAAATGCACCCCAACGGCTCTTTCTATTTTAGTCCGTTCCGAAACAGGTTCCCCGTGTTCCGAAACGGGTTGGTGCAGACTGCATTTATGGTGGCAAGAGAGGGTTCCAACGGCTCCATTTATGTTCCCAACCACCCAAACGGCTAGAAATCAATGAGAAGGTATAAAAGAGACATCCAAAAGCATCAGCAACAATTATTGATCCAAAAGCAAACATCCAAACATCAAATTCAAGCAATTGAGCAAAAATCCCACTTTGTGTAAAAATCCCAATTTGTGTTCTTCATTCATATCTTGTAAAATTGGGTTGAGTGCTTGTATTGGGGCTATCATTTGTATTGAGAGATATTTAATTAGCCTACAAATTTCTTTGTTCTCTTGTGTGAGGGTTGGGTTGATTTTTGGGTAGAAAAATCAACCGAAATTGTAAAGGGTTGCCTCCTTGTCCTAGAAAAGGGGAAGATCAATTTAGTGAAATTGTTGCAAATCCTTAGTGAGACTAAGGTAGTGGATGTAGAGTTCATTTGGAACTTGAACCACTCTAAATCCCTTGTTCATCATTTTTAATTTGCCAATTTCCACTCACAATCCTTTAAAATTCCAATTCACCCCCCTCTTGGTAATTATCGATCTTTCGATCCACTCAACAATTAGTATCAGAGCTTAACTCTTTGAGGATTAACAACCACAAGAGGAGATCCTTGGAAGAGTGTGATCATCAAAATATCTAGAGATGGCTTTAACCTCCGGTTTCGGCATGTACGAGTCACAATCAACCACCAAGCCTCCTTTCTTCAATGGTGACAACTATTCTTTTTGGAAGAATAAAATGAGGCTATTCATCAAGTCAAGTGACTATCTTGTGTGGGATGTCATTGAGGATGGGCCATACATTCCATTGAAGCAAGATGGTGAAGGCAAGATGGTGTTGAAGAAGAAAGCCGAAATGAGTGAAGAGGAGAGAAAGAAGATTCAAGTCAACGATAAAGCTCTCCACATGCTTTTTTGTGCTTTCGGTCCGGACATCTACTCAAAGGTCTCATCCATTGAAAGTGCCAAAGAAGTGTGGGACACACTTGAGACCACTTATGAAGGCACCAATGATGTCAAAGAAACTAATATTGGACTTCTCAATCTTAGTTATGAAAACTTCAAGATGGAGCCCGATGAGACGGTGTCAAAGATGTTTGATCGATTCTCCACAATTGTCAACGGTCTAAAGGGCTATGGAGAGATTATACCGGAAGACAAGCTTGTCCGGAAGCTACTCTATTCACTTCCCGAGTCTTGGGATGGGAAGAGAACCGCTATCATCGAAGCAAAGAACTTGAAGACACTAAAGCTTGATGAGCTTGTGGGTTCTCTCCTTACTCATGAGATCATGAAGCAAGGAAGGGAAGATGAGAAAAAGAAAGAAGAGAAAAGAGTATAGAAGCTTGAGGTTGAGAAGAAGAAGAAGATGGGTATAGCTCTCAAGGCTAAAGCTTCACAACTTGATGAGAGCTCATCTAGTGATGAGGATGAACTTGAAGAATTGGCTATGATAGCCAAACGGTTCTCACGCTTCATGAGGTCCAACCGGGGTAGAAAAATCCAAAGAAAGATGGACTTCAAAGGGAAGAACAAAGAAGAAGGAAAGGATCCCATCATTTGCTATGAGTGCAAACAACCCGGCCACATCCGTTCGGAGTGCCCTCAACTCAAGAAGAAGGGCTTTGAGAAGAAGAAGAAACTCAAAGCCAAGCTTGCTACTTGGAGTGATGAGGAGTCATCGGAGGATGACGAACAAGAAGTGGCTAATCTTTGTCTCATGGCACTTGAGGAAGATTCCTCCTTGGGGGAGCATTGCTTCAAGGCCAAAGCACAAAGTCAAAACTCATGGTACCTTGATAGTGGATGCTCGAGACACATGACCGGAGACAAGAGTCGATTCATGGATTTAAAGCCAAAAAGTGGAGGAGTAGTAACATTTGGTGACAACTCCAAAGGCCACATTAAAGGTATTGGCTCCATAGGTAATCACTCTACCATTCTTATTGAAATTGTCTTATATGTCGATGGTCTTAAACATAATTTATTGAGCATAAGTCAATTATGTGATAAAGGATTTAATGTTTTATTTGATAAAAATGGTTGCAAAATTGTAGACATTAAATCTAATAATATTATGCTCATAGGTCATCGCATAGGAAACATATGCATGGTGCATTTAGATGACATACATACATCTCATGCATGCTTAGTTGCTCAAAATGAAAATGATGCATGGTTGTGGCATAGGAAGCTAGGACATGCTAGCATTAGTGTTTTGGAAAAACTAGTCTCTCTAAATCTAGTTAGAGGTTTGCCCAAAATAAAATTTTCAAATGATAAAATTTGTGATGCATGCTCAAAGGGTAAACAACATAGGTCTTCCTTTAAATCCATTAATGATGTTTCTACTAGTAGATGCTTACAATTAATTCACATGGATTTGTTTGGGCCAATTAGGACTATGAGCTTGGGTGGTAAATCGTATGCTTTTGTGCTAGTTGATGATTTTTCTAGATTTACCTGGGTTCTCTTTTTAAGTACTAAAGATGAGGCTTTGGAAAAATTCATCACATTTTCAAAATTAACCCAAAATGATCTTGAACTTAGAATTTCACATATTAGAAGTGATCATGGAACCGAGTTTCAAAATTTAGGGTTTGAAGAATTTTTGAATGAAAATGGTATTAGCCATAATTTTTCGGCTCCTCGAACTCCTCAACAAAATGGGGTAGTTGAGAGGAAAAATAGAACTTTACAAGAAATGGCTAGAACTATGCTTTGTGAAAATAATTTACCTAAATATTTTTGGGCGGAAGCCACAAACACCGCGTGTTATATTGTAAATCGAGTAATGATTAGGCCAATTTTAAAGAAAACACCTTATGAGATTTTAAAATCTAAAAAGCCTAACATTAGCTATTTTCACCCTTTTGGGTGCAAGTGTTTTGTTTTAAATAATGGAAAAGACAACTTAGGTAAATTTGATGCAAAAAGTGATGAAGCCATTTTTATAGGTTACTCTTTGACCTCTAAAGCCTATCGAGTATTTAACAAAAGAACTTTGGTAGTAGAAGAATCTATTCATGTTGTATTCGATGATAACCTCCTTCCTAGGAAGGATTCTTGTGATGATGATGATGTAGGAATCATAAATGCCCTTGATGGAGGTCAAACTTCAAAGGAGGATGAGATTCCAACAAAGGAAGAGGACTCACAAGATCCACCTCTTGAAGCCTTGAAGGACTTAGCTATTGAGGAAAAGGAAGTGAGCTACCCAAGGGAGTTGAACTATGTCAAAGATGGTGAAATCTTGGGTGATCCATCCAAGGGGGTAACCACTCGTTCTTCTCTTAGATTAATGAACCATGTTGCATTTATCTCATGCATAGAGCCTAAAAACATAAAAGAAGCATTGAAAGATGACTTTTGGATTATGGCTATGCAAGAAGAGTTAAATCAATTTGAGAGAAGTAATGTATGGACATTAGTTGATAGGCCTAGTAATCAATCTACAATAGGAACTAAATGGGTCTTTAGGAACAAACTAGATGAGAGTGGTAACATTGTGAGAAATAAAGCTAGACTTGTAGCACAAGGTTACACTCAAGAAGAGGGAATAGATTTTGATGAAACCTATGCACCCGTAGCTAGAATGGAAGCCATTAGGATGTTGCTTGCATATGCATGTTATCATAATTTCAAGCTTTTTCAAATGGATGTTAAAAGCGCATTTTAAATGGTTTTATAAATGAAGAAGTGTATGTGGAACAACCACCGGGTTTTGAAGATTCAAAATTTCCAAATCATGTTTTCAAACTTACCAAAGCTCTTTATGGTTTAAAACAAGCTCCTAGAGCTTGGTATGAAAGGCTTTCAAATTTTTTGATTGAAAAAGGATTTGAAAAAGGTAAGGTGGACACTACACTTTTCATAAAAATGTATAAAAATGACATCTTAGTAGTTCAAATTTATATTGATGATATAATTTTTGGTTCTACTAATGAATGTCATTGTCAAGAGTTTGCTAAGTTAATGCAAGGTGAATTTGAGATGAGCATGATGGGGGAGCTCTCATTCTTTTTGGGACTTCAAATCAAGCAAAAGAAGGATGGCACCTTCATCAACCAAGCAAAATACATAAAGGATATGCTCAAGAAGTTTGGCTTGGAGAATGCAAAGCCTCAAGCCACTCCTATGAGCTCATCTACAAAGCTTGACAAAGATGAAGGAGGTAAGTGTGTTGACTCTAAGCTTTATCGTTCTATGATTGGATCTTTGCTTTACCTTACCGCAAGTAGACCGGATATCTTGTTTAGTGTTTGCTTGTGTGCTAGGTTTCAAGCTAGTCCTAGAGAGTCTCACCTTATAGCCGTTAAGAGAATCTTTAGATACCTTAGAGACACTCCTTGTTTAGGCCTTTGGTATCCTAGAGACTCTACCTTCAACCTTCATGCTTACTCGGATGCGGATTATGGGGGTTGCAAAATTGATAGGAAAAGTACTTCGGGAACTTGCCAATTCTTAGGTAGTATGCTCATATCTTGGTTCTCTAAGAAACAAAATAGTGTAGCCTTATCTACCACCGAAGCCGAGTACATATCCTTAGGGAGTTGTTGTGCTCAAGTCCTTTGGATGAAGCAACAACTCTTAGATTATGGAATTAAAGTTGGAACCATACCCCTAAAATGTGACAACACTAGTGCTATTTGTTTAACAAAAAATCCCATCCAACACTCTAGAACCAAACATATAGAAATAAGGCATCATTTCATTAGAGATCATGTCCTTAAGGAAGATGTGGTTATAGAGTATGTAGACACCTTGAATCAATTAGCGGACATTTTTACAAAACCCTTAGACAAAGAGCGTTTTTGGTCCCTTAGGAGAGAGTTAGGTCTAGCTAGCTTATCTTGACCTTTTAGGACCTCTTTTGTGCTTAAATATGCTTGATTTTGTGAAATGCCATGTTGATGTGTTTAAACTCCTAATTTCATCCATGCTTATAGTTAGGGGGAGTATGTTTATGCTTAAATATGTTTTGTCTGCTCATTCATGACATTTATGTATGTTAGGCCTCTTAAAATTTCATTTTTATGCATTTTTAGAGCCTCATCTGCACTTCCAGGCCCAGGTGTATCGAAACGGGTGAACCTGTTTCGATACGGATACCTTAAATCCAGCTCTGAGAGAAGGGCATTTCAAAACGCCTCAAAAGCGTTCCGAAACGTTTTTGATTCTGCCAAGGGGTGTATCGGAACGTGTTCCGATACGGGTCAAAGGGGTTTCGATACAGTCAACACCGTATCGAAACGCTATGTTTATGATCTTAAATCGGTCAAAACCCTAGCCGCCCCGTTCCGAAACGGTCTTGATCGTTCCGAAACGGCATCGCGGACTACTTTAAATTGGGGCTTTTAATGATAAAGTTTACTTTCTATAAAACTCTAAAACCCTCTCTATAAATACCCTCTCAAACTCTTTGATTTTCACAAAATTTTGAGGGGTTTTTTCTCTACAACTCAAGTCTAAGCAAGTTTCATCAATCTTGTGCAAGGATTTTTCTCAAATCATCCAAAATCCCAAACTAAGGTAATTTTTCTACTTTTCTTTTTTCTTTCAATTTATGTTCGAATCTTAGGTTAGAAAATTTTATTTTTGTATAAATTATATGTTTTTGTTGTGGGTTTTCAAAATCTTGTAAAAAAAAATTTCAAATCTCAAAATTTTTGATTCGAATATAAAATTTTTCAATCGTATTTTTTTAACTGTTTTTTATTTTTTTTAATTTTGTTTTCAAAAACCTAAGTGGGATTTATTATTGGATTGATTTTAAAAATCAATGCATACACTTAATTTTAAACCACTTGCTTAATGTTTTTAGATGGCGGATCAATCGAACAAAAAGCGCAAGGCCGTTCAATCCGGTGATTCGAGCATTCGTCCCAATATTACGATGCTTTTTCAGAAATCTCTTAAAACTCTGGAGGCACGTGCTCGTTTCTCGTACGTCAAGGATTTTGCAATTTGAAAGGAACGTGTCATTGATCTTGAGTTCCTCAATTCCGAGCGATTCCTCTTCCGTTATCTCGCTCGTTTGGATGAGTGGAATCTCATGCATCTCTTGAGCCTTCCGGATGTTCGCTACAAAAACATGGTACTCATCTTTTACTCTAATGCTCCTTTTCTTTATGATGAGACCAAAACCGAGATTATAGGAATTGAGTCATCCTTATTGGGCAAAAAGTTTGTTATTAATGTTGCTCTTTTGGAGTCTGCTCTTAAACTTAAGGATGAGGGTCTTGAGGATGAACGCCACTTTGGAAATTTTACCGGCAAAGCACTTTTCTTGGATGTCCATGATCGAGTTCTTCACTTGATGGTATCGTGGTTCATTCGACCTTCCGGAGGTAAATACTCCCACATCCTTCAAACCGATCATTTTTGGCTAGAGTGTTTCCGCAAGGGTGAGCACCCAAATGTGCCTAAGATTATTTTTGCCGAGATAGTCAATAATATTAAGCTTATTGACACAAATGAGTTGAAGTCCTTCACTTATGGCATAGTCTTGAGCGCCTTATTTCATGATCTTGGCATCGATTGTTCTTATGACTCTCCGGAACCTCGCAAGACCAAAATTGGTGAGTCATCCCTTCGCAAATCCGGGTTCCAATATGTGAATGGTATTTGGGAAAGAGTTGATAGAGAAGCGGATCCTCCTCTCGTTGCTCCTCCACCGCAAGTTCAAGCCGCAAACAATGATGCCCTCACGGCTTTCCTTACCGAGCGATTCAATGCTTTGGACTCTCGGTTCGATGCTTTGGACACTCGCCTTACTTCGGGCTTTGAATCTATGGGCAATCGGTTGAAGAATGTCGAGGATCGTCTTCATTCTCTTGAGACTTCTCATTCCAACTTGGACCTATCCTTCTCCACGCTTTATGGGCAATGGACGAAGTTTCACCGTTCTCAAGCCAAGAGCGATGATGATACTTCGGATGATGAGGACGAGGCTTAGGATTTTTATCTCATATCATATCATATTATCTATGCATTTTAGGATTAAGGTTGCATATTAATGCTTTCTCATGTTTTAGGAACCTATGCTATTTGGCTTTTTATTTGGGATTTTATTGTTTGAATTATGTTTGAACTAAATGTTTGAATTATGTTTTGGATATTTTGATTATGAATTTATAATATGGTTGCTTATTATTGCTTATTGGTACTAATCTTTTATCTTCTCTATGAGCTTTTATTGTTCTTTTTGATCTAACAAAAAGGGGGAGAAGAAATTTAAGAGCCACACTTTAAACTAAAATTTGTTTTTAAATCTTAAAAGGTTTTAAAGGTTTACTTGGATTTCAAATCAATTTTTTTCTAAACTTTAAAAAGAACCTATCTTAAATTAAGGGGGAGTTAGAATATTTTCAAAACTTTCAAAATTCCAAAAATTCTAACTTTGGTTTTGTTATATCAAAAAGGGGGAGATTGTGAAACAAATATTTTAATTTTGATATAACTAAAAACCTAAGGACTAAATCGAAAAAGTCAAAACGAATTTTAAGTCCTCAAAATATCCCCATATAATTTTGATATAACGGCCCTAAGGCGTTTCGAAACATTTTCACCACTGTCGACCACCGTTCCGAAACGTGTATCGAAACACTTAAAACCGTTTCGAAACGGCACAACTCGTTTCGAAACTGTTCTTCATATAGGATTTAAAAAGGGTTAATTTATTTCAAATATTTCAGATTTTTAAATATAAAAGGGGTGTTTCGAAACGGATCAAGCCCGTTCCGAAACGACCCTTTGACAGTAGCCATTCCGTTTCGAAACGGATCAATCCCGTTGCGAAACAAGTGCTAGATTTTATTTTGAATAATATGACCGTTGTATGTTTTAACTGATTTTCTAAAATACGTTAAGGCGTTTCGAAACGGGCTAAGACCGTTCTGAAACGACCCTTGACAGTGGCAAAATCGTTCCGAAACGGCCCTAAGGCGTTTCGAAACGGGCTCTTAAATGCACCCCAACGGCTCTTTCTATTTTAGTCCGTTCCGAAACAGGTTCCCCGTGTTCCGAAACGGGTTGGTGCAGACTGCATTTATGGTGGCAAGAGAGGGTTCCAACGGCTCCATTTATGTTCCCAACCACCCCAACGGCTAGAAATCAATGAGAAGGTATAAAAGAGACATCCAAAAGCATCAGCAACAATTATTGATCCAAAAGCAAACATCCAAACATCAAATTCAAGCAATTGAGCAAAAATCCCACTTTGTGTAAAAATCCCAATTTGTGTTCTTCATTCATATCTTGTAAAATTGGGTTGAGTGCTTGTATTGGGGCTATCATTTGTATTGAGAGATATTTAATTAGCCTGCAAATTTCTTTGTTCTCTTGTGTGAGGGTTGGGTTGATTTTTGGGTAGAAAAATCAACCGAAATTGTAAAGGGTTGCCTCCTTGTCCTAGAAAAGGAGAAGATCAATTTAGTGAAATTGTTGCAAATCCTTAGTGAGACTAAGGTAGTGGATGTAGAGTTCATTTGGAACTTGATCCACTCTAAATCCCTTGTTCATCATTTTTAATTTGCCAATTTCCACTCACAATCCTTTAAAATTCCAATTCACCCCCCTCTTGGTAATTATCGATCTTTCGATCCACTCAACAGAAATGATGTCTAATTTCTATGTGTTTTGTTCTAGAGTGTTGGATAAGATTCTTAGTGAGACAAATGGCACTAGTGTTGTAACACTTAAGGGGTGTAGTTTCTACTTCAACACCATAATCTAAGAGTTGTTGTTTCATCCAAAGGACTTGGGCACAACAACTCCCTAAGGATATGTACTCCGCTTCGGTAGTAGATAAGGCTATGCTATTTTGTTTCTTATAGAACCAAGATACAGGCATACCACCTAAGAATTGGCATGTTCCGAAGGTACTTTTCCTATCTATCTTACACCCCCCATAATCCGCATCCGAATAAGCATGAAGGCTAAAGGAAGAATCTCTTGGATACCAAAGGCCTAAGTTAGGTGTGTCTCTAAGATATCTAAAAATTCTCTTAATGGCAACTAAGCGTGATTCTCTAGGACTAGCTTGAAACCTAGCACACAAGCAAACACTAAACATGATATCTGGTCTACTTGTGGTAAGGTAAAGCAAAGAACTTATCATGGATCTATAAAGCTTAGAATCAACACACTTACCTCCTTCATCTTTGTCAAGCTTTATGGAAGAGCTCATAGGTGTGACTTGAGGCTTTACATTCTCCAAGCCAAACTTTTTGAGCATATCTTTCACGTACTTAGCTTGATTTATGAAAGTGCCATATTTCCTTTGTTTGATTTGGAGTCCCAAAAAGAAGGAGAGCTCCCCCATCATGCTCATCTCGAACTCACCTTGCATTAGCTTAGAAAATTCTTTGCAATAACATTCATTAGTAGAACCAAAAATGATATCATCAACATAGATTTGTACTACTAAGATGTCATTATTATATCTTTTTTATGAAAAGTGTAGTGTCCATCTTACCTTTTCCAAAACTCTTTTCAATTAAAAAGTTTGAAAGTCTTTCATACCAAGCTCTAGGAGCTTGTTTTAAACCATAAAGAGCTTTAGTTAGTTTGAACACATGATTTGGAAATTTTGAATCCTCAAAACTCGGTGATTGTTCAACATACACTTCTTCATTTATAAAACCGTTTAGAAAAGCATTTTTCGCATCCATTTGAAAAAGCTTGAAATTATTGTACATGCAAATGCCAAAAGCATCCTAATAGCTTCCATCCTAGATACGGGTGCATATGTTTCATCAAAATCAATTCCATCTTCTTGAGTATAGCCTTGAGCAACAAGCCTAGTCTTGTTTCTCACTATATTATCATTTTCATCTAGTTTATTTCTAAAGACACATTTAGTTCCTATAGTAGATTGATTACTAGGCCTTTCGACTAATGTCCAAACTTTACTTCTCTCAAATTGATTTAATTCCTCTTGTATGGCCAAAATCCAAAAATCTTATTTTAACGCTTCTTTGATATTTTTAGGCTCAATGCATGAAAGAAATGCAACATGGTTCATTAATTTGAGAGAGGATCTAGTAGTTACCCCCTTGGATAGATCACCCAAGATTTCACCACCTTTGACATAGTTGAACTCCATTGGGTAAGATACCTCCTTTTCCTCAAGAGCCAAATCCTTCAAGGCTTCAAGAGGTGGATCTTGTGCATCTTCATCTTTAGTTGGAGTCTCATCCACCTTTGACGTTTGTCCTCCATCAATGGCATCAAGAATTTCTATATCATCATCATCACAAGATTCCTTCCTCGGAAGGAGGTTATCATCGAAAACAACATGTATAGACTCTTCTACTACTAAAGTTCTTTTATTAAATACACGATAGGCTTTAGAGTTTAAATAATACCCCAAAAAATAGCTTCATTACTTTTAGCATCAAATTTACCTAAGTTTTCTTTTCCATTATTTAAAACAAAACACTTGCAAACAAATGGATGAAAATAGCTAATGTTAGGCTTTTTAGATTTTAGGATCTCATACGGTGTTTTCTTCAAAATTGGCCTAATCATTACTCAATTTATAATGTAGCAAGCGGCATTTGTGGCTTCCGCCCAAAAATATTTAGGTAAATTATTTTCACAAAGCATGGTTCTAGCCATTTCTTCTAAAGTTCGATTTTTATTCTCAACTACCCCATTTTGTTGAGGAGTGTGAGGTGCGAAAAAATTATGCCTAATCCCATTTTCATTTAAAAACTCTTCAAAACCGAGATTTTGAAATTCAGTTCCATGATCACTTCTAATGTGAGAAATTTTAAGTTCAAGATCATTTTGAGTTATTTTAGAAAATGTGATGAATTTTTCTATAGCCTCATCTTTTGTACTTAAGAATAGAACCCAAGTAAACCTAGAATAGTCATCAAGAAGTACAAAGGCATATGATTTACCACCCAAGCTCATAGTTCTAATAGGCCCAAAAACATCCATATGAATCAATTGTAAACATCTACTAGTAGAGACATCATTAATGGATTTAAATGAAGTTCTATGTTGTTTACCCTTAGAGCATGCATTACAAATTTTATCATTAGAGAACTTAAGTTTGGGTAAACCTCTAACTAGATTAAGGGAAATCAATTTTTCTAAAACATTCATGCTAGCATGTCCTAATTTTCTATGCCAAAGCCATGAGTCATGTTCATCATGTGCAACTAAACATGTATGAGATGTATGGATGTCATCTAAATGCACCATGTAAATATCACATACTCTATGCCCTGTGAGCATCAATTGATTTGTTTGAATGTTCACAATTTGCAACCACTTTTATCAAATAAAACATTAAAACCCTTATCACATAATTTACTAATGCTCAATAAATTGTGTTTAAGACCGTTGACATACAAAACATTTTCAATGAAAATAGAAGAGTGATTACCAATGGAGCCTATTTCTTCAATGTAGCCTTTGGAGTTGTCACCGAAAGTTACCACTCCACCACTCTTTGACTTTAGTTCGACGAATCTACTCTTGTCACATGTCATATGTCTTGAGAATCCACTATCAAGGTACCATGAGTTTTGGTTTGAAACTTTGGCCTTGCAGCAATGCTCTCTAGGGGTGGGAATTGCCGGGTACCCGGTTCATCCGGGTACCTCATTAAGCGGCCCGTGTCCCGGCTCATTATATCCGAGTACCCGGGATTCGGGTACCCGTAAAATTCGGGTACCCGGATAATCCGGTACCGGGTACCCTGTTCCTATTTTTTTTAATTCTAAAATTTTAAAAAATCACATGTTAAACACAAAAATATTAAAAAAAATTAAACTTAAAACTTAAAAGAATATAATACAAACATAGAAAAAATGTAAGGATTTAAACTTAATTCTAGAGTGAAAATATTAAGAAACATAAAATAAAAATATAATTTTAAATATAAAAAATATATATTAATTTTTATCGGGTCGGGTCAGGTACCCGGTAAGGGGAAACTTCTGGCCCGTGTCCCGACCTGTGTCCCGGTAAATTTGTCGGGTCGGGTACCCGGCCTGGTCAGGTAATTTTTTTCCGAGAATTACCTGACTTTTATGTTCGGGTCGTCAGGTTTTTGGGTCGGGTCAATCGGGTCGGGTATTTTTGCCCACCCTAATGCTCCCCCTACAAATAAAGAAATTAGGCCTTAATTTTTTGTACCCAAATCATTTTGGGTCCATGTGTGTTAGCCCTCAAAACCTTGGTTCCCTTAGGAATCCAAGAAGCAATAGCATTCATGTTATTAGAAATAATGAGTTCCTTAGGAACCCAAACACTCCTAATCCTTTGACCTCTAGATTGCTTAGGAAAATTTCTTTGTTTAGGAACAAAAGTTTTTCTTTTTACATATTGGGATTTAGAAGACTTTTCTTTTTCAAAAAGATTTTTCCCATTAGCAATAGATGTTTTCAGATTATCCTCTTCCTTTGTGTGATAATCTTGAAAATCGGAAAGAAGTTTTTCAAGATCAAAGTTTTTCTTTATAAGATCATTTGAAAGATTTACTAAGTACAAAACCTTCTTTTCCAATTCCGAGTTAGTTTTTTAAATAGATTTGTTTTGAGTATTTAAATCGAAAATGTTTCTCTTGTTTCTCAAAATAGACTCATTATATTTTCCAACTAAACTCATCATAAAACTCTTGCAATTCATCATAAGCATCTTGAAGTTCATCAAAGGTAAATTCAAAATTAGATGAGTTAAGGTTTACCTTTGGTTCATCATCAGTGTCCATGAGACAAAGATTAGCCACTTCCTACTCCTCCTCGGATGACTCCTCGTCACTCCAAGTTGCTACTTGAGCTTTGAGCTTGTTCTTCTTCCCAAAGCTCTTCCTCTTCAATTGAGGACATTCGAAACAGATATGGCCGGATTTTTTGCACTCATAGCAAATGATTTGGTCCTTCTCCTCTTCTTTACTCTTGCTTTTGAAGGCTTCTTTTCTAATGAATTTTCTTCTACGGTTGGACTTCATAAAGCGAGTGAATCATTTGGCCAACATGGCCATCTCCTCATCTTCATCTTCACTAGAATCGCTTTCATGATATGAAGCTTTAAGAGCGATTCCAATCTTATTCTTCTCAACATCCTTCTTCTCAACCTTCTTCTCCTCCATTTTCTTTTCTTCTTCTCTTCCCTTCTTCGTGATTTCATGGCTGAGTAAAGATCCAACAAGAGCATCTAGCTTGAGTGTCTTCAAATCTCGAGCTTCAATAATAGTCGTTCTCTTGCTATCCCGTGATTCCGGAAGAGAATACAACAATTTCCTCACTAGCTTGTCTTCGAGGATGATCTCACCGAAACCCTTCAACCCATTGACTATGACCGAGAATCGATCAAACATCATGGAAACATTCTCATCGGGATCCATTTTAAAATTTTCGTAGCTTAGATTGAGTAGTACGATTTTTGTTTCCTTGACGTCACTAGTTCCCTGATATGTTGTCTCGAGGGTGTCCTAAATTTCCTTGGCATTCTCGATCAAAGACACCTTGGAGTAGATATCTGGACCAAGCGCACAAAAGATGACTTGAAGAGCTTTATCATTTACTTGCATCTTTCTTCGATCATCTTCGGTCATTTTGGCCTTGACCTTTGGAACAAGTCTTTCTTCACCTTCTCTCTTCATCGGTATGAATGGACCTTCTTCAACCACATCCCACACCATGTAGTCGGTAGACTTGATGAAGAGTCTCATTCTATTCTTCCAATATGGGTAGTTATCCCCATTGAAGAATGGTGGCTTGTTGGTAGATTGTGACTCGTAGAGGTTGGAATTTGAGGTGGATGTCATTGCTTGACTAGTTGTTGATCAAACTCTCCTAGAATCGACTCAAGAGGGTTGTAATCCTTCCAATGAGTGTGGCCCCGATACCAATTGTTGAGCTGATCACACAATTGCAAATGGCCATGAGGGGGTGAATTGGCGATAAAAATTTTGGTGAGTGAAAATATGGAAAACTAAAAATGTGACACAAAGCAATTAGAGTGGTTCAAGTTCTCAAAACGAACTCTACATCCACTACCTTAGTTCCCACTAAGGATTTTCAACCAATTCACTACTTGAATTCTTCCCCTTTTCTTGGCTAAGAAGGGAACCTTACAATTTGATTAAGCTTTCTACTCAAAGCTTAATCCACTCACTTTTACAAGAGAAGTATTTGGTAAACTCTAAAAGTTCCTCTCAAAGGATGATTGTTTACCCAATTACAATTTCACACTTCTCAAACTCACAATAAAAGATTACAATGAGAATACAAGAGTTGGGTACAAGAATTTGACTCTAAAGGTGCAAAGTTTGGATTTGAGTGCTTTGAAGTTGATTGTAGGTTCAATAGTTGTTGCTTGTTCAATTGAGACTTGTTTTTATACCCTTGCATTGAATTTTAGCTGTTTGGGTAGTTGGGATCATCAATAGAGCCATTGGGATGCAATTTCCTTCAATAAATGCAGCTCTGCTGCCTACCGTATTGGTACTGCTAGGGGGCGTATCGGTACCTGTATCAAAGAGGAAAGAGTCGTTGTGACTGAAAACATCGCGTATCGATATGCTTAGAAGGTGTACCAGTACGGTTTTTAAGGGGCGCATCGATACGGAATGGCATATCGATACGGAATTTGCTCACTGGAATCCCAATTTTGGTTTTGATAAAGAGCGTATCGATACGGCTACTTAGTGTATCGGTACGATATAACGGTCATTTAAATTTTGGGATACCAACTAACTGACAAGCCAACGGTCGAAAATTAAATGCAAAGATTTTGCAAAGATAAGCAAATCGTATCGATACAGTTGCAAAGCGTATCGGTACGGTATCATTTAAAGAGCTGCCTAGAAGAATATCGTATTGATACGTTATGGTCTATTAAAATTCCAGTGGCTAAAAACCGTATCGATACACCTAGGGGTATCGATACGCCTGGGCGTTTTGCTGAAGTTTGGCTTGAAAATACATAAAAAGACTTAGTGGATTTTGAACATTTAAGAGAGTTTGTCTTGAATTTGGTTCAAAAAGACTTGTCAATAGTGAGACTTTGAAGAGTACTTAAAAATTTATTGTTTTGCAAATTAGTCCATAAGTTTAGGTGTTATATCAAAATCAGTTTTGGTTTCACACAGTAGTTTACCCTTATTTTTTCGCTGCCACGTTAGCAAGTCGTCAATGTTTAACGGCAACAGACGGCTGAGTGACCAAAAGTTTACGCTCTGAAAACGTAAGTGACCTTACTGGTCGTTTTTTAAAATTGGTGACCAACTCTGTACTAGAGAAAAACATGAGTGACTATTCCAGTAGTTAACCCTTTTAATATTAATTAATAAACATGTGTCATCGAATAACAAACCAAATTCAGGATTTTAAGACAACAACACATGACTCATCAAAAAAATGGTGAACCCATTGCTTGAGCCATTTGATTCCTCACCAATTTTCGTACCTTTTAATCACTAAGTGGTTTAATAACACACTTAGCCAATCTATACTCTCATATATTACATTTATGACTGAACGCTTCATAACTTTACAAATTAGTCTTGGTCCTTAAACTTTTGGATTAGACTTGAATTCTTATAATTTATCGAATTAGTCCATTATTCTCTATTCATACTTTCATTTAACTTATCAAAAACGAGTTTTCGATCATCGGAAGTCAAAATCTAACTAGGTCGATTTTTGGGATTTTACATTCATATTGAATCTATTTAAGATTATTTCAGCATGTGCCCATTCATAGACAAAAAATCTTATTTAAGTGCTCGATCTTCAGGTCGAGACAAAATTTGATCTCAATATTCTTTTTCTCAAATACTTTCATTAAATAATCAATGCTTTGAAAGCACATTTCATAATGTGCTTTCTCTCAAGAACGTATTGCTCTTCTGAAGCATCAATATTTTCAATATTTTGAGATATAGTATTCACATTTTCCCCTTGCATTTAAATGGGAAATATTTTTATGCTTATGCTAAGCATAAATCGTCATCATAGATTGTATTTAATAAATAATCATGTTAAACAAAGTAGATAAATGTCATAATATTTTCGCAACGTTCAAATGAGTTAGACAAATATCATCTTCTTCATTTTCGCAAACAAAATTGCTTTTATTTTATTTCCTTGTGATTCATTCATTGTTGATGCTTCAGCGTACAAAAAGTACGAGACCAATATTTTGTATCATCGCATTGGTAGTAAAAATGTTTTCACTTTCTTAGAATGATCTTTATCACACTTAGCATCCTTATAATCCAACTTTTGGTGGGTAATATCTTTTGTCATTCTTATTTCTAGTGGGTATAAGTGCTATTAAAATAATCATATTGTGTCCCGACCACAATTGTTATTGTGGCTTTTATTATTTCCGCTATATAATGTCGCATTCACTTCAGGGAATGGATCGAAGTAAATTTAAAATTATATTTGCATTCACTCTAGGGAATATCTCCCATGAAAATTCTTGGATCAAGATGAATTTTTGTAATTTGAACTTGAGAGAAGTCTATAGTCGAGTTTTTCGATGTAGAAGAAATATTGCTTTCGAGGATAATGGAGACATAGCAAATGAACAAAATAACTTCTCATAATAATCTTGTCTCTTTCCAAGCTATTATATCATGTAAAACTCAAAACATGGATGAAAATACCAACTTTTACCAAATAAAATAACATAAATAATATGAAAAATATTAAATATAATCATATAAGTAAAAGTATAAATAAGAATATCGTTGATTAACCGTGATAACATGAATTTCTTGTTGGAGAGAGGTTGCTATGTGCGTATTATTATTTAAGATCCAGTACCAAGAACCACGATAGTTTTTGCAGACTATAGAATTAAAATGACTTGATATTCTTTTCATTTTTATTTGTCTCTCAACGAACCTATGCCCTTTGGATTCAATAGCAGCGACAATATGTTTAGGCCATAGTGAATACTCTACTTTCGAGAGGTCTTTGAGTGCCTTCAAAATTCATGGCTCGCTCAAACTTTCAAAACATGTCACCAGTCTTTTTTCAAAAAATTAAAGACCAAGTTAAAATATCAAGATAAAGGTCAGTAATTAAAAAAATGAGGGGAAAAACTTATCTTCGGTTCAACGTAGAATCAAATTTGTTTTGGTAACTCCTTTAGGATTCAAATGAAGAGCATTAAAATTTTTCGATTGAGCTCGTGTTGATAACGCCTTGTGAATAAATAACGAACAAAAATAAAATAACAAATAGATGAGAGAAAGAGAGAGATTTGTAATACTCTCAATATAGACTTGTGTACAATACCTTCATCAAATCATCTATTTATAGGCATAAGAAGTACATAATACGTTAAACTCTAAACAAACGAGGATAATATTCCTAATGATAATGTAAATCAAACGTCTTTG
Source organism: Hibiscus tridactylites (assembly GCA_958450335.1). Lineage (NCBI taxonomy): Eukaryota > Viridiplantae > Streptophyta > Magnoliopsida > Malvales > Malvaceae > Hibiscus > Hibiscus tridactylites. The sequence continues at coordinate 60,365,776 of OY288276.1, read as the reverse complement.
ATAAAGTTCTTATCATGATAGATACACATATAGATAAATATTCATAACAATAAAAATATTTTTATTTTTTATTGAAAATGCATTAGGAAAATGGAAAATATGAAAACAAGGGGTTTTTTAATTTTAACCTCAGTTTAAACCGAGTTCGAATCATTCTAATGCCATTTTCTAAAATTTTGGTTTATTTTCTCATATTTTATTTATTATTATTAGAATAATATTATAGCTATATTTTATTTTATTTATTTAATAATTTTTTCATTTCTATTTTAAAAAGCTATATACCAAACACATTTTTACTATTTTCATTTTTAAAAATATCTTTCCATCTCTATTAACCAAACATGTTTTCTAATTTTTAGAAAACTGAAAATGAAACTTATTGTTTGAAAATGAAAACAAAAAAATCAAACAAAAAATATTTTTAAAACCAAACAGACCTTAATTTTTGTCGAGTTGAGTCTAGTTTTACACACACATAGCCTGCTACACTCCAAAACAGTGTCCCCACGGGACCAACCTTACGTTTTTAAACAGTACGAGGCAAAGGCTAAATAATAGTGCAAGTTGAAGCCCAAAATATGGATGTGAGTCGAAGAGCCCAATAGGGTGAACTACTAGTAAGTTCCACATGCACAACCCAATATAAAGAGAGATTATCAGATGAATCTTGTTCACCACGTCATCTGTAGTCTAACTAATAAGGTTTATTCATTTCATTTTAACTTCTAAATAACCACTCATTTTTATTGACATATAAAAAAGAGTAAAGATTCACTTTAAAAATGAGATGAATGAACCTTATTAGCTAGGACTATAGATGACACGGTGAGTCGAGTCCATCTAATAATTTTTTTAATACGACAGAAAAGCACGCAACAATGTTTTCAAAATGATTTACTACACATGCTTCTTATTATGCGGTGTGTGCAGTCTGTCTCAATGTAGATTTCATGGAATGGATCGTTAACTGGTCTTTTCAGCCTTCTAGAGGTATTAGACAAGGTGACCCGTTATCACCCTATTTGTTTGTTTTATGTATAGAGAGGTTGTCGTAGTTTATCACCCGTGAGGTTGATGCTGGGAGGTGAAAACCGATTGTATTATCTTGCAATGGCCCTGGTTTATCGCATTTATTTTTTTCCGATGACATGGTTTTATTTGCTGAAGCTTCAATTGATCAATTTAGTGTGATTCAACGGGTGTTATCTGATTTCTGTCTTTTCTCCGGGCATAAGGTCAGTATTGCCAAGACTAATATCTTTTTCTCTAAAAATGTCCCCCCATAATTGTCGGCAATATGTTAGTGGATGTTTCGGCTTTGTTGAGGTTCTCGATTTGGGACGTTATCTTGGTGTACCGCTTCTGTGTAATAGGGTGACTAAACTTACGTAGCAATTCCTCATTCAGAAGATGCGGGACCGTTTAACGGGTTGGCTATCCAGGAAATTATCGTTTGCGGGACGAGTTACACTTGCCAAAGCTGTGCTGGAAGCTTTGCCATCGTATACTATGCAAACGACTCTTCTTCCCAAAGCTATTTGCAGGGATATAGAAAAGTTAATTAGGAAGTTATTTTGGGTAATTTGGATAATGCTCACCATAGCCATCTTGTGTGTTGGGACGTTTTGTGTAAGCCGTGGTCAAAAGGTGGCTTAGGATTTAAGAACTTGGAAGTTCAAAATTGTGCTTTCCTCGTGAAGCTCGGTTTTAATTTGGTTGCTAGGCCGAATGATTTGTGGGTTAGAGTTGTTCGTAGCAAATACGAGTGTGTGAGCTTAGTATCGGACATCTTAACGCGAATGTGGAGGGGTATTGCGGTGTTTGGGGTTTAGTTAGGAGGAATATTGGATGGAATGTGGGTAATGGAAGATCGATTGACTTTTGGACATAACCTTAGGTGGCCGAAATTGGGGAGTTAGACAAATGGTTACATGCACCTATGTTTCTTCCATCGGGTTTTACACCGATTAGTGCTATGGTCGATAGGGTGGGAGAGTGGCGTTGGGATTTGTTTGCACCCTATCTACGGACACAGCCCCTTCGGATGTGGTTGTGTAAAACCTATGTTTGATTTTGATATAACAAAGTATTTTAAAGACAAAATTGTAACACTTAAAATGAATTTTTAAGTCCATCAAAAGGTTTCAAATCAACAAGGCTTTTCTCTAATTTGAAAAGCTCAAACTCCAAAATATTTTCTAAGTGTTTCAAGGCCAAATTTCTCAAAAACGTCTATGTGTATCGATACGCTTCTCACCGTATCGATACTTTTTTTACAAACTTGGCTACTAGAGACAAACGTTTTGATACGCTCCTTACCGTATCGAAATAGGGTATCAAAAAAGATTCCATCTGTATCGATACGCTCTCTCTATAAAATCCCAAGGAGTTTGAATCGAGTACCGATACGGTTTCACCCGTATCGATACGGTTCAATATGTTTTAAAAATCTAGAGCTTTAAATATTTGAATCGTTGCCTTATCAGTTTGTAGGTAACCAAATTTTAAAGTGGTAGTTAATGAGTATCGATACGCTATAACTCGTATCGATATGAACTCCTCTAGTGAGCTATGTTGGAAAAATTTTATCGGTACGTTCTTACCCTTATCAAAACAGTTCCCTAACCCGTACCGATACGCCTGAACGTGTATCGATACGCCTCTCTTATATTTGTGCAACGGCTCTTTCTTTTTTGAGACAGGTATCGATACACCTCCTCGAGTACCGATACGGTAGGCTGCAGAGGTGCATTTATGGTGGTAAAAGAGGGTTCCAACGGCTATAATCAATTCCCTAACCACCCAAACGGCTAGAATTAATGGAGAATGTACAAAACAAGCCCATTGAAGACCATCAACAAGTATTGCATCTAATAGAAACATCTACACAAAAAATCCAAGCTCATGTTCCAAAAGTCTTATCTTGTAAAATCCTAAATTGTCTTTGAGTGTAATTCTTATCTAGTATTTCAACTTGGGTTGAGTGCTTGTATTCAAAGGGGCAAATTTGTATTGAGAGATATTCTTATTGCCTTTAATTTCTTCTTTTTAACCAAGTGAGGGTTTGGTCAATTTTGGGTAGAAAACTGATCAGTTTTATAAAGGTTTCCTCGTAAGCCTAGAAAAGGGGAAGATCAACTGGTGGAGTTGTTGGAAAATCCTTAGTGGGAGCTAAGGTAGTGGATGTAGAGTTCATTTGGAACTTGAACCACTATAATTTCCTTGTTCTTCATTTTTATTCATTCCACTTCACTTCCAAAATTTTAAAAACCCAATTCAGCCCCCTCTTGGCTTTGATCAATCATTTGATCCACTTAACAATTGGTATCAGAGCCAACCTCTTTGAAGGATTAACAACCGAAAGAGGAGATTCTAAGAAGAGTGTGATCATCAACAAAGCAAGCCATGGCATCTACCTCCGGCTCTAGCTTGTACGAGTCTCAATCGATCACCAGACCGCCTTTCTTCAAAGGTGACAACTATGCATTTTGGAAGAACCGGATGTGTCTCTTTATAAAGTCAAGTGATTACCTTGTTTGGGATGCTATAGAGGATGATCCCATCATTTCAATGAAGAGAGACGATGAAGGAAGACTTGTGCCGTAAAGAAAAGGAAAACTGAGTGATGGTGATCGAAAGAAGCTTCAAATCAACGACAAGGCTCTTCACATGCTATTTTGTGCTTTTGGACCGGATATCTACTCCAAAGTTTCTTCTATCAAAAGTGCTAAAGAAGTGTGAGATACACTTAAGACAACCTATGAAGGGACAAGCGATGTGAAGGAAACAAAGATTGAAATTCTCAATCTTAGCTATGAGAATTTCAAGATGGAGCCCGACAAAACCATATCAAAGATGTTTGATCATTTTTCAACCATTGTCAATGGGCTAAAAGGTTTTTGAGAGATCATCTCGGAGGACAAGCTAGTCCGGAAGCTACTCTCTTCCCGAGTCTTGGGATGGGAAAAGAACCGTTATCATCGAGGCAAAGAACTTGAAGACACTAAAGCTTGATGAGCCAGTTGATTCTTTCCTAACTCATGAAATCATGAAGCAAGGAAGAGAAGATGAAAAGAAGAAAGAAGAAAGAAGAGTGGAGAAGCTTGAGGTAGACAAAAAGAAGAAACTAGAAGTGGCTCTCAAAGCTTCTCTACATGAGGAGAGCACTTCTAGTGAGGAGGAAGATCTTGAAGAATTGGCTATGATAGCCAAGAGATTCTCACGGTTTATGAGGTCCAACCGAGGTAGAAGGTTTCAAAGAAAGATGGATTTCAATACCAAGAACAAATAAGAATAAAAGGATCTAATCATATGCTAGGAGTGCAAGAAAACAGGTCATATCCATTCCGAGTGTCCTCAACTCAAGAAGAAGGGCTTTGAGAAGAAGAAGAAGCTCAAAGTCAAGCTTGCTACTTGGAGTGATGAGGAATGATCCGAGGATGAGGAACAAGAAGTGGTCAACCTTTGCCTCAGGGCTATTGAGAAGGATTCTAAGGTAACCTCTAACTTATCTACTTTTGATTTTACCTATGATGAATTGCATGAAGCGTATGATGAGTTACAAGAGGTGTATGATGAGTTAGTTGAGAAGTATAAGGAGTCCGTTTTGAAAAATAAAAAAATCATTTTCAATTTGAATGCCAAGAATGATTTAATTTCTCAAGCTAATTTGGAATTTGAGAAAAAAGATTTTAGGTCTACAAGATGAACTTGAATACATTCAAAAGGAAAATGTAGTTTTAAATAATCTTATTTCTCAATGTAACATTGAACACCAAAAGGTAGTAGATGAGCTCAAAAAGTCTTTCAAGAGTGTTGGTACTTTGAAAAATAAAATTGGTGAATCATCTAGAACAAACCAACCTAAGAGAAAGAATTTTAACTACAAAAAAGTGGCTCATATAGGCATACTAAAACTAAAAGAATTAGAAGTGTATGGGTTCCTAAGGAACTTGTTAAATCTAATAATGTTGATGCCATGTCACCTTGGATTCCTAAGGGAACCAAGCTTTTTGGAGCTAACACTCGTGGACCCAAAATGATTTTGGTACCAAAAATCAAAGCCTAAATTCTTTGTTTGTAGGGGGCATTGCTACAAGGCCAAAGCACAAAGTCAAAACTCATGGTACCTTGATAGTGGATGCTCAAGGCACATGACCGGAGAGAAGAGTCAATTCATGAAATTAAAGCCAAAAGTGGAGGAGTAGTGACATTTGGTGATGACTCCAAAGGCCACATTGAAGGTATTGGCTCCATAGGTAATCACTCTACCATACTTATTGAAAATGTGTTGTATGTCAATGGTCTAAAACATAATTTTTTGAGCATTAGTCAATTGTGTGATAAAGGGTTTAATGTCTTATTTGATAAAAATGGGTGTAAAATTGTTGACATTAAATCTAATAAAAAATGCTCATTGGTCCATTACATAGGAAACATATACATGGTGCCTCTAGATGACATTCATGCATCCCATGCATGTTTTGTTGCACAAAATGAAAATGATGCATGGTTGTGGCATAGGAAACTACGACATGCTAGCATTAGTGTTTTAGAAAAATTAGTTTCCCTAAATCTATTTAGAGGTTTACCCAAGATTAAGTTCTCAAATGATAAAATATGTGTGATGCATGCTCTAAGGATAAACAACATAGATCATCCTTTAAATCCATTAATGATGTCTCTAATAGTATATGTTTACAATTGATTCATATGGATCTCTTTGGGCCTATTAGAACTATGAGCTAGAGTGGTAAATCATATGCTTTTGTACTTGTTGATAACTATTCTAGATTTACTTGAGGTCTATTCTTAAGTACAAAATATGAGGCTTTAGAAAAATTCATCACATTTTCGAAATTAACTCAAAATGATCTTGAGCTTAAGATTTCTCACATTAGAAGTGATCATGGAACCGAGTTTCAAAATCTAGATTTTGAAGAGTTTTTAAATGAAAATGGTATTAGCCACAATTTTTCGACACCTCGAACTCCTCAACAAAATGGGGTAGTTGTGAGGAAAAATAGGACTTTACAAGAAATGGCTAGAACAATATTTGTGAAAACAATTTACCTAAATACTTTTGGGTGGAAGCCACAAATCCTGCTTGCTACATTGTAAATCGAGTAATGATTAGGACAATCTTAAAGAAAACACCATATGAGATTTTAAAATCTAAGAAGCCTAACATTAGCTATTTTCATCCATTTGGTTGCAAGTGTTTTGTTTTAATCAATGGAAAAGACAACTTAGGTAAATTTGATGCTAAAAGTGATGAAGCTATTTTCTTAGGGTATTCTTTAAACTCTAAAGCCTATCATGTATTTAATAAAAGAACTTTAGTAGTAGAAGAGTCTATACATGTTGTTTTCGATGATAACCTCCTTCTGAGGAAGGATTCTTGTGATGATGATGATGTAGGGATCATTGAAGCTAATGATGGTGGAGAATCATCAAAGGTGAATGAAATTCCAACTAAAGAAGAAGATGCACAAGATCCACCTCTTGAACCCTTGAAGGACTTTGCTCTTGAGGAAAAGGAGGTATCTTACCCAAGGGTGTCCAACTATGTCAAAGATGGTTAAATCTTGGGTGATCCATCCAAGGGGATAACTACTAGATCCTTTCTCAAATTAATGAATCATGTTGCTTTTATCTCATGCATTAAGCCTAAGAATATCAAAGAAGCATTAAAAGATGACTTTTGGATTTTGGCTATGCAAGAAGATTTAAACCAATTTGAGAGGAGTAATGTATGGACATTAGTTGAAAGGCCTAGTAATCAATCTACTATAGGAACTAAATGAGTGTTTAGGAATAAACTATATGAGAATGGTAACATAGTGAAAAACAAAGCTAGGCTAGTTGCTCAAGGTTACACTCAATGAGAGGGAATAGATTTTGATGAAACCTATGCACCCATAGCTAGAATGGAAGCTATTAGGATGTTGCTTGCATATGCATGTTATCATGATTTCAAGCTTTTTCAAATGGATGTAAAAAGTGCATTTTTAAATGGTTTTATAAATGAAGAAGTGTATGTGGAACAACCACCGGGTTTTGAGGATTCAAAATTTCCAAATCATGTTTTTAAGCTAACCAAATCCTTTTATGGTTTAAAACAAGCTCCTAGAGCTTTGTATGAAAGGCTTTCAAACTTTTTAATTGAAAAAGGTTTTGAAAAAGGTAAGGTGAAAACTACACTTTTTATAAAAATATATAAAAATGACTTCTTAGTAGTGCAAATATATGTTGATGATATTATTTTTAGCTCTACTAATGAATGTTATTGCAAAGAGTTTGCTAAGTTAATGCAAGGTGAATTTGAGATGAGCCATTCTTTTTGGGACTCCAAATCAAACAAAGGAAGGATGGCACCTTCATAAATCAAGCAAAGTACGTGAAAGATATGCTCAAGAAGTTTGGCTTGGATCAAGCAAAGCCTCAAGCTACACCAATGAGATCATCTACAAAGCTTGACAAAGATGGAGGAGGTAAGTGTGTTGACTCTAAGCTTTATCTCTCTATGATTGGATCATTTCTTTACCTTACCGCAAGTAGACCAGATATATTGTTTAGTGTATGCTTGTGTTCTAGGTTTCAAGCTAGTCCTAGAGAGTCGCACCTTATAGTCGTTGAAAGGATCTTTAGGTACCTTAGAGACACTCCTTGTTTAGGTCTTTGGTACCCTAGAGACTCAACCTTTAACCTTCATGCTTATTCGGATGCAGATTATGAGGGTTGTAAAATCGATAGGAAAAGTACTTCCGGCACTTGCCAATTCCTAGGTAGTATGCTCATATCTTGTTCCTCTAAGAAACAAAATAGTGTGGCTTTATCTACCACCGAAGCCGAGTACGTATCCTTAGGGAGTTGTTGTGCTCAATTCTTTTGGATGAAACAACAACTCTTAGATTAAGGAGCTAAAGTAGAAACCATACCCTTAAGTGTGATAACACTAGGGCTATTTGTCTCACCAAAAATCCTATCCAACACTCTAGAACCAAACACTTAGAGATAAGGCCCCATTTCATTAGAGATCATGTCCTTAAACAAGATGTTGTTATAGAGTATGTTGACACCTTAAATCAATTAGCAGACATCTTTACCAAACCTCTAGACAAAAGATATTTTTTGATCCCTCGGGAGAGAGTTAGGTCTAACTAGCCTATCTTGACCCTTTAGGACTCTTTTGAGGTTAAATTTCCTTGATCTTGTGAAAACTCATGTTTATGTATTGTTAATCTTGATAGAAACCATGCTTGTAGCTAGAGGGAGTATGCTTCTATTAGAACATGCTTAGATCTACTTAATCATCATTTGCATACATTTAGAAGATGTTAAAGTCGAGCCTTTAGTTGTTCTAGTGGCCAAAAATGCATTTCTGGGCATAGGGTATCGATATGGTCTTATGCGTATCGATACGAGTACTTCATTAGCTTTCCAGACTGCATTTTCTCTCTTGCAGGTATCGATACAGTTAAATCTATTTCGATACGAGTTGTGAGCGTTTCGATACGGATGTCTTTCGTTTCGATACGGTTCCTTGATAGGTGGTTCCAAGGAATTACAGTTGTACCTCTATATCGATACTGCCTTTAGGTGTATCTATACTCGATCGCGCAGAAGCTTTAATTGGGCATTAAAAGACTTTCATATTACCAAAATTCTTTTTCAAAACCCTAGCCGATTTTCATCTATAAAAGGGCCCTCAACCCTTCATATTTTCATCACACAACTTAAAGTTTCTTGAGGGTTTTTCAAAATCAAGCCAATTCTTAAGGCTCTCCATCAATTTGGTGCAAAATCTTCATACATTCCTCCCACTCTCAATATCAAGGTATAAAAACTTCTTTTCTTTTTATTTTCTTTATTAGTTTCGTTTCAATTTTTTTGTTTTTTTTTTGTTCTTTCAAAAGATATTATTCAACTTTTTTTGTTTTGTTTTATCTTTCAAATTTTTTTACCTTGATTATTGATTTATCCATGGGGTTGAATGTGAAAATTAATGCATACACACATTGGTTTGCTTAAATTTTTTCTATACTATGGCACCTAAAAAAAAGAGCATGCACTACTACCGAAGTTGGCGAAGGATCAAATCCCGGCGATGGCACTCGTTCGAATTTGACCTTAATTTATCAAAGGTGCTTTCGAATTATCGGTGAACTCAACTATTTTCGATCTTTTCAAAACTACAAGATTCGACCGAAGAGGGTAATTTCCATTCCTTTTCTCAATTCAGAGCGTTCCAAGTTTTCTTATGTACCATTGCTCCAAGAATGAAAGTTTATGGATTTTCTTCAAATTCCGGGGTTGTTCTTTCGAAATTTGGTTTTGATCTTTTATGCCAATGCAAAGTGTGTTGTCAATGCCGAGGGTAATGTCATTGTTGTCAATTCTTATCTTATGGGCAAGAAGATTACCGTTGATGTCAAGGCCCTTTGTGATATTTTTGGTTTTAAGGATGATGGTATCGATGATGAATGTGCTCTTTGACATGTTTTGGGGGGTCCGTGACCGTTCTCAATGCTCATGACCACATCTTACATTTGATGATCACTTGGTGGTTTAGGCCTTACGGAGGAAAATACTCAACCATCTGCCAAGTTGATGATTTTTGAATTAGGTGCTTTCGCGAGAGGAAACGTCCTAACCTTGCTCGCATTATGTTTCCGGAGATTGTCTTACTCGTTCAACATCGTCGCACCATTCTTGTTACTTCATTCACCTATTTCACCGCTTTGAACTACTTTTTCACTAAGAATGAGATCAATTGTTCTCGTGATTATTTGACGAATCTCACCGATCTGATTGATGAGAGGTCTCTAACTCGAGGCAAGTTTCATAATTTCAATGGTAATTGGCTTCGCCTTTCCGAGCTTCCTAGTCATGCTATACCTGAAGAGATTGCAAATCCTACTGTAGCTTCTCAAGCACCTCCTCCATCCATGGGTTTTCTCATGACCTACCTTAATGAACAATTCACAAGCTTACGCACGAGATTTGGTTCTGTAGATCAAGTCATGAATTTCGGGTTGGCCGCCATTGATGCTCGCTTCACATGACTAATGTGGAGAAGCATATCTCTTCTATTAAGGCCGAGCACAATTCGATGAATATCTCTCTTACGGCCTTCCATGATGAATGGTGTCAATCAAGGAGGAACGATGATGCCAATGAAGATGAAGATGAAGATAATGAAGATGGTGATGGAGACGAGTAATAGATTAGTCTTTGCATCTAATTCATGTCATCTTAGGATTTACTTTCATGCACTTTGATTTATGTTTTTAGGATTAAGTTTGTCATTTAAAACCTATGCTTTGATTTCTGTTGTTTGGATTTTACTTTTTTTTATAAGTGCCAGTCAGTCATTTATTAGGGGAAGAAAACAAACTGAACAAAATAAAAGTTGGGTCCCATAAACATAGATAAACGGGACCAGCATAAATAAAAGCAAAACTTAAAAAAAAGAAAACAAAAATTAAACTTTCCATCTCCCCGAGAAAACTCAACCGATCCAGCCAAAGTCCTTTGCCTCTGCCATTGAAGATATCTTCAAGATGAAAACAAGAGAAAAAACAAGGCAAGGAGTCGAAGGAGCTGTTCATATTCCACAAAGCATGCAGCACCCTTCTCTATCGAAACAACCTCCGGAGAACTACTAAGGAGGGTCCAACCACCGGCGATCTTCAGCTGCCATAGTTTCGATCTCCGCCGGAGTTTCCTCTATCCAGACCAGATCAGTGTCCAAAGAGCGTCTGAGAGCCGCTAATGCATGAGCAACCATATTTCCCGATCTATGCCTGAAGAGAAATTTGCATTCCTGAAACCGCCGCGACTGCCCCTTTGTTTCCGATATTAGGGCTCCAATATCTGACGGATCATCCGAAGCTGAATGGAGTTTGGTAACAACGGCCCGTGAGTCCCCTTCAACTTCAACTTGACTGAAACCCAAATCAGCCGCCAAGCGGAGGCCACAAATTACCGCCTGAGCTTCTGCCGCAAAATTAGAAGGAATATGGTAAGCCAACGAACTGCTAGCTCCTAAAATTTGCCCTTCCATGTTCCTGATTATAACCCCTATTGTTGCTGATTTCTCATGATGCCGAAAACCCGCGTCAACGTTAATTTTGACAAATGGGTCTACTGGAGCCAACCACCTGATGCAAGCTCGTGGATTTGAAGCAGTGAATCGGTCGGAGACTAGTCGTAAATCCATACCGTAGCTCTTGATTGAGGTAACTACATCCAGTAGATTTTTTTGTTCCCCTTCGAATATAAACTTATTTCGTGTCGTCCATAGTGCCCAGATAGTAATTAGGACTTCTGTGGATTTGCTGTTGCTTGTGTTACTCAATACTTTAGACAACCATTCTGATAAAGAACTTTGGTCTTCAATAAGTGGACTGTAAATACCTACCCCAGCCCAAACCTGTTCAGCAAAAGGACAATTCCTCAATACATGCTCCCCATTTTCAGGACTCTGTAGGCACCGAAAACACGTAGGGTCTGACGTCACACATTTGGTACACAAATTAAGCTTTGTAGGCACTAAGTTTTTCAGAAATTTCCAACACTGGATGTTCATTTTAGTTGGACAATCCACCTGCCAAATTTTTCTAAAAAGAGCTTTATCCGAGTTATCTATAGCAGAAGCTAGGAGAAGCATCCGATACCCGCTCCTAACCGAATAAATACCCGAGTGTTCTCCACTCCAGACCAAAGAGTCATTTTGAGAGAACATCGAGAGTGGAATGCACAGAATTTCATTTGTCTCTGAAGGGGAAAAACTTTCCTTTACAAAGTCAACTTTCCAAGTCATATTGTCTCTATTAATTAACTCTGAAACTGTATTTAAATTGGCAACCGGAGAAGATTGTACCTTTTCTGGAACTGACCCGGGTAGCCAGAAGTCATTCCAAATGGATATGGATCCACCACTGCCCACTTTATAACAAATACCCATCTCCAATAAACCCCTTGCGCTCCAGATGCTTTTCCAAGTCAGCGACGGCGACGAACCCAATCGGGAATGAAGAAAATCCGAAGACGGAAAGTATTTCGCTCGAAGCAGTCTAGCCACGAGAGATGAAGGATTGGCCACTAACCTCCATCCTTGCTTTGCCAAGAGGGCAACATTAAACTTGGACATGTCTCAAAAGCCCATCCCTCCATTTTCTTTCAACTGACATAATTCGAACCAAAGGCACCAATGAATCCCGCGTTGATCTTTATTATGCTGCCACCAAAAACGAGCCATTATAGTTTCCAACTCCTTACAAAAAGTTTTTGGTAATAAAAAGCAACTCATTGTATATGTCGGAATGGATTGGAGAATCGATTTTATATAAACCTCCTTCCCTCCTTGCGATAAAGACCTGAGGCTCCATGCTACTATGCTTGAGACTAAACGATCACGTAAGGCCATAAAGGCCTTCTTACGGTTTCTCCCCACCACCAATGGTAGACCTAAGTATTTCTCAGGACATATAAGATTAGAAATACGTAGGATTCGACAAACATCATTTCTGGTCTATTCAATACAATTAGAGCTAAAGAAAATCCCAGATTTAGCATAATTAACAACCTGCCTCGAACATCTTTCATATACCTCGAGTAAAGAAAATAATCTTGTAGCACAATCAGTAGTGGCTTCTCCGAATATCAGGCTGTCATCCGCGAAGAATAAATGTGATACGCGTGGAGCTGAACGAGCAATACGAATACCAATGGCATTCTGTTCTTGTCTAAGTAAAGATGAGAGACCCTCCCCACATAGCAAAAACAGATATGGGCTAAGAGGATCCTCTTGGCGTAGTCCTCTAGTTGGTGTAAAAGACTCCCCCACTTGCCCATTGAGAACCACAGAATACGAGACCGATGTGATACAGTTAACAATAAGGGAAATCCAGTTTGTACAAAAACCCATCTTCTTCATCATGACCTCGATAAAAGGCCATTCAACCCTTTCGTAAGCCTTGGACATGTCAAGTTTAAGAGCAAAATGGCCCTTCTTTCCTACTCTTTTCGAACGCATAGAATGAATTATTTCGAAAGCCGCTAGTACATTGTCCGTAATAAGACGGCCGGGCACAAATGCACTTTGGGATTCGTCAATGCAAAGATGTAGCACTGATTGGAATCTATTAACTAAGACTTTCAAAATTATCTTGAACAAGACATTGCAGAGGCTAATTGGCCGGAAATGCACCATACTTGTAGGACTATCAGTTTTCGGAATTAGGACAATACGCTTGTGATTAAAACTGGACATGGGAATCATACCAGACAGCACAGAGATGCAAAAATCCACAACATCGCTCCCCAAAATATGCCAAAATTTTTTATAGAACAATGCCCCCAGACCGTCTTCACCAGCGGCTTTGAGAGGATTCATGGAATTTACTGCTTCCCAGAATTCGGATTTGTCGAACGCCCTTGTCAAGTTACTGTTCATTTCATTATTAATGCAGCGCTCAACCCCCTCCAAAATACGACTACTATCACCAACCCCTTTTGTCATGAATACTTCCACAAAATAATCTCTTGCTACTTGTCCCATCTATTGTTCATTTACACAAAGAACCCCGCTGTCATTTTCCAAAGATCTAATCTTGTTTCTCCGCTTTCTCTAAGTTGCGCATCTGTGGAAAAAAGTTGTGTTTCTATCACCGTGTTTTAGCCAGTTTGAGCGGGCCCGTTGTTACCAATAGAGCTCCTCTTTTTCTAATTCAAGATTCATGACAAGCTTTACCTCCATAATCTCTCCAAGGACAGCATCTGTCGGTTGTAACCCATTTAGAGACTCCAATCTCGCTTTAAGGTCTCCAATAGTTAAACCTTTGTCTTTTTTAATTCGTTTGAACCAACCATCCAGGCCCAAACATAGATGTTTTAGACGGTCCAAAAAATGTCCTACCGAAGAGCTCCATAATCTTTCAACTTCAGGTGCACAAGAATCCTCCAATAACCACGCTGATTCGAATCGGAAATGCCAAGTACGGTTTGGAACAGCAGAACTTTTCCCGGTATTTAAAAGGAGAGGACAGTGGTCCGAAAAAGAGTGGGTCAAGTGTCGAAGTTGATAGTCAGGAAACAAATCCCACCAAGCATTATTTGCTAATCCCCTATCCAACCGTTCCCTTATATTTGTTGACGAGAACCGACCTTTTTCCCATGTGAACCATGGCCCAATATAACCCAAATCCAGTAAAGAACACTCCTCCACGACTGCTCTGAACCTGTCCATTTGTCTAGCGTTCCGGACTCGGCCTCCCTGTTTTTCGGAGGCCAAAATTATTTCGTTGAAATCCCTGATTACCACCCATGGAATGTTTGGTAAATTGTCCAGCGACCTCAACAAGTCCCAAGACTCATCCCGCCTACTTTCCTCTGGAGCTCCGTAAAATCCGATACACCTCCACTGCAAACCATCAGAATCATCATTTATCAAAACATCTATATGGTTTTTAGAATAAGATCGAAGGGAGACTATACATGAACTCTTCCATCCCATCGATAAACCCCCACTTTGCCCGATGGCACCAACATCAATCCCATTTGGAAATCCACATCTACGTCGGATTCCTGCCATTTTTTATTCTTTGACTTTCGTTTCCATAAAGAAAATAATTGAAGGACCCTCTACTCGCAGCTTCTGTTTAAGCCGCCCAACCGTCCAAGGTTTTCCTAGACCTCAGACATTCCAGCTTAAGAGTTTCATAATGAACGGCGGACCTGAGCAGACATGTAGGCCGATAAGTTAAGGGAAGCACCATTCGAATCAGATAAATTTGAAACTCCTGGTGATAACGATTGTACACGTGGACGTTTCAGACCATCCACTTGTTCCATAGGGGTGTTTTCCTCCTCAGTGGTTATCAATACATCTTGCGCACTTTGAGCCCCAATCACAACTGGTCCAGATGTGGATCCCGAATTTGTTCCCCCCAAATTATGCGTAGCATTAACACCCAGCCAGGAATCTTTAGACTTTCCTGAGTTATGTACACCCCTAAATTAGCGGGATTTGGTATTCCAGAATTAATCACAATACCTCTTCTTCCTTGCACAGGCGTCAATCTCGGCAATGATTCCACCGGTGCTGCCTCTCTAAGCCAGATACTTTCTGGTTGACTTCTCCGGCGCGGCGGAGCTCTGAGTGACACATCCCACGCCATAACTATATCAGCCGGGTCAACCGAGGCACGAACGGGACAGAAACTCTCCCCATGTCCGAGCAAACCACATATAAAACAAAATAGAGTTAGCCGTTCATACTCAAATGGAATGTAATGATCACTGCCATTTGCCAACTTCAATTTCTTCCTTCGTTTTAGCGGGATTCTTATATCAATTTTAACTCGGATCCTGATAATCCCTCTATAACTGAGCGATGTAGCCATTGTATCATATTTAAGAAATGATCCCAAAAAATTCCCCAACGATCTCGCAACTTTCTCAGAAATGAATCCATGGGGGAGATTATGTACCAAAATCCAAAAGTTAAGATGAGTCAACGGAACCTGGCTCGGGTCTTCTCCTTCAAGTAAACGATGTAAAATCAGCAAATGATTATTAAAATTCCACGACCCTCCACTCTCGATTCTGTCCGCATCAGCAACAAAATACAAACGGAACAAATATCTCCCTTCACCAAGATCTGAAATCGAAATTCCCCCTACAGGATGCCACACGTTTGCCAAAGTAGATCTCATTGCCACAAAGTGAATCACACTACTAGTAAGAAATGAACCAACGAAACAGAAGTCATAAGACAGAGACAACTCAGGATCAGCACTATCGATTTCAAGACAGTCATCCTCTTCAGACCGGATTGCCAATCTTGCTAGATCATTTGCCACTGAAGCCATCGGGAAAAAGAAAGTCAAAACGAAGAAGACAAGAACGAAAGATCTGAAAAAGAAAGAAAAAACGTGCTACACAGAGCAGATAGAAAAGCGTGCTACACAGAGCAGAATAGTTGAGCGAGAATTATTTGCATAACAGCTGTTGTTTGGATTTTACTTTGATGTTTCTTTAATCTATGAACTTTATGATTATCTATTAAATGTTGCTTGGTTTATTGTTATGTCTTTATAGCTTATGTCTCTTATTTTGATCTAACAAAAAGGGGAGAGGGAAATTCACAAGCTCACTTAAAACATAAACTTAAAATTTACCTAGCTAACATTAAGGGGGAGTTGTTTTCCAAAGTATTTCAAAAGACTTAAAAATTTTAAGCTTTGGTTTTGTTATATCAAAAAGGGGGAGATTGTAAAAACCTATGTTTGATTTATATATAACAAAGTATTTTAAGGACCAAATTGTAAAACTTGAAATGAATTTTTAAATCCCTCAAAAGGTTTCAAATCAACAAGGCTTCGCTCTAGTTTGAAAAACTCAAACTCCAAAATATTATCTAAGTGTTCCAAGGCCAAATTGCTCAAAAACTTCTATGCGTATCGATACACTTCTCACCGTATCGATACCTTTTTTACAAACATGACTACTGGAGACAAATGTTTTGATGCGCTCCTTACTGTATCGAAACAGGGTATCGAAACAGATTCCATCTGTATCGATACACTCTCTCTATAAAATCCCAAGGTGTTTGAGTCGAGTACCGATACGGTTTCACCCGTATCGATACGATTTAATATGTTTTAAAAATTCAGAGTTTTGAATATTTCGACCATTGCCTTGTCAGTTGGTAGATAACCAAATTTTAAAGTGGTAGCTAATGAGTATCGATACGCTATAACCAATACAGAGCGTAAAAGGCGTCACCTTACTTTAGATGATCGTTGTGGAGTATGTGGTGCCGAAGTTGAGAGCTTGGAGCATCTCTTTAGGGAATGCCCATCGACATGGTTGGTTTGGCGTAGTATTATCAAACCAGATTGATGGGTTGAATTTGAATCCATGTCCTTCCATGAATGACTCGACTTTAATTTGAAAAATGTGCGTTTTGCCGCAGGTTGTAAGGATGAATGGCCACTGCTGTTTGGGGCGGTGCTATTGGCGATTTGGAGGCATAGAAATGATTTAGTTTTTGACCCTTTGTCGATCCATGGCGCGAGAATTTTGGCTGATGCGCGATACATGGTGGCGAGTTGCCCTGGTAGGCAACTGATGGTACTGCAACATGTTTCCGCGCCCGGGCAGCAAGGTATGCGGACGGGTCTGCGATGGGAAGCACCGAGTAGTGGTTGGTTGAAAATGAATTCGGATGGTGCGCGATGTCAGGGGAATGGCCGCGCGTCATGGGGGGTCCTACGATCCTCGGATGGTGCTTGGGTGTTTGGTTTTGCAAAGTATGTGGGCATTTGCTCGATTGTAGAGGTCGAGCTTTGGGGAGTTGTGGAGGGTTTGCAACATGCTTGGACTCTGGGTTTCCGACGTGTGATAATTGAGGTTGATAGCTCGGATGCTAAGCGTTTGATGACTCATCGATAAGGAACTTCCGTTTTATCTCGTTATTACGTTCTATCGATTCTTTGCTCCAAAGAGAGGTTGGAAAGTGCATACCAGGTAAGTGTTGCGTGAGGTTAATACCGTTGCGGATTGTTTGGCGAAGTATGGCCTTTCTTTGTCATGGGGTGAACAAAGTTTTGTTCAACCCCTGGATTGCGTTTTCACGGCGTATCATAAGGATCTTATGAGATTGGTTGTGTAATATGTTGTTTTATGTTGCTTTTGTTTCTCCTTGATTTTGTTGCGTGAGGCTAATATCCTGTTTTATGTTGCTTTTGTAGGGGGATTTTTAATATGGCACCTCGCTAACTCCCCTTTTCTACTCAAATATATATATATATAACTACACAGAACAGTTATCTTAGGACATACACAATACAACTGCATAGAACAGTTCCATGCTTTTAGACTACAATCTATTTTGAACATAATTATGAGATAACGAGATAAATTAAAAATGCAAGTTCATTTTCTAAATACAAACATGATATAATCCCCCTCATGCAAGAATTAAACGCCATTCTTATAAGGTTTTAACTTAACTCAGATACCCGAAACTAGTGATAATTATCTCATACATTTAACCTTTCCATTTCCTTCCAAAGAGCGTTGGCTCTCACCAAGCTCCCGATGGTATTCACCGCCAACTTGAGATCCTCCAGTGGATTTCCGGGTGCCACCGTCTTGTACAAGTAGCTGTCAAATGTCATCTTCTGCACATATTCGTCGGCACACATCTCCACGAAAGCTTCCCTAGCCGGATTTGATCTGTAGAACACCTTCTGCAAGACATCTAATACCTTGTATGTTGGCCAGTAAGTTTTGTCCCACTTCTCTAAGTACTTCCTCAAGTCCCCTTCATCCACCATCTTCTTCCCATTCTGTGACCCCTCAACAATGGCCTCCGCGCACATTCTCCCACTCTTAGCTGCAAAGTAGATACCTTCCCCCGAGCATTTCGTCACATATCCAGCAGCATCCCCAACTAAGGCTACTCTCCCGAATAACCTGCGCGGACGAGGATGCTCTGGGATTGGGTGTGCCTCAACCCGTATAATCTTACCTCCAAGGATCTTGTCTTTTGCTCTGTTTCTAGTGGCTAGCTGGAACTTCTTGATGTCACTCTTGTGAGTCACTGTGCCGGTTCCAACAGCAACATGATCACATTTGGGGAAAACCCAACCATAGAAATCCGGTGAGACATCATCTCCTACATACATTTCAGCAAGATTCTCGTAGTACACCATTTTTTCATCAGGAATTTTGATTCTCTCCTGCAATCACAATGAGATTTCAAGAATGTAGGAAAAATTGAACATTACATAAACAAATACATGTTCTCCACTTAACCATATGTTTAACTCCATAGATTTAATGCAAAACAAACATCCTACAAAAACAGAGTTTGAGCTTAATTACATATTGAAATACTACATTTCAAGTAACAACACATGGGCTATTTTGAGATCTGCCAAAACTTTTTCAAACTAAAGAGATAAATCAAATCATAGTACCCCAACATTACAATAATAAGGAGAAGAGTATGGTATTGTTAGATATTGCAGGTTCAAACTTCAAACACCCATCTGATGTGAATTATATGTGAAAGGGTGTTCAATTGTGATCCTAATTTCTACTCTCTGGAAAAGGGTGGGAAAATCTGTATATACCTGAAACGCAATAGCATAATCATAATCGCCGGCATTAATGGCTTTAGCAACTCGAGAGTTAGCTCCATCAGCTCCAACCACAGCATCGACTTCCAAAGTAGATTTAGATCCCACAGCTCCCATCTTCCCATCGTACTCGGTGTAATGCAAAACATAAGGCTCATCCCAACTTTTAGGCATATCCATCTTCAAGAACAGCCCATTTATAACGTTAGCTCCATTCTCCTTAGCTCTGTCTCTCAGGTAAGCGTCCAACACTTCCCTTCTCACCATCCCAATGTACTCATGTGGTTTCAGCGTTTGCCCGATGTCAACGGCGATGTTGGAAGGCGAAATCATCTTCATTTTGGTGACTCGCCGGTCGATGATATCCAACGGCAGGTTGAACTCCCCCACCATGCAAAGCGGGATGGCTCCACCGCAAGGTTTACAGTTGTCGAGCTTGCGTTCGATTAGGAACGTCTCGATGCCACCCTTTGCGAGAGTTTCGGCGGCTGCGCCTCCTGCCGGGCCACCCCCTACGACAGCTACCCTGAGGTTGCGGTTGTTTAGTTTTGGAGAAGTTCTGGCAGCTGAAACATGGAATTTGACGACGGGTTTGGAAAGAGTGGTGGTGGCGGCGGAATCGGGGCAGGGCAGAGCGGAGCTACGGCGGAGGCCGGTGAAGGGTTTGAAAGCAATGGAGGTCATGTTTTAAGAAATGACAGCAACTGAGAATTAACTGAAGTTTGGTGTGTTTTTGTTTTTGTAATAAAAGGGTAGATATGGTTTGGAGATACACGCAGGAAATGACCGTTGGATTTAGAGAATTAACGGTGCCGATTGGATTATGGATTATGAAGGATGGATTTTGATTTCTGTGATGAAATTAATCTCAGCGGAGAATCAATGAATTTTATGGCTAATTTTGTGCCACGTGATGCTCCAATTTTGTTTGTAGGATAAAATAATTTAAGGATGTAAAAACAGGTAATCGGATGCGTTCAGGTCGGGTACTGTCAGGTCGGGTAAAATCGGGTACATGTCATTTCAGGTAATTTTTCTATTTTGACTCGACTCGGGTCGAGTGCGGGTCCATTTCAGGTCGGGTCCATTTCAGGTCGGGTTCATTTCAGGTCGGGTCAAAACGGGTCGGGTCTGAAGCAAATAATTGACTGGTTAATTCGGGTTCGGATACACTTCAGGTCGGGTCCGTTTCAGGTCGGGTCCATTTCAGGTCGGGTCCGTTTCAGGTCGGGTCCATTTCAGGTCGGGTCCGTTTCAGGTCGGGTTCATTTCAAGTCGGGTCCGTTTCAGGTCGGGTCCATTTCAGGTCGGGTCCGTTTCAGGTCGGGTCCATTTCAGGTCGGGTCCATTTCAGGTCGGGTCCATTTCAGGTCGGGTTCATTTCAGGTCGGGTGCATTTCAGGTCGGGTAATTTTAGGTCGAGTAGTTTCAGGTCGGGTAATTCAGGTCGGGGTATTTTTAGGATTGAAATTTGTATTGAGTTTGAGTTCGGTACAACCGTATAAGTAGTCGATAGACTTTAGGTTGACCTTCGTCAATTGTCATTGATTTGGAGTTAATTATTTAAAGTCATATCAAATTAAAATTATAAAACATTGGAGTAATTAAAAAATAATGAAAAGGGGTCAATTTGGACTGAAAAGGGGTCAATTTGGATTAAAAATAAAGTTTCACGGATTATAATGAACAAAAATATCAAATTAAAATTATAAAACATTAGACAAATTTAAAAGAAAACAATGAAAATGGGTCAATTTGGAATAAAAATAAAATTTTGGGGTTGTAATGAACAAAAATATCAAATTAAAAGTATAAAAATTAGAGTAATTAAAAAACAATAAGTTGATGCCAATTTAGAATAAAAATAAAGTTTTAGGGTCTAGAATGAACAAAATTTCAAATTAAAATTATAAAACATGATGAAATAAAATATATATATAGGGGTCAATATGAAATTAAAATAAAGTTAAGGGAATAGAATGAAGAAAATATTAAATTAAAATAATAAAATATTGGACAAATTAAAAAAATAAATGTGGGTCAATTTGGAATAATAAACGTGGACAAATTAAAATAAAGTTAAGGGACTATAATGAAGAAAATACTAAAACACACATGTATACATACATACTAAAACACATATATATGCATGTATTTAAGTTTTAGTATATATATACATGTATATATGTATGTAAGTTTTAGTATATATATATTGTTATAATTATAATTATATATAGGATAAATTTTCTATACACAGGCGGTGGAAATTGAAAGTTTCCACAAGCGTCTTAATTCTAGGGTATAGGTAGTTAGTTTAGGGTATAAGGTTTAGGGGTTTAGGTGTGGAGGGTTAGAATTTAGGGATAGTTGTTTTAATTTAAGGTTTAGGGTTATAATTTAGGGTTTATAGGTTAAAACCTAAATCCTCACCATATTACCCTAAAAACTAAACCCTAACCTATAAACCCTAAATTATAACCCTAAACCTTAAATTGAAACAACTATCCCTAAATTCTAAACCCCTACACCTAAACCCCTAAACCCTATACCCTAAACTAACTCTTTAAACCCTAAAACTAAGGCGCTTGTGGAAACTTTAAGTTTCCACCGCTAGTGTATAGGATATTAATCCTTATATATATACATATATATATATATATATATATATATATATATATATATATATATATATATATATATATATATATGTATGTAAGTTTTTGTATGCATATATTGTTATATATATATACTAGAACATACATATTTGTATGTATATATATGTATACCCCTAAATAATACTCATAAACCTCAAACCTTAAATTTTATAATCACTAATAATTAGAGTACAAACCTAATCCCCTAATCCTTAAACTAATCTCATAACCCCAAATAATTAAGTTGACACATTTACCCCTAAACCCCAAACATGAATATCTAAATCTTACAGACACTATTCACTAATAATTAGAGTGCAAGCCTAATCACACAATCCCTAAACTAATCTCATAGCCCCAAACAATCAACTTGACACACTTACCCTTAAACCCTAAACATAAACTCATAAATCTAACAAACAAAATAAATTGAAACATAAAAAGAACAAATCTAAAAAAAAATTAAAACTAAATTATTAATTAGAGCCCAAATCACAAATGAATAAAATTATTAAACCTAATTACTTACCAAATCTTTATACGAGGACCAAATCAAATTTAAAGCAAATTAAAAAGCTTAATAATTAATTAATTTATGAAGCATGGTCTAATTAAATAAAATTTAAAGAAACTAAACCAAAAGTTAAGACTAAAAAAAATAAACTAAAACTTAAAAAACTTAAACCCTAACCATCTAATTAAAGAATGACCTAAAGGATAATTAACCCTAAATAAAAAAATTCCACCTCCAATATCAATTTATTTGATATGCGGCAAAATTTCCCCCAGCGCCATTTTGTTTTGACTGGCGACAAACCTCCCCCCACACACATTTTGTTTTTGTTTGATATAGTGTCAAAATTCTCCCTCTATTTTGTTTTATATGGTGCCAAAATCACCTCCATAATTTCATATCAATAAAAAAAACTTTCCCCCCTAAAGTAAAAAATATTTTTTTTATTATTTTAATAGTTATAATTAAATTTTTTAATAAAATATTTCTTAAATTTAATGATCACAATTAATAAATTGATTTAAATTTTAAACAATTTGTTTTAAATTCATCTATCACACCTTATTAATTTAATAAAATTTTTAAAATTTGAATATTTTTAATAAAATAAATTTAAGTATGTTAATTCTTATTAAACTTCACAAATAATTTATATTGAACGAGTTAGTATTAAATTAATTTAATAAATTAATACTTTACATTTATCAACACTTTAAATCAAGTAAATATCAAGTCAGATCAATATCAGTTCAGGTTAAAAATAGGCCGGGTTCAAAGCAGGTCTGGTCAATTAACAGGTCGGGTTCAAAACAGGTCGGGTCCAAAACAGGTCGGGTTCAAAACAGGTCGGGTAATATCGGATCTCGGGTCAATTTAGTCGGGTAAAATCGGTTATCTGCCAGGTCGGCTTCGGGTTCAGGTTCGTTTCAGTCGGGCGCAGGTCGGGTTTCAAGTCCACAGTAACAGGTCCAATTCGGGTTCGGGTCGTTTTCAGTCGGATGCAGGTCGGGTTCGGTCACTACAGTAACAGGTCGAATTCAGGTTCAGGTCAACAACAGTCGGTTACAGATCGCGTTCGGATCATTAAATTTTCAGGTCAAATCAGGTTCTGACTCGAGCAGGTTTCAGTCGGGTTTTCAGGTCGGGTCAGCTTTTTACATCCCTATAAAATATTAAATGGTCACTAAACGATTTTTAAAAAAATATAAAATGATCACCTAACCTCTAAAAGCTATATAATGGCCTTTAAGTTTTAGTTTTTATTTCAAAATATGAATGAATCATTAAGTTTCATTAAGTTGTTGATGAAATGGTTAAGAAATTTTGTTAAATTATACATTTAAATTTTTATATTTACACATTCAATTAATTTAATCTTATTAAAAAAATTAAAACAATTAATCCTATTATTTAAACATTCTTTTCATTTGAACTTATTTTTTATTACGAATAATTTAATTCCTATACTACCTCCGCACATGGCGGTCATCTTCTTCATGCGGCAAGAAAGAGAAAAAGGCAAGAAGCTACCTAGTGGTGTATTTGGATTTTCAATTCAACCAAAGCTATCTTGAAGCTTTGGAAATGGATGGGTCATAAATACGAGAGAGAGCTTGTAACGGGGATAAAATCGACTACCGAGACGTACAATAAATTTCTAAACTAATTCCATGTATACAAGAAATACAATAAATTAAGAATAATTCATAAGCATCACATCATCACTCATGTCAATCCAATTAATTAAAATAGGTTGCCTTCACCTTATGTTATAGAAAAATCACCCCATGCAGAAGAAACCGACACACTCGACATAGCTCAAACACCCAAGTTCAAAACATAAAAAATAAAAGACCACAATTAACAAAGTTGGCGGTAAATAATTTGACACAAAAATTAATTAAATAATGAAATAAATACAATCAATTATTATAGATACACATTCAACATATTCAACATAGAATAAAATCATTTATAAAAAAATTAATGAAAAAGCCATGAATAACCCCTCTATTCTATAAAAACAAAATAAGTAATTGAAGGAATGGTTGATGTAAATGAGAAATTGAAGATGTGTGCCATGTGCTGCGGGATTGTACAACCTCAAAGCGTGTTTGGATTGCCTTAATTCCCTAAAATTCTCTAGCATTGTCTATGTCGCAACCTTTAAAGGAATGGCTTGTTGCTAACTTGAATTCAAAAACCACGTGTGGAAATTTGGGTGTTAATTAGCCCTTGTTATTTGCTGTTGTGTGTTGGCAATTGTGGAAGAAAAGGTGCAGCTTGCTTATGGACTCAACTTATGTTGAAAGGGTGGATTTCATTCCATATTGTTTAAACCTGGCAAAAGATTTTGAAGCTGCGATATCAAGAATTGGGCAGTCGTCTCCAACTCCTCGGGTTGATTCGTCGAGATGGACTTGTCCGAGAGAGGGTTGGGTGAAACTAAATATAGATAGTGCGGTTAATGTTGTTAATGACTCAGCTGCGATAGGAGGCGTGATCTGAAATGAGGTCGGTGATCGGCTCTTTGGCTTTTCTCGTAGTATTGGGATTTGTTTGGCATTACTTGCGAAACTTTGGGCTATATATGAGGGACTCCACCATGCATGGAGACCTGGGTTTCAAAGAGTGGTGATGGAATCTGATAATTTAGAGGCTACTCGCATCTTACACCGTAAATTGCCTACATTGAAATCGCATGCAATTGTTTCTAATATTCTCGACCTTTTGAATAATCAGTGGGTTGTTGAAGTTCGCCATATTCACCGCCAATCCAATGGATTTGCTGACTACTTGGCTAGACTCAGTCGAGATGCCTCGATGGAGGGTTTGATGTTTGCGAATAAACCTGCGGAAGCTGCCTCGACCATGCTACATGACTTGAATTGTTAAGTATTAGACCATGTTGCTCAGTATTATAAAAAACGCTAATCAAACTTTCAAAAGTTATAAAATTACAATTAAACTTTATGTTTTGTTATAAAACGATAACTGGAACATTAAATGTCGCTAAATACTTAATGTGGCTGTTATGAAACTTTGTATAATCACATATAATCTTCCATATTTACACATTAAATTAAATTAGTCATAATTCAAAAAAAAATCACTAAATATAGCCCTCGTTATTTATACATTCTTTTAATTTGGTCAAGCTTAGGATTATTGTCTTTTATTTCAATGAGCTTTTTTGCTTTCGTCCCCCAACTGATTCAAGGTGAGCAAATCCATGGTTTTGGAGAGCTGTTGGTTCCGATAGAAAAATTAGGTTTCTATGTATTGACAAAAAGGGACAGTCATTGAACTTAAATGGTGAAGATGATGAAAATAATAAGAACTGTGGTGCTGCTTTTGGTTGCAAAAATGGACACGTTAATATTTGTTCAAGAGGCCATTGGAGACCAGCTGAAGATGCTAAGCTAATGGAGCTTGCAACTTATTATGGTCCTCAAAATTGAAAGTTAAAAAGATAAGATAAGATAGAACAAATCTTAATCAATCTCATTTAAATCTTATCTTATTTAAATTTTATCTTGTGTGTAACATTTGAATTTCCTTATGTTTGTATCATTAAACCTCATTGTAATCCTATAAATACTCCCATTGTAAATGTTATGATTTATCAATGATACGAACCTTTACATGATAATCAGAGCCAAGTAGACTTTTTTTACTCGATTATATTTGTTTTTCTCTCTTCCGTTCTCTTTCAAATCGAATATGTTGGAAAAAAGTGAGGAAAATGGTTACTTTGAGCCATATTTTAAATGGGTAAAGGTGGAGATTCGAATAAGGATTCTTTTGGCTCTTATTCTACTCCATGAGACATTTACAACGGTATCTCATCTGCTCAAAATGGTTGAGTATTGAATGAGAAATTGATACTCAAAGTAAAGGAATTGTGAATTGAGTAAAGGAAAATGAAACCCCTATATCCCACATGGATGAGAAAAATGGAACGGGAAGTGTTTATATACACTTATTCAATTTATGGTTATTGAATGACTTGAATGGAAATTGTGCCTCACGTACAAGGGGGTGCGAATCTAATTCTATTTGGGTTGGGGCACATTTGCACGATGTGCACGATGTGAATATCTAGATTGATTGGGACTTTCATAGGCTTGCAGACATTTTACAACTTTCCTCCTTTCAGTTTTAAAACACAATTTGAAAAGTTTTCTTCTCTAAAATTGCATTGTTTTTTCTGCTGATAGTCAGAGGCACGAGTACTGTTTGTGATCTCTTCAGTAGTGCAGCTGTCGAAGATCATCCGATGTTGTATCCTGGGAGACCGACGACTAAAGAACTCAAGCACCAGGGATTGATCGAATATGTCTTAAGGAAACTACATTTCAAGCAGGACTTAGCAATCTTATTTTCGGATATTTCGAATATGTTAAATTCTTATAATTTCTTATTTTTCGTTTATTTTTTATTATTTTAAATTTAACCATGTTTTGTCAAACAAGATATCCTCTCATAGCTTCGTCTTCTACCACTAACAATCTTGTGCATCTCAGTGCACTGACCAACTTTTCAATCAAACTTACATCCGCCAACTTTCTTGTTTGGCATCGACAAGTGAAGACCACTCTCATTAGTTTTGGGCTAATTTGTTATATTGATGGTTTATAGCCTTCCTCATCTCAGTTTACCGATTCCACGACAAAGATTGATGATCCTAAATATTTGCAATGGTATCGTCAGGATCAAATTCTTATCAGTTGTCCTTTTGGTAGTTATGATGATCTAGTTCAACCACTTATTTCATCTGTTGTGACAAGTTATGCCTGAGCATCTCCTGGTTGAATCCTTGCTCTCAAATCCAAACTGGCTCGCAATCCACGTGGTTCCAAGTCTCTCTCTAGCTACAAGAAAGACAGGCAGAATATTGCCTCTGATCTTACCTTGGCAAACTGTCATGTCTCCGATACAGATCTACTTATTTCTATTATCAATGAATTAGGTGATGACAATTGTCCAATAGTTGCTTGAGTTTTCTGAGATCTTAACTGATCATGAGAGACTTCTTCAAGAATCTGAACAATCCACACTTCTTGTTACGACAAATTATGCGCAGCGAGCTAATCCAAATCATGGTTATTCCACCAATTGCTCTCGAGGGAAGGATGGTCGCTCTAGTCATTCGACTTCTGGTGGCGGTCGTAGTCTTATTACTGAATCTAGCCATTCTATAAAATAAGATATTGTGTGAAAATTCTGTAATTTGCCAGGGCAAATTGTTCAAGATTGTCGTAAGCTTGTTTGATTTCTTCATGTAATCCCCTTAGCCTGGCCTAGACGTTTAACCCGAATTAAGAAAATTACACGGGGAAAACCGAAGTTAACTTGTGAAAGTAAACCTCGATTAGCAACCCTTTTTTAACTTGTCTAGATGCATAATTAAATCCTATAGAGTTTATTCGCGCAACGAATATATTCCAATAAAAATGTACTTCAATTGATCATTCTTTGCAAACAATCTAATATGAGGTCAAGCTTACATATTAGTGTTACCAACATTTAATTAGGTTCTTTACATGCTCGCAGGTGAAATATCAACATCATACGACCATTAAAACATCCACAATTGCAAAACATATAAACATGGACTGAAATAAAACATTCAAAACTGAGAAGACATGCCAAAATAACTAATTTGTATCAGAACGGTCCCCACCCTTTTCGATACCAAGTTCCCAAACAGACTCCCCTGTATTTCAAACATAACAGAGCTGTATCGAAATGACCCCGTGTTTCGATACGGGTACAAATTATAACTAGGTGTACCGAAACAACAAGGCCAAATATGCAAGTTGTATTGAAACAACTACAACAGTTTCGAAACACGCACTAGAACTGCACTAAAACAACAACATTTAAGCACTTTTAAACATACCAAATGGCCACCAATCATCATACAATCATATGTAAACATCAAACACATATTTATCCAACACATATGAATCATCAAATGTATTTAACATCAAGGATCACAAACCATGATTACTCTAGAGGCATACAACCTATAAGCAATCCACATAGAGTATTAAAATCCACAAACCAAAGCATATCAACATATAAAGGCCCCTTATAAGTCTCATAAGGAAAAACACACTTTCCAAACAAGGGAGTTTAAACAAACATCTCCCAAATACCGAGGTACTCTCCCTATTGCCATTTCTACCTTATTGAAAGTATCAAAACCCATACTTGTGATTCGAGTGATGTCTTGGGTGAAATCTTTTGCTATTTTTCTGCCAAAAAGATCACTTATCTGCATTGTTGGAAAGGAGAGCGTAAGCATATCTTCTTAGTGAGGGAAGGCTCAATTTAAACAACAACACTGCACTTTTCAAAACCAAGTTTCCTTTAAAACAAAATCACATCATGCTCAACTTTCTCATGCTTTTGAAACCACAATAACATCATCTTTACAAACCACATGTATCATTATCTCATGCATATCTCAATGCAAAACCAAATTAAGCTTCTTTTTCTTAAACCTCACAAAGCATAAACATCATGTACAAGTGTCATTATACAAAAGCATTTTAAAACCATGATACATGTACAATTCATATATTGGCATTTCAAGTGAACTGGATAGAATCTACCCCCATCCAATAATGATCGGATATACGAACACACCTGACGGAATCAACCCTCGCCAAGCCCTTGATAGAATCTAACCCTATCAAGTCATATGGTGAAATCAACCCTCACCATAATCTCACTTCGGCTGGGATGCCACTACCCGCATTGCTCGTGGTGATAGAATCTTCCCCTATCACTCGCAACACAATAGAATCTACCCCTATTGTGTAACCGAAGAATTTATCACACACGCGAATTTTATATATTATAGTGCAGTTTACATCCTATTGGTCGACAAACATATCCGATAATAAAAATCTCATCACTAAGCCAATATATCATCAAAATCCATGTTAACTCAATGCTTTCAATGCATTAACAAAATCATTACATATCCCATCCCAAAACATGCTTCAAATATAACATAATATCTCATCAAGAATATAACCTCTTGAACCATAACCCAATCATTTCATGGGATATAAATAAGCAAAACCATGCTTATAAAACATGCATAATAGTGAGTAACAAATATAATTCCAAAACATGAGCATGGTAATTCACATAGACTTTAAACATAGAACCGAGAGCTTTAGTAACCATACTTACTTCTGAGATTAGGTAAGCGTTTCAAGCTTACACTAACCTCCCAAATCCTTGTTTCCAAGCTTATGAAAACGTTCAAACCACATCCACTCACCGATACAACTTCGCCCCACTTACCGAAGCTATTCCAAGTTTCCGAAACTCTAAAGATGCCTTCTAAAGATCAAGCAACGTCTTTCCCTGCTTCTAACCAACGAAAAACAGAGGATTAATGAAAATTCTTGCATCAAAACCTCCAACAACACAAACCCCACTAAACTCCAACTTTCGCTAAGCAATTAACCATCGATACAAACCGAAAACATCGCCAAAACCACTCAAAATCGTTCCTAATCATTACCCAACAAAATCAACCAACAATCTTCATCCATTTACAACATAAAACACTTCTCCAAACTCTATAAACCTCAAGCTATCAAGAAATCACCATAACAACCCCTAAAACTCAAGATTTCATCACTAACTTATAGCAACCTAACTAGTTTCAGGATTACTCAACAAAATCCATCAAGTTAACATTATTAGCCATTAAAAACATGTTAAAAATCAATCATTAACTCAACAATTAACATCAAATCTAAAGATGTACCATAAATCTTCAAGAAACCTCAATTAAACATGATTTCATCAATATATATATATATATAAACCCATTAAAAACAATATGTAAAAGACTAAATACATGTAAATTTCAGTAAAGAACATGTCATTAGAGGAGAAGAACGAACCTAGCTCTAATGATGAGCTCTTTCTCCATTTTTGAAAGGAAATCAAAAGGAAACCAAAGAGAAAATAGTAGTTTCAATATGAAATCAATAGGAAATAGTTTAATCTTTGAAATCCAAATCAAATTTAGAGTTTACCTTGAAAATCTTGCTGTTTGGATGAAGGAAACTTGAGAGAAAATGAGAGAAGAAAACTATCGTCAAATGAAAATGAGTAACTGTCTCTACAAATTCCCTCTGTCATTTTTATTATAATTATTTAATTAAAATTTTAAACTAGGAGGAAAAGTCTCTATTAGCCCTTGGTTATTGCTCCTTAAAGATTCAAAGCATTAGCCTTTTACATTTTTACACTTAAATCAAACTTTACCACTTTTACATCTTAGTCGCCAAACCAAAATGTCTAATTTCCAAAATTGTTTTCTTCAAATTACCTTTACCAAAATTAATCTTATATATCATTATGATTTTAGGAAATTTTCCCATATTTTTATCCAACCAAAAAACTCATAATTTAATTATTTCCTAAAACTAGGCTAGATCGTTAAACTGGTTTGAACCGAACCGCCTAACCAAATCCGGCTAACTCCTAGGACTAAAACCGTGGCATTACAACTCTCCCCTACTTAAGAATTTTTTTCCTAGAAATTTACATGGCTGAAAGAGATAGGGAAGCTCCTTCTTCATATCCCCTTTCCTTTCCTATGTCGCTTCTTCGACACCTCGGTGTCTCCAAAGCACCTTCACCAATTCAATGGTCTTTTCACGAAGCACCTTACTATCCGAATCCATGATCTCCACCGGTTCTTCATCATAAGATAAATCAGGATTCAACTCCACTTCCTCAACTGACAACACATGCGAAGGATCCGAACGATCCCTCCTAAGCATGGATACATGGAAAACATCATGTATCTTTTCGAACTCTGGTGGTAACCGCAATCTATACACAACAGAGCCAATCTTGTCAAGAACATCATAAGGTCCAATAAACCTAGGGCTCAACTTGCCCTTGCGTCCGAACCTCATCTCCTTCTTCCGAGGCGAAACTTTCAAGAAAACCTTCTCACCAACTTCAAACTCAATTTCTTTACGCTTCAGATCCGCGTAAGACTTCTGACGATCTAAAGCCTCCTTTAGACGATCACAAATGAGCTTCACCTTACCAGTTGTACCTTTGAGCATATCTGACAAAGGAACCAACTTTTGTCCCACTTTTTCCCAACACACGAGTGTACGACACTTACGACCATACAAAGCCTCTTACGATGCCATCTGTATGTTCGCCTGTTAGCTGTTATTGTAGGCGAATTCTACCAATGTCAACATCTTATCCCATGAACCTTGGAAATCAATCACATAACACCGGAGCATAT
Organism: Hibiscus tridactylites; assembly: GCA_958450335.1. Taxonomy (NCBI): domain Eukaryota; kingdom Viridiplantae; phylum Streptophyta; class Magnoliopsida; order Malvales; family Malvaceae; genus Hibiscus; species Hibiscus tridactylites. Next base: position 60,334,138 of record OY288276.1, on the reverse strand, counting down.
TCTCCAACACCTGGATAACCCGCTCCAACTGACCATCCGTCTGAGGAAGATAAGACGTGCTAAAACTCAACCTCGTGCCCAAGGCTCGATGCAAACAGTCCCAGAACCTCGATGTTAACCACGTATCCCTATCTTAAACTATAGACTTGGGAACACCATACAACCGTACACTTTACGCAACATAATGCTCAGCCAGCTTATCCAGGGTAAATGTAGTATGCACGGGCAAGAAATGTGCACACTTAGTAAACCTATCCACGATCACCCACACAAAATCCATCGTGATCCTCTCCTATTTCCATTCTAGAATCCTCAAAGGCTACAACAAACCGGATGTAAACTGATGATCAACTTTCACACGCTGACATCTTAGTACTACCCGAATGCATGAAAAAAGGACTATTGTGCGCTTCCGTCAAGATAGTGCACCTCAACTCAACATCCTCTAGCACAACTACCCGACCCTTAAAACACAAAACACCATCATCACTGAAACTATAATCTGAAGCATTACCCTCCGCTATGTCCGTAACATGCGGTACCAAGGAGTCATCAAGCAACTGCTTTTCCTTGATCATATCAATCAAAGATGGTTTCACCTAAAGATCGACCACCAAGCCACCATCATGAGACAAATTCAAGCGAGCAAACATCGCTCTCAACTCCACTGCAACCTTTCGGCTCAAAGCATCGGCCACCACATTGGCCTTCCCTGTGTGATACTTGATCGTAAAATCGTAATCTTTCAGCAATTCCATCCATCGACGCTACCGAAGATTCAGTTCCCTTTGAGACATAAGATACTTGAGACTCTTATGATCCGTGTACACTATAGAACTAAGTGTTTTGATATAATAATTGAAAAATGTTTTGGACAAGTTGAAAAGAATTTAAAATATGTCTTTAAGTCCAAACAACTTGAAAATAAGTTTGAGGCTTTTTAAAAGGTTTATGGCAAAGGTTTTAATGCTTTAAAGAAGTCAAAACTTGATTTTCAACAAGGCCGTATCGATACGGTATGCCCCGTATCGATACACTTTTGCCCAAGTTTTGAATCTACTAAAACTCGTACCAGTACGAGTGAGATCGTATTGATACAAATAGGGGTCGTTTTGGTACGCATATTAGGCGTACCGATCCCTGTTTTAAAAACCTCAACGGCTATTTCCCAACGGTTTTTAAATGACATACCGTACCGATACGCCCTCAAGCGTATCGATACGCATAGGTTGACAAAAAGCCCAACGACTAGTTCTGAAGAAGAGCGTACCAATACGCCTCCACGTGTACCGATACGGTAGGCTCCATAACTGTATTTATGGTGGGAAATAAAGTCTCCAACGGCTCCAATTCAACCCTAACATCTAGTAACGGCTACAAACTCATTAAAGAGTATAAAAGGGACCTTCAAGCATCAAGAGAAGGCTAATTCTTCATTTGTAAAACATCATATGATAGCAAATATGCCTTAGTGCCTAATTGTCAATTTCTTTTATAGACAAACACTAGTGAGCCAAAATTGTTATATTTGCTCAAGTATTTTAGGATTGGATGAGAGCTTAATTGTGCAAACAAATACCTATTAGAGGGATTTGTGTTTGCTTATTTTTATCTCTTTGTAAAGAGGGTTTGATTAAAACTTTGGGTAGAAAGCTTGATCGGTTTTGTAAGGGTTTCCTCCTAAGCCTAGAAAAGGGGACAAATCAATTAGTGGATTAATTGGAAATCCTTAGTCGGCAGCTAGGGTAGTGGATGTAGACTTTGGTTAGAAGGTTTAACCACTATAAATCATCTTGTCTTTATTCCTTTTAGCTTCCACACCTCTATCACCCAATTTCCCACTTCTCCACCACTTGGCGAGCAAGAACGGTTGAAGGAATCGAGAATCTAAAAACCAAACAATTGGTATTAGAGCTTGGCTCAATTGAAGAGGATTAACACCCTATTGAGAAGATCTGGCAAGCTCGATCAACATTGCAAACAACTGGCTCAATGGCGCAACCCATCGACAAACCGCCCTTCTTCGACGGGACCAATTATGCTTATTGGAAGGCGGAGTGGAGTGCCGACGAACGCAAGAAGATGAAGCTTAATTGCAAGGCTTTGCAGTTCATGTAACCCCCTTAGCCCGACCTAGATGCTTGACCCGAACTACGAAGATTACACGGGGAAAACCAAAGTCAACCCGAAAGTCAACCTTGATTAACGACCATTTTTTTCATTTTAATCTTGTCTAAATACACATTAAACCTAAGTGAGTACTCACGAAACATGAATGAGAAAGGCACAACGATCAGATATCATTTAGAGACTCAATTGCACTTTACACAAGATTAGGGACCAAATTGTAATTTCTATAAATTAGAGAGACTTCATTGATTTTAGGGTTACCAATATGAAATTAATCATGTTACATGCTTCTCTGCCAAATTTCAGCTTAAAAAGACATCCCAAGCTCAAGCAATTGCAATCAAAACATTTAGGACTAAATTGTAAAGTATGAAGACTCAAAGCAATTCAAATCTGTGTCCAACGGTCACCCGTATCGGAACACCTACCCACCGTACTGAAACGTATGTATCGAAACGGTGTTGACCGTTTCGGTACGCAGGTTTGTTCCGAGTCCAGTACCGAAACATGGCATTCTAGTAGCCAAATTGTTTCGAAACAGCCTCAATCGTTTCGAAACACAAAGACCATTTCAGGCCCCCGTTTCGAAACACTAGAGGGTGTTTCGATACACCTTGCCTAGAAATAGCAGCTATTGCTGGTTTTTCATCCTTTAGCCTAATCAAACATGCCTTAAAGACTCCCAAATCATACCAACAAACCATTTAACACATGAGGAACATATTTAGGACATTCTAACACGAACATAGTGTCAAACACAAATTCACATAGTCTAGAGGCATACTTTCTAATCACAAAACCAATATAAGCAATCCAATCTCAAACAAAACATTCAAGGCCAATTACAACTCAAACATGCCAACATAAACATGCCATAACCTTAGGGAGTTCAAACATATCTCCCAAATACAATCCTTGGTTTCCCATTGGCATTATATCAAAACTAAAGTGTGTGAAAACTTCACCATACATGAGCTTGAACTTCTTTGGATGATCTTGACCTCTTTGATGCCCGGAAACACCTCAATTATCTACATTATTGGTAAAGAGAGAGCGTAAGCACAAATGCTTAGTGAGGCATGCTCTAAAGAAAACCAACTCAATAATGCATATCTTGAAAACACTTTCTCAAAAGCATTTTAACAACATGCTCATTCTATCTCATGCTTGAAAACCTTTCAAAGCAACTTCTCATTGAAAACACACGTACCTTCATTCTATCTCATGCATTTAAACCAATGCAAAACTCATGGCAAAGCCATACTCATGCTTGTACACTAAAGCATTTCATATACAAATCACATATGCATTTCTCATAGCATAAATCATTTCTTCAAAGGTACATGCGAATCAAAAACCATTTCATATTATATTTGGCATTTCACATCTCATTATTACTCGGATATGCAAACATCTCACTAGACACTTCTGGTGGCATCTATCTTCATCGTACTCACTCGTCTAGCAACACAATTTCCGGTGGAATCTCTCATCACCGTACTCACATGGCGGAATCTCTCATCGCCACAAAGCTTGGGTATTTCACCAAGTCCTACCAGATGGAATGCCTATCATCGGTTCTCTCCCTTTGGCTTAACCAAAGAGCACGTACGGATTTTTAGTTTATAGTGCACTCTCATCCTATTGATCGATCAATTATATCCGGTAAGTATCTCAATATCTATGCCAATATATTATGTTAAAACATCATCTCACCTACTGTTTTTCATGCAACAATTCTCAACATTCTCATCTCATTTCAAAACCATAACATTTGCCATGCTTTAACACAAAAGCTCAAATCTCAACCATGCAACATGTTCTTCATGAAATCATTTCAAGCATCATCCCATGCTATAAAATATGCATAAAAACAGTAAGAACTTATCAATCTCAAACCATGAGCATGTAAAAGCATTTTAGGGGCAATCACCGCATCTATGAGAGCAATCTAGCCAATACTTACTTTCAAACTTAGGAAGGTGTTTCAAACCTTTCCTAAATCCCCAAACCTTGATTCTTTGTCCCTCAAGGACTTCTAAAACCATACCCACTCACCGATTACGCTTCGCTTGTTCGTCGAAACGCTATCTAAGCTTCCGGATCAACTCCAAAGGTGTCCGAAGATGTCTCCCCTGTTTTAAACACATAAGAACAGAGGATTAATGCATCATCATGCATTGAAATCATTAGCCACACACCTAATCTCGCTGCTCTACACAAAAACCACATTTCGGCTACCAAACACAACCGAAATCACCTCCAAATTCTCCTAAAACAAAACCCAGCAAGGATCTATCACTTTTAATCATTTCTAAACATCAATTAACATCAAAAACCAACACAACCACATCCATATACCTCCAGCTATGACAGAACACCAAAATCACCCCAAAAACCATCATTCTAATAAGAAAAACTTAGGAAAACAATCTTATTCGGGATTTGATTGATAAAACCTCATTTGTAACATCAATTAACATCCAAAATACATTAGAAAACCATCTCAAAACAGAGCCCAATCATTTACCACGAAAATCTTCAAGATCTCTTCCAAAATCTTGAGTTTTAAGACAATTTCTTGTTTCTAACATTAAAACCACTTAAAAATCATTAACAAAGGATTGATAACTTGGGAATTTCAGTAAAGAACTGATTATTAGAGGAGAAGGACGAAGCTTACCTCTAATGGATGATTTCTCCTTGATTTGGGCAAGTTTTCTTGAAAATTCAATGTAGAAATCAAGTGGATTTGATGAGGAATTGATTAAGAATCAAAGAAAGATTGAAATCTCATCAAATGAAGTGAAAATCAAAGTTTATTTGCTGGAGAGAATGTGTTTGGTTGAAAAGAATTTGAGAGAAAATAAAATGAGAGAAAATTTGTGAAAAGTAGTTATGAATAGTCAAATGTAGTTTCTAAATTAATTAACCTTCATTTCCTTTAATTAAAACACCCAAATTAAGGAAAAATATGATGAAAACATTTTGGTAAAATTAGCTCCTTAAAGATTCAAAGTTTCAATCATTTACAAAACAGTCACTACTAAACTTTGCAAAAACTGCGATTTGGTCACTACACCGAAATGTAGTATTTCCAAACCTTATTTTGTAAAATTGATTCCACCATTATCTTTCATATATTAAATGAGTATTTTTAGATATTGTTATATATTTTTAAAGCATCCTGAACTAGGTGTTCCCTAAAACTCCCTTTAAGATTCGAACCATTTTCTGACCGGTCCGATTTGGACTCTAAACATCTAGGCCCAAATTTGGGGTGTTACACTTCATCTGTTGTGCACTTAGCCTCAACATCTACAAGAAGATGTCTTCTTTCTAGAGTGGCAAAGAAGTTTGGGACAAGCTCGAAGTTACATACAAGGGGACAAACGAAGTAAAGGAGACCAAGATCGGGTTCCTCAACTTAGAGTATGAAAACTTCAAGATGGATCCGGAAGAGGACATTGAGAAGATGTTCGATAGGTTCTCCACCATCACCAATGGACTCAAAGGTTTTAGAGAAGCCATCCTAGAAGAAAAGCTTGTCCGAAAGCTCATCTACTCCCTTCCCAAGTCATGAGACTCAAAAAGGACCGCCATCATTGAAGCCAAGAATCTCAAGACTTTGAAGCTTGATGAGTTCATGGGGTCACTTCTCACTCACCAAATTATAAAGAAAAACAAAGAAGAGGAGAAGAAGAAGGAAGAGAATAGAGCTATGCGGGAGAAGAAGCTCAAAGGGCTTGGCATCAACACAAATGCCATTGCTCTCAAATCCTCCACATGCCATCATGTAGATTCAAGTGAAGAGGAGGATGAAGAAGAAGAGATAGTTCATCTCTTCAATAAGTGTGCCCCTTTCATGAAGAATTCCTTGAAAGAGCTTGAACGAGAATCCATAAAAAAGAAGAGGGCAAGCACTTCAAGCCATAAGAAGAAGGTATATGTGGCTACTTGGAGTGATGAAGACTCCATAAACGATGAACCAACCAACCTTTTCCTTATGGCCATCGAAGAAGATTGAAGGGTAACTTCTAATTCATCCACTTCATGTTCATATTCTTTTGATGAATTACAAGATGCATATGGCGATTTGGTTTTAGAGTTTAAAAATCACATTTTGAAAAACAAGAAAGTTGTTTTAAATTTTAAAATTCAAAATGACTTGATTTCTAAAACCAAAATTGAACTTGAAGCAAAACTCAATGAGTTTGAATAAAAATGTCTTGATTTACAAAATTTTCTTCTTAAAGTTCATGAAAAAAAGATTTGATTTCCATAGAACTTGAAAAGAAAAACAATGTTGGAAAATCAAATTTTTATGTAAGACAATCTAGTGCCCCTAGATTTGTAAATGGTAAAGTTTTTAGAAGTATTTGGGTCCCAAAAGGACTAAGTACTTCAACTAAAAAGGATGAAATTGAAAAATGGATTCCTACAGAGACAAAATTTTGTGCTACTAACGTCTATGAATCCAAAGCAATTTGGATACCAAAAATTACTTGATTGTCTTATGATAGGTGTGATGGAGAGTATTCAACAAAGTCAAAATTTGAGGGGGAGCTCCATACACACAATGAAGAACACTTGAAGAAGGAAGGCTTCACATCCTCCCTTGGGTTCAAGTGTGGTAAAATCTAGTTGTTGTTGCTTTTATTTGATTTATTTTTACTTATTTCAACTAGATTATCATATGTTGTGACTATCATCTTTTGATGATGCTTTGAGTAAGGGGGAGTCAATTAAAAAAAACAAACTTTTTAATTTTTTTAAAATTTAAATCTCTATTGTTATTTGGAGCTTAAAAGTGTTTTAAATTCTTTTTGATATAACAAAAAGGGGGAGAAATGGTTTGAAAAATTGAATTTTCAAGTGAATAAGGGGGAGCTTTAATTGATTTTAAATCTTAATTCTCTTATTCAAAATTTATTTCACAAAGGGGGAGAAATACCAAACAATTTTTCAAGTTAATTTTATTATATCAAAAAGGGGGAGATTGTAGAACTAAGTGTTTTTATATAATAATTGAAAAATGTTTTGGACAAGTTGAAAAGAATTTAAAATATGTCTTTAAGTCCAAACAACATGAAAACAAGTTTGAGGCTTTTTAAAAGGTTTTTGGCAAAGGTTTTAATGCTTCAAAGAAGTCAAAACTGGATTTTCAACAAGCCCATACCGATACTGCATACCACGTATCGATACTCTTTTGCCCAAGTTTTGAATCTGCCAAAACTCGTACTGATACAAGTGAGACCGTACCGATACAGATAGGGGTCATTTCGAAACACATATTAGGCGTATCGATCCATGTTTTAACAACCTCAACGGCTATTTCCCAACGGTCTTTTAAATGACATACCGTACCGATACGCCCTCAAGCGTATCGATACGTATATGCTGACAAAGAGCCCAACGGCTAGTTCTGAAGAAGGGCGTATCGATACACCTCCACGTGTACCGATACGGTAGGCTGCAGAACTGGATTTATGGTGGAAATAAAGTCTCCAACGGCTCCAATTCAACCATAACGGCTAGTAACGGCTACAAACTCATTAAGGAGTATAAAAGGGACCTCCAAGCATCAAGAGAAGGCTAATGCTTCATTTGTAAAACATCATATGATCACAAATGTCTTAGTGCCTAATTGTCACTTTCTTGTATAGACAAACACTAGTGAGCCAAAATTGTTATATTTGCTCAAGTGTTTTAGGATTGGGTGAGAGCTTAATTGTGCAAACAAATACCTATTAGAGGAATTTGTGTTTGCTTATTTTTAACTCTTTGTAAAGAGGGTTTGATCAAAGCTTTGGGTAGAAAGCTTGATCGGTTTTGTAAGGGTTTCCTCCTAAGCCTAGAAAAGGGGACGAATCAATTAGTGGATTGATTGGAAATCCTTTGTGGGAAGCTAAGGTAGTGGATGTAGACCTTGGTTAGAAGGTTGAACCACTATAAATCATCTTGTCTGTTGGGATGTGTGGAGCTCGATTCGATCAACCAATTTAGCTTACCAAGTGGTGGAGAGGTGGATATTTGGGTGGAAGGGTTGTGGAAGCTAGAAAGATTAAAGACACAATGATTTATAGTGGTTCGGCCTTCTAACAAGCACCTACATCCACTACCTTAGCTTCCCACTAAGGATTTCACAATCAATCCACTAATTGATTCGTCCCCTTTTCTAGGATTAGGAGGAAACCCTTACAACCGATCAAGCTTCTACCCAAAGCCTTGATCAAAACCCTCTTTTACAAAGAGATAAATAAAGCAAACTTAAACCCTCTAATAGGTGTTTGTTTGCACAATGAAGCACTCACCCAAAACCTAAAACACTTGAGCAAATTTGACAATTTTGGCTCACTAGTGTTTGTCTATACAAGAATTGACACTTAAGGCACTAAGACAATATCTTGATCATTTGTTGATTGACAATTGAAGCATTAGTCTTCTCTTGATGCTTGGAGGTCCCTTTTATACTCCCAATTGAGTTTATAGCCGTTTAGGACCGTTGGAGTTGAAATAGAGTCGTTGGAGCCTTTAATTCCCTCCATAAATGCAGTTCTGCAGCTCCCCGTTTCGAAACGCTCGAAGCCGTTTCGAAACACCCTCAATATAGAAAGAGCCGTTGCAGTCTGTCAGGGTACCCGTTTCGGAACACCCCCTTGCCGTTTCGGAACGCGTATCGGAACGCTATAAGCCCGTATCGAAACGACCTGCATTTAAAAGTTAGTTGGGAAAGAGCCGTTGGGGTTTATGACCGTTGTGGTCAGTGCCACGTGGGCGTATCGAAACGGCCTAGCCTATTTCGAAACGCTGGCCCCGTTTCGATACGAGTATCGAAACGTTTTGGCCACTGGAGGCACCTGTTTCAAAACGCCCTAAGGTGTTTCGAAACACTTGGTCAGTTTTGTGAAAATTGGCCTTTGAAAACATGAAAAACCTTTATGAAAAATTCCTTAAATATTATTTCAAGTTGTTTGGACTTTGGAAATGTTTTAAATACTTTTTAAATCAGTCCAAAACATTTTTCAATTATTATATCAAAACATTAGTTCTACAATCTCCCCCTTTTTGATATAATAAAACCACTTGAAAAATTGTTTGGAATTCTCCCCCTTTAACTTTAAAAATGTGAATAAGAGATTAGAATTTTTAATTCAAATAAAGCTCCCCCTTATTCATTTGAAAATTCAATTTTTCAAACCATTTCTCCCCCTTTTTGTTATATCAAAAAGATTTAAAACATTAAGTTCAAAAATAACAATAGAGGTAAAAATTTGGCAAAGATATGAATTTGGTTTTAAAAATGGCTCCCCCTTACTCAAAGCATCATTGAAATGTTAGTCCAACATATATGATCATCTAGTTGAATTAAATAAAAAATAAGACAATTAAAATCAAAACAACTAGAAATTTTACCAACACTTGAACCCAAGGGAGGATGTGAAGCCTTCCTTCTTCAAGTGTTCTTCCTTGTGTGCATGGAGCTCCCCCTCAATGTTTGACTTGTTGAACATCTCCATCACACCTACAATAGACAATCAAGTAATTTTTGGTATCCAAATTGCTTTGGATCCATAAACGTTAGTTGCACAAAATTTAGTCCCCTTAAGAATCCATTTTTCAATTTCATCCTTTTTAATTGAAGTATTAAGTCCTTTTGGGACCCAAACACTTCTAAAACATTTTCCATTCACAAATCTAGGGGCACTAGATTGTCTAACATAAAAGTTTGATTTTCCAAAATTGTTTTTCTTTTCAAGCTCTTTGGAAATCAAATCTTTTTCTTCTTGAACTTTTTGAAGCAATTTTTGTAAATCAAGACATTTTAACTCAAACTCTTCAAGTTTTGCTTCAAGTTCAAGTTTGGTTTTAGAAAGCAAATCATTTTGAATTTTTAACTTTGAAATCAATTTATTGTTTTTCAAAATGTGGCTTTTAAAATCTAAAACCAAATCGTCATAGGCATCTTGTAATTCATCGAAAGAGTAAGAACATGAAGTAGATGAATTAGAAGTTACCCTTGAATCTTCTTCGATGGCCATAAGGCAAAGGTTGGCTTGTTCATCATCGGTGGAGTCCTCATCACTCCAAGTAGCCACATGTGCCTTCTTCTTATGGCTTGAAGTGCTAGCCCTCACCTTTCTTTTAGGTTCTCGTTCAAGCTCTCTCAAGGCTTTCTTCATGAAAGGGGCACACTTCTTGAAGAGATGAACTATCTCTTCATCTTCCTCCTCTTCACTTGAGTAGACATGATGGCAAGTGGAGGATTTGAGAGCCATGACACTAGCATTGATGCCAAGCCCTTTGATTTTCTTCTCTCCCATAGCTCTAATTTCTTCCCTCTTCTTCTCATCCTCTTTGTTCTTCTTCATGATTTGATGAGTAAGGAGTGACCCCATGAGTTCATCAAGCTTCAAAGTCTTCAAATTTTTGGCTTCGATGATGGCGGTCCTCTTTGAGTCCCAAGACTCGGGAAGTGAGTAGATGAGCTTTCGAACAAGCTTTTCTTCCGGGATGGCTTCTCCAAAACCTTTAAGACTGTTGGTGATGGTGGAGAATCTATCAAACATCTTCTCGATGTTCTCTTCCGGATCCATTTTGAAGTTCTCATACTCCAAGGTTAGGAGCCCAATCTTGGTCTCTTTGACTTCATTTGTCCCCTCGTATGTGACTTCAAGCTTGTCCCATACCTCCTTGGCACTCTCACAAGAAGACATCTTCTCATAGATGGTTGGGCCAAAAGCACAAAACAAGATGTGCAAGGCTTTGCAATTAAGCTCCATCTTCTTGCGATCGTCGGCACTCCACTCCGCTTTGCTTCTTTGAGGCACGAACGGACCATCTTCAACTACATCCCATAGCTTGTAATCTCTTGATTTGATGAAGAACTTCATCTTTGTCTTCCAATGGGCATAGTGAGCTCCGTCGAAGAAAGGCGGTTTGTCTATGGATTGCGCCATTTGAGCCGGTTGATGAAATAGTGATCGAGCTTGCCGGATCTTCTCAATAGGATGTTAATCCCCTTCGATTGAGCCAAGCTCTGATACCAATTGTTGGGATGTGTGGAGCTCGATTCGATCAACCAATTTAGCTTACCAAGTGGTGGAGAGGTGGATATTTGGGTGGAAGGGTTGTGGAAGCTAGAAAGATTAAAGACACAATGATTTATAGTGGTTCGGCCTTCTAACAAGCACCTACATCCACTACCTTAGCTTCCCACAAAGGATTTCACAATCAATCCACTAATTGATTCGTCCCCTTTTCTAGGATTAGGAGGAAACCCTTACAACCGATCAAGCTTCTACCCAAAGCCTTGATCAAAACCCTCTTTTACAAAGAGATAAATAAAGCAAACTTAAACCCTCTAATAGGTGTTTGTTTGCACAATGAAGCACTCACCCAAAACCTAAAACACTTGAGCAAATTTGACAATTTTGGCTCACTAGTGTTTGTCTATACAAGAATTGACACTTAAGGCACTAAGACAATATCTTGATCATTTGTTGATTGACAATTGAAGCATTAGTCTTCTCTTGATGCTTGGAGATCCCTTTTATACTCCCAATTGAGTTTATAGCCGTTTAGGACCGTTGGAGTTGAAATAGAGTCGTTGGAGCCTTTAATTCCCTCCATAAATGCAGTTCTACAGCTCCCCGTTTCGAAACGCTCGATGCCGTTTCGAAACACCCTCAATATAGAAAGAGCCGTTGCAGTCTGTCAGGGTACCCGTTTCGGAACACCCCCTTGCCGTTTCGGAACGCGTATCGGAACGCTATAAGCCCGTATCAAAACGACCTGCATTTAAAAGTTAGTTGGGAAAGAGCCGTTGGGGTTTATGACCGTTGTGGTCAGTGCCACGTGGGCGTATCGAAACGACCTAGCCTGTTTCGAAACGCTGGCCCCGTTTCGATACGAGTATCGAAACGTTTTGGCCACTGGAGGCACCTGTTTCGAAATGCCCTAAGGTGTTTCGAAACACTTGGTCAGTTTTGTGAAAATTGGCCTTTGAAAACATGAAAAACCTTTATGAAAAATTCCTTAAATATTATTTCAAGTTGTTTGGACTTTGGAAATGTTTTAAATACTTTTTAAATCAGTCCAAAACATTTTTCAATTATTATATCAAAACATTAGTTCTACATTGTCTTTATTCCTTTTAGCTTCCACACCTCTATCACCCAAAATTCCACTTCTTCACCAGTTGGCGAGCAAGAACGGTTGAAGGAATCGAGCACCTAAAAACGTAACATACACGGTACATCTTTCGCCATAAAGATAAGGCCTCCATATATTTAGAGTGAACACTACAACCGCAGCTAAAGATCGCGAGTAGGATAATTACGCTCATGCACCTTCAATTGCCTCGACACATAAGTAACTATTCTACCCCCTGCATCAACACACATCCTAAACCCACATAGGATGCATCACTATACACCACAAACTCTTTTCCCGATTCAAGTTGAATCAAAATCGAAGATTGCACCAAAACTTCCTTAAACTTTTGAAAAGCTTGCTGCCTCGCCTCCGTCAACTTAAACTTAACATCTTTCTGAAGCAACTTCATCAACGGAGCAGCAATCTTGGAAAACCCATCCACAAATCGACTATAATACCTAGCTAAGCTTAGAAAACTACGAACCTCTGTCACTGATTTCGGTTGTTTCCAACCCGCAACCGCCTCAATTTTCTGAGGATCCACACGAGTACCCTCGGCTGATACCACATGACCAAGAAACACCTATTCCCTGATCCAAAACTCACATTTACTCAACTATGCATAAAGCTGATTATCGAACAAAGACTGCAGCACTATCCTCACATGTCTATCGTGATCCTTCTCAGTACGAGAGCACACAAGGATATCATCGATAAACACCACCACAAATTGATCAAGGTTCTCGTGGAACACCTGGTTCATCATATCCATGAATGCAGCCGGTGCATTGGTCAAACCAAAAGGCATCACTAGGAGCTCGTAATGCTCGTACCTCGTACGAAAAGCCGTTTTAGTACGTCTTTATCCTTCACCATAAGCTGATAATACCCGACCTTAGATCAATCCTTGAAAACACAGCCGCGCCACTAAACTGATCAAAAAGATCATCAATCCGATGTAAAAGGTAGTTTTTCTTTATCGTCAACTTATTCAATTGCCGATAGTCTATACACATCCACATCGTCCTATCCTTCTTCTTTACAAACAAAACTGGAGCTCCCTAAGGGAAGATACTTGGCATAATGAAACCACGATCTAACAACTCATGAAGCTGTGTCTGTAACACCTTTAACTCATTTGGTGCCATTCAATAAGTATCAATGAATACCGGAGCTGTATCCACATATGTCTCTATGCAAAACTCGACCTCCCTATCAGGTGGCAACCCATGTAACTCTTCCGGAAACATCCCCAGAAAATCACAAACTGTCCGAATATCTTGCGGACGTGCTTCCATCATATTCAGGTTCATCAAATATGCCAAATAAGCTTGACAACCACCACTCATCAACTTGTGAGCTGCCACCACCGAAACAACTTTGGACAAGAACTTTATGTTCTCGCCCACCACCACAACTTCAAAATCAACGGCAAGCTTCAATGAAACACGCTTGGTCTCAAAATCAACCACAATTTATGTTCTGACAACCAACCCATCCCAAGAATAACAACGAAACCATAGAAAGGTAACTCCATTACATCAACAGGAAACACATGTCCTTGAACCATCAAAGGACACCTTCTATACAACTTCCTAACAACTACGGTTTCACCAAACGAACTCATAACTTGCATACCCACATCAAGCAATTCTAATGGCACATCAAGCAACCGAGCATGCTCATGCAAAATGTATGAATGCGTAGAACCAAAATCTATCAAAGCAAGCAATGACAAGGATTGCTAGGACAAGGCATCTGTTATCACATCCGTGTCATTTCGACCCTCACGATATGCATAGACTCGAGATGGTCCTCCACCCTCTGGCTGCACCGCAACTACATGCGCTACATTCCTCTGACCATCCTCTCGCTGCTGAAAATTACCTCGGCCACGCCCACGGCCCCTCTGAGGCTCCACTGCACGAGCTAGTGCTTGCCTCGCTAACTGTGGACAGTCACGCTTCACATGAGCTTGAGCCCCACACTGCCTACATACTATGAAATTACCTAAACACTCTCCCATGTGATTCCTCCCACAACGGTTACATATAAGACCACGCGTTGAAACATTCTGACCATATTGGCCTCGACCCGATCCACCACCACCGCCTCGACAATGGTCTCGCTGATAGCTCTTATCCCATGATCTCTTACCTCGATCACACCCACCATCATAATCAGCAGCTCTATTCCCAAAGCTAGAGCTTCCCGAGCGTGAAGTCAATCCCAGACTTTGCTCGATTTCTTTGGCTTGAGTAACCAGCACATCAAAATCGGTATACTAAACCGCAAGCATATAGGTCTTCACTTCCTTCACCAATCTATAGCGAAACCTATCATATCTATTCTGCTCATCCAGTACTAGTTTAGGGGCGTACTGGCTCAATCGGACAAAGTGCACCTTATATTCCGCAACTGTCATGTTGCCCTACAATAACGCCATACACTCCCACTTCTTCTCATCCAAATAATGGACACCCAAATACTTCTTTTTGAAAGCATTCATGAAGAATGCCCAGGTAACATCATCAAGTTCCATACCAGTTGTGATTTTCATCCATAATGTATATGCATTCCCGTGAAGCAAAGAGACCTCACATCCCAACTTCTGTACATTATTGCAGTTCATCTGCCCCAAAATCCTCTTGGTGCTTTTGATCCAAGCCTCCGAACCCTCCGGAGATAAACATATAAACTCTGTTCCGCCCAAACTGCGCAGACGCTCTAAGGGTAAACTGGCATTGACACCAGGCTGAGGTGCGGCCGCGTGCATTACTGCCATTGCTGCCTGAAAGGCTACAACAATAGCCTGAATCAAAGGTGTCATGTCAGGAGCAGCTAGCCCTTGCGCTACCTGAGGTCCACCACCTCCAGTGCCAACTCCCATCTCAACTACACCTCCAATAGGAGGAGGAGGAGGCAAATTCTCAGCATCCACCTCAACCTCATTCCCAACTACATTCCAGACATTGCCTCTCAGCTCTCGTCTCAGTCCCATGATATGATAAACAATTCTATCATGCAAATACAATAGCAAAATACTTAGCTTACAAATAGCAAGAACCCAAGTCACTCATTCCATCTTTTAAAACAAAACTCTTTTCTTTACTGGTAGTACTGGAAATGGGTACCCCAGTAACACATCAATTCATCATACATCGCATACTATTAATCAAAACTTGATACAATCATTCACCGCACATAGCATCAAATACAACATGTTATCAATCATAATTCAACATTCAAATACATCCCAAACTTTCGTAACCCGGCTCTGATACTAACAATTGTAACCCCCTTAGTCCAGTCTAGACGTTTAACCAGAGTTAAGCGAATTACACAGGGAAAACCAAAGTCAACTCGTGAAAGTCAACCTCGATTAACATCCTTTTTTTCTTTTAACTTATCTAAATGCACAATTAAATCCTATAGAGTTTATTCACGTAACGAATATATTCTTATAAAAACGTACTTCAATTGATCATTCTTTGCAAACAATCTAATATGAGGTGAAATATAGACATCATACGACCATTAAAATATCCACAATTGCAAAACATATAAACATGGACTGAAATGTAAACATTCAAAACAGAGAGGACAAGCGAAAATAACTAACTTAACTACTCTGTTTCGAAACAGACACCCCTATTTCGAAACCATGCTTTCCAGTAGCAATTTGTAACAGAACGGTCCCCACCCGTTTCGATACCAAGTGTCCAGATAGACTCCCCTACATTTCAAACATAATAAAGCCGTACCGAAATGACCCCATGTTTTGATAGGGTACAGATTATAACTAGGTGTACCGAAACAATCCACTAGTGTTCCAAAACAACAAGGCTAAATATGCAAGCTGTATCGAAACAATTGCAATTGTTTCAAAACACGCATTGGAACTGCACTAAAACATCAACATTTAAGCACTCTTAAACATACCAAATGGCAACCAATCATCATACAATCATATGTAAACATCAAACACATATTTATCCAACACATATGCATCATCAAAGGTATTTAACATCAAGGATAAAAAACATGAATCCTCTAGAGGCTTACAACATATAAGCAATCCACATAGAGTATTAAAATCCACAAAACAAAGCATATCAACATATAAAGGCCCAATACAAGTCTCATAAGGCAAAACACACATTCCAAACCAGGGAGTTTAAACAAACATCTCACAAATACTGAGGTACTCTCCCCATTGCCATTTCTACCTTATTAAAAGTATCAAAACCCATACTTGTGATTCGAGTGATGTCTTAGGTGGAATCCCTTGCTGTTTTCTTCCTAAAAGCTCAATTATCTACATTGTTGGAAATGAGAGCGTAAGCATATTTGTATAGTGAGGGAAAGCTCAATTTAAACAACAACAATGCACTTTTCAAAACCATGTTTCCTTTAAAACAAAATCACATCATGCTCAAGTTTCTCATGCTTTTGAAACCACAATAAAAACATCTTTACAAACCACATGTATCATTATCTCATGCATATCTCAATGCAAAACCAAATCAAGCTTCTCGTGCTTAAACCTCACAAAGCATAAACATCATGTATACATGTCATTATACAAAAGCATTTTAAAACCATGATACATGTACAATTCATATATTGGCATTTCAAGTGAACCAAATAGAATCTACCCTCATCCAATAATGATCGGATATACAGACACACTTAAAAGAATCAACTCCCGCCAAGCCCTTGATAGAAGCTACCCCTATCAAGTCACATGGCGAAATCAACCCCCACTATAATCTCACTTCGGCCGAGATGCCACTACCCGCATTGCTCGTGGTGATAAAATATACCTTTTTCACTCGCAACACAATAGAATCTACCGTTGTTGTGTAACCGAAGAATTTATCACACGCACGAATTTTATATATTATAGTGCACTTTACATCCTATTGGTCGACCATCATATCTGATAATAGAAATCTCATCACTAAGCCAATATATCATCGAAATCCATGTTAACTCACTACTTTCAATGCATTAACAAAATCATTACATATCCCATCTCAAAACACGCTTCAACTATAGCATAATATCTTATCAAGAATATAACCTCTTGAAACATAATCCAATCATTTCATGGGATATAAATAAGCAAAACCATGCTTATAAAACATGCCTAACAGTGAGTAACAAAATATAATTCCAAAACATGAGCATGATAATTCGCATGGACTTTAAACCAAGAACCGAGAGCTTTAGTAAAGATACTTACTTCTAAGATTAGCTAAGAGTTTCAAGCTTACACTAACCTCCCAAAACCTTGTTTCCAAGCTTATGAAAACGTTCAAACCACATCTACTCACCGATACAACTTCGCTTCACTTGTCGGAGCTATTCCAAGCTGCCAAAACTCCAAAGATGCCTTCTAAAGATCAAGCATGTAACCCCCGTAGCCCGGTCTAGACGGTTGACCCGAACTACGAAGATTACACGGGGAAAACCAAAGTCAACCCGAAAGTCAACCTTGATTAACGACCCTTTTTTTTTCTTATCTAGATGCACATTAACCTTAAGTGTGACCATACAGACAACGTATCAAAAGATCACAAACATCAGAGATCAAACAGGAACCCAAAAGAACAAATTACCACTTTAGGGACCAAATTGTAAATTCTGACAAATTAAAGGACTTAGCCCAAATTGAAGTTACCATCTTGAAATTAATCAGGTTTCATGCCTCTCAGCCAAATTTCAGCTCAAACGGACATCCCAAGCTCATACAATTGAACAACATGATTCAGGACTAAAACGTAAACAAAGCAAAACATATAAAGATACTTTTAACTGAATTTTAACGGTCAGGTATCGATACACCTGATGTCGTATCGATACGCGGGGAAGGCAGTAACCAAACTCGAGCAACGGTATCGATACGATATCCCCTGTACCGGTACGGCATTCAAACTTTACCCAGATGAGTATCGATACCCCCACAACCGTACCGATACGCCTGGGCAGAAAAGAGCATATTTGGCTCAGGCGTATCGATACGCGAGCCCGAGTACCGATACCCCTGTCTGAAATCGACTTGAAATTCATACCATTCATGCTTCAAACCTCAGATTAACATCACCAAATCATACCACATAGATATACAACATGTAGGGATCATAAATGCATCAACAATTCAACTCATAACCATCACACATGAAAAGCCCCAATTTAAATGACATGCTTCCTACTTAAGCTACCTTTCATGCATAAACCTTCATAGCCAAGCATATAAGAGATCAATCCAAAAACCAACAACCACAGCAACATGTAACATACTTAGGGAGTCTTAAACACCTCCCAAAACATATACATTGGTCCCCCATTGCCAAATCGACCAAAAGCTAAAATGTTTAACAAAACCTTCCATACATTGAGCTTTACTTGAACTTGTGTGCTTGCCTCCTCTTGCTGCCCTCAATGCACTCTAATGCTCTGCATTATTGAATCAAGAAAACGAGAGAGCGTAAGCCAAAGCTTAGTGAGGAGCGCTCTTTAAAAACCATTCAATAATGCATTTAAAACCATTTGTAATTCATGCTTGTAAACAACCTTTACACATGCTCAAAGCGTACTTTAAATCAAGCAATAACATGCTTCCACATTTCATTTAAACTAGCATCTCATACTTCAACATAAACATCAAATCATGCATCTCATGCATCTCATGTACAAAACATGTCATATTGGCTCAAGTGATACATTTCATTTATGAAATCAAGTTCAACAACTTTCCCCAAGGACTTTTAAACACCTTGGACCCCAAGGACTTTTAAACACCTTGGCCATGGACTTTTAAACACCATGAATGGACCACACAAGGACTTTTAACCACCTTTGTGTCCGTAGCTTGAAATACCCCAAGGACTTTTAAACACCTTGGCCCCAAGGACTTTTAAACACCTTGGCCCCATGGACTTTTAACCACCATGGAAAGGAGCACCTAAGGACTTTTAACCACCTTAGTGTCCGCAACAAGATTCATCCAAGGACTTTTAACCACCTTGATGATCTTAGATAACAAGGCTCACTCTAGGACTTTTAACCACCTTAGTGACCTTCACTTTTTCAAACCATCACTTGCCAATACACACTTTATACATCATATATTCCACTGTTTTAAAAGCATTTAAACCAAGCCATTTCATCATGCATTTCAAAGCATTAAATCATCATTTAACAATGCATAAAAACAAGGCACTCTTACCTAGAGACACCTTCAACACATGGCTTAAATCATCAGCATAAATCATGCTAAAACATCAGCAATTAACATGCTAAAACATGCTTTCCAAAATAGTAGCAAATCATGCAAAATCATCATTTCACATTTCATCAAAACATGGCCACCACTTTAAGAGAGTAATCCGAAAACTTACACTTGAGCTTAGCAAAGTTGTTTAGACTTATACTAAGCTCCCAAAACCTTCAACCTTTGGTTTAAAAGCTGAAAATCCATTTTCACTCACCGATTACCAAACAAGCCTAGCCAACAAGCTTTCCAAGCTTCCGAAACCTTCCGAAAACACCTCCAAAACTCAAGGATCAACCTCCCCTGTTTCAAGCACATAAAAACAGAACATTAATGCATCCTTATGCATTAAAACACCAGCAACCACAACACAACTCGCTGCTCACCACAAATCTAACAATTTGGCTACCAAACACAACCGAAATCATCTCCAAACACTTCCAAAACTTAACCCAGCCAAGATCCATCACTTCTAACCATTTTTATACATCAACCAACATGCAAAAAGATCACAACCACGTCCTTATACCTCCAGGTATAACAGATCACCAAAAACACTCCAAAAACAACCAAAAACTCAAGCCAAACTTAGGAAATTCAACCTATCCGGGATTGCATTGATTAAACCTCAACTTCTAATCATTTTAGCATTCATTTAACATCATTTTAACACCTCAAAACCCTGCTTAAACAGATCACACGAAATTTTCACCAAAATCACCAAATCTTGCATTTTAGCCAAAAATCAAGATCTCAATTGAAAAGCCTTTAATAAAACATGAATCAAGGATTGAGAACTTAGGAATTTCAGTAAAGAACTGATAGTTTAGAGGAGAAGGACGTTCTTACCTCCAAACTTGAATTTCTCCCTTTTAGAGCCAAAATGCTTGATGAAACAATTTGCAAATTGAGAGGTTTTGATGATGAGATGATTAGGAATCAAATGAGAGTTGAAATGAGAGATGTAGATGTCAAAATCAGAGAAAGAAATCTGAGGAAATCTTGTTTGGGTAGAGAGAAAATGAGAGAAAAGAGAATTTGAGAGAAAATAGAAAAATTAATTAAGATTTGGTTAAAATGATTTCCCTCTCTTTTCTTAATCTTTAAAATCAGATTTTAGGCTTAAAATATCTTAGAAAAATCTGGAGAAATCCTTTTTGGAATAATAGCTCCTTAAAGATTCAAAGTTTCAATCCTTTATAAAACTGTCCCACAACTTTCAAAAATTACATTTTGGTCACTAGCCAAAATGTCAACCTTCCGAACCTCATTTTCCAAAATTGATTTCACAGTTCACTTTTATATATTAAAAGATGATTTTAGAATATTTTTCCATATTTTTAATGCAACCCGAACTAGGTTTTTCCTAAATTCCCTCTTATATATTCGATCAGCACTTTGACTAAACCGGTCAACGCCAAAACTTCTGAGCCCAAAACCGGGGCGTTACAACTCTCCCCCCTTAAGAAATTTCCTCCTTTCGCTCCCACGTGGCTTCCTCAACACCGCGATGCTTCCACAGCACCTTCACCAACCCAATGGTCTTGCCACGAAGAACCTTGCTATCTGAATCCAGAATCTTCACCGGTTCCTCATCATAGGTCAAATCCGGATTCAATTCCACCTCCTCCACAGGCAACACATGCGAAGGATCAGATCGATACCTCCGGAGCATAGAAACATGGAACACATCATGAATCTTCTCCAGCTCCTGAGGTAACCTCAACCGATTCGCAACAGGACCAACACGCTCAACAACCTCATACGGTCCAATGTATCTAGGGCTCAGCTTACCCTTCCGCCCAAACCTCATCACCTTCTTCCAAGGCGAAACCTTCAAGAACACGCGATCACCCACCGCAAACTCTATCTCCCTACGCTTCAAATCCGCGTAAGACTTCTGCCGATCAGAAGCAGCCTTCAACCTCTCACATATGAGCTTCACTTTCTCGGTGGTACCTTTCAACAAAGCAGGCATCGAAACCAACTTTTGACCAGTTTCAGCCCAACACAGAGGAGTCCTACACCTCCTCCCATACAGAGCCTCATAAGGTGCCATCTGTATACTTGCCTGAAAACTGTTGTTGTAAGCGAACTCAACCAAAGGCAGATGCTTCTCCCAAGAACCTTGGAACTCTATCACGCAACATCTCAACATATCCTCCAAGATCTGAATAACTCGCTCAGACTGGCCATCCGACTGGGGATGATAGGATGTACTGAAATGCAACCTTGAACCCAAAGCTTGATGCAAACACTGCCAAAAACGCGACGTGAACCTCGGATCCCTATCCGACACGATCGACTTAGGCACACCATGCAACCTCACAACCTCAGCAACGTACAGCTCTGCCAGCTTATCCAAGAAAAACGTAGTATGCACAGGCAAGAAATGTGCACACTTCGTCAGGCGATCCACAATCACCCAAACAGAATTCTTCTTCGACGGAGACAAAGGCAAACCAGATACAAAATCCATGGTAACCCTCTCCCACTTCCATTCAGGGATTTTCAACGGTTGCAACAAACCAGAAGGAACCTGATGTTCAGCCTTTACGCGCTGACACACCAAACACTTGCTCACGAACTCTGCCATATCCTTCTTCAAGCCCACCCAATAGTACTCATCACGAAGATCGCGATACATCTTTGTACTACCAGGATGCATAGCAAAAGGACTACTATGACCTTCAGCTAGAATAGCATGCCTCAACTCAGCATCTGCAGGCACTACTATCCGACTACCAAAACACAACACTCCATCCTCATTAAAACAGAAATCCGAAGGTCTACCCTCCGCGATATCCTGAACATGAGACACCAAGGAATCATCCAACAACTGCTTATCCTTGATCAACTGAACCAACAAAGGTTTCACTTGCAACTCAGCAACAAGACCACCATCCTGCGATATACTCAAGCTAGCAAACATAGCTCTCAGCTCAACAGCCACCTTTCTACTCAAGGCATCCGCAACAACATTGGCCTTTCCAGGATGATACTCTATCATCAGATCATAATCCTTGAGCAACTCCAACCAACGTTGCTGCCTGAGATTCAACTCCTTCTGAGACATCAGATACCTCAAACTCTTGTGATCCGTGTACACAGTACACTTCTCACCATACAGATAATGCCTCCAGATCTTCAGAGCAAAAACCACTGCAGCCAGCTCAATATCATGCGTAGGATAATTGCGCTCATGCACCTTCAACTGCCGCGACGCATAAGCCACAACCTTACCCTCTTGCATCAGCACACACCCCAAACCAACATAGGATGCATCACTGTAGACTACAAACTCTTTCCCTGATTCAGGCTGAATCAAGATAGGAGCTTGCGTCAAAGCCAACTTCAGCTTCTCAAAAGCTTGCTGTCTCGCTTCTGTCCACTCATACCTAACATCTTTCTGCAGCAACTTCGTCAAAGGAGCAGCAATCTTGGAAAAACCATCCACAAACCTTCGGTAGTATCCTGCCAAACCAAGGAAACTACGAACCTCCTGAACAGACTTAGGAACTTTCCAGTTCATCACCGCTTCAATCTTCTGAGGATCAACACGAATCCCCTCAGCTGAGACCACATGCCCAAGAAAAACAACTTCTCTAAGCCAAAACTCACACTTGCTCAACTTAGCATAAAGCTGATTCTCCAACAAAGCTTGCAACACAACCCTCAAATGCTCTTCGTGCTCTTCCTCAGTACGCGAGTACACAAGGATATCATCAATGAACACTACAACAAACTTGTCCAGGTATTCATGAAAAACACGATTCATCATGTCCATGAAAGCAGCAGGAGCATTTGTCAAACCAAACGGCATCACAAGGAACTCATAATGCCCATACCTTGTCCTTAAAGCTGTCTTAGGCACATCCACATCCTTCACCTTCAATTGATAATACCCTGACCTCAAGTCAATCTTAGAGAACACAGCAGCTCCCCGAAATTGATCAAAGAGATCATCAATCCTCGGCAAAGGATACCGATTCTTGATAGTCAACTTGTTCAGCTGACGGTAATCAATGCACATCCTCATCGTGCCATCTTTCTTCTTCACAAACAAGACAGGAGCACCCCAAGGCGAAACACTCGGCCGGATGAACCCACGATCAAGCAACTCTTGCAACTGCGTCTTCAGCTCCTTCAGCTCCTTAGGTGCCATTCTATAGGGAGTAATGGACACAGGAGTGGTATTCTCATACAGCTCAATACCAAACTCCACCTCGCGATTAGGAGGTAAACCAGGCAATTCCTCAGGAAAAACATCAGGAAACTCCTTCACAACCCTGATATCCTGCACCCTCAGCTCCTTCGAAATAGGATTCATCACAAAAGCCAGAAAAGCTTCACAACCTTGCCTCAGCATCCTGCTCGCCTCCAAGGTAGAAACAACATTGGCAAGAAACTTCACATTCTCACCAACCACCACCACTTCATAATCATCCGCAAGCCTAAGCGAAACCCGCTTATTCTCACAATCCACAACAGCACGATGCTCAGCAAGCCAATCCATACCAAGGATCACATCAAAACCATAAAAGGGCAACTCCATAAGATCAACAAGAAAGACATGCTCTTGAACAACCAAAGGACACCTTTTATAAAGCTTAAGAGTCACAACAGTTTCACCAAAAGAACTAGTGACTCTAACACCAACATCCAAAAACTCAACAGGCAAACCAAGCAACTCAGCATGCTCACGAAGAATGTATGAATGCGTAGATCCAGAATCAATCGAAGAAAGCAATGACAAGGATTGCAAAGTAAAGGTACTTGCAATCACATCTGCATCATTCCTTCCTTCGCGCTGAGCATACACCCTCGTTTGGCCTCCACCCTCAGGTTGAATAGCCACAACATGAGCTACACCGCGCCCACCTTCCTCTCGTCTCTGAAAATTACCACGGCCGCGCTCACGACCTCTCTGCGGTGCTGCAACCACAGGAGCACGCTCTTGACCACCAGCCATCCTCGGACAATCACGCCTCAGATGATCAGCTGAACCACAACTCCAGCACTCATAACCAGCTGCTATCACAGGAGCCTGCACCTCCCTCCCAGCACGAGGACAGTCACGCTTCAAGTGACCACGGGAACCACAAATCCAACAAGTACTAGGGTCAGCTCTAGCATTGCCACCCCTAGCAGATGCACCTCCACCTCTCTTAGACGAGGACTGAAACCTCTGATCACGCCCTCTCTTGTTCCGTCCACCGGAACTATACTCAGCAGCTCTCTTTCCAGAACTAGCTCCAGCACCCTTAGCAGACAAACTCAGGTTCATCTCAATGTCCTTGGACCGACTAACCAGCACATCGAAATCATTGTACTCAGCAGCTAACATATAGGTCTTAACCTCCGTCACCAAACCATAACGGAACCTTTCGCACCTTTCGCGCTCATCAGGTACCAACTCTGGTGCATACTGGCTAAGACGTACAAACTGTACCTCATACTCAGCCACACTCATGTTCCCTTGGGTCAGAGACATGAATTCACGCTTCTTTTCATCCAGATATCTAACTCCCAGATATCTCCTCTTGAATGCATGCTGAAAGAACGTCCAAGTAACATCAGCATCAGCCATCCCAGAGATTGTGGTCGTCCACCACGTATAAGCATCACCTTGCAGCAGTGACACCACACATCCCAGCTTCTGCACGTCAGTGCAACTCATTTGTCCCAAGACACGCTTGGTACTCTCCAACCACGCTTCAGACCTCTCAGCTGACATACCCCTAAACTCAGTCCCACCAAGACTGCGCAAACGTTCCAAGGGTAGTCTAGCACCAGCATCTCCCTGATGCCCAGCTCCTTGAGCTCCAGCTACTGCTGCTCGAAACGCACCCGCAATAGCTTGTACAAGCACAGACATGTCAGGTATCGCTTGCCCCTGACCAGCTTCAGGTCCTGCAGCTCCAGCACCAGCTGCCTCAGCTCCAGCTCCAGCTCTTTCCCTCTCCGCACCACCACCACCAGGTGGAGGAGGAGGTATCACAGCACTACCAGTGTGCTCATCATTCACATTCCCTTCCGGGGTCGTAGCTCTCGCGCTACTCCTTAACTCTCTACGTGGTGCCATACTTTACCATGCATAACAATACAAAATAAAACAAGTCAGGACCAGCAAGGTAAGCAAATTCCAAGTATTCAAGCTCAATCTCCTTCAAAACAACATCATCTTTTTAGCTTTTGTTTGGCAATGGGTACCCTCATCATGCATCATCACAACATGCATCACATACACATCATCATATCATATCACTAAACATGCTTTCACCCAACAAGCATACAAACCAAACCATGCTTCAATCATGCATACACACATTCCCAATTACTCGAGAACTCGGCTCTGATACCACCAAATGTAACCCCCGTAGCCCGGTCTAGACGGTTGACCCGAACTACGAAGATTACACGGGGAAAACCAAAGTCAACCCGAAAGTCAACCTTGATTAACGACCCTTTTTTTTTTCTTATCTAGATGCACATTAACCTTAAGTGTGACCATACAGACAACGTATCAAAAGATCACAAACATCAGAGATCAAACAGGAACCCAAAAGAACAAATTACCACTTTAGGGACCAAATTGTAAATTCTGACAAATTAAAGGACTTAGCCCAAATTGAAGTTACCATCTTGAAATTAATCAGGTTTCATGCCTCTCAGCCAAATTTCAGCTCAAACGGACATCCCAAGCTCATACAATTGAACAACATGATTCAGGACTAAAACGTAAACAAAGCAAAACATATAAAGATACTTTTAACTGAATTTTAACGGTCAGGTATCGATACACCTGATGTCGTATCGATACGCGGGGAAGGCAGTAACCAAACTCGAGCAACGGTATCGATACGATATCCCTGTACCGGTACGGCATTCAAACTTTACCCAGATGAGTATCGATACCCCCACAACCGTACCGATACGCCTGGGCAGAAAAGAGCATATTTGGCTCAGGCGTATCGATACGCGAGCCCGAGTACCGATACCCCTGTCTGAAATCGACTTGAAATTCATACCATTCATGCTTCAAACCTCAGATTAACATCACCAAATCATACCACATAGATATACAACATGCAGGGATCATAAATGCATCAACAATTCAACTCATAACCATCACACATGAAAAGCCCCAATTTAAATGACATGCTTCCTACTTAAGCTACCTTTCATGCATAAACCTTCATAGCCAAGCATATAAGAGATCAATCCAAAAACCAACAACCACAGCAACATGTAACATACTTAGGGAGTCTTAAACACCTCCCAAAACATATACATTGGTCCCCCATTGCCAAATCGACCAAAAGCTAAAATGTTTAACAAAACCTTCCATACATTGAGCTTTACTTGAACTTGTGTGCTTGCCTCCTCTTGCTGCCCTCAATGCACTCTAATGCTCTGCATTATTGAATCAAGAAAACGAGAGAGCGTAAGCCAAAGCTTAGTGAGGAGCGCTCTTTAAAAACCATTCAATAATGCATTTAAAACCATTTGTAATTCATGCTTGTAAACAACCTTTACACATGCTCAAAGCGTACTTTAAATCAAGCAATAACATGCTTCCACATTTCATTTAAACTAGCATCTCATACTTCAACATAAACATCAAATCATGCATCTCATGCATCTCATGTACAAAACATGTCATATTGGCTCAAGTGATACATTTCATTTATGAAATCAAGTTCAACAACTTTCTCCAAGGACTTTTAAACACCTTGGACCCCAAGGACTTTTAAACACCTTGGCCATGGACTTTTAAACACCATGAATGGACCACACAAGGACTTTTAACCACCTTTGTGTCCGTAGCTTGAAATACCCCAAGGACTTTTAAACACCTTGGCCCCAAGGACTTTTAAACACCTTGGCCCCATGGACTTTTAACCACCATGGAAAGGAGCACCTAAGGACTTTTAACCACCTTAGTGTCCGCAACAAGATTCATCCAAGGACTTTTAACCACCTTGATGATCTTAGATAACAAGGCTCACTCAAGGACTTTTAACCACCTTAGTGACCTTCACTTTTTCAAACCATCACTTGCCAATACACACTTTATACATGATATATTCCACTGTTTTAAAAGCATTTAAACCAAGCCATTTCATCATGCATTTCAAAGCATTAAATCATCATTTAACAATGCATAAAAACAAGGCACTCTTACCTAGAGACACCTTCAACACATGGCTTAAATCATCAGCATAAATCATGCTAAAACATCAGCAATTAACATGCTAAAACATGCTTTCCAAAACAGTAGCAAATCATGCAAAATCATCATTTCACATTTCATCAAAACATGGCCACCACTTTAAGAGAGTAATCCGAAAACTTACACTTGAGCTTAGCAAAGTTGTTTAGACTTATACTAAGCTCCCAAAACCTTCAACCTTTGGTTTAAAAGCTGAAAATCCATTTTCACTCACCGATTACCAAACAAGCCTAGCCAACAAGCTTTCCAAGCTTCCGAAACCTTCCGAAAACACCTCCAAAACTCAAGGATCAACCTCCCCTGTTTCAAGCACATAAAAACAGAACATTAATGCATCCTTATGCATTAAAACACCAGCAACCACAACACAACTCGCTGCTCACCACAAATCTAACAATTTGGCTACCAAACACAACCGAAATCATCTCCAAACACTTCCAAAACTTAACCCAGCCAAGATCCATCACTTCTAACCATTTTTATACATCAACCAACATGCAAAAAGATCACAACCACGTCCTTATACCTCCAGGTATAACAGATCACCAAAAACACTCCAAAAACAACCAAAAACTCAAGCCAAACTTAGGAAATTCAACCTATCCGGGATTGCATTGATTAAACCTCAACTTCTAATCATTTTAGCATTCATTTAACATCATTTTAACACCTCAAAACCCTGCTTAAACAGATCACACGAAATTTTCACCAAAATCACCAAATCTTGCATTTTAGCCAAAAATCAAGATCTCAATTGAAAAGCCTTTAATAAAACATGAATCAAGGATTGAGAACTTAGGAATTTCAGTAAAGAACTGATAGTTTAGAGGAGAAGGACGTTCTTACCTCCAAACTTGAATTTCTCCCTTTTAGAGCCAAAATGCTTGATGAAACAATTTGCAAATTGAGAGGTTTTGATGATGAGATGATTAGGAATCAAATGAGAGTTGAAATGAGAGATGTAGATGTCAAAATCAGAGAAAGAAATCTGAGGAAATCTTGTTTGGGTAGAGAGAAAATGAGAGAAAAGAGAATTTGAGAGAAAATAGAAAAATTAGTTAAGATTTGGTTAAAATGATTTCCCTCTCTTTTCTTAATCTTTAAAATCAGATTTTAGGCTTAAAATATCTTAGAAAAATCTGGAGAAATCCTTTTTGGAATAATAGCTCCTTAAAGATTCAAAGTTTCAATCCTTTATAAAACTGTCCCGCAACTTTCAAAAATTACATTTTGGTCACTAGCCAAAATGTCAACCTTCCGAACCTCATTTTCCAAAATTGATTTCACAGTTCACTTTTATATATTAAAAGATGATTTTAGAATATTTTTCCATATTTTTAATGCAACCCGAACTAGGTTTTTCCTAAATTCCCTCTTATATATTCGATCAACACTTTGACTAAACCGGTCAACGCCAAAACTTCTGAGCCCAAAACCGGGGCGTTACAAAGCAACGTCTTGCCCTGCTTCTAACCAAGGAAAAATAGAGGATTAATGCACATTCTTGCATCAAAACCACCAACAACACAAACCCCCACTCAACTCCAACATTCGCTAAGCAATTAACCATCGATACAAACTGAAAACATCGCCAAAACCACTCAAACCCGTTCCCAATCATTACCCAGCAAAATCAACCATCAATCTTCATCCATTTGCAACCTAAAACACTTCTATAAACTCTATAAACCTCCAGCTATCAAGAAATCACCATAACAACCCCTAAAACTCAAGTTTTCATCACTAACTTCTAACAATCTAACTAGTTTCAGGATTACTCAACAAAATCCATCAAGTTAACATTATTAGCCATTAACAACATGTCATTAGAGGAGAAGAAAGAAACTTCCTGTAATGATGAGCTCTTCCTCCATTTTTGAAAAGAAACCAAAATGAAACCAAGGAGAAAAGAGTAGATTCAATAGGAAATCAATAGGAAATAGTTTAATCTTCAAAATCCAAATCAAATTTAGAGTTTATCTTGAAAACTTTGTTTTTTGGATGAAGGAATCTTGAGAGAAAATGAGAGAAGAAAACTATCGTCAAATGAAAATGAGTAATCGTCTCTAAAAATTCCCTCCATCCTTTTTATTATAATTATTTAATTAAAATTGTAAAATAGGAGGAAATTCTCTATTAGCCCTTGGTTATTTCTCCTTAAAGATTCAAAGCATTAGCCTTTTACATTTTTACCCTTAAATCAAACTTTACCATTTTTACATCTTAGTCACCAAACCAATTCCAAAATTGTTTTCTTCAAATTACCTTTACCAAAATTAATCATATATATAATTATGATTTTAGGAAATTTTCCCATATTTTTATCCGACCAAAAACCTCATAATTTAATTATTTCCCGAAACTAGGCTAGACCACTAAACTAGTTAGAACCGAACCACCTAACCAAACCCGGCTAACTCCTAGGCCCAAAACCAGGGCATTACACTTCACAAAAACAATTTTTATCAGTAGCCAACGTCTGACTCACCAATTGTCAATACTGCTACTGATTGTTCATCATCAGATCATGTTCCTTGGATGTTTGATAGTGGTGCCTCAGATCACACCACAATGACCAATGTGTCTCTTTAGGATATCTTCTCTTATAATGGTGTAATCTGTAACACCCTGGTTTTGGGCCTAGGTGTTTTGCGAGTCAGGTTGGACCGGTGGAACTAGTATAAGTTGTTCGAACCATTAAAAGGTGGTTTAGGGAAATCAAGGTTCAGGATGGGATAAAAATATGAAAAAATTCCTAAAATCCTCTAAAATTATATTTAAGAGGATGGTTAAATCAATTTTACAAAACGGGGTGGAGCTAGCTTACCCATGATGTGGAGCTTGCTGCAGTGGTGTTTGCATTGAAGATTTGGAAACAATACAATTATGGTGAAAGGTGTGTGGTTTACACTGACCATAAGAGTTTGAGGTATCTTATACATCTAAATAGTTCAAGGTGCATGCGCGCAGCTATCTTACTCATGATCTGGAGCTAGCTACGGTGGTGTTTGCATTGAAGATTTGGAAACACTACCTTTATGGTGAAAGGTGTGTGGTTTACACTGACCATAAGAGTTTGAGGTATCTTATGTCTTAGGCAACGAAGATGGTTGGAGTTGCTTAAGGATTATGATTTGACAATTGGGTATCAACCTAGAAAGGCCAATGTGGTGGCTGATGCTTTGAGTAGGAAGGTAGTTGTTGAGCTGAGAGCTATGTTTGCTCGGTTGAGTATATCGCGTGATGGTGGCTTGATACCTGAGTTGCAAGTGAAACCTTCCTTGATTTAGCTAGTGAAAGAGAAACGGTTGCTGGATGATTCGTTGGTGCCTCATGTCTAGGACATAGCTGATGGTAAGGCAACAATCTTTTGTTTTAATGATGATGGGTTCTATTTTTCAAAAGTCGAATAGTGGTGCTAGAAGATGTTGAGTTGAGGCGCACTATTTGACTGAGGCTCATAGCAGTCCTTTTTCTATGCACCTTGGTAGTACTAAGATGTATCGTGGCTTGAAGGATGAGTATTATTGAGTGGGGTTGAAAAAACATGTTGTTGATTTTGTAAGCAAGTGTATGGTTGGCCAGCGTGTGAAGGCTGAGCATCAGTTTCCTTTCGGTTTGTTACTGCCTTTGAGGATACCAGAGTGGAAGTGGGAAAGGATTACGATGGATTTTGTATCTGGTTTGCCTTTGACACCATCTAAGAAGAACTCCGTGTGGGTGATTGTGGATCGTCTCATGAGGAGTGCACATTTCTTGGATGTGCATACTACGTATACGTTGGATAAGCTGACGGAGTTCTGTGATAGATTTCCAAAGTTCTTGGGAAGAGCATCTTTGTTTTCAGGCGAGTATACAAATAACTCTATATGAGGCCTTGTATGGGAGAAAGTGTAGAATGCCTCTTTGTTAGGCTGAGGCTGGGCAAAAGTTTGTTTCCATACCGGATATGTTTAAGGGGACAACTGAGAAAGTGAAGCTCATATATTAGCAGTTGATGGCTGCATTTGATCGTCAGAAATCTTATGCGGATTTAAAGCGTAGGGAAATTGAGTTTGCGGTTGGAGATCACATGTTCCTTAAGGTATCGCCTTGGAAGAAGGTGATGAGGTTTGGACGTGAGGGAAAGCTTAGTTTGAGGTTTGTTGGACCTTATGAGGTTGTGGAGCGAGTTCGTCTTGTGGCGTATCGGTTGAGGACACCTTTCGATTGGAGAAGATCCACGATGTGTTTCATGTTTCTATGTTGTGGTGGTATAGATTGTTTTCATCTCGTGTTATGCCTGTTGTGAAGGTAGAGTTGAACCCAGATTTGTTCTATGGTAAGGAACCGGATGGTGTTCTTGATTCCTGCAATAAAGTTCTTCGTGGTAATACAGTTGAACTTGTGAAGGTAGTGTGGTGTCCTTGAGGAGTTGAGGAGGTTGTGTGGGGAAGTAAGGTCGAAATGTTGAGTCAGTTCCGTACCTTTTTCCTTCAAGAAAATTTTTGAGGAAAAATTTCTTAAGTGGGGGAGAGTTGTAACGCCCCGGTTTTGGACCTAGGTGTTTTTCCAGTCGAGTTGGACCGGTGGAACCGATATCGGTTGTTCGAATCGTTAAAAGGTGGTTTAGGGAAATCAAGGTTCATGATGGGATAAAAATATGATAAAATTCCTAAAATCCTCTAAAATTATATTTAAGAGGATGGTTAAATCTATTTTACAAAACGGGTTTTCGAAAGTATACATTTTGAGTAGTGACCAAAATGTAAAGATTTAAAAGTTAGGAAAAATGTCTTTTTCAAGAAGAGTCAAAATCTTAGAATCTTTAGGGAGCTATTTTTCACGATCATTTTCATTTCTCTTCTTCGCTTCAGCCAAACACTCACCATTTTCTCTCAAATTTCTAGATTTTCATTACTTTCAAATTCTCTTTTGATTTCCAACTTTTCCTTGGTGATTTCTCTGATTTTCCTTCAAGTTCTTTCAAGCTAATCTTGCCAAATTAGAGGAGAAGCAAGGATTGGAGGTAAATTTCGTGCTAACCCTCTAATCTAGGTTCTTTAATGAAATTCCAAAGATATTTGGCTCTTTATCTATGTTTTTAATTGAGGTTTTATCATATCTTTCATTAAATGTTGAAAATCTTATTCAAAAAGATGTTTTAAAGTGATTTACGGAGTTGTGATGATTTGACTTGTTTGAGATGATTTCTAAATGAGTTTTGAAAGGTTTTTGGTGTTGGAATAGAGTCTTAATCATAGAGATCCCGAAATCCTTGAGATCCTTGGTTTTTGAAGTGTTTTTGGTTGGATTTTTAGAGTGTTCTTGAGGAATCCGAGTTGATGGAGGAATAAGGATGGTTTTAAGTTGATTTGGATGTTGATTCGTGCCTAAAATATCTTGGATATGTTGGGTAATGGCTGGGCTGAGGTTATAGGTCAATCGATTGAGTTTTCTATTGTTTCAGATGGGTGATTTGGTGCTTTAGAGCAGGGCTGGGGGAATTATTTTGAGTGCTGGTGTTTTGGATGCATTTTAATGCATTGAACCTCTATTTTTATGTATTAAAAACATGGGATAGTAATCAGGAATCAAACGAAGTGATTTTGTCAGCTTCTGACAATCGATAGTTGCGTCGACAAGTGTGGTTTCGCAAGTCGGTGAGTGGAACTTGGTTTTCCAGCATGGAAACGCTTTAGAAAAGGTTTTGGGAACTTAGTAAGAGCTTGAAATGCTTTACTAAGTTCAGAAGTAAGTAATGTGAATTTCTCTCCCGGATTGTGCTAGTTTGAGCTTTTGGTTGCACTTGGTTTTAAATTGCATTTACCTACTGTTTTAAAGCATGCTTTTGAGTATATAAAATGTGTTTGATGATGCCATGTGGTTTAAGGATGCTCTAGGTAAGTGATCCTTGTATGCATGTGTTTATGCATGAGTTTTGAAGCATTGTTTAATGCTTGAGTTTATGGCTATCATGAATGCTTTGTAAAAACAGTGAGGTTTGCATGAATTGTTGATTATATTAGCAAGTGATGTTGAATCAAGTGTTTTGTAAATGTAATCGGATATAGTTAGCCGGCTATAGGATTGAGTGCACTATAAACAAGTCGCCTTTGATGTTCAGGGGTTGTGATTGTACCTAAAACTGCATCCAAGTACCCTAACGATTGAAGATTGTTTAAGGTTGCAATAGTTGAGGGTAGCTCTTGTAACCACCTCGACCTGACATGGCCGATAGACCGAACCAAACGGATCACACGGGAAATATTGAAGTAAACTGGGAAAAGCTTACCTCAATAAACGACTCTTTTTTCTTTTTATATTGTCTAGATGCATCTTAGGTTCCCATGTGTACGAACACAAACAACGGATTCAAAATCAGCACAATGACCTCCCGATTAAAGTCAATTTAGGTTTAGAGACCATTTTGTAAATTTGTCAATTTACAAGGGATTTCACCAAATTCAAGTTAGCAATCTTCGATTAGGTTTATACATACTTTCTGGTGAAATTTCAGCTCAAAAAGACATTTACAACTCATTCAATTGCATGCAAGGAAAATAGGGACCAAAATGCAAGAAATAGAACACAGGACAATTCAAATACAGATCCAACAGTCGAGTGTTTCGGAACAGAAAGCCCCGTATTGGAACAGCTATTTCAGAACAGAAAGCCCTGTATTGGAACAACTGTTTCGAAACATAATAGACCGTTTCGATACGCGGGTGCGCTCTGAAACACCAAGGCCATTACAGGCCACTATTCCAAAACAGTTATGGGCGTTTCAAAACGCCTGGGCCTGCAACTTTCCAAAAAGCTAGTCTAGTTCACTTTACGCCCTCCGAAACCATCCTCACATGTGCCCTAACATACATACAACTTAAATACACATCATTGACCACACATACGAAGCACAAGCATCATCATAGCATTGTTCACCCAAGCTAAAGCTCTGAAGGCAAGATTCTTAGAAGTCAAAAGCACAAAAAGGCTAAAATCCAAAAACAAGCTTATATCAAATCTCAAAGCCCATTTACAAGTCCGAAAATGCATCACAAACTTGCTCAAAACCAGAAATCCACAAATCATTAGCATTCAATGCATCAGACACCCCATTGCGCTTATTACACTAGTTCAAAAGCTCAACATACTTTTAGCAAAATTTCTTGGTGTGATTCCTCGAAGATACTGCCTTCAAAAGTCTAATTATCTGCATTGATGAAACAAAGAGAGCATAAGCATACAGGCTTAGTGAGGATTGCTCAATACCACAAACATCATCAATGCACAAAACCGTTTTCACTCTTTTCAAAACCATCATGCCTTTCTTAACAAAACACACACTTTAACATCAAATTCATAGTTTTAGACACCATGCAACATGATCTAATCAAAACCAGCAATTAAACCATTGCCACTCATTTTCCAAGCCTTTCAAGCATAAACACCATTATGCTAAGCTTAAGCCAAAACATGCATCTTTCAAACTACGCATTAGCAACATATTCCACATTATACAAATCCATTATATTTGCTCATAAGTGATACACAACCATCTCAAAAACAAATATCGAATACACGAATATAGGCGTGTAGGTGTTCCCTTTTATGTGGGATTCCAAGTGCACACTCCTGTCAAGTTATAGTATACAAGATGTCGAATCCCACGAGGATTGGACAACTTGTCTTGTTCTTTAGTTCATGCACAAAGGTAAAGTAAAAACACAAGTGAATTATTGGTTGAGATTGGAAAGTAAATAAAACATAAATAAAAGAGAAGAGGTCTATCATATTGATAGAGCAGGCACGGTTATGATGCCACTTAGTGTGAAAACTACATTGAATTAGGTATGAGTTATCCTTTACTGCCACCATATGTTTTCTCGGCGGGTACGACGGGCGGAAAACTACGACCCTGTCACGCGGCCGTAGCAGATCACTGCCATTGTAGGGGTGTGTACTATCTCGGCAGGTGGAATGGAAAGATGTCCTGACGGCAAGTCTTGCAGATACTCCAAGTTCGGCAGGATAGTCGACAGTGATCCCTCCTATTTCTAGGTTAGGATGCTCGAGTTTGATAACTTGAGGACTATTGCAGAACCAAATCAATCAACTCGGTTAGAGATCCCTTTTAGTCGCAGAAACTTGTGGACTAGTGTGGAACCAAGTTAGTCACGCCTCCCATTGTGAACGTACTTAACCCTTTCGTGAGTCATGCACTTTCATGCCTAACAAATAGATTCTCTCAAACGACTAGTGTAGAAAGATTGAAAGAATGAATAACAATGGATTAAGTAAACTTGAAATATTTTATTCAAAAAATAACTCAAAAACCTAAAACAATCGTTTCTCACTAGTTACAACATAACCCTAACCCAATGGAGATTTAGAACTTTGCAGCAGAGAAGAGCACAAGTAGAGTCTATAGAAAACCTAGGATAATTTAAACTAGAAGTACAATGGGTTATAGACTCAAAACTAGGTCAAGTCCTCCTTGAAGTAGAAGTCCTCTAAAGTAGCTTTTCTTCTTTAATGTAGCTTTAAATGCTGACTTCTTTGCTTGAAATATGGACTCTTCCTCGTTTTCCTTAGCTCGCAAGTAAGCTTGGGAATTTCGCTTCGGCAGCCCTAGCCGCTGCTACAGACGTCGAAAAATCACGTGAATACCGGCGATAGAATCAAGAGTTTTAGCTCTACAAATTGCGCTCCGGTTCTCCAAAATTCCATCGTCAGCTGCCGCGGGCAGCAAGGTTAGCAGCAGCTTTGCTCGGCAGGTGCTCTTCAGCAACTTGCTTTAGTTGTAACTGCTTCAGTACATCTCATGGGTTTGCTTCTCAGCGTTGTTTCCTCTGTATCTCGACTCCCTTGTTCAACTGTTAGTACCTACAAGCAAGAATACACTAGAACATTACCTCTTGTTCACCAAATGAATGATAAGTTATAAAAGTAAGGCAGAACAATGTAATACTGTAAAATGCTATGCATGAACCTAATTATGCCTAAAATGTGCTTAAATTAGTAATAATTAAAGTTGAAAATTGCATGAAATATAGGAATTTTGGACACTTTACACACCCCCAAACTCGAACTATTTCTTGTTCTCAAGCAATGGAACCTAAAGTAGTTGCTCTAACAATAGCAAGAAAGAAAATCATGTTGTTAACCTGATTTTCTGCCTCAAGGCTATGACACCTATATATATAACTTAAGGAAGGGAAATAAGTTAGAAAACAACTCAGAATTAAATTCCTAATGCATGTGTGATGTTTGCAAATCTGTAAGCAAGCTGAATTTGCAAAATAAAAGATTAAACAAAGATCCTGCTGTAATTTAAAGGTTGATGCCGAGGCAACATAGTTTCAGCACATTATTAATTTTTAATCAAGGCATGGAGGGCTTCAGCTTATCACAACTACTCTTCAGGTCTGACGTTTAGATAGGAGCAAACTACAGAACCCCGAACCCTTGGAGTATAGTCATCTCGTGAAGGCTTTCATTCACTCATGCTAATTTGTCTGTCACTTTTAGGCTTTCAGATTCATGGACTTTGATAGGAGTGGAGTGTCCTCGCTCATGATTCTTCCTAGAGCCTATTGCGGGCAACTCTAGGGTTCCACAACATTTTTTTCTTTGTTTTTGATTTTGTTGCCTTTGGCGGTTCTGCATTTTTTAGTTTCTTTTGCATGCCTCGACGGCTACCTGTAATTATCGTTAGAATTTTGCAAAGAAAACAAGCATGCAGTGTTCATCAAATCTTCTACACATTCATCAAGTAACAGAGATATTCAACATTTTCAGGTAGAAAGGAAAAAAAATCTAAGTCATGTTTCATGCTTTTTCCCAAGGTTAAGTTTAATTTCTAATTAGGTGTGAAAATAAAGTAACCAGCTCTCCTATCATAGGCACAAGTCATAACAAACTTTTATTTTCCAATTATTACTAAGGCATGTACAATGCAACTTATATGCAACTAAGAATGCCTACAAATGATGCGAGAGCTATCCCCCCCCAAACTCGATATGGGCATTGCCCTCAATGCACAAAATAGAAAATAAAAAAAATACATGTTAAAGATAATAAAAAGAAAACAGAAAAAGATAACAATAAAAGAAAAGAAAATAAGTTTAAAGTTTGCTGAGGGTTGAGAGGAGGCTGGATTCTACTTAGCTGAGGAAGAGGAGGATGTTCGGACGACGAAGCGGCTTTTGGCAGATGCCTTGGCGGCGGTTCGAGCAGGAGAGGTCTTTGCTTTTCGCGGTGACTGGACTCTCTTTGGTGTCTATTGTAGCTCTTCCAGAGGCTCGGCAGGGGGAACGGCGGGAGATGCGTCGCTTTCTTCTGACTCTGTTTCGAGGTCCACAAGTACCTCTACTATTATGTGTCGCTTCCTCTTCCTTGTCCCTTCCACTCTGGGTGCTACTGGAGGGATGAATACCATTGGAATGGCTGTTGTTACCGCTACTACTGCTATTTCTGGTTCCGGCGGTGGCTGCTCAATCTCCTGTGATGAGGAGGAGTCTGCCACTGTATTGGCTGTGCAAGCTGGGGAGAGATTCAGATGGTGCCTCTTAGGGGAATCTGCCATTGTGTTTGATGGGGTGGCAACTGAGTGCTGCAGAGAATGCATAGGAGAGGGCACTTACTAATCTGTCTGTCGGGGGGTGGCGGCAGGTGAAGTTCTTCGTGCTCTTGCTGCTGCTGCATGCTCATCAGGAAAGGGTGGCATGGTGGGCACGTCACCAGGGAATTTCTGTAGGAAATAAGCCACACGTGCTTCTTGGGCCTCCCCCACGTAGTTCATGAAGGCCAATTGTTGTTGGTCTATCTATTTTTTGTGTTCAATGAGTGTGTGGAGCAGTGGGAGGACCTCTCTGTCTGGGGCAGCGTCAGTACTTGCAGGGACGGCTGACGTTTCAAACTGTGCGGTGGAGGGCTAACTGGGTGTTGCTAGTTCTTTCTCCGCATCCTGCATCATCTGAATGCGAACCTTTTTGGTCCAGCCCTCCTTAGCAGTTGTAAACTCATCTGTGGGCTCTGCCGGGACTCAGAAATTGGTGCAGAGATATGTGATGAGGGAAGGAAAGTACAACCTGCCGTTCTTCTTCTTGAAGTAGTTATATATTTCCGTGCAAATGATTTCCCCCGCGTTGATCGGCCGGTTCATCAAGTTCCTGTAAATTAAGGCGAGACGCGGTCGGTCAACTATTGAGTTGTGGGATGTGGGCAGCAGACGCCTTTTCACAAACATGTTTCACAACATAGCTTCAGGCAGTAGGTGGCGGCGCTGGACAGATCCCACATGTTTCTCCCCCAACCATGGTGTGTTGGGCTTGTAGATTCTGGCCTAGATCTCCTCATAGTGGACAGTCGTTAGTGACTGCCTCCATTCCTCGTGCGGGTTGTCGTTCATATCAAGGCCATAATAGATGTTCATGACAGCAGGGTTGAGCTTGACAGCCTCTTCGTGGACGTCGACGAATGGCTTGTCTGGGCAGGGCTGATGTGAGTAAAATTCCCCTTACTATAGTGATGTTCGCTATATCAGGCTGCTGAGCAAACGTCTCCCATCCCTTGTAATGGATGGTTCGGAACAAGGCGGGCTCTAGACCACAGTCTCTCGTTTGTTTCATATAATGGAAGCCTTGTTCCTCCCAGACGACATGCTTGGAAAATTGTGCTCTATATCTCGCCCCATCTGCCTTGAAGCAAAACCTGCTATTGGTGGGTTTTTTGGTAGATGTTGAAGCCATGTGATCGGTTGCATTCTAAATGAAAATACAAAGGAAATATTATGAGAAAGCAGAAGAATAAGATAGAAGCTAGCAAAAAGGTGGAAGTGAAGTAAAATGAAATGAGTGAGTGGTTTATATAGGAGCTGTTGAGAAATGCCGGGACGGCATTAAATGATCAACAATTCAATTTCCTCGTGCACGTTACATATTTTTCTGCCCGTTATTTTTGGAGCCGTTGGCGGCCAACTAGCCGTTACACTTTGCTGTGCTGGCTGCTGACTCGACAGGATGGTTGGCGTGCTTTTTTCTGGTGTTCCCTCTTAATTCTGCTCTTTTATTCTCGATCCTAAAATAAAAATAATAAAAATTATTAAATAAAATCTAAAAAATTAAATACTGAAAATTAATCTAGTCCTTAAATAAAATAAAGTTTATTCTTAATGCATAAAAATAAATAAATAAAAATTAAGTTATGTTAAGAGTGCATTTGGATGCATCTCCTAGAAATAACCACTTCTTGAGGTGGTTTAGCTTTTTCTCCCTTCTTGGGGGGTCCTCTTGTTCCTTCAGTTTCTATTTAATGGGGTCCTTCAATCTGCCCCGAGGTCTGTCATTGCGGCTCCTGCCCTGGCCTGTTTCCACACTTATCTTGGCAGCTCTTTTGTCCAGGCCTTCCTTTCCTTCCTCTGAGGGTTGCATCAAATTCATCCTTATGCTTTGATCTTCTACCCTCACTGTAAGTTCCCCGAGTTCCACATCTATTAGCATTTTTCCCGTGGCCAAGAAGGGTCGCCCGAGAATGATGGGGGCTTTCTCATCGGCCTCACAATCCAAGATGAGGAAATCGGCAGGAAGAATTAGGTTGTCCACTTTGACCAGTATGTCCTTAATCATTCCCTCCGGTTGCACGAATGAGTGATCAGCAAGTGTAAGCATTACAGAGGTTGGTTTTGCAAGTCAAATACCTAGTTTGTCGAAGACAGCCTGTAACCCCCTTAACCCGGCCTAGACGGTTGACCCGAATTAAGAAAGTCACACGGGGAAAACCAAAGTCAACCTGAAAGTCAACCTTGATTAACAACCCTTTTTTTTCTTTTTACTCTTGTCTAGATGCAAATTAAACCTTAAATATGATCATACAACAACATACTCAAAGATCATAAACATCAGAGATCAAACAGGGACCCAATTGAACAAATTACAACTTTAGGGACCAAATTGTAATTTCTGATAAATATGAGGACTTAACCCAAATTAAAGTTACCAGCTTGTAATTAGTCAGGTTTCATGCTTCACTGTGAAATTTCAGCTCAAAAGGACATCCCAAACTCATACAATTGAACAAACAAGATTCAGGACCAAAATGCAAACAATTCAAAACATTTAACTGCCAATGTCAGCCCCTAACGGTCACCCGTTCCGAAACAGGCACAGCCCGTTTCGAAACGCGGGGCCGTTCCGCAACGCGTACCGCAACACGGGCTGGCAGTAGCCAAACCGTTTCGGAACGGTCTCTCCTGTTTCGGACGCCTGGGCTTGTTTAAGGCACCTGTTCCGAAACGGGTGGCACTGTTCCGAAACACCCTGCACAAATTGCCCCAAAATGCATTCTTAAACATGCAATTAAACATCCAATCATGCTCCAATTGCCACCAAACTTTATCAGCACGCAATTCAACATATATAAGACATACTTGCATCAACAATTCATCAAAACAACATCATATACGAAAAGCCCCAAATCTATAGGCATGCTTCCTACACAAGCAAGCCATACAAGCATAAACTTCCAATTCAAGCGTATAAAGGCCAAACACTAAAACCAGCATTCTCATCAACATTCAACATACTTAGAGAGTTCAAAACCTCTCCCAAAACATACACATAGGTCCCCCATTGCCAAATTACCAAAAGCTAAAAATGTACTTAAGAAACCTTCCATAATTTGAGCTTTACTTTCACTTGAATGCTTGCCCTTCTTGCTGCCCTCAAAGTACTCTAATGTTCTGCATTATTGAATTAAGAAAACGAAAGAGAGCGTAAGCAAAAGCTTAGTGAGGAATGCTCAATAAAACCATTCAATAATGCATTTATAATACACTTTATAAATCATGCTTCAAATCAACATTTGCACATGCTCAAAAGCACACTTTAAACAAGCATCTCATGCTTCATATCATAACATGTCATATTGGCCACAAGTGATAAGTTTCATTTCTTTAAAAACAAGTTCATCAACTTTCACCCCAAGGACTTTTAAACACCTTGGCCCCAAGGACTTTTAAACACCTTGGCCCATGGACTTTTAACCACCATGGAAAGGACCACACAAGGACTTTTAACCACCTTTGTGTCTGTATCAAGTATCACCCCAAGGACTTTTAAACACCTTGGCCCCATGGACTTTTAAACACCATGGCCCCATGGACTTTTAAACACCATGGAAAGGATCACACAAGGACTTTTAACCACCTTTGTGTCCATAGCAAGAACCATCCAAGGACTTTTAACCACCTTGATGTTCTTAAGTAAACAAGGCTCACTCAAGGACTTTTAACCACCTTAGTGACCTTAACCTTTTCAAAACATCACTTGCCAATATACATCATTATCATCAATTTATCCACTGTTTTAAAGCATTAAACCAAGCCATATTCCTCATGCATTTAAAAGCATCAAACCACATTTAATTAATGTACAAAAACAAGGAACTCTTACCTTGAGCTTCCTTCAACATATGGCTTACAAAAACAGCATTAACCATGCTAAATCATGCTTTCAAAACAGAGTTTAAAACATGCAATAAACCACATTGCACAACAATCAATCATGGCCACCACTAGAGAGTATTTCCGAAAACTTACACTTGAGCTTAGCAAAGTTGTTTAGACTTAAACTAAGCTCCCAAGACATTGGTTTCAAAGCCGAAAACCCAATTTCACTCACCGATTCCACTTCGCCTCTTGCCGAAGCACCAAATCAAGCTTCCGGATCAACAACTCTTGGATCCAAAGATGCCTCCCCTGTTTTAACACATCAAAGCAGAGGATTAATGCATCATCATGCATTAATTGCTTCAATGAAAGCACCTAAACTCGCTGCTCTCATCCACACTCCATTTTCGGCCACCAAACACAACCGAAAATGCATCCAAACCACTTCTC
Organism: Hibiscus tridactylites; assembly: GCA_958450335.1. NCBI lineage: Eukaryota > Viridiplantae > Streptophyta > Magnoliopsida > Malvales > Malvaceae > Hibiscus > Hibiscus tridactylites. Next base: position 60,291,457 of record OY288276.1, on the reverse strand, counting down.
AACAAAGCCCAGCCATAAACCATCAACACCAAACATCTTTTAGCATCATTTAACATCTAAAAAGAGCCTAATAACATCCTTATACCTCCAGCAACATCAGATCCACAAGATCACCTAAAAAACAAACAAGAATCACAAGCTAAACTTAGGAAACTCAACCTATCCGGGATTGCATTAATCAAAACTCAATTCTTTATCAATTTAGTGTTCAAATATCATCAAAAACACATCTCAAATCACAGATTTAACAGATCAAACGAAAATCACCAAAAATCACCAAATCTTGCATTATAAGCCAAGATCCAATTCACAACTCGAAAGCCTTTAATAAAACATCAATTAAGGATTGAAAACTTAGGAATTTCAGTAAAGAACTGATAGTTTAGAGGAGAAGGACGTTCTTACCTCCAATCTTGAGTTTCTCCTCTTTTTGGAACCAAAAACCTTGATGAATCAAGTAGCAAATGATGAGGTTTTGTAGATATGTTGATTAGGAATCAAAAGAGAGTTGAAAGGAGAGATTTAGGTGAGAAAATCAGAAACAATTCTCTGGAAAGAAGGTGTTTGGGTTGAGAGAAAATGAGAGAAAAGAAAATAGGAAGTTAGTTATCAAAATAGCCAAAATGGCTTTCCCTCCACTTTTGATATGTTTTAAAATCAGAATATAGCTTAAAATATCTTAGAAAAATCTGGAGAAACTACTTTTGGATTAATAGCTCCTTAAAGATTCAAAGTTTCAACCCTTTATAAAACAGTCACCAAACTTTCAAAAATTACATTTTGGTCACTAGCCAAAATGTCACCCTTCCAAAACTCATTTTCCAAAATTGATTTCACAGTTCACTTAATTATATTAAAAGATGATTTTAGAATTTTTTTCCATATTTTTAATGCAACCCGAACTAGGCTTTCCTAATTTCGCCTCTTTAGATTCGAACATCACTTTGACCAAACCGGTCAACGCCCAAAACTACTAAGCCCAAAACCGGGGCGTTACAACTCTCCCCCCCTTAAGAAATTTCGTCCTCGAAATTTACCTGAAGAAAGAGATAAGGAAACTGCTTCAGCATGTCTTCCTTCCGTTCCCACGTGGCTTCTTCAACACCTCGATGCTTCCACAGCACCTTCACCAACTCAATGGTCTTGCCACGAAGAACCTTGCTATCCGAATCCAGAACCTTCACCGGTTCCTCATCATAGGTCAAATCCGGATTCAAAACCACTTCCTCCACAGGCATCACATGCGAAGGATCAGATCTATACTTCCGGAGCATAGAAACATGGAACACATCATGAATCTTCTCCAACTCTTGAGGTAACCTCAACCGATACGCAACAGGACCCACACGCTCAACCACCTCATATGGACCAATGTACCTAGGGATCAACTTACCCTTCCGGCCAAACCTCATCACCTTCTTCCAAGGCGAAACCTTCAAGAACACACGTTCACCCACCGCATACTCTATCTCCTTACGCTTCAAATCCGCGTAAGACTTTTGCCGATCAGAGGCAGCCTTCAACCGCTCACAAATGAACTTCACCTTCTCAATGGTCCCTTTCAACAAAGCCGGCATCGAAACCAACTTTTGACCAATTTCAGCCCAACAAAGAGGAGTCCTACACTTCCTCCCGTACAAAGCCTCATAAGGTGCCATTTGTATACTCGCCTGATAACTATTGTTATAAGCGAACTCAACCAAAGGCAGATGCTTCTCCCAAGAACCTTGGAACTCAATCACGCAGCACCTCAACATATCCTCCAAAATCTGGATAACTCGCTCAGACTGACCATCCGACTAAGGATGATAGGATGTACTGAAATGCAATCTTGTACCCAGAGCTTGATGCAAACACTGCCAGAAACGCGATGTGAACCTCGGATCCCTATCCGACACAATCGACTTAGGCACACCATGCAGCCTCACAATCCCAGCAATGTACAGCTCTGCCAGCTTATCCAAAGAAAACGTAGTATGCACAGGCAAGAAATGCGCACACTTCGTTAGGCGATCCACAATCACCCAAACCGAATTCTTCTTCGATGGAGACAAAGGTAAACCAGATACAAAATCCATGGTAACCCTCTCCCACTTCTATTCAGGGATTTTCAACGGTTGCAACAACCCAGAAGGAACCTGATGTTCAGCCTTAACTCGCTGACACACCAAACACTTGCTCACAAACTCCGCAACATCCTTCTTCAAACCCACCCAATAGTACTCATCACGAAGATCACGATACATCTTAGTACTACCAGGGTGCATAGCAAAAGGACTACTATGACCTTCAGTCAGAATAGCACGCCTCAACTCAGCATCATTGGGCACTACTATCCGACTCCCAAAACACAACACCCCATCATCATTAAAGCAGAAATTCGAAGGTCTACCCTCCGCGATATCCTGAACATGAGACACCAAGGAATCATCGAGCAACTGCTTTTCCTTGATCAACTGAACCAACGATGGTTTCACTTGCAACTCAGCAACAAGACCACCATCTCGCGATATGCTCAAGCTAGCAAACATAGCCCTCAGCTCAACAGCTACCTTCCTACTCAAGGCATCCGCAACAACATTAGCTTTTCCAGGATGATACTCAATCGTCAGATCATAATCCTTGAGCAACTCCAACCAACGCCGCTGCCTAAGATTCAACTCCTTCTGTGACATCAGATACCTCAAACTCTTGTGATCCGTGTACACAGTACACTTCTCACCATACAGATAATGCCTCCAGATCTTCAGAGCAAAAACCACTGCAGCCAGCTCAATATCATGCGTAGGGTAATTGCGCTCATGCACTTTCAACTGCCGCGATGCATAAGCCACCACCTTACCCTCTTGCATCAGCACACACCCCAAACCAACATAGGATGCATCACTATAGACCACAAACTCTTTCCCTGATTCAGGCTGAACCAAGATAGGAGCTTGCGTCAAAGCCGCCTTCAGCTTCTCAAAAGCCTGCTGTCTCGCTTCCGTCCACTCATACTTAACATCTTTCTGCAACAACTTCGTCAAAGGAGCAGCAATCTTGGAAAAACCATCCACAAACCTTCGGTAGTATCCCGCCAAACCAAGGAAACTACGGACCTCATGAACAGACTTAGGAACCTTCCAATTCATCACCGCCTCGATCTTCTGAGGATCAACACGAATCCCCTCAGCTGAGACCACATGCCCAAGAAACACCACCTCCTTAAGCCAGAACTCACACTTGCTCAGCTTAGCATAAAGCTGATTCTCCAACAAAGCTTGCAGCACAATCCTCAAATGCTCTTCATGCTCCTCCTCAGTATGCGAGTACACAAGGATATCATCAATGAACACCACAACGAACTTGTCCAGGTATTCATGAAACACACGGTTCATCATGTCCATGAAAGCAGCAGGAGCATTTGTCAAACCAAACGGCATCACAAGGAACTCATAATGCCCATACCTTGTCCTGAAAGCTGTCTTAGGCACATCCACATCTTTCACCTTCAACTGGTAATACCCTGACCTCAAGTCAATCTTAGAGAACACATCAACTCCCCGAAATTGATCAAAGAGATCATCAATCCTCGGCAAAGGATACCGATTCTTGATAGTCAACTTGTTCAGCTGACGGTAATCAATGCACATTCTCATAGTGCCATCCTTCTTCTTCACAAACAAGACCGGTGCTCCCCAAGGTGACACACTCGGCCGGATAAAACCACGATCAAGCAGCTCTTGCAACTGCGTCTTCAGCTCCTTCAGCTCCTTAGGTGCCATTCTATAGGGAGTAATGGACACAGGAGTTGTATTCTCATACAGCTCAATTCCAAACTCCACCTCGCGATTAGGAGGTAAACCAGGCAACTCCTCAGGAAAAACACCAGGAAACTCCTTCACAACTCTGATATCTTGCACCCTCAACTCCTTAGAACTAGGATTCATCACAAAAGCTAGATAAGCTTCGCAACCTTGCCTCAGCATCCTACTCGCCTCCAAGGTAGACACCACATTGGCAAGAAACTTCACATTCTCACCAACCACAACAACTTCATAATCATCCGCAAGCTTAAGCGAAACTCGCTTATTTTCACAATCCACAACAGCACGATGATCAGCAAGCCAATCCATACCAAGGATCACATCAAAACCATAAAAGGGCAACTCCATAAGATCAACATGAAAAACATGCTCTTGAACAACCAAGGGACACCTTCTATAAAGCTTTCGAGTCACAACAGTTTCACCAAAAGAACTAGTGACACGAACACCAACATCCAAAGACTCAACAGGCAAACCAAGCAATTCAGCATGCTCACGCAAAATGTATGAATGCGTAGATCCAGAATCAATCAAAGAAAGCAATGACAAGGATTGCAAAGTAAAGGTACCTGCAATCACATCCGCATCATTCCTCCCTTCACGCTGAGCATACACCCTTGCTTGGCCTCCACCTTCAGGCTAAATAGCCACAACATGGGCTACCCCACGACCACCTTCCTCACGCCTCTGAAAATTACCACGGCCGCGCCCACGACCTCTCTGTGGTGCAGCAACAGCAGGTGCACGCACTTGATCACCAGCCAACCTAGGACAATCTCGCCTCAAGTGATCTGCAGAACCACAATTCCAGCATCCATTACCAGCTGCCGCAACAGGAGCTTGCACCTCTCTCACAGCACGAGGACAGTCACGCTTCATGTGACCACGTGAACCACAGATCCAACAAGCACTAGGGTCAGCTCTAGCATTGCCTCCTCTAGCAGGTGCACCACCACCTCTCTTAGCTGAGGACTGATACTTCTGATCACGTCCCCTCTTGTTCCGTCCACCATCGGAACTAAACTCAGCAGCTCTCTTGCCAGAACTTGCTCCAGCACCTTTCGCAGATAAACCCAAGTTCATCTCAATGTCCTTGGCTCGGCCCACCAACACATCAAAATCATCATATTCGGTGGCCAGCACATACATCTTAACATCCGTCACAAGACCATAGCGGAACCTCTCGCACCTTGCCCGCTCATCAGGTATCAGCTCAGGTGCATATTGACTGAGTCGCACAAACTGCACTTCATACTCAGCCACACTCATGCTCCCTTGGGTAAGAGACATGAATTCACGCTTCTTCTCATCAAGATATCTCACACCAAGATATCTCCTCTTGAACACATTCTGAAAGAATGTCCAAGTCACATCAGCTTCAACCATTCCAGCTATGGTGGTCGTCCACCACGTATACGCATCGTCCTGCAGCAAGGACACAACACAACCCAGCTTTTGCACATCCGTGCAGCTCATCTGACCCAAGATTCGCTTGGTACTCTCTAGCCAAGCTTCAGAACTCTCAGCAGACATACCCCTGAACTCAGTCCCACCAAGACTGCGCAGACGCTCCAAAGGTAGTCTAACTCCAGCATCTCCCTGATGCCCAGCTCCTTGAGCTCCAGCTACTGCTGCTCGAAAAGCACCCGCAATAGCTTGTACCAACATAGACATATCAGGCATAGCTTGCCCCTGACCAACCTCTGGTCCAGCAGCTCCAGCACCAGCTGCAGCTTCAGCTCTTCCTCCCTCAGCACCACCACCACCAGGTGGAGGAGGAGGTAACACCGCACTACCCGTGTTTTCCTCGTTCTCATTCTCATTAGGAGCCGTAGCTCGCACATTACCTCGTAACTCTCTACGTGGTGCCATACTTTTACCATGCAATAACAATGCAAATAAAACAAAGTCAGGCCCAGCAAGGTAAGCAATCCAAGTATTCAAGCTCAATTTCATTCAAAATCAAAATCATTTCATTAGCTTTTATTTGGCAATGGGTACCCTCAACATGCTACATCACAGCATACAACTCAGTTGCATCCAAATCACAAGCCACTTAAACATGCTTTCAATCAACAAGCTCACAAGGCATACATACTTCAATCATGCACACATTCATTCCCAATTACTCGAGAACTCAGCTCTGATACCACCAAATGTAACCCCCTTAACCCGGCCTAGACGGTTGACCCGAATTAAGAAAGTCACACGGGGAAAACCAAAGTCAACCCAAAAGTCAACCTTGATTAACGACATTTTTTTTTCTTTTTACTCTTGTCTAGATGCAAATTAAACCTTAAATATGATCATACAATAACATACTCAAAGATCATAAACATCAGAGATCAAACAGGGACCCAATTGAACAAATTACAACTTTAGGGACCAAATTGTAATTTCTGATAAATATGAGGACTTAACCCAAATTAAAGTTACCATCTTGTAATTAGTCAGGTTTCATGCTTCACTGTGAAATTTCAGCTCAAAAGGACATCCCAAACTCATACAATTGCACAAACAAGATTCAGGACCAAAATGCAAACAATTCAAAACATTTAACTGCCAATGTCAGCCCCTAACGGTCACCCGTTCCGAAACAGGCACAGCCCGTTTCGAAACGCGGGGTCGTTCCGCAACGCGTACCGCAACACGGGCTGGCAGTAGCCAAACCGTTTCGGAACGGTCTCTCCCGTTTCGGACGCCTGGGCTTGTTTAAGGCACCTGTTCCGAAACGGGTGGCACTGTTCCGAAACACCCTGCACAGATTGCCCCAAAATGCATTCTTAAACATGCAATTAAACATCCAATCATGCTCCAATTGCCACCAAACTTTACCAGCATGCAATTCAATATATATAAGACATACTTGCATCAACAATTCATCAAAACAAAATCATATACGAAAAGCCCCAAATCTATAGGCATGCTTCCTACACAAGCAAGCCATACAAGCATAAACTTCCAATTCAAGCGTATAAAGGCCAAACACTAAAACCAGCATTCTCATCAACATTCAACATACTTAGGGAGTTCAAAACCTCTCCCAAAACATACACATAGGTCCCCCATTGCCAAATTACCAAAAGCTAAAAATGTACTTAAGAAACCTTCCATAATTTGAGCTTTACTTTCACTTGAATGCTTGCCCTTCTTGCTGCCCTCAAAGTACTCTAATGTTCTGCATTATTGAATTAAGAAAACGAAAGAGAGCGTAAGTAAAAGCTTAGTGAGGAATGCTCAATAAAACCATTCAATAATGCATTTATAATACACTTTATAAATCATGCTTCAAATCAACATTTGCACATGCTCAAAAGCACACTTTAAACAAGCATCTCATGCTTCATATCATAACATGTCATATTGGCCACAAGTGATAAGTTCCATTTCTTTAAAAACAAGTTCATCAACTTTAACCCCCAGGACTTTTAAACACCTTGGCCCCAAGGACTTTTAAACACCTTGGCCCATGGACTTTTAACCACCATGGAAAGGACCACACAAGGACTTTTAACCACCTTTGTGTCCGTATCAAGTATCACCCAAGGACTTTTAAACACCTTGGCCCCAAGGACTTTTAAACACCTTGGCCCCATGAACTTTTAAACACCATGGCCCCATTGACTTTTAAACACCATGGAAAGGATCACACAAGGACTTTTAACCACCTTTGTGTCCATAGCAAGAACCATCCAAGGACTTTTAACCACCTTGATGTTCTTAAGTAAACAAGGCTCACTCAAGGACTTTTAACCACCTTAGTGACCTTAACCTTTTCAAAACATCACTTGCCAATATACATCATTATCATCAATTTATCCACTGTTTTAAAGAATTAAACCAAGCCATATTCCTCATGCATTTAAAAGCATCAAACCACATTTAATCAATGTACAAAAACAAGGAACTCTTACCTTGAGCTTCCTTCAACATATGGCTTACAAAAACAGCATTAACCATGCTAAATCATGCTTTCAAAACAGAGTTTAAAACATGCAATAAACCACATTGCACAACAATCAATCATGGCCACCACTAGAGAGTATTTTCGAAAACTTACACTTGAGCTTAGCAAAGTTGTTTAGACTTAAACTAAGCTCCCAAGACATTGGTTTCAAAGCCGAAAACCCAATTTCACTCACCGATTCCACTTCGCCTCTTGCCGAAGCACCAAATCAAGCTTCCGGATCAACAACTCTTGGATCCAAAGATGCCTCCCCTGTTTTAACACATCAAATCAGAGGATTAATGCATCATCATGCATTAATTGCTTCAATGAAAGCACCTAAACTCGCTGCTCTCATCCACACTCCATTTTCGGCCACCAAACACAACCGAAAATGCATCCAAACCACTTCTCAACAAAGCCCAGCCATAAACCATCAACACCAAACATCTTTTAGCATCATTTAACATCTAAAAAGAGCCTAATAACATCCTTATACCTCCAGCAACATCAGATCCACAAGATCACCTAAAAAACAAACAAGAATCACAAGCTAAACTTAGGAAACTCAACCTATCCGGGATTGCATTAATCAAAACTCAATTCCTTATCAATTTAGAGTTCAAATATCATCAAAAACACATCTCAAATCACAGATTTAACAGATCAAACGAAAATCACCAAAAATCACCAAATCTTGCATTATAAGCCAAGATCCAATTCACAACTCGAAAGCCTTTAATAAAACATCAATTAAGGATTGAAAACTTAGGAATTTCAGTAAAGAACTGATAGTTTAGAGGAGAAGGACGTTCTTACCTCCAAACTTGAGTTTCTCCTCTTTTTGGAACCAAAAACCTTGATGAATCAAGTAGCAAATGATGAGGTTTTGTAGATATGTTGATTAGGAATCAAAAGAGAGTTGAAAGGAGAGATTTAGGTGAGAAAATCAGAAACAATTCTCTGGAAAGAAGGTGTTTGGGTTGAGAGAAAATGAGAGAAAAGAAAATAGGAAGTTAGTTATCAAAATAGCCAAAATGGCTTTCCCTCCACTTTTGATATGTTTTAAAATCAGAATATAGCTTAAAATATCTTATAAAAATCTGGAGAAACTACTTTTGGATTAATAGCTCCTTAAAGATTCAAAGTTTCAACCCTTTATAAAACAGTCACCAAACTTTCAAAAATTACATTTTGGTCACTAGCCAAAATGTCACCCTTCCAAAACTCATTTTCCAAAATTGATTTCACAGTTCACTTAATTATATTAAAAGATGATTTTAGAACATTTTTCCATATTTTTAATGCAAACCGAACTAGGCTTTCCTAATTTCACCTCTTTAGATTCGAACAACACTTTGACCAAACCGATCAACGCCCAAAACTACTAAGCCCAAAACCAGGGCGTTACACAGCCTTAGGCATCAGGTTTATACTAGCTCTCAAATCACACAAGGCCCTGGTCTCGTGCTTGTTGCCCAGCTTGCATGGTAAAATAAAGCTGCCCGGATCTGTCTGCTTTGGCGGCAGCTTGTTATGCAGCATAGCCATGCACTCTTCAATGACGACCACCGCCTCTAATTCCTCTATCCGTATGTTCTTAGAAACTATATCTCTGAGATACTTGTTGTAGTTGGGCATGCTTTGTATAGCTTCTATTAGAGGTATGTTAGTGTGCACGTGTTTTAGAATGTCCAAGAATTTTCGGAATTAGTGCTCCTGCTACTGTTGTTTAATCTTTTAGGGAAATGGAGTTGGCGAGTGGATGTCCTCTATTTGCTTCTTGCTTGGGGGTTTAGTTCGGGGAGGATCATCCTTGCCAGGGTTGGTTTCATGTTCTGCTGCTGGGGCGGCTAATATGGGTGCTGCTGGGGTAGGCTTACTTATATGTTCTGGCTGAGTTCCTAAATGCTCTACCATCCTAGGTTCATCTAGCATCTTCCCACTTCTTGTAGTTATGGCCTTGAATTGTTCAAAGGTGGGCTTGGCTGCTTCTGGCGGTCTACTGAATGATGCTCCCATGGTCCGATTGTGGTAGATTTCGGCGAACTTCCCAAACTGGGTCTCCAAGTTCTTAATAGCAGCCTCCTGGTTGTTCATCTTCATCTCCGTCTTGTCCATGAAAGACTCAATTTTTTCAATAAATTTATTTGTATAAACAATAAATTCACCAGTTTGTATCATAAAGTTATTCAGAGTAGCTTGTAGTGAATTATTGTGCTATGGCTGATGAGTCTGCTGCCGGGACTGATTCTGCTGGTAGCTTCGCTGTAGCTGTTGTGGATTTGCTGTTGTCTTTGGGTTGCTCCAGGAGAAGTTGGGATGGTTTCTCTAGTTAGGATTGTATGTGATTTGGGCTGACATGCTATTCCTCTCATATCCTCCCATGTAGTTTGCAGATGCAGTGCATTTAGAGGAATCATGGTTGGCCTCACATTCACCACGGAAGGGCTCAACAACTTTTACTTCATGGACCTTCCTTAGGGATTGCACCATCTTCATCACCAGCTCCGTCAGAGTGTCGAGGCGGACATTAACAGACTCGGAGGCTTCTACCACATTTACAGTAGTTGGCCGCCTTGTGCTGCCTCGACGAGCTGTCGGGTATTTATAGTCGTTTTTAGCTGCTATGTTGAGCAGCCGTAGTGCTTCCTCAGGAGGTCTATCAAGGATGATCCCGTTAACCGAGGCATCTATCAACATCCGAGTTGGGTAGTTAACCCCATTGTAGAATATAGATACGTGAGTCCAAGCTGGTAAACCATGAAGCGGACAATTGTTCAACATTTGTTGGTACCGCTCCCATGCCTCGTACATTGGCTCGTCACCCCTTGTCTAAAAGTTGTGATCTCATTCCACAGTCTATCGGTGGCATTGGATGGGTTGAATCGGTCTAGAAAGTCCTTGCAGAGCTCTACCCATGAAGTTAAAGATCCGACTTGCTGGTTATTAAACCACTATTTCGCTCTAACCCTCACTGAATAGGGAAATAGCCTTAGCCGCAATACGTTCTGATGTACCCCATGAATCTTGAACGCTCGAAAAATGTCCAGGAATCCTTGTAGATGCTGCTGAGCATCTTTTGTGGCAGCCCCTTCGAAGTTCCCTAGTGTGTTTAGCATGTTGAACATGACTGGCTTCAGTTCAAAATGATCTGCCTCTATCTCCGGTTCCGTTACTATTGGCTCAAACCTTTGAAAGTCATATTCAAGGTATTCTCTAGTTGTCCGCACTTGGGGTGGATCAGGGGGCTCGTGCCTCTGCTGTACTTGTGTTCCTCTGGGCGGAAAATCTGGCTGCCCGCCCCTGCCATTCATGGTATCAACTGGGGGTCCTTGTTTAGCATGGTCTCTTCCTTTGCTTTGCCTTTGTCCTTGTTCTTTAAGGCTTCCCTGAGCTCCCTCTTGATTCGTCTAGTTTCACGCTCTAGATCGTCCTAAATAATGAAGTTTCCATTAAGGTTAGCCCTGGCCATACACTTGCAAAGGACACGATACAATTTCTCTTTTTTTATTTGTTTTTTTTGTCGATTAAAGATAAAAATAAAGGAAAAACTAAAAAGGTGCAAGAATTAAAAAATGAAATTCGCTGTTACCAATCCCCAACAACGACGAGAAAAACTTTTAGGGCGTGTAGGTGTTCCATTTTATGTGGGAGCGCAAGTGCATACTCCTGTCAAGTTATAGTATATAAGATGTTAAATCCCACGAGGATTGGACAACTTGTCTCGTTCTTTAGTTCCTGCAAAAATGTAAAGTAAAAACGCAAGTGAATGATTGGTTGAGATTGGAAAGTAAATAAAACACAAATAAAAGAGAAGATGTGAATCAAGTTGATAGAGTAGGCAAGGGTTATGCTGGCACTTAGTGTGAAATCTACGTTGAATTAGGTATGAGTTATCCTTTGCTGCCACGATATGCTGCCTCGGCGGGCGACAAACTACGACAATGTCACGCGGCCGTAGCAGGTCACTGCCACTGCAGGGATGTGTACTGTGTTGGCAGGTAGAAGGGAAAGACGTCCTGGCGGCAAGTCTGGCAGATACTCCAAATTCGGCAGGATAGTCGACTGTGATCTCTCCTATGTCTAGGTTAGGATGCTCGAGATTGATAACTTGAGGACTAGTGTGGAACCAAATCAATCAACTCGGTTAGAGATCTCTTTTAGCCACTGAAACTTGTGGACTAGTGCGGAACCAAGTTAGTCACGCCTCCCGTTAGGACCATACTTAACCCTTTCGTGAGCCTTGCACTTTTGTGCCCGATAAATAGATTCTCTCAAACGGCTGGTGTAGAAAGATTGAAAGAATGTAGAACAATGGATTAAGTAAACTTGGAATATTTTATTGAAGAAATAACTTAAAAACCTAAAACAATTGTTTCTCACTAGTTACAACATAACCCTAACCTAATGGAGATTTAGATCATGGCGGCAGAGAAGAGCACAAGTAGAGTCTATAGAAAACCTAGGATAATTTAAACTAGAAGTACAATGGGTATTTATAGACTCGAAACTAGGTCAAGTCCTCCTTGAAGTAGAAGTCCTCTAAAGTAGCTTTTCTTCTTTATTGTAGCTTTAAATGTTGACTTCTTTGCTTGGAATATGGACTCTTCCTTGTTTTCCTTAGCCCCCAAGTAAGCTTGGGAATTTCACTTCGACAGCCGTAGCCGCTGCTACAGACATCAGAAAATTACGTGAACACTGGCGATAGAATCAAGAGTTTTAGCTATACAAATCGCGCACCGGTTCTCCAAATAACCATAGCCAACTGTCGCAGGCAGCAAGGTTGGCAGCAGCTTTGCTCGACAGATGCTTGACAGGTGCTCGTCAACAACTTACTTTAGTTGGAACTGCTTCAGTACAACTCCTAGGTTTGCTTCTCAGCGTTGTGTCCTCCATTCCTCGTCTCCCTTGTTCAGCTATTAGTTCCTACAAGCAAGAATACACTAGAACATTACCTCTTGCTCACCAAATGAATGATAATTTATTAAAGTAAGGCAGAACAATGAAATACTGTAAAATGCTATGCATGAACCTAATTATGCCTAAAATGTGCTTAAAAACTGTAATAATAAGAGTTGGAAAGTGCATGAAATATAGGACTTTTGGACACTTTAAACCGGATTACCAAGGGTTGTCCCACACCCTTCATACACTCTACCAGCATTACAAGGCTCACACATGAGAGCGACCCTCCATTGTTGTGACACCCGTGGTGGAGTATTCGGTACAATCACAACCCCTTAACACCACTCATCGGTAGATGTATATTCCACTAATGAGATACGGGACAAACACAAGGTTCGCACCCGAGAGCTACCCTCAACCGTTGCAACCTTAAACAATCCTCAATTGTTATGGTACTTGGATGGAGTATTCGGTACAATCACAACCCCTCAACATCCAAGGCGACTTGTTTATAGTGACTCAATCCTATAGCCGGCTAACTATATCAATTTTCACTTATAAAACATTTTATTCAACATCACTTGCCCATATAACCCATAACTCATGCATAACTCGCTGTTTTTGCAAAGCATTCATGATAAGCCATCAACAAGCATTAAACCATGCCTAAAACGTCATGCATCAACACATGCATATAAGTATCACTTACCTAGTGCATCCTTAAACCACATGGAAACATCATACACAATTCATATTCTCAAAACATGCATTAAAACAGTAGGTAAATGCATTTAAAATCAAGTGCCACCAATGGCTCATAACTAGCACAACCGAGGGAGAAATTTCGATTTACTTGCTTCCGAACTTAATAAAGCGTTTCAAGCTCTTATTAAGTTCCCAAATCCATTTCTAAAACGTTTCCACCCTGGAAAACCAAATTCCACTCACCGACTTGCGAAACCACACTTGCCAACGCAACTACCGATCTTCCGAAGCTTCAAAAAACACTTCGTTTGCTTCCGGATTACTATTCCCTATTTTTAACACATCAAAACAGAGGTTCAGTGCATTAAAATGCATCCAAAACTCAAGCACATACAAGAAATCCCGCATCCCTGCTCTAAAGCACCAAAACACCAATCTGAAACAACTGAAAAACTCAATCGATTGACCTCAAACCTCAGCCCAGCCTTTACCCAACTCATCCAACACATTCTAAGCATTGATCAACATCCAAAAACAACCTAAAACCATCTCTATACCCTCAGTAACTTGAAATCCTCGAGAACACCTAAAAAACTCACTCAAAAACACTTCAAAAACCTAGGATCCCAAGGATTTCGGGATCTATATGATTAAGACTCCACTTCAACACCAAAAACCTTTCAAAACTCATTTAGAAAAAAATCTCAAACCATTCAAATAAATCAAAGTCCGAACATCACATTTTAAACCAATTTTTCATCAAGATTTCAAGAGTTTATCAAACTAAACACAAAATCTCAATCAAAATCAGTATTAAAGAGTCAAATATCTTTGGAATTTCATTAAAGAACTTAGATTAGAGGGATAGCACGAAAAGTACCCTCAATCCTTGCTTCTCCTCTAATTTGACAAGATTTGCTTAAAGAAACTTGAAGGAAAATGGAAGAAATCAATGGAGAAAATATAGAAATCAGGAGAGGATTTGAGAGAAAAGAAAATCTGGAAATTTGAGAGAAAATGAGAAGTGTTTGGCTAAAGTGAAAGAGAGAAATGAAAATGATCGTGAAAACTTTTTAACCGATTAACAAACTTTAATTAAACCAATTTAAAAGCATTTTTAATTTTTAATAACATTTAAAACACATGCCAAATTAGGGAAAAGACATATTTTCTAAGTAGCTCCCTAAAGATTCTAAGGTTTTGACTCTTCTTGAAAAACACATTTTTCCAACTTTTAAATCTTTACATTTTGGTCACTTCCCAAAATGTACACTTTAGAAAACTCGTTTGGTAAAATTGATTTGGCCAACCTTTTAAACATCATTTTAGAGGAATCTAGGAATTTTTATCATATTTTTATCCTATCCCGAACCTCGATCTCCATAAACCACCTTTTAACAGTTCGAACAACCGACACCAGTTCCACCGGCCCAACTCGACTTGCCAAAACATCTAAGCCCAAAACCGGGGCCTTACAACTCCCAAGTGTGAACCTTGTGTGTGTCCAATCTCTCGTTAATGGGCCATACAACTACCGATGAGTAGTGTTGAGGGGTTGTGATTGTACCGAATACTTAACCACAAGTGTCACAACGGTGAAGGGTTGCTCCCGTGTGTGAGCCTTGAGATATCGGTAGGGTGGATGAAGGGTTTGGGAAAACCCATGGTAATCCGTGTATCTAATGTGTTTTTGAAAAATGAGATTGTTGATAATCACTTGAAAGCTAATATAATAGATTATAATGATATGTAAATGTTGTTGATGCATATTGTGAAAATGCATATTTTACGACAAGCTTAGCATAAAGGTGATTATGCTTGGGAAGGATTGATGGTTGTGTAGCAATGGTTTAATTGCTGGAAATTATGTAATTCATGTTGCTTGGTGTTTAGCATGCCGATTCTAATGGTAAAATGCATGGTTTTCAAAGGAGTCATTGTTGTTTTGAAAAGAGGGAAAATTGGTTTTGTACATTGCTGGTGTTCTTTTGGTTTTGAGGTTTCCTCACTAAGCATGTTGAGCTTACGCTCTCTTTGTCTATCAATGCAGTCAATTTAAGCTTTGGTGGTGGCACTTGCAAGGGATCGGTGGGAGACTTTGATTGAAGGTAAGTTTTGGTTTTGTACTAGAGTAATAAAGGCAATGGGGGTGTCCGATGCCATGAATGATGTTGGTTTAGTATTTTCGGTTTTGGTGCAAGTTTATTAAGCATATTTGGTTTTGTAAATGGAATTTATGTTTTGAATTATGATTGGAATTGCATTTTGGTCATTTGGTACATATTTCCCTTAGGGAGCATGCATTTAGTTTCTTTGTTATTGATTTCGATGCTATGATGATGCCTATGCTTCGTATAACTTATTGTTGAGGTATATTTGAGTTGCAAACTTGTTTGGGCATATGTTAGGATGGTTTCAGATGGTTTAAATCGAGTTAAAACAACATTTAAAAACATTACAGGCCCAGGTGTTTCGAAACACCCTTGCTTGTTTTGAAACTGTGGCTTGAAATGGCCTTGTTGTTTCGAAACGATAAGGCTTGTTTCGAAACAGTTTTCCTCTGTGAAAGATCGTTCTGAAATGAGTCTTAAAGGGGTTTCGAAACGAACCCGTGTACCGAAATAGTCAACTATGTTTCGAAACGACCGTTTCGATACATGGCTCACTATTCCGAAATGTTCTACCGTTAAAGCAACTTCTGAACTATTCCAAGTTCTGTTTTCTTTCATTTTGGTCCTTGTTGTTCATGTTTGCAATTAAAGGAGTTCTAGTGGTTGTTTTGAGCTGAGATTTCACAGAGACTTTTGTAATGAACTTAATTAAAGGATGGTTACCCGAATTTGGTAATAACCCTTTCAATTTGTTAAATTTACAAAGTGGTCCCTAAACCCAAAATTGTTTATAATCAACGATCGTTTGTGAGGTCGTCTTATCTGCCGCTTGTGTATACACATAGGGAACTAAGCTGCATTTAGACAAGATAAAGAGAAAAAAGGGTTGTTTATTGAGGTAAGCTTTCTCTGTTTACTTCAATATTCCCCGTGTGACCTGTTCAGTTCGGTCTATCGGCTAGGTCGTGTCAAGGGGTTACATTTGGTGGTATTAGAACCAGGTTACGAAAGAATGGGATGGTGGTGAGTTGTTGGTAAGCACATTTGAAGTGAATATGTATGTTGCCGGTGATGATTGCTTTGTCCGGTGAATGTTTTTAGCATGTTAATGATAAGTATGTAATGTGATTTAATATATGGAAATGTAATAAATGGTGATTGTGATAGGAATGCGAGCCGTTGTATGATGATAGAATTGGGCTGGATTTTAATGCTTGTAATGCATGATGGTTGTGACATACATGTTGTATGCTTTGTGCTATGCTAGTGGAAAGTGGATTGCCCATTGCCTTATTACCTAGTGGAATGTTTTAAATTGGAATCGAAGTCTTGGATCCTTGCTTGGAGCTGGCTTGAGTGATTTGTTTTGTTTGCTAGTTTATTTTCATGCCTAAATGTAATAACACAATAAACCGGGGAGAGAGTAGCAATATGGTACGATTGTTATTGTCGTTGGGCAAGAAATAGAGGAGTGTGTAATGTCTAATGGGGGCTAGACGCCTCGTTGTGCCTCGATGTAAGTACAACCCATGTTGGTTGGGTAAGTATTGGATTTCATGGCGCCTGGTATGTAGGCGATGTCTAGAGCTTGTAAAGTTGTTAATGCTAGAGTGCATGTGTCTTCTTTAACTAGTGGACGTTGTGAGCTACGGTTAGTTCTTACGTACATTAAGAAGAAGTTGAACTCGAGTGTTGTCAACGGAGGTATCCACGAAGTGGATGACTTGTAGGAATGAGGTTATGGAATAAATGGAGTGTAGTGATGCCCATAGTGTAAAGATGAGCGTGTCTCGATTATATAGAGATGTGTATAGTTGGTGGACAACTGTGGTTGTGGGCACAGAACCCGAGGTTGTGTTCTGAGAGTTCTTTTGAACTATTTTAAAGGAGAAGTATCTGGGAGTTAGATATTTGGGTGACGAGAAATGTGAAGTTGTGGTTTGGGTTCGAAATCGTAAATTGTACTTGAGTTAAGGTACAAACTATTTAGTTGAGCATGTGCGCTCCTGGATTAGAATTGGATGTGAGACATCGATATGTTTGAACTTTTATGGATTGGTGCACGAGGTTAGGCCATATCTGTTTATTTATTAGCTACAGTGTTTTCGACGTGTTGGTAACACGAGAAAGGTATTTGAGCCGAACAAGGGTTTAATAACTCGTGTGAGAGGTTCTATCGCTTGGAAGTGAGTTGTGAACTCTATTTTAGTGGAAGCCAGTGTTCGAATGGTCATGGTTAAAGGGCATCGCTTGGGTGGAGACGAGGCGGTAGAAATGTTGGACAAAGATTGTGAGGTCGGTGTGCCAAGGCTTGAGTAGCGTATGATATGTAACACCCCAAATTTGGGCTTAGAAGCTTAGGGTCTGAACCGGATCAGTCTAGAAATCGGTTCGAATCTAAAAGGGAGTTTTAGGGAACACCTAGTTCGGGACGCTTTAAAAATATAGAAAATATCTAAAAATCCTCATTTAATATATATAAGTGAATGGTGAAATCAATTTTACAAAATGAAGTTTGGAAATACTACATTTCGGTGTAGTGACCAAATCGCAGTTTTTGCAAAAGTGAAATAGTGACTGTTTTGTAAAGGATTGAAACTTTGAATCTTTAAGGAGCTAATTTTACCAAAATATTTTCATCAGATTTTTCCTTATTTGGGTAATTTTATTAATGTTTTAATTAAAGGAAATGAGGGTTAATTAAAGGAGAAACTAACTTTGACTATTCATAACTACTTTTCACAAATTTTCCCTCTCTTCATTTTCTCTCAAATTCCTTTCAACCAAACACATTTTCTCCAGAAAATTTACTTTGATTTTACACTTCATTTGATGAGATTTTAATTCCTCTTTGATTCTTAGTTAATTCCTCATCAAATCCACTTGATTTCTACATTGAATTTTCAAGAAAATTTGCCCAAATTAAGGAGAAATCATCTTTTAGAGGTAAGCTTATTCTTCTCCTATAAATACTCAATTCTTTACTGAAATTCCCAAGTTTTCAATCCTTTATTAAAGATATATGAATGGTTTTGATATTGGAAACAAGGATTTGGCTTAAAACTCAAGATTTTGGAAGAGATCTTGAGGATTTTCGTGGATCTTGGTTAGGCTCTGTTTTGAGGTTGTTTTCTAATGTATTTTGGATGTTAATTGATGTTATAAATGAGGTTTTATCAATCAAATCCCGAATAGGTTTGTTTTCCTAAGTTTTGCTTGTTAGAATGATGATTTTTGGGGTGGTTTTGGTGATCTGCTGTTGCTGGAGGTATAAGGTCATGTT
Organism: Hibiscus tridactylites; assembly: GCA_958450335.1. NCBI lineage: Eukaryota > Viridiplantae > Streptophyta > Magnoliopsida > Malvales > Malvaceae > Hibiscus > Hibiscus tridactylites. The sequence continues at coordinate 60,272,698 of OY288276.1, read as the reverse complement.
TATGTTGCTTTTTGATGTTAATTTATGTTTAGAAATGTTTAGAATTGATAGATATTGGCTGAGCTTTGTTTTGGGAGAGTTTGGAGGTGATTTCGGTTGTTTTTGGTAGCCGAAATGAGGTTCTTGGGTAGAGCAGCGAGTTGGGTTGTGTTGATGGTGATTTTAATGCATGGTGATGCATTAATCCTCTGTTGTTATGTGTTAAAAACAAGGGAGAATGATCCGGACGCGATAGAGGTGGTGTTGGAAGTTTCGAACGCTTGGGAGGCTTGTCGGCTAGCATAGTTTTGTGTATTAGTGAGTGAGATCGTGTTTTCCAGCTTTGGAATGATTTGAAAAGAGGTTTGGGAACTTAAATTTAGGCTTGAAATGCCGGTTTCGGAAGTAAGTAAAGTGGAATTCTCTCTCAATTGTGCTATTATTGTTTTGAAAATTATCAAAATGTGTTTTGATGTGTTTGATTTGACAAGGTGGTTTAATTTGTTGTTTGAGCATGGTTTTAAAGCATGTGAGTTGGTTGTCAAACTTGGTTTGAGAAAAGATGCATGAAATTGATATTCCTTGTTAGTATGAGTTGTCAATTTGTGTCTCAAATGCTTTGTTCGGCTTTTTGGTCTTGAAGGTGTTGCATGCTTTAAAAACATCGAATGTGTTGATGTTTAACATGATATATATTGGCATAGATGATGTAAAGATTACCAGATATATTGATCGATCAATAGGATGTAGAATGCACTATAAACTAAAAATTCGTACGTACTCTTGGGTGTCGTCCCAAAGAGAGAGACCAATGATGGGCATTCCATTGGAGTAGGACTTGGTGAATTATCCAAGCTTTTGGCAACAAGAGTTATTGCCATGAGACCGATGATGGGCATTCCATCGGAGTAGGACTTGGTGAGAGACCAAGCTTTTTGGCAACAAGAGTTATTGCCATGTGAAATCGATGAGGGGCATTCCATCGTAGTAGGACTTGGTGAAATACCCAAGATTAGTGGCGAGGGTAGATACCGCCATGAAAGCCGGTGGCGAGATCCCACCGGGGTAGGACTTGACCTCGAGTTAAGCTGTCCGCATATCCGTGTACAAAAGAATATGAAAAATGCCAATATATGAGAATGAAATGTGTCACATGGACCAATGCTTGTGTATCAAGCATATGTGGCCTTGCTATGAGATTTGCATAGGTTGTATGCATGTGTTAGCTAGATGGTACATGTGGTTTTCAAAATGGAGTTTTGCTTATGCAAATGAGGTTTTGAGTTTATAAAATGCTTTTGAGTAACAAGCATGTGTGGCTTTGCCATGAGATTTGCATTTGTTGAATGCATGAGATAGATAGAAGGAACATATAGTTTTCAAAAGGTATTTTGCTTTGAAACGATCATCAAGCATGAGAAAAGTATGGTGTGAAGTGGAAGTGTTTTCCAAGGAAATTGTTTTAAACTTTGCATGAAGTGTTTATGCATAGAAAGGTTTAAATGATAGTGATTGCAAGAATGTTGTTTGGGGTGAGTTGTTTAGTGTATCAATGTTAAATGTTTGTTTTCTTGTTGAGCAATGCATGTTTTAAAGCAATGGTGTTTCAAAGGAGATTTTCAATCAATACTTTGGTTTATTGGGTTGTGATCGCATTTAAAGAAGGTTTTATGATTCGCTGCATTGATGGTGTTTTGGTTTTGAGCATTCCTCACGAAGCATTATGTGCTAACGCTTCTTTTTGTCCATAAATGCAGATAGTTGAAGTTGGGACAACAAGAAGCAAGGGATTCAAGAAGAGCTCCACTTGAGAAGTATGTTTTGGTTTATAGCTATAGATAATAAAGGAAATGGGGGGGGAGAGTCTTTTACGTTGATGTGTAATGAGATTGTTAATCTTGACCAAGTTCGGTTTATGGTTTAATACTTGTTGATGATCGTTTTGCGATTTTTGGATCTTCTTCTCCATATTTGATTTAGCTATGTTCTTTGTTTAAAAGTAAGATCATGTGTTGAATGTGATGAATGAGTAGGTGTGCTTAATGCTTGTATTGTATCTAGCCTTTGATGCAATTTGATGGTTTTAATGTTTAGCATGTTGTTGAAATGTTATTGAATGATTTTAAGTATGTTTGATTGTGTTTTGAAGTGAAAAACCAGAAGTTTCTGCTGTTTTTTGGCAGGGTGTATCGAAACAACCTTGGCTGTTTCGAAACGGGTGCCAGAAATGGCTTGGGCGTTTCGGAACGGCTAGAAGTGTTTTGAAACACTTTGGCTATTGGAAGTGTCTGTTTCAGAACTAGGTTGGGAACACACCCGCATACCAAAATGGTCAACACCGTTTCGATACGGGCGTTCGACACGGGTGTTTCGATACGGTTGTCAGTGTTTCAAAACGGGTGACCGTTGGACACAATTTTGAATTGTTTTGAAGTCTGCATGCTTTACATTTTAGTCCTGAAAGTTGTAATCGCAATTGTTTGAACTTGAGATGTCTTTTTAAGCTGAAATTTGGCAGAGAGGCTTGTAATATGATTAATTGAGGTTTGGTAAAACTAAAATCTTGAAAGTCCTTTTATTTCCAAAATTTACATTTTGGTCCGTAAAAGTGTATTTCTTGCAATTGTGTCCTTAATCGTTTTCCGATCGTTGTGCTTTTCTCTTCCAAGGTTCTTGGGCTCACACATAGGTTTAATGCGCATCTAGAGAAGATAAAATAAAAAAGGGTTGTTAATCAAGGTTGACTTTCGGGTTGACTTTGGTTTTCCCCGTGTGATCTTCGTAGTTCGGGTCTAGCGTCTAGTGCGGGCTAAGGGGGTTACATTTTGTTGGTATCAGAGCCAGGTTGCGTATATTTGGGGCGATGGTATGTATTATGGTAAGTGTTGGATGTTTATTCTGATGTGTGGTTGAAAGTTGGTTGAAAAATACCTTTTTGAGTGAATTGTTGATGTTTTTATTGTGCTTTGTGGTTACGATTCTTCTGTAAGCTAATGTGAACATGTGTTGGTGACAAGCTGGTGTTGTGAGTTGATTTTCTGAATAATGAAAATGTGATGGGTATGATATGTTGATGTTATGCTGTTGAAGGTGAATGTGGTTTGATGAGAGCATGATTGAAGTTTGTTGATTGATATGCTCGATGTTTGTGATATCAATGTTATTATTGATTGTTATGTCATATAAAAGGGGAGAATTCTGGATACCCATTGCCTTATTATTATAGCTATTGTGTTATGTTGGAGTTGGAGTCTTGAATCCTTGCTTGAAGCTGGCCTGATTGTTTTGTTTGTTTTGTTATCATTGCTTTGTTAATAATAGCACAATGGGGTCGATGAGAGAATGACAATTGGGTACGATGGTTGCTGCTTTAGAGCAAGTTGTAAAGGGGTGGAATTCACTTTTTGGTGGGAATGTATCATTTCAGTCTGCATTTCCTGGAGTTGAGGTAGTAAGACAGGAGGTGAGAGTTGGTTCTGTTATGAAGGATTCATCACATGTGGTTCAAGAGGTGTCGAGGACATCTCAGGCCGTGGTGGAGGTGAGGCCAGTGTATGTGCCAACTGTGGGGCATACGAGTTTGTCAAGGCAGGGTTTACAAGATTTGGGAGCTATGGAGTATCATGGTTCGACACCTGAGGCGTTCGAGGCGTGGTTAGCCAGTATAATTCTGATTCTGGATCAGGAAGGGTGTGACAACGTCTGTAAGTTGGGAAGTGTTGTCTCGTTAATGTTGGAGGATGCTTGTGCTTGGTGGACATCTGTGGCGGTGGCAACGAATATCCACGATATAGATTGGGAGTTCTTTGTGTCTGCATTTAATAGAAGATATCTTGGAGAGAAGTTCTCAGGGGTTAAGCAACGCGGGGGTGTGGCTTCAGATTATGATGGTGAGAAAAGTATAAGTAAAAGAGCTGTGGGTACTGGTCTTGAGAGCAGTCAGCGTAGGAGGCTACGTGACATAAGGGTTTGCTTGAATCGAAGTTTAGGTGGTAGTGCTGATGTGGGTCAAGTGCTACATAATCAAGGAGTGGTGGTTCGGTTGCCGATTTGTGATCATTGTAGAAGGCATCATGTTGGAGTTTGTTGGGGTGTTGGAGTTTGATGGAACTGTGGTTCTAAGGAGCATGTTAAGCGGAATTGTCCTCAAGTGGTGAGATCAGCTTCAGTGGGTGCAAAATGGTCTCAGAAGGGTCGTGAGCGCGGCCGAGACAGAGTTCGGAGGTGGAAAGAAAGGCAGAAAGGTGTGAGGTGTTTGGAGGATGGATCTTGTTGGAATTGTGGGTCCGTTGGACATGTGAGACGGAATTGTCTGAAGTTAGCTTGAGGTAGTCAGGGTTCTTTACCGCAGGGAGACAATGATGACCTTAAAGTGTTGGTTGGTGCTGCGGCGGTGCAGCTAGAGAATAGTGGCTCTGCGGAGAGGGGAGTTTGTTTGTTGAAGCTCCGGGGCAATGAGGTGATTACAGGTATTTTGCTAAGTAATCTTTGCCCTAGTTATCTTTGTTTGGTTCCGGTTTGGATTCCCTTGTGTAGTAGGTAAGGTCTTATAGCTAGCAGGTTGGGGTAGTAGCCGGTGTTGTTTTGAAAACAACTTTAGTGTGAAGAGGGTATTGGTGGAGTATTTTGTAGCTAGCAAATTGTTAGAATGGTAGAGCTGGAAAAGTTATAAGTGAGGTAAGAGGTTGTTCTTAGGTGGATCCTGAGGATGTTGTTGGTAAGTGTGAACCGACATACATGCACAGTTAAAACAATTTGTTATATACTATATATATATGTTGGTACATGCATACATGCGACATGACATTAGGGGTTTTACATACATGTACACATGCATTGATAGGGCATATTGGTGACCATGCATACGAACGTTCACACATGCTAATGGCTAGTTGGGTCAAATAGTGTTGTGGTAGGATTAGGTTGGTTGGTGGGTTTAAAGTGTTGTTTTGGTGCTAGGTGAATGCTAGAAGTAGTAGAAGGCAGTAAACAAGTTGTCAGTAATAGTGAGTGCGATCTAGCATATTGGCAGAAGGAAGGTGTTTAGGTGCTTAAAGAGTTTAGCGGTGAGGTGATGAGGAGGTGGTCGTTTAGAGTTAGAATCGGTTGTGGTGGTTGCGAATAACAGAAAAGTGATGTAGTTTCTCTGTGCTGGGTGATTGTTGTAGGGTATTGGATGTCTTTCCGGAGTGTTAAGGCGTCTTGGCGTTGATGTTGCAATAGGAGGGTTGTTTATGTAGGTGATGGTTCGTAGTAACCTTAGAAGAGTTGGGAGGAGATTATGTTGAGAGTTTTAGATAAGGTTTGGCTTGGGATGAGTAGAGGTTTCGTAGTCTTAATATGTTTGTATGGAATGGGTGGTATCCAGGTAAGGTTAGTGTTATGGTCAAAGCTTGAAGTGGAAAGGCAATATAAGTTCAAGAGTCATTGTTGGTTGGCCGGGTTCTTGTGAGAAGTGGTTTTTTAGTTGAGTATAAGTAAATCTTTCCTAAGTCAGTTGGGGGTAAGTGGAACATCTGGCAGAGTTAAGGTTGGAGTCTTGTGACATGGATTTCGGATGTTGTGTGAGTAGTTTTGATGAGCTGTTATGTGGTGATAGTGGCGGATGTAAAGGAATGTTATCAATACATTGAGAAGTTTGGGTAAGTAGTTGATGCTTAAGAAGTTTTTGCTTATCGTGGTAATCGTTGAGCAGGAGTGGAGCGGTTGACGAGAGGTTTCAGAAGCAGAGTAGGTTGTGGGTCACATGGTGGATGAAAAATGGATGGGTTGGTGTCACCGCGTGTGCAAGTTTTGTTGAGGGAGTTATGAGATAAGGCGGAATATGTTGTAAAGATTTGAGAGTTCTTCGGGTTGTTGGGGCTATGCACAGTTCGAAAGTGTGAAAAGTTAAGCTGAGACTAATAACCGAGTGTTCTGGAAGTCTTGCACCGTAAGTAGTGGTGTTGGATTTGGGTATAGTGTAAGTTTGATTTGAGGATGAGTTGATTTTGTGGTGTTTTGGGTTGAGGATGTTTCAGTGGTGGTTAAGTCTCCTGTGTTACATTGTGTGATGCTTTGGGAAGTTTGGTATCGTGCTCTTTTCGCAGGTTGAAATTTCAAGGACAAAATTTCCTAAGAGGGGGAGAGTTGTAACACCCCAAATTTGGGCTTAGAAGTTTAGGGTCTGAACCGGATCGGGCTGAAAATCAGTTCGAATCTAAAAGGGAGTTTTAGGGAACACCTAGTTCGGAATGCTTTAAAAATATAGAAAAATATCTAAAAATCCTCATTTAATATATATAAGTGAATGGTTAAATCAATTTTACAAAATGAAGTTTGGAAATACTACATTTCAGTGTAGTGACCAAATCGTAGTTTTTGCAAAAGTGAAATAGTGATTGTTTTGTAAAGGATTGAAACTTTGAATCTTTAAGGACCTAATTTTACCCAAATGTTTTCATCAGATTTTTCCTTAATTTGGGTAATTTTATTAATGTTTTAATTAAAGGAAATGAGGGTTAATTAAAGGAGAAACTAACTTTGACTATTCATAACTACTTTTCACAAATTTCCCCTCTCTTCATTTTCTCTCAAATTCCTTTCAACCAAACACATTTTCTCCAGCAAATTTACTTTGATTTTACACTTCATTTGATGAGATTTTAATTCCTCTTTGATTCTTAGTCAATTCCTCATCAAATCCACTTGATTTCTACATTGAATTTTCAAGAAAATTTGCCCAAATCAAGGAGAAATCATCTTTTAGAGGTAAGCTTGTTATTCTCCTCTAAATACTCAGTTCTTTACTGAAATCCCCAAGTTGTCAATCCTTTATTAAAAATTTATGAATGGTTTTGATATTGGAAACAAGGATTTGGCTTAAAACTCAAGATTTTGGAAAAGATCTTTAAGATTTTCGTTGATCTTTGTTAGGCTCTGTTTTGAGGTTGTTTTCTAATGTATTTTGGATGTTAATTGATGTTATAAATGAGGTTTTATCCATAAAATCCGAATAGGTTTGTTTACCTAAGTTTTGCTTGTTAGAATGATGGTTTTTGGGGTGATTTTGGTGATCTGATGTTGCTGGAGGTATAAGGTCATGTTTATATTGCTTTTTGATGTTAATTGATGTTTATAAATGTTTAGAATTGATAGATCTTGGCTGGGCTTTGTTTTGGGAGAGTTTGGAGGTGATTTTGATTGTTTTTGGTAGCCGAAATGAGGTTCTTGGGTAGTGCAGCGAGTTGGGTTGTGTTGCTGGTGATTTTAATGCATGGTGATGCATTAATCCTCTGTTGTTATGTGTTGGAAATAGGGGAGAATGATCCAGACTCGATAAAAGTGGCGTTGGAGGTTTCGGACGCTTGGGAGGCTTGTCGGCTAGCATAGTTTTGTGTATCAGTGAGTGAGATCGTGGTTTCCAGCTTTGGAATAATTTGAAAAGAGGTTTGGGAACTTAAATTTAGGCTTGAAACGCCGGTTTAGGTTCAGAAGTAAGTAAAATGGAATTCTCTCTCAATTGTGCTATTATTGTTTTGAAAACTATCAAAATGGGTTTTGATGTGTTTTATTTGACTAGGTGGTTTAATTTTTTGTTGGAGCATGGTTTTAAAGCATGTGAGTTGGTTGTCAAACTTGGTTTGAGAAAAGATGCATGAAATTGATATTCCTTGTGAGTATGAGTTGTCAATTTGTGTCTCAAATGCTTTGTTCGGCTTTTTGGTCTTGAAGGTGTTGCATGCTTTCAAAACAGCGAATGTGTTGATGTTTAACATGATATATATTGGCATAGATGATGTAAAGATTACCTGATATATTGATTGATCAATAGGATGTAGAGTGCACTATAAACTAAAAATTCGTACGTGCTCTTGGGTGTCGTCCCAAAGAGAGAGACCAATGATGGGCATTCCATTGGAGTGGGATTTGGTGAATTATCCAAGCTTTTGGCAACAAGAGTTATTGCCATGAGACCGATCAAGGGCATTCCATCGTAGTAGGACTTGGTGAAATACCCATACTTAGTGGCGAGGGTAGATACCGCCATGAGAGCCGGTGACGAGATCCCACCGGGGTAGGACTTGACCTCGAGTCAAGCTGTCCGCATATCCGTGTACAAAAGAATATGAAAAATGCCAATATATGAGAATGAAATGTGTCACATGCACCAATGCTTGAGATGTTGTATGTAATGAGAAATGCATATGAGATAATAATTTTATGAAATACTTTTGTGTATCAAGCATATGTGGCCTTGCCATGAGATTTGCATAGGTTGTATGCATGTGTTAGCTAGATGGTACATGTGGTTTTCAAAATGGAGTTTTGCTTATGCAAATGAGGGTTTGAGTTTATAAAATGCTTTTGAGTAACAAGCATGTGTGGCTTTGCCATGAGATTTGCATTTGTTGAATGCATGAGATAAATAGAAGGAACATATGGTTTTCAAAAGGTATTTTGCTTTGAAACGATCATCAAGCATGAGAAAAGTATGGTGTGAAGTGGAAGTGTTTTCCAAGGAAATTGGTTTAAACTTTGCATGAAGTGTTTATGCATAGAAAGGTTTAAATGATAGTAATTGCAAGAATGTTGTTTGGGGTGAGTTGTTTAGTGTATCAAAGTTAAATGTTGGTTTTCTTGTTGAGGAATGCATGTTTTAAAGAAATGGTGTTTCAAAGGAGATTTTCAATCAATACTTTGGTTTATTGGGTCGTGATCGCATTTAAAGAAGATTTTATGATTCGCTGCATTGATGGTGTTTTTGTTTTGAGCTGTAACGCCCCAATTTTGGGCTTAGAAGTTTTGGGTTTGGGCCGGGCCGGTCAGAGTACGGTTCGAATATAAAAGGTGGTTTTTAGGAAAGCCTAGTTCGGGTTGCATTAAAAATATGGAAAAATGTCTTAAAATCCTCTTTTATTATATATAATAGAATGGTGGAATCAATTTTGCAAAATGAGGTTTGGAAGGGTGAGATTTTGGGTTAGTGACCAAAATGTAATTTTTGAAAACTGGGTGACTGTTTTAAAAAGGATTGAAACTTTGAATCTTTAAGGAGCTATTTACCCAATAGGAGTTTCTCCAGATTTTTCTTAAATATTCAATGATTTATTAATGGTTTAAAATAAAGGTAAAAGGAGGGAAAGATATTTTAGCCTTTTAACTAACTTTTCCTAATTTTCCATTTTCATTTTCTCTCATCTTTTCTCTCAAACCGAACACATTTCTCCAGAGCATTTTCCTCTGATTTTGTCATCTAAATAACACATTTCAATTCTCTTTTGGTCTCTAATCATCTCTTCAACAAAACCTTATCATTTGCTATTTGGATTTTCAAGAATTTTGGTTCCAAAAAGGGAGAAACTCAAGTTTAGAGGTATGAACGTCCTTCTCCTCTAAATTCTCAGTTCTTTACTGAAATTTCCAAGTTCTCAATCCTTGAATTGTGTTTTGTTAAAGGTTTTGCAAAGGTATTCTTGATCTTGGCTTTAAAATGCAAGATTTGGTTAATTTTGATGAATTTTCGTATGATCTGATTGGGCATTGTTTTGAGATGTCTTTTTTATGTTAAATGAATGTATAATTATTGAGGAGTTGAGGTTTAATCAATGCAATCCCGGATAGGTTGATTTTCCTAAGTTTTGCTTGAGTTTTTAGTTGTTTTTGGAGTGTTTTTGATGATCTGTTGTTGCTGGAGGTATAAGGACGTGGTTGGGATCATTTTGGATGTTAATTGATGTTTATAAATGGTTAGAAGTGATGGATCTTGGCTGGGTTAAGTTTTGGAAGTGTTTGGAGGTGATTTCGGTTGTGTTTGGTAGCCGAAATGTTGGATTTGCTAAGAGCAGCGAGTTTAGTTGTGTTGCTGGTGTTTTTAATGCATGATGATGCATTAATCCTCTGTTGTTATGTGCTTGAAACAGGGGAGATTGATCCGTGAGCGATAGAGGAGGCGTTGAAGGTTTCGGATGATTGGAAGGCTTGTTGGCTAGCCTTGTTTTGTGTATCGGTGAGTGAAGTTGGGTTTTCAGCTTTGAAACCTAGGTTTGAAGGTGTTGGGAGCTTAGTTTAAGTCTAAGCAACTTAGCTAAGCTCAAGAGTAAGTAAATGGAATTTCTCTCTTGGTTGTGTTATGAAATGGTTTCTAAAGCTCTTGAGTTTGTTGGATGCAATGCATGTGATTTGCATGTTTTAAATTCTGTTTATGTAAGCATATTATAGCATGGTTTAATGCTGGTTTTGGAAGTCATGTGTGAAGGATGCTCAAGGTAAGAGATCCTTGGTTTTGTACATTGGAATTGTGGAATTTATGCATAGTGTTGCATGTTGTTGAATGGCTTTGTTTAATGCTTCAAAACAGTGAATTGATGATGGTAATTGGTGGTTTTGGCATTTGGTTATGCTTGTAAAACATTGGACTAATGTGGTAAGAAGGTTATATTGGCAAGTGATGTAAGTGGTTCTTGGTTACTTTAATCGGATATAGTTAGCCGGCTATAGGATTGGGTGCACCGTGAATAAAGTCGCCTTGGATGTGGAGTGGTTGTGAGCGAACCGGTAACTCCATCCAAGTACACTAACGAGATGGTTAAGAACACCATGGTGGTTAAAATTCCATGGGTGGGTCTTGTGTTAAGGTCATAATGGTGGTTAAAATTCCATTTGAGGACCTTGTGCTTGTTAAGATCATAATGGTGGTGTAAAGTCCATGTGTGGATCTTGTGGTGTATGTCCGGATCTCGTTAGTGATGTTATACAACTACCAATGGGTGATGTTAATGTCATATGGTGGTTAAAATTCCATATGAGGATCTTGTGAATGTTAAGGTCATATGGTGGTTAAAATTCCATATGGGGACCTTGTGTATGGTAAGGTCAAATGGTGGTTAAAATTCCATTTGGGAGACCTTGAGATTGGTAGTGTGTATGAAGCGTGGGGACAACGCTTGTGATCCGCGTATCCGATTGGTTGTTGAGTTGAAAAGTGGATATGGTTATCACTTGGAAGCCAATATAAAGTTCTTGAATATAATGAAGCATGAGATGCTTGAAATGATGCATGGTTGCATGAGAAGTGAATAATGCTTAATGAATGCATGTATTACTTGTTAGCTTGTACAAGTGTTTATTATCTTTTGAGAATGGTGCATGTGTGCATGAAATCTCTTTAGTGCATTAAAGTCTTGTGAAGGCTTGTTTAAAGGGCATGTAATGCAAATGTTGAGTTTGTAGTTCACGTGTTGCATTTGGTTTAGTGCATGCGATTAATTGAATGAGTAAGTGGTTTTTAAAGGTTCTTGTTTTGAAATGGTTTTCAATGTATGAGAAAAGTATGATATGAAGTGGAAGTGTTTTCCAAGGATCTTGAATTTAACCTTGCATATGATGTTCATGCATGGAATGGTTAAATTGATGGTTTTGCAAGTTTGTGCTTTAAAAAGGATTACTTAGCTTTCTAAGCTAAGGGTTGGTTTTCATGTTTGAGCAATGTATGATTTTGAGTATATTGTTGAAAAGGGTTTTCAAACATTGCTTTGGTTTATCGATTTGTGTTCGCTTTTAAAGGTGGTTTTATGATTCGCTGCATTGATGATGTTTTGGTTTTGAGCATTCCTCACTAAGCATTTTATGCTTACGCTTCTTTTTGTCCATCAATGCAGATATTCGAAGTTGGAACAACGAGAAGCAAGGGATTCAAGGAGAGCTCCACTTGAGATGTATGTCTCGGTAATAGCTATAGATAATAAAGGCAATGGGAGGAGAATCTCTTATGTTGATGTTTAATAAGTTTGTGTATGATGAACAAGTTTGGTTTATGTTTTAGAACTATGTGGTTTAATGCTTGCAACCTTTGGATCCTCTTATTCATAAATTGGTATGCTATGATTCTTGTTTTAAAAGCATGAATGAATGTTGGATGTGATGAATGAGTTGATGCACCTAGGGGTGGTTTGTATCTAGGTTTTTGATGCAATTATGTGCCTTGAGTGTTGAATGACTTGCTGGTATGTTTTGGTTGCCTTTGGAGCATGTTTGATGGGTCGGATGTGTGAAAAACCAGCAAAATTTCTGCAACCTGGGCAGGTCGTATCGGAACGGGTGCTACCGTTTCGGAACAGGGGCCTGAAATGGCCTAGGCGTTCCGAAACGGGAGGAACTGTTCCGGAACGGAAAGGCTACTGCCAAGCCATGTTCCGATACCCGTTTCGGAATGGGCCCGCGTTTCGGAACAGGTTCTCTCTGTTTCGGAACACTCGACCGTTGGGCTCTGAATTTGATGGTTATATGTTTTGGAATGTTTGCGTTTTAGTCCCGAACCTTGTTATTGCAATTGAGTGAGTTCGAGATGTTCGTTTGAGCTGAAATTTGGCAGTGAAGCATGAAAAATGATTAATTTCATATTGGTAACTTTAAATTGGGTTAAGTCCTTTTAATTTCCAGAATTTTCATTTTGGTCCCTAAAGTTGCAATTTGTGCAATTGAGTCCCTGAATGATCTTTGATGGTTATGATCTTTGAGTATGCTGTTCTTGTGAACATGTCTAGGGTTAATGTGCATCTAGATAAGTTTAAAAAGAAAAAAAAGGGTCGTTAATCAAGGTTGACTTTCGGGTTGACTTTGGTTTTCCCCGTGTAAACTTCTTAATTCAGTTCAACCGTCTGGGCCGGGTTAAGGGGGTTACATGAGCATTCCTCACTAAGCATTATGTGCTTACGCTTCTTTATGTCCATCAATGCAGATAGTTGAAGTTGGGACAACAAGAAGCAAGGGATTCAAGAAGAGCTCCACTTGAGAAGTATGTTTTGTTTTATAGCTATAGATAATAAAGGCAATGGGGGGAGAGTCTTTTACGTTGATGTGTAATGAGATTGTTAATCTTGACCAAGTTCAGTTTATGGTTTAATACTTGTTGATGATCGTTTTGCGATTTTTGGATATTCTTTTCCATATTTGATATAACTATTTTCTTTGTTTAAAAGTAACATCATGTGTTGAATGTGATGAATGAGTAGGTGTGCTTAGTGCTTGTATTGTATCTAGCCTTTGATGCAATTTGATGGTTTTAATGTTTAACATGTTGTTGAAATGTTATGGAATGATTTTAAGTATGTTTGATGGTGTTTTGAAGTGAAAAACCAGAAGTTTCTGCTGTTTCTGGGCAGGGTGTATCGAAACACCCTTAGCTGTTTCGAAATGGGTGCCAGAAATGGCTTGGGCGTTTCGAAACGGCTAGAAGTGTTTCGAAACACTTTGGCTACTGGAAGTGTCTATTTCGGAACTAGGTTCGGAACACACCCGTGTACCAAAACGGTCAACACCGTTTCGATACGGGCGTTCGACATGGGTGTTTCAATATGGTTGTCAGTGTTTCGATACGGGCGTTCGACATGGGTGTTTCAACATGCTTTACATTTTAGTCCTGAAAGTTGTAATCGCAATTGCTTGAGCTTGAGATGTCTTTTTAAGCTGAAATTTGGCAGAGAGGCTTGTAATATGATTAAATGAGGTTTTGTAAAACTAAAATCTTGAAAGTCCTTTTATTTCCAAAATTTACATTTTGGTCCCTAAAAGTGTATTTCTTGCAATTTAGTCCTTAATCTTTTTCCGATCGCTGTGCTTTTCTCTTCCAAGGTTCTTGGGCTCACACATAGGTTTAATGCACATCTAGAGAAGATAAAATAAAAAATGGTCATTAATCAAGGTTGACTTTCGGGTTGACTTTGGTTTTCTCCGTGTGATCTTCGTAGTTCGGGTCTAGCGTCTAGGCCGGGCTAAGGGGGTTACATGATACCTATTAAGTAGGTGGATCATATGACCATGTGAGGCGAGCCTGTCCATGTTTGATCAGTGAGGTATAGCTTTTTGTGCCTGTTGTTGCAAGTTGTGGCTTGAACGTTCGTTTTAGAAGTGTTAGATGTAACCCCCTTAGCCCGGCCTAGACGGTTGACCCGAACTACGAGGATTACACGGGGAAAACCAAAGTCAACCCGAAAGTCAACCTTGATTAACGACCCTTTTTTTTCTTTTTAATCTTAACTAGATGCTCATTAACCTTAAGTGTACTCTGATGGAAAGCATACTTGAAAACCACAACGATCGGAAAGCAATAAGGGACTCAATTGCACAACATACAAAGTTAGGGACCAAAATGTAAATTCTGGAAAGATGGAGGACTTAACTGATTTTTAAATTACCAATATAATATCAGTCATATTACATGCTTCCCGGTCAAATTTCAGCTCAAACGGACACCTCGAACTCAAGCAATTGCAAAATACGAATTTCAGGACTAAAACGTAAAGCTTGCAAACCTTAAACCATTCAAATCAGTTCCCAACGGTCTAGTGTTCCGGAACGGGGGTTGACCGTTCCGAAACGCGGGTTCATTTCGAGACCAGTATCGAAATAGGGCCTGACAGTGGCAAAAGTGTTTCAGAACGGCCCAATCTGTTTCGATACACGAAGGCCATTACAGGCCCCCGTTTCGAAACGTTAGTGCCCGTTCCGATACGGACTGCCCAGAAAGTGCAGATTTTGCTGGTTTAACATACATTTAAGCACTCAAACACATCCTAATGACTTCCTAATCATGCCAACAACTCATCATACATATTAGGTACATGTTTGCATCATCAAAACACGATCATGGCATCAATTAGGAAAATTCACAAGTCTATAGGCATGCTCCCTAATATCCAAAGCAAACAGCCATCAAAACATTCAAGCAAGCACCCAAAATGGCCATTTACAAATCCAATACAATTAAGGCATCATGCCACAACTAGGGAGTCCAAAACATCTCCCAAAGATCACAACCTAGGTTCCCATTGCCAAATATCAAAATCTAATAATGTTGTAAAATAGTCACCATACATGAGCTTAGCTTTCCCTTGGATTCTTAGCCTCCTTGCTGCCCACAATCACCTCAACTATCTGCATTATTGGTTCAAGAGAGAGCGTAAGCATAAATGCTTAGTGAGGCATGCTCTAAAGAAACAACACAATAATGCATTTTATAAAGACACTTTCCAATAAGCCTTTAGCACATAAACATCATTATTCATGCAACATTGCATTCACATTAAGCATCTCATGCTTCAATACCATTAACATGTCATATTGGCTTCCAAGTGATAAACCATAACCTTTTTCAACATAAAACACAATCGGATACGCGGATTACAAGCGTTGTCCCATACGCTTCATACACACTACCAAACACACAAGGTGGAGTTTACCGGTATAATCACAACCCCTCAACACCCGTGACGGAGTTTAACGGTACAATCACAACCCCTCCACATCACTCATTGGTAGTTGTATAACATCACTAACGAGAACACGGGACACACAACACAAGATCCACACATGGACTTTTAACCACCATTGTGATCTTAAACATCTCGTTAGTGTACTTGGATGGAGTTTACGATACAATTACAACCCCTCAACATCCAAGGCAACTTTATTCACGGTGCACACAATCCTATACCCGGCTAACTATATCCGATTCAAGTACTTTAAAACCAACACATCACTTGCCAATATGCATCAATTATCATCAACAATCCACTGTTTTTAAGCATCTAAGTCAAAGCCATTTACAACATGCATCACCATGCATCAATCCACATTTTTATCAAATCAAACCAAGGATCTCTTACCTTGAGCATCCTTCAACAAATGGCTTACATAACCAGCATTAACCATGCTAAACATGCTTTCAAAAACAGAATTTAAACATGCAATTATCAACAAATGCATCGAACCAATCCATGGCTCATCCAAGAGAGTTTTTCCGAAAACTTACTCTTGAGCTTAGTTAAGTTGATTAGACTTAAACTAAGCTCCCAAACCTTCAAACATTCGATACAAAGCTGGAAATCCAACTCCACTCACCAATTCCATTTCGCAAGCTTGCCAAAACGCCATTCAAGCCTCCGGATCAACACCACAAGGATCCGAAGATGTCTCCCTTGTTTTAAACACATCAAAGTAGAGGATTAATGCGTCATCATGCATTAAAATCTTCAGCCATTACACCTAAACTCGCTGCTCTCACCAAAACTCACATATCGGCTACCAAACACAACCGAAATCACATCCAAACTCTTCCACAACAATACCCAGCCAAGATCCATCACTTCTAAACATTCTTAGACATCAATTAACATCCAAAAAGAACCTAAACTCGTCCTTATACCTCCAGCTATAACAGAACACCAAGATCACCCCAAAAACCACCATTTTCATAAGCAAAAACTTAGGAAAATCAACCTATTCGGGATTGCATTGATTAAACCTAAATTACACATCATTAAACATCCAAAATACATTAAAAAGCCATCTCAAAACAGAGCCCAAACAATCACCACGAATTTCTTCAAGATTTAATCCAAATCTTGAGTTTTAAGCCAAAATCAAGATCACAACATTAAAACCTTTCATAAAACTTAATTTAAGGATTGAGAACTTGAGAATTTCAGTAAAGAACTGAGTATTTAGAGGAGAAGAACATCCTTACCTCTAAATGTAGATTTCTCCTTGATTAGAGCCAAAATCCTTGAAAATTCAATAAGCAAATGAAGAGAATTTGATGTAGAAAGGATTAGGAATCTTTTGATGATTGAAACCTCATCATTTAGTGTGAAAATCAAAAGAAATGTTGATGTAGAAATGTGTTTGGCTGAGAAAATTTTGAGAGAAAATGAGATGAGAAAGTTTTTAAGAAGGTTAGTTATGAAATCACAAAATTGGTTTTTCCCACTTTCTTTTAATTAATTAAACATTAAATGAATCATTAAAAACTAAGAAAAATCTGGAGAAATCAATCTTGGGTAAATTAGCTCCTTAAAGATTCAAAGTTTCAATCCTTACAAAACAGTCACCACTGAACTTTTCAAAAATTACATTTTAGTCACTAATTCGAAATGTCACACTTCCAAACCTTATTTTGTAAAATTGATTTCACCACTCTCTTATATATATTAAAAGAGGATTTTTAAATATTTTTCCATATTTTTAATGCAACCCGAACTAGGCTTTCCCTAAAACCACCTTTTATATTCGAACCGAAAATCAGACCGGTCCGGTTCAGACCCTAAACTTCCAAGCCCAAAATTGGGGTGTTACATTAGATGTGGGAGTGTGAGTCGTTAGTTTCCTTGGCAAAACTGTTGTTACAAGGAAAATTGTATAGGATGTGCTCTTTATCTGTTTAAGGCCATGTATTTTCAGTTGATCTGATGGAACTGCCTTTTTATGGTTTTGATGTGATTCTTGGAATGGATTGGTTGGTTGAGCATCGAGCTGTTGTGGATTTTCATGTTAAGCGAGTTACCTTGAAGCTTGCAGACGATTACGAGGTGGTAATCGTAGGCAATAACGTGAAGTTCTTGTCTAATGCAATTTCCGCTTTTGAAGCGAGTCAAATGATGGAGTTGGGTTGTGAAGCTTTCTTGGCATATGTCATGAATCCTGGTATGAAGGAAGTGCATGTGCCAGACATATGAACCGTATGTGAGTTTCTGAGTGTTTTTCCGGAAATGTTGTCTGTGTTGCCACCAAACTGAGGGGATGAGTTTGGTATAGAGTTGTACGAGAATACGACTCTAGTGTCCATTTCTCCTTATCACATGGCACCGAAGGAGTCGAAGGAATTGAATAAGCAACTTCAAGAGTTGCTCGATCGAGGATTCATAAGGCCGAGTATTTCACCTTAGGGTGCGCCGGTTTTATTTGTGAAAAAGAAGGATGGTAAAATGCGTGCGTGCATAGGTTATCGGAAACTGAACAAGTTAATGAGTAAGCCAAGTACCCTCTGTTGAGGATCAATGATTTGTTTGACCAGTTTAGTGGTGCCTCAGTGTTTTCAAAGATAGATTTGAGGTCTGGGTACCATCAGCTAAAGGTTAAGGATGTGGATGTGCCTAAGACAACTTTTCGGACTAGGTACGACCATTACGAGTTCTTAGTAATGCCAAGAAGGATCATGTTAAGCATTTGAGGATTGTATTACAAGTGTTGTTGGAGACTCAACTTTATGCTAAGCTGAGCAAGTGTGAGTTTTTGCTTAAAAAATTGGTTTTTCTTGGGCATGTGGTGTCAGCCGAAGGAATTGGGGTTGATCCACACAAGGTTGAGGTGGTGACGAGTTGGAAGAAGCCTAAATCAGTGGCGGAGGTGCGTAGTTTCCTTGGGTTAGCTGGATATTGCTGAAGGTTTGTCGAGGTTTTTTCAGAGATTTCTGCACCTTTGACCAAGTTGTTGCAAAGAATATTTGCTTTGAGTGGACGGATGTCAGGCAACAAGCTTGTGAGAAGTCAAAGGAAGCTTTGACGCAAGTTCATGTTTTGATTCAACCAAAATCGGGTAAGGAGTTTTTAGTTTATAGTGATGCCTCATATGTTGGTTTGGGTTGCGTGTTGATGCAAGGAGGGAAGGTTATAGCTTATGCGTCTATATAGTTGAAGTTACATGCGCGCAACTATCTTACTCATGATCTGGAGCTAGCTTATGCGTCTAGACAGTTGAAGGTGCATGCGTCCAAACTCATTCATTTGCATACACAACATTTAGGGACCAAAATGTAATATTTCAGACTTGTAAAGGTTCCATTTCACTAATGCGTCCAAACTATCCTACTACCCCGTATCGATACGTGGGGAGACAGTAGCCAAAGTTGAGAGGGTATCGATACACTTCCCCTGTGTATCGATACACGCTTCAAAGTTTGCACAGGCGTATCAATACACATGATGCCCGTATCAATATACCCACACCATTTTAGCTTAGGGATATTGATACACTTCCCCCGTGTATTGATACACCCTTCAAAATTTGCACAGGCGTATCAATACACCTGATGCCCGTATCAATACACCTGCACCATTTTACCTTAAGGGTATCGATACACTTGCCCGAGTATTGATACCCATACTAGAAATGCTCCAGAAATAGCCCCAAATATGCATTATACATCATCCAACCACACCCAAAACTCATAGACATGCTTATATCATACGGTCCAACATATTTGCACAAAAAACAAACCACATTGCAAGCATTAGTCACAACATCTCATATAGCATATGCAACTAGAATGAACATGCTTTTAACCATAAACCATAGCAAAACTAAAATGCAAAATGAGGATCCAAACACCACATAATGGCCATTTACAAGTCCCAAACCATAAACAAAACTTGTTCTAGGTAATCAACCACATCGCACATCAAAGTAAAGGATTTCCCCCATTGCCCTTATTATCTATAGCTAGTATCCAAAACCTACTTTCCAAGTGGAGTCCTTCTTGAATCCCTTGCTTCTTGATGTCCCAAATTCAACTATCTACATTGATGGACAAAAAGGAGTGTAAGCACATAATGCTTAGTGAGGAATGCTCAAAACCAAATTACCATCAATGCAGCAAAACCATAAAACACCCTTTATTTGAAATCATATTTCTCTAAGCCGATGTATTGTTTGAAAGCTTCATTTGAAAACATCATTGCCTTAAATCATGTATCGTTCAACATATCAAACCAGCATTAAAACCCCAAATGCAGCATGTATCTCAATCTTAAACATCATCTTTGTCAATGCATAAACGCTTCATGCAAAGTTTTAACCCTTTTTTCTTGGAAACCGTTTCTACATTATGTTCTTTCTTTAACATGCTTGAAAATCATTTCGAAGCAAATCTCATCTTGAAAACCACATGTACCATCTATCTAATTCATGCATTCAACCAATAACATTCTCATGGAAAGGACACACACGCTTGATGCACAAAAGCGTTTCAGAATCTCATTAGCAAATATGAATTTCTCATTGCATAAAATCATTCAAAACATTGGTACATGCGAAACACACTTCATTCTTATATATTGGCATTTTCATATTCTATTTTACACGGATATGCGGATAGCTTGATCTGAGGTCAAGTCCTACTTCGGTGGGATCTACAACATTGGTTTCTCATGGCGATAACATTTGTTGCCATAAAGCTTGGGTCTTTCACCAAGTCCTACCTCGGCGATATCTCCCTCACCGGTTTCTCATGGCGGTACCATTCAATTTCATTAAGCTTGGGTATTTCACCAATTCCTATCCGATGGAATGCTACATCATCGGCCTCTCTCTTTGGAACGAGTCCAAAGAGCACGTACGAATTTTATTGTTTAGAGTGTACTTTTTATCCTATTGGTCGACCAATTATATCCGGTAACATCTCACCATTTATGACAATATATCACATTAAAATCATCAACACATCAAAACCAATTTTAATATTTTCAAAACAATAATAGCAAAAATCGAGAGAGAAATCAACTTCACTTACTTCTGAACTTAAACCGGCATTTCAAGCCTAAGTTTAAGTTCCCAAAACTCTTTTCAAAACCATTCCACGGCTGAAAACACGTTCTCACTCACCGATACGCGACACTACGCTTGCCGACGAGCCAACTAAGTGTCTGAAGCCTCCAACGTTACCTTGTTTGCTTCCGGATTACTATCCCCTGTTTTTAGCACATTAAAAATAGAAATCCAATGCATCAAAATACATTCAAACACCAGCAACAAAACAAAATCCCGCAGCCCCGCTCTAATGCATCAAAACACCCATCCGGAACAAGTGAAAACACCTCTAAACTCTCACCAAACAAATCCCAGCCAAGATCTATCAATTCTAACCTTTTCTAAACTTCAATCAACACCAAAAATCAACATAAACATGACCTTATACCTCCAGCAATAGCAGATCATCAAAAACCACAAATCGAACATCTTAAAATTAGAGACCCATTCCTATTCGGGATTTATTTGTTAAAACCTCATTCTCAACATCAAATAACATCCAAAATCTGTAGAAAATCAACCTCAACTTAGATCATAACATAAAAACACGAAATCATCAAGATCTCATCATAAATCTTGAATTTAACAACTCTTTCTTGTTTAAAACATTAAAACAACTTAAACCATTAACAAATGATTGATTACTTGGGAGTTTCAGTAAAGAACTGATCATTAGAGGAGAAGAACAAAGCTTACCTCTAATGATTGATCTCTCTTCAATTTGGGCAGGTTTTCTTCAAAATCCAAAGGTAAATCAATGTGATTTGAAGAAGCAAAGATAGAAAATCTTTTGAAAGATGAAATCTCAGCAATCAAGGTGAAAATCAAAGGTTCTTTGATGAGGGAAAAGTGTTTGGCTGAAGAGAAGTTGAGAGAAAATGAGAATAGGCAAAACTAACATGAATTTAGTTATGAAAAGTCAACCTTAAGTTTCCTTTTTAATTTCCTTTATTTTATTATAAAAATCCTTTATCAAAAGCTCTTAAATTAAAGAGAAATCTGATTGAAATAATTGGTAAAAATAGCTCCTTAAAGATTCAAAATTTCAATCCTTTACAAAACAGTTACTAGCTAACTTTTGCAAAAACTGCATTTTGGTCACTATGTCAAAATGTAATATTTCCAAAACTGCATTTTGTTTATACCATCATCATTTACATAATAAATAATGAATTTTAGACATTTACTAAAAGCTTGGATTCCTCTTGCCTACTTGCTGCCTTCAAAACCTAGTTTTCTGCATTGATGAAACAAAAGAGCGTAAGCACAAAGCTTAGTGAGGATCGCTAAACAACATTCATCAATGCATGTCTCATACTTTGCAAAACCAACACTTTACATCTCATGCCATTTTACAAAACATGTCTTCCCAAGACCTCAATGCACTTTTTGACCACATGCTCATATGCATCATTTTAAAACAGCAAATAAACCTTTTCTCATGCCTTAACAAGCATCACATGCATTCTTGCATCATACACAAATATCTCATGCATCCTTGCATCATATACAAGCATCCCATGATTCACTTTATTCATTTACATTATATTGGCGCACAAGTGATAATCCATAAACCATTTCAACACAAGAAACAATCGGATACGCGAATTACAAGCGTTGTCCCTAATGCTTCATACAATCTACCGGACTACACAAGGTGGAGATTAATGGCACAATCACAACCCCTCAACACCCGTGAAGGAGATTAATGTTACAATCACAACCCCTCAACATCACTTATCGATAGTTGTATAATTCCACTAACGAGAGTGTGAGACACATACACAAGATACACACACGGGAGTAACCATTCACTGTTGTGATCTTAACCTCAATCGTTAGGGTACTTGGATGGAGATTACAACACAATCACAACCCCTCGACATCCAAGGCGACTTTATTAACGGTGCACCCAATCCTATAGCCGGCTAACTATATCCGATTAAAGTAACCAAAAACCATTTTCATCACTTGCCAATATAATCATTTAACCACATTAATCCACTATTTTACAAGCATAACCACAATGACATTTCCACAAGCATAACATGCTTAACATCATATGTATTCAACACATGAAAACCAAAGATCACTTACCTAGTGCATCCTTAACATAATGGCATTAAAATCCAGCATTAAACCATGCTTAAACATGCTTAAAAACAGTAAACAAATCCACTCTTACATCAAGTGCAATTTCATCAAACATAGCACATCTCCAAGAGAGGGATTACCGAAATACTTACATTTGAGCTTAGTTAAGTGTATCAAACTTACACTAAGCTCCCAAAATCACGCTCAAAAGCGTTACGATGCAGGAAATTGCATTTTCACTCACCGATACGCGAAGCCTTGTTCGCCGACACGGAAATTACACCTTTGGAGCCTCCAAAATCACCTCGTTTGCTCCCGGATCAAGATCCCCTATTTTCACACCATCAAAACAGAGATCTAAATGCATGAAAATGCATTCTAACACCAGCAACAATTCATAAACTCGTTACTCACTCAAACTACACCAAAATACCAATCCAAAGCTATCGAAAACTCAATCGATTGCTTCCTAAACCAAGCCCAACCATCATACATCACCTCCAAAGCATTATCAACATCAAAACACATCCAAAAAGCAACCTAACTCATCCTTATCCCTCTAACAAGCAAGATCCCACCATTTCACCCCAAAATCTCACTTAAAGCTATCAAGAAACTCAAGGATCTCAAGGATTTCGGGATCTATGATATCAACACATCATTTTAGCATATAAATCAACTTAGAACTCAATTAAAAACAATACAAAACAGAGCCCAACTCATCAAGTCTGAAATTCAAGATTTCATCCACAATTTCACAAGATTTTGATCTCAAATCAAAACTATATTGAAAACTCAATCAAAAATAGTATTTAGAAGCCAAATATCTTGGGAATTTTGACAAAGAACTTAGATTAGAGGTTGAGAACGGGATTTACCTCCAATCCTTGCTTCTCTCAATGCATAACAAGTTTTCCTTAGTGAAATCTTGAAGAACTAAGAGAGTTTTCTTGCAAATGATTTAGGAAAAGTGGAGAGAGTTTTGGGAGAAAGAATTCTGGAAAAAGATGAGTGAAATTTTGTTTGGTTGAAATGAGAAAGGATTTTGGTAGTTACGTAATTGAAAAACCAATAACTACCCTTTAATTATTTTAATATAAAACCCAATTAAAAATCATTTAATTAAAAACTCTTTTAAACCACATGTCATATTGAGAAAAGGTCAAATTGACTTAAAGCCTCCTAAAGATTCTAAGATTTTGGCCTCCACATTAAAATCACATTTTCCCAGTTTTGAAATCTTACAATTTGGTCACTACTCAAAATGTCCATTTTCCAAAACCCTTTTTGTAAAATTTACTTGACCAACCTCTTAATTATATTTTTAGAGGATTTTAGCAATTTTTACCATATTTTTTTTATCCCGATCCTTGATTTCCTAAAATCACCTTACGCGATTCGAACCGTTCTCGACCGGTCCGATCTGACACCTAAAACATCTAGGCCCAAAACCAGGGCGTTACAACTCTCCCCCACTTAGGAAATTTCGTCCTCGAAATTCTTACATGATGGAAAGAGATGTGGAAACTACCTCATCATGTCTGCTTTGCTTTCCCTCGTGGCCTCCTCAACTCCTTGGTGTCGCCACAACACCTTCACAAGCTCTATCGTCTTACCACGAAGAACTTTGCTACTCATATCCAGAACCTTCATTGGTTCCTCATCATACGACAGATCCGGATTCAACTCTATTTCCTCAACAGGCATCACATGCGAATGATCTGATCTGTACTTTCGTAATATGGAGACATGAAACACATCATGTATCTTCTCCAACTCTGCAGGCAATCTCAACCGATATGCCACAGGACCAATACGTTTCACAATCTTGTAAGGTCCAATAAACCTTGGGCTAAGCTTACCCTTACGCCCAAATCTCATCTCCTTCTTCCAAGGCGATACTTTCAAGAACACACGTTCGCCAACCGCGAACTCAATTTCCTTAAGCTTCAAGTACGTGTAAGACTTTTGCCTATCCGATGCTGCTTTTAACTACTCACAAATGAGCTTCACCTTCTCGATGGTACCTTTAAGCATAGCTGGCATTGAAATCAACTTTTGCCCAGCTTCTGCCCAACAGAGAGGGGTTCTACATCTTCTCCCATACAAACCCTCGTATGGAGCCATTTGGATACTTGCCTGGTAACTGTTGTTATATGCAAACTCAACCAACGACAAGTGCTTCTCCCATGAAACCTGAAAATCTATCACATACCATCTCAACATTTCCTCAAGCACTTGGATCACACGTTCTGACTGTCCATCCGTTTGAGGATGATAAGAAGTAATAAAATTCAACTGTGTACCCAAATCTTGTTGCAAACATTCCCAAAATCGCGCTGTAAACCTCAGATCTCTATCCGACACAATGGACTTGTGAACATCCTACAACCGCACAACCTCAGCTATGTACAACTCAGCCAACTTATCCAAGGAATAAGTAGTATGCATAGGCAGAAAATGTGCACACTTCGTAAGCCGATCCACAATCACCAAAACTGAATTCTTCTTTGTCGGTGACAAAGGCAAACCGCACAACCTCAGCTATGTACAACTCAGCTTTCACTCGCTGACACACCATGCACTTACTAACGAACTTAGCCACGTCCTTTTTCAACCCTACCCAGTAGTACTCATCTTTCAGGTCACGATACATCTTGGTACTACCAAGGTGCATAGCAAAAGGACTACTATGAGCCTCAGTCAGAATAGTGCACCTCAACTCAGCATCATCCGACACCACTATTCGACTCCCATAACACAAAACACCATCGTCACTAAAGCTGAAATCTGAAGGTCTACCCTCAGCAATGTCCTGAACATGCGAAACAAGAGAATCATCAAGCAACTGCTTATCTTTGATCAACTGTAACAGAGATGGCTTCACTTGCAATTCTACAATAAGACCACCATCACGCGATATACTCAAACGAGCCAACATCGCTTTCAACTCCATAGCTACTTTCACGCTCAATGCATCGGCTACAACATTAACCTTACATGGGTGATACTCGATCATCAGATCATAATCCTTAAGCAACTCCACCCAACGTCGTTGCCTAAGATTCAACTCTTTCTGAGACATACGGTACTTCAAGCTCTTATGATCCGTGAACACAACACACTTTTCACCGTACAGATAATACCTCTAAATTGTCAAGGAAAACACCACAATCGCAAGCTCAAGATCATGAGTATGGTAGTTGTGCTCATGCACCTTCAACTGCCTAGATGCATAGGCCACTACCTTACCCTCCTGCATCAATACGTAACCCAAACCAACAATAGATGCATCACTATAGACCATAAACTCCTTACCAGACTCAGGTTGAGTCAGAACAGGAGCTTGTGTCAAAGCTTCTTTCAGCTTCTCAAAAGATTGTTATCTCGCATCCGTCCACTCAAAACGAACATTCTTTTACAACAACTTGGTCAAAGGTGCTGCTATCTTCGAGAAACCCTCGACAAACCTACGATAGTACCCAGCCAATCTAAGGAAACACCGTACCTCCATCACTGACTTAGGCACTTTCCAACTCATTACAGCCTCTACCTTGTACGGGTCAACGCAAATACCCTCAGCTGACAAAACATGCCCAAGGAACACCACTTCCCTAAGCCAAAACTCACACTTACTCAGCTTGGCATACAACTGGTTCTCCAGCAACGCTTGCAAAGCAATCCTCAAGTGCCTATCACGATCCTCATCGATACGCAAATACACAAGGATATCATCAATGAACACCACCACAAATTGATCCAAGAATTCATGGAATACACGATTCATCATATCCATGAAACCAGCAGGCGCGTTGGTCAAACCAAACGGCATCACTAAGAATTCATAATGCTCGTACCTCGTATGAAAAGTAGTTTTAGGTACATCCACATCCTTCACCTTTAGCTGATAATACCCTGATCTCAAATCTATCTTAGAAAACATTGAGGCACCCCAGAACTGATCAAAGAGATCATCAATTCTTGGCAAGGGATACCTGTTCTTGATCGTCAACTTGTTCTGTTGTCGATAATCTATACACATTTTCATCGTCACATCCTTCTTCTTCACAAACAAGACTGGTGCACCCCAAGGTAACACACTCGGCCGAATGAAACCTCGATCCAATAACTCCTACAATTGTGTTTTCAACTCTTTTAGCTCTTTGGGTGCCATGCGATAAGGAGAAATAGACACCGGAGTTGTATTCTTGTACAACTCTATACCAAACTCAACTTCTCTGTTTGGTGGCAACCCAGGATTTTCCTCCAGAAAGACACCAAGAAAACTGCGAACAGTTCGAATATCCTGCACACGTACATCCTTGGTGCCAGGATTCATCACATAGGCAAGGTAAGCCTCACAGCCCAACCTCATCATACGATTTGCTTCTAAAGCCGAAATCATATTTGACAAGAATTTCACATTCTCGCCTACTACAACTACTTCATAATCATCGGCCAACTTTAAAGTGACTCGCTTAACATCAAAGTCAACCATTGCCTTATGCTAGTCAACTAATCCATGCCAAGGATTATATCAAATCCGTAGAAAGGTAACTCCATCAAATCCACAAGGAAAATATGACCTTGCACAGACAAAGGGCACCTCCTATATAATTTCCTAGTGACTACAGTCTCCCCAAAAGAACTAGTCACTTGCATTCCTATTTCAAGAAACTTAACAGGTATATCAAGCAAATGTGCATGCTCAATCAAGATATAAGAATGCGTGGATCCAGAATCAATCAAAGACAGAAAAGATAAAGACTGAAGAGCAAAGGTTCATGCGATGACATCGGTATCATTGTGCTCCTCGCGCTGAGCATATACCCTCGCTGGTCCACCTCCCTCAGGTAGGACGGCCACAACATGAGTGATACCTCGCTGCCCTTCATCTCTCCTCTGAAAATTTCCACGGTCGCACCCGCGGCCTCTCTGAGGTGCATCTACCACATCAGCACGTCTTTGGCCACCACCAGCCAGCAAAGGACACTCCCTTCTCATGTGGTTAGCCGAACCACAATTGCATCAAGAGTTCCTTGTCACCACAACAGGAGCCTGAACCTCTCTAGCTGCTCGAGGACAATCTCGCCTCAAATGGTCCCTCGACACACATGTCCAGCATGTATGTTGCTCAGATCTCACACGACCTCCCTAGGCCTGACCACCTCGACCCAGAACACCACGCCTTCCCTCAGGCTGATGTCTCCAATCACGGCATCTTTTGTTCCGTCCACCACCGGAACTATACTCGGTGGCTCTCTTCCCAGAGCTAGAACCAACACCTCTAGGTGAAAAACCCAGATTCTGCTCGATGCCCTTTGCCCAACAAACAAGAACGTCAAAATCAGTGTAATATGCAGCTAGCATGTACGTCTTAACTTCCTATACCAAACCGTACCGGAAGCGATCACATTGATGCCTCTCACTAGGTACCAACTCAGGAGCATACTGGCTCAAGCGTACGAACTGGACCTCGTACTCAGTCATAGATAGGTTGCCCTGAACAAACGTCATAAACTCTCGTTTCTTTTCATCTAAGTATCTCACCCCAAGATACTTTCTCCTGAAGGCACCTTTGAAGAACTCCCAATCAACTTCGTTGGGTTCTATACTAGTTGTAACACCCCAAATTTGGGCCTAGATGTTTAGAGTCTGAACTGGATCGGCCTGGAAAACGGTTCGAATCTAAAAGGGAGTTTTAGGGAACACCTAGTTCAGGATACTTTAAAAATATTAGAAAAATATCTAAAAATCCTGATTTAATATATAAAAGAGAATGGTGGAATCAATTTTACAAAATAAGGTTTGGAAATACTACATTTCGGTGTAGTGACCAAATTGCAGTTTTTGCAAAGTTAAGTAGTGACTGTTTTGTAAAAGATTGAAACTTTGAATCTTTAAGGAGCTAATTTCACCAAATTGTTTTCATCAGATTTTCCCTTAATTTGGGTGATTTAATTAATGTTTTAATTAAAGAAAATGAAAGTGATTAAATTAGAAAACCACCTTTGACTTTTCTTAACTACTTTTCACAAATTTTCCCTCATTTTATTTTCTCTCGAATTCCTTTCAACCAAACACATTTTCTCCAGAAAATACACTTTGATTTTCACTTCATTTGATGAGATTTCAATCACTCTTTGATTCTTAATCAATTCCTCATCAAATCCACTTGATTTCTAGATTGAATTTTCAAGAAAACTTGCCCAAATCAAGGAGAAATAATCCATTAGAGGTAAGCTTCGTCCTTCTCACCTAATGATCAGTTCTTTACTGAAATTCTCAAGTTATCAATCCTTTATTAATGATTTTTAGTGGCTTTAATGTCAGAAACAATAAATTGTCTTAAAACTCAAAATTTTGGAAGAGATCTTGAAGATTTTCGTGGTGATTGATTAAGCTCTAGTTTGAGATGGTTTTCTAATGTATTTTGGACGTTAATTGATGTTACAAATGAGGTTTTATCAATCAAATCCCGAATAGGTTTGTTTTCCTAAGTTTTGCTTGTTAGAATGATGGTTTTTGGGGTGATTTTGGTGTTATGTTATAGCTGGAGGTATAAGGACGTGGTTGTGTTGGTTTTTGATGTTAATTGATGTTTAGAAATGATTAGAAGTGATGGATCTTGGTTGGGTTTGGTTTTGGAAGAGTTTGGAGGTGATTTCGGTAGTGTTTGGTAGCCGAAATGTGGTTTTTGTGTAGAGCAGCGAGATTAGGTGTGTGGTTGATGATTTCAATGCATGATGATGCATTAATCCTCTACTCTTAATTGTTTAAAACAAGGGAGACATCTTTGGACACCTTTGAAGTTGATCCGAAAGCTTAGATAGCGTTTCGGCAAGCAAGTGAAACATAATCGATGAGTGCGTATGGTTTTAGAAATCCTTGAGGGACAAAGAAAAAAGGTTTGGGGATTTAGGAAAGGTTTGAAACACCTTCCTAAGTTCGGAAGTAAGTATTGGCTAGATTGCTCTCTTGAATGTGGTGATTGCTTTTACATGCTCAAGGTTTTAGATTGATAAATTTCTACTATTTTTATGCATATTTTATAGCATGAGATGATGCTTGAAATGATTTCATGAAGTAACATGTTGCATAGTTGAGATTTGAGCTTTTATGTTAAAGCATAGCAAATGTTATGGTTTTGAAATGAGATGAGAATATTTCAGAATAGTTGCATGAAAAACAGTAGGTGAGATGATGTTTTAACATAATACATTGGCATAGATGTTGAGATACTTACCGGATATAATTGATCGATCAATAGGATGAGAGTGCACTATAAACTAAAAATTCGTACGTGCTCTTTGGTTAATCCAAAGGGAGATAACCGATGATGGGCATTCCATCGGGTAGGACTTGGTGAAATACCCAAGCTTTGTGGCGATGAGAGATTCTGCCATGTGAGTACGGTGATGTGACATTCCACCAGAAACTATGTTGCTAGACGAGTGAGTACGGTGATGAGAGATGCCACCGGAAGTGTCTAGTGAGATGTTCGCATATCCGAGTAATAATGAGATGTGACATGCCAATATAAAATATGTAATGTTTTTTGATTCACATGTACCTTTGATGAAATGGTTTATGCTCTGAGAAATGCATATGTGATTTGTTTATGAAATGCTTTAGAGTACAAGCATGAATATGGCTTTGCCATGAGTTTTGCATTTGTTTAAATACATGAGATAGGATGAAGGTACATGTGTTTTCAATGAGAAGTTGCTTTGATTAGTTTTCAAGCATGAGATAGAATGAGCATGTTGTTCAAAAGCTTTTGAGAAAGTGTTTTCAAGATATACATTATTGTGTTGGTTTTCTTTAGAGCATGCCTCACTAAGCATTTGTGCTTACGCTCTCTCTTTTACCAATAATGCAGATAATTGAGGTGTTTTTGGGCATCAAGGAAGTTAAGATCATCCAAGGAAGTCCAAGCTCATGTATGGTGAAGTTTTCACACACTTTAGTTTTGATATAATGGCAATGGGAAACCAAGAATTGTATTTGGGAGATATGTTGAACTCCCTAAGGTTGTGGCATGTTTGTGTTAGCTTGTTTGAGTTGTAAATGGCTTAATTGTTTGGTTTGAGGTTGAATTGCTTATTTTGGTTTTGTGATTAGGAAGCATGCCTCTAGACTAATGAGAATTTGTGTGTGATGCTATGTTTGTGTTAGAATGTCCCAAATATGTTCCTTATATGTATGATGATTTGTTGGTATGATTTGAGAGTCTTTGGGGCATGTTTGAGTATGTTAATGAATGAAAAACCAGCATTTCCTGCTGTTTTTGGGTAGGGTTTATCGAAACACCCTATGGTGTTTCAGAATGGGTGCCTGAAATGGTTTTGGCGTTTCGAAACGTATAGGGTTATTTCGATACAGTTTGGCTACTGAAATGCCATGTTTCGGAACTGGTCTTGGAACATACCCGCGTACCGAAACGGTCAACACCGTTTCGATACAGCGTTTCGGTACGGTGAGTAGGCGTTCCGAAACGGGTGACCGTTGGACACAGATTTGAATTGTTTTGAGTTTGCATGCTTTACATTTTACTCCTAAATGTTGTGATTGCAATTGCTTGAGCTTGAGATGTCTTTTTAAGATGAAATTTGACAGAGAAGCATGTAACATGATTAATTTCATAATGATAATCCTAAAATCAACGAAGTCCCTCTAATTTACAAAAATTACAATTTGGTCACTAATCTTGTGTAATGTGAAATTGAGTCCCTAAATGTTATTTGATCGATGTGCCGTTCTCAATCATGATTCGTGAGTACTCACTTAGGGTTAACATGTATTTAGACAAGATTAAAATGAAAAAGGGTCGTTAGTTAAGGTTGACTTTCAGGTTGACTTTGGTTTTCCCCGTGTAATCTTCATAGTTCGGGTGAAGCGTCTAGCTCGGGCTAAGAGGGTTACATTCGTTGGTATTAGAGCTAGGTTATCGAATAATTGGGGTTTGATATGTGGGTGATGTATGTGTTTTTGCATGATGTGTCTTCTTGGTGAAAGAATGATGTATGATTAGTGGTGTATGATTCAATTGAGATGATTTTGTGATGCCATGCTATGTTTGGAGTGCAGTTGGGGATCCCATTGCCATATCAAAACTAGTGAGAAGAATTGTTTTCGAAAATGAGCTTGAGTACTTGGATTACTTACCTTATTGTGCCTAATTGTGTTTATTGCATTTTTGTCAGTGCATTGTTTTCTTTATAATGGGGCCACGTAGAGAGCTGAGAATCAATACTAGATCGATGGATGATAATGAGAATGCTGAGAATGTTGAGGATTTACCTCCTTCTCCTGGTGGTGGACCACCCAGTGGTGGTGGAGATAGAGCTGGTGCTGGGGTTGCTGGACCCGAGGGTGTGCAGGGGCAGGCTGCTTCTGACATGACCTTGTTGGTTCAGGCTATTGTTGGAGCTTTCCAGCCAGCAGTAGCTGGAGCTCATGGAGCTGTGCATCAAGATGATGCTAATGTGAGGTTGCCTTTGGAATGTCTTCGCAGTCTAGGAGGGACTGAGTTCAGAGGCTTATCTCCGAAAGGATCTGAGTCTTGGTTGGAGAGCACCAAGAGGATTCTGGGTCAGATGAACTGCAACAATGTGCAGAAGCTGGGTTGTGTTGTGTCACTGCTACATGGTGATGCTTATACGTGGTGGACGACCACTATCTCCGGGATGGAGGATGACGAGGTGACTTGGACGTTCTACTTGAATGCGTTCAAGCGAAAGTACCTGGGAGTACGTTACCTCAATGAAAAGAAAAGAGAGTTTATGTCTCTTGTGCAAGGAAACATGTCAGTAGATGAATATGAAATTCAGTTTGTTCACCTCAGTCAGTATGCACCTGCTAATCCGTAGTGAGTGGGAGAGGTGCGAACGATTCCGTTATGGGCTAGTAGCGGATGTCAAGACCTATATGCTTGTGGCTGACTATACAAATTTCGATGTCTTGGTCACTAGAGCCAAGGACATTGAATCGAATCTTGGTTTGGCAAGTCGAGCTGGTGGCTCTAGCTCAGGAAAACGAGCTGCTGAACGTGATTATGGTCGATATCGCAACAAGAGGCATAAGGATAGGAAGCCGCATTATGATGCTAGGCGTGGGGGTGGTAACCCATGTAGAGGTCAGCAAGGACCTAATGATGTTCTGAGTACTCCTGAATGTAACTGTTGTGGTAGAAGGCATGGTGGTGAGTGTTGGGGTAACCTTGGGACATGTTGGAATTGTGGGAATCGTGGGCATTTGAAGAAAGATTGTCCTCAGCCACTGAGAGAGGGACAAGCTCCGGTGAGAGCAGCCGAGCCACAGAGAGGTCGTGGGCACGGCGGTGGTAATTTTCAGCGTAGGGATGATGGTGGTAGGAACGTAGCACATGTTGTGGTCGTTCAACCTGAGTGTGCCAGTCAAGCTCGAGTGTACGCCTATCGAGAGGGAAGGAATGATATGAATGTGATCGCAGGTACCTTTACTTTGCAATCCTTGTCATTACTTTCTTTGATTGATTCTGGATCTACACACTCGTACATATTGCGTGAACATGCTCAAATGCTTGGTTTACTAGTTGAGTCTTTGGATGTTGGTATACGTGTGACTAGTTCCTTTGGTGAGATAGTTGTAACGAGGAATTTGTATAGGAGATGTACCTTGAAAGTGCAAAATCATGTTTTCCTTGTTGATCTCATGGAATTGCCATTCTATGGCTTTGATGTAATCCTTGGCATGGATTGGCTTGTTGAGCATAGAGCTATGGTAGATTTCAAAAGCAAGCGAGTTTCGTTGAAACTTACGGATGATTATGAGGTGGTGGTAGTGGGCGAGAATGTGACGTTTCTTGCCAATGTGGTGTCTACATTGGAAGCAAGTCGGATGTTGCGGCAGGGTTGCGAGGCTTACCTAGCCTTTGTTATGAATCCTAGTTCAAAAGAGTTGTGCGTTCAGGATAGAAGAACTGTACGTGAGTTCCCTGGAGTGTTTCTGGTGGAATTACCAGGATTGCCGCCTAGTCGAGGGGTGGAGTTTGGGATTGAGTTGTATGAAAACACAAATCCGGTGTCCATTACTCCCTATCGCATGGCACCTAAAGAGCTGAAGGAGTTGAAGACGCAACTTCAAGAGTTGCTTGACCGTGGGTTCATCCGGCCTAGTGTGTCACCTTGGGGTGCACCGGTCTTGTTTGTGAAAAAGAAAGATGGCACGATGAGAATGTGCATCGATTATCGTCAGCTGAACAAGTTGACTATCAAAAACATGTATCCTTTTGCCAAGGATTGATGATCTTTTTTATTAGTTTCGGGGAGCGGCGGTGTTTTCAAAGATTAACTTGAGGTCGAGGTACTATCAGCTTAAGGTGAAAGATGTGGATGTGCCGAAACAGCCTTTAGGACGAGGTATGGGCATTATGAGTTCCTTGTAATGCCGTTTCGCTTGACGAATGCTCCTGCTGATTTCATGGACATGATGAATAGAGTGTTCCATGAATACTTGGACAAGTTCGTTATGGTGTTCATTGATGATATCCTTGTGTACTCTCTTACTGAGGAGGAGCATGAAGGTCATTTGAGGGTTGTCTTGCAAGCGCTTTTGGAAAATAAGCTTTATGCTAAGTTGAGCAAGTGCGAGTTCTGGCTAAAGGAAGTTGTTTTCCTTGGTCATGTAGTTTCGGCTGAAGGGATTCGTGTTGATCCTCAGAAGGTTGAGGCGGCGATGAATTGGAAGCCTCCTAAGTCTATTCATGAAGTCCGTAGTTTCCTTGGGTTGGCAGGATATTATCGGAGGTTTGTGGATGGATTTTCAAAGATTGCTGCCCCTTTAACGAGGTTGTTGCAAAAAGATGTTAAGTATGAGTGGACGGAAGCGAGACAACAAGCTTTTGAGAAGCTTAAGGCAGCGTTGACGCAAGCTCCTATCTTGGTTCAACCTGAATGAGGAAAAGAGTTTGTGGTGTATAGTGACGCATCCTATGTTGGTTTGGGGTGTGTGCTAATGCAAGAGGGTAAGGTGGTGGCTTATGCATCGCGTCAGTTGAAGGTGTATGGGCGCAATTATCCTACGCATGATATTGAGTTAGCTGCGGTGGTTTTTGCTTTGAAAATATGGAGACACTATCTTTATGGTGAGAAGTGTATTGTGTACACGGATCACAAGAGTTTGAAGTATTTGATGTCTCAGAAAGAGTTGAATCTTAGGCAACGGCGATGGGTGGAGTTGCTTAAGGATTACGATATGACGACCGAGTATCACCCGGGAAAAGCTAATTTAGTGGCGGACGCCTTGAGCAGGAAGGTGGCGGTGGAGTTAAGGGCGATGTTTGCTAGATTGAGCATATCGCGAGATGGAGGTCTTGTTGCTGAATTACAAGTGAAACCATCTCTGGTTCAGTTGATTTAGGATAATAAGTTGTTGGATGATTCTTTGGTGCCACATGTTCAAGATATTGCTGAAGATAGACCATCGGATTTTTGTTTTAATGATGATGGAGTTCTACGTTCTGGAAGTCAGATAGTAGTGCCGAATGATGTGGAGTTTAGGCCTACTATTTTGACCAAAGATCATAGTAGTCCTTTTGCTATGCACCCTGGTAGTACAAAGATGCACCGAGATCTGAAGGATGAGTACTATTGGGTGGGTTTGAAGAAAGATGTTGCGGAATATGTGAGCAAGTGCATGGTTTGTCAGCGGGTTAAGGCTGAGCATCAGTTTCCTTCGGGGTTGTTGCAACCGTTGAGGATTCCTGAATGGAAATGGGAGATGATCGCCATGGACTTTGTGTCTGGTTTGCCTTTGACGCCATCAAAGAAGAATTCGGTGTGGGTGATTGTGGATCGCCTTACGAAGTGTGCTCATTTATTACCTGTGCATACTATGTATACCTTAGATAAGCTTGCAGACTTGTACATTGTTGAGATTGTACGTCTGCATGGTGTACCAAAATCTATAGTGTCAGATAGAGATTTGAGGTTCACAGCAAGGTTTTGGGAGTGTTTACATCAGGCATTGGGTACGTGGCTGAATTTTAGTACTTCTTATCATCCGCAAATGGATGGACAGTCTGAGCGTGTTATCCAAGTGCTTGAGGATACGTTGAGTTGTTGTGTGATTATGTTTCAAGGCTCTTGGGAGAAGAACTTGCCTTTGGTGGAGTTTGCCTATAATAATAGCTACCAGGCAAGTATTCAAATCGCACCTTATGAAGCCTTGTATAGGAGGAAGGGCAGAACTCCTCTTTGCTGGGCTGAAACGAGACAAAAGTTGGTCTCGATGCCGGCTTTGTTGAAAGGAACCACCGAGAAGGTGAAGCTCATTTATGAGCGGTTAAATGCAACCTCTGATCGGCAAAAGTCTTACGCGGATTTGAAGCGTAAGGAGATTGGGTTTGCGGTGGGTGATCGTGTGTTCTTAAAGGTTTCACCTTGGAAGAAGGTGATGAGATTTGTCCAGAAGGGTAAGTTGAGCCCTAGATATATTGGACCATACAAGGTGATAGAACGTGTGAGTCCTGTTGCTTATAAGCTGAGGCTACCGCAAGAGCTAGAAAGGATACATAATGTGTTTCATGTATCTATGCTTCAGAGGTATAGATCAGATCCTTCGCATGTTATGCCTGTGGAGGAAGTTGAGTTGAATCCAGATTTGACCTATGATGAGGAGCCAGTTGAGATTTTGGATTCGGACAAGAAGGTTCTCCGGGGTAAGACCATTGAGCTGGTTAAGGTGTTGCGGAGGCATCGTGGAGCTAATTTTACAAAATAAGGTTTCGAAATACTACATTTCGGTGTAGTGACCAAATTGCAGTTTTTGTAAAGTTAAGTAGTGACTGTTTTGTAAAGGATTGAAACTTTGAATCTTTAAGGAGCTAATTTTACCAAAATGTTTTCATCAGATTTTTCTATTTAATTAATTTTTTAATTAAAGAAAATGAAGGTGATTAAATTAGAAAACCACCTTTGACTTTTCATAACTACTTTTCACAAATTTTCCCTAATTTTTTTTCTCTCAAATTCCTTTCAACCAAACACATTTTCTCCAGAAAATACACTTTGATTTTCACTTCATTTGATGAGATTTCAATCACTCTTTGATTATTAATCAATTCCTCATCAAATCCACTTGATTTCTACATTGAATTTTCAAGAAAACTTGCTCAAATCAAGGAGAAATCATCCATTAGAGGTAAGTTTCGTCCTTCTCCTCTAATGATCAGTTCTTTACTGAAATTCCCAAGTTATCAATCCTTTATTGTTGAGTGGATCGAATGATCGAAATGAACCAAGAGGGGGTGAATTGGATTTTTAAAGGTTTAGGTGGTGGAAATTGCAAATTAAAAAAGATAGACAAGGAATTTTAGGGTGGTTCAAGTTCCAAATGAACTCTACATCCACTACCTTAGCTTCACTAAGGATTTGCAACAATTCCACTAATTGCTCTTCCCCTTTTCTAGGCTAAGGAGGTAACCCTTACAATTTTCGGTTAAATTTTCTACCCAAAATTTAACCCAATCCTCACACAAATAGAACAAAGATTTTGATGGCTAAGAAAGTATCTCTCAATACAAATTGTAGCCCAATTACAAGCACTCAACCCAATTGAAAATGATAAGAATGAAAATTACAAGTGGGGTTTCTAGACAATATTGGGATTTAGGCACAAATGCTTGGATTTTTTGTTTGGATGTTTGCTTTTGGATCAATAGTTGTTGCTGGAGCTTTTAGAGGTCCCTTTTATACCTTCTCATTGATTTCTAGCCGTTGTGGTTGTTGCATTCATCAATAGAGCCGTTGGGGGTGTTATCTCACCTCCATAAAATGCAGTCTGCAACCAACCGTTTCGAAACGCCCGACCCCGTTTCGAAACGGACCAAAAAGGAAAGAGTCGTTGGGGTGCATTTAAGAGCCCGTATCGAAACGGTCTTACCCTGTTTCGAAACAGTTTTGCCACTGTCAAGGGTCGTTTCGAAACAGATCGAACTCGTTTCGAAACGCCTTAACGGTTTCTTAAAAATTAGTTAAAAGCTTGCAACGGTCATATTTTTCAAATCAAATGAAGAACCGTTTCGAAACACTTGATGTCGTTTCGATACGGGTTCTCTATGTTCTAAAGCCGTTTCGATACTTATTTGGAAACATGGGTTGGCAGTGTTGAAAACGTTTCGATACCCATTTCGGAACATGGGTTGACAGTTTCAAAACCGTTTCGAAACGCCTTGGGCCGTTTCGAAACAGGGAGTCGAAAAACACTGTTTCGGCTTTAAGAACACTTAGAAAATATTTGGAAAGCTTAGTTTTTAACTTCGGCATATTCTTTAAATCATATGGCGATGTTTGAGGACTTAAAAATTCATTTTGACATTTTCAATTTAGTCCTTAGGTTCTTTAGTTATATCAAAATTAAAATATCGGTTTCACAATCTCCCCCTTTTTGATATAACAAAACCAAAGTTAGAATTTTTAAGAGTTTTGAAAATTTTGAACACATTCTAACTCCCCCTTAATTTAAGATGCGTTTTTAAAGTTTTAAAAAGGTTTTAACTTTGAAATTCAAGTTTTAAAACTTTAAAACACTTTAAACATTTAAAATGAATTTTTGGCTCTTAAATTTCTTCTCCCCTTTTTGTTAGATCAAAAATAATAAACAAGGCTCATAGAGAAGAGAAAGGGTTAGTACCAATAAGCATTAAGCAATAACCAACAATAATATTAATTCATCAAATTAAAATATCCAAAACATAAATTTTCAACATAAAATTCAAAACATAATCCCAAATAAGATCAAAAGCATAGGTTCCTAAAACATAATGAAAATAAAGATGCAAACTTAATCCTAAAATGCATAGATAATATGATATGTCATGAATGTCCTAGGCCTCGTTGTCACCGTCATCATCCGAAGTCTCATCATCGCTCTTGACTTGAGAACGGCGAAACTTCATCCATTGGCCATAGAAGGTAGAGAAGGACATGTCCATGGCTGAGTGTGAATTCTCAAGGGATAGGAGGCGGTCCTCTACATTTTGCAAGTGAGTGTTGATGGCACCAAAACCCAAAGCCATGTTAGTGTTCATGGCATTGAACCGCTCGGTAATTAAAGCCGTGAGAGCTTCATTGTTTGCAACTTGAGCTTTGAGCTTGAGGTTGAGGTTCAACAGGAGGAGGAGGAGGAGGTGCTACTCTATCAATACGTTCCCAAACATTGTTCACATAGCGTAAACTGGACTTACGGAGAGAGGACTCACCAATCTTTGACTTGCGGGGTTCCGGAGAGTCGTAGGTGCAATCGAGACCAATCTGGCTAAAGATGTGACTTAAGATCGTTCCATAAGTGAAAGATTTCAAGGCATCGGTGTCATGAAGCTTAATATTGTTAA
This sequence comes from Hibiscus tridactylites, assembly GCA_958450335.1. Classification (NCBI taxonomy): domain Eukaryota; kingdom Viridiplantae; phylum Streptophyta; class Magnoliopsida; order Malvales; family Malvaceae; genus Hibiscus; species Hibiscus tridactylites. The sequence goes on along the minus strand of OY288276.1, from coordinate 60,233,910 downwards.
CATTCTCGGCAAACATGATCTTAGGAACATTAGGGCGCTCACCACAACGGAAACACTCAAGCCAAAAATAGTCAACTTGACGGATATGAGAATATTTACCTCCGGAGGGGCGAAGGAACCATGAGACCATCAAATGGAGGAAACGATCGTGCGCATCCAAAGTAAGCACTTGACCGGTGTGAGAGCCAAAGTGACTCTCATTCTCAATTCCTACATCCTTAAGAGAAAAAGTAGACTCCAAGAGATGGACATTAACAACAAACTTTTCCCCAAAATATAAGATTCAATCCCAACAACTTCGGAATTTGTTTCATCATTGATAAGGTGAGAATTGGAGTAAAAGAGAAGTACCATGTGTTTGTAGAAAATGTACGGAATGCTCAACAAAACAAGAAGATCCCATTCTCTCAAACGCTCGAGGTAACGGAAAAGAAATCGCTCGGAGTTAAGGAAGTTGAGATCAATCATACGCTCGCGACGAACCTCGTACTCCTTGACATATTTGAAACGTTCTCTCAACTCTGTAGTTCGAAGAGATTTTTGAAAGAGTTGGGCGAGATTTGGACGCATACTCGATTCACCGGTTTGAACGGACTTACGCTTTTTGTTAACATTCTTCGACATCCTAAAAATATAAGCAAGCAAGTTTTAAAAAAAATTAAGTGTATGCATAGATTTCTTAATTCAATCCAATGATAAATCCCACTTAGGTTTAAAAAAAATTTAAAACAAAAAAAATTAAAAGAAAAAAAAGTAAAAGAAAATACGAATGGAAATTTTTATATTCGAATCAAAAAATTGAAGATTTTGAAAAAAAAAATTTACAGATATGAAAAACCCAAGCACAAAAACATATAAATTATACAAAAATAAAATTTTCTAACCTAAGATTCGAACATAAATTGAAGGAAAAAAGAAAAGAGGAAAAATATCTTAGTTTGGGATTTTGGATGAATGGATGAAAATCCTTGCACAATATTGATGAATCTTGCTTAGGCTTGTGTTTTAGAGAAAAACCCCTCAAGATTTGGTGAAAAACAAAGAGGTTTAGAGGGCTTTTATAGGGAAAAATTCGGGCTAGGGTTTTTAGGGTTTGGGAGAGTTTTAATTAAAGAGAACTTTATCATTAAAAGCCCTACTTAAAGCTGTCCGCGAAACCGTTTCAGAACAGACTTGAACGTTTCGAAACGCGGGCACGAAGGTTTGACCGTCTTTTGGACTTCAGCTGACCGTTTCGATACGGGGTTGACCGTATCGAAGCCCCATTGACTCGTATCGAAACTTGTTTTGATACACCCCTTGGCAGTAGCCAAAACATTTCGAAACCCTTTTAAGGCGTTTCGAAATGCCCTTCTTTCAGATATGATTTTAAGGCATCCGTATCGAAACAGGTTGACCCGTTTCGATACACCTGGGCCTGGAAGTGCAGATGAGGCTCTAAAAGTGCAGAAAATTGAATTTTTCTAAGGCCTAACTTGCATGAATGACATGAATGAGCAGGAAAAACATATGCAAACATAAACATACTCCCCCTAGCTATAGGCATGGATGAAATTAGGAGTAAAAACACATAAACATGGCATTTCACAAGATTAAGCAATTTTAAGCACAAAAGAGGTCCTAAAAGGTCAAAGATAGGCTGGCTAGACCTAACTCTCTCCTAAGGGACCAAAAACACTCTTTGTCTAAAGGTTTTGTAAATATGTCCGCTAATTGATTTAAGGTGTCTACATACTCTATAACCACATCTTCTTTAAGGACATGATCTCTAATGAAATGATGCCTTATTTATATGTGTTTGGTTCTAGAGTGTTGGATGTGATTTTTTGTTTAACATATAGCACTAGTGTTGTCACATTTTAGGGGTATGGTTTAAACATTAATTCCATAATCTAAAAGTTGTTGCTTCATCCAAAGGACTTGAGCACAACAACTCCCTAAGGATATGTACTCGGCTTCGGTGGTAGATAAGGCTACACTATTTTGTTTCTTAGAGAACTAAGATATGGGCATACTACCTAGGAATTGACAAGTTCCCGAAGTACTTTTCCTATCGATTTTGCAACCCCCATAATCCGCATCTGAATAAGCATGAAGGTTGAAGGTGGAGTCTCTAGGGTACCAAAGACCTAAGCAAGGAGTATCTCTAAGGTACCTAAAGATTCTCTTAACGGCTATAAGGTGAGACTCTCTAGGACTAGCTTGAAACCTAGCACATAAGCAAACACTAAACAAGATATCCGATCTACTTGTGGTAAGGTAAAGCAATGATCCAATCATAGAACGGCAAAGCTTAGAGTCAACACACTTACCTCCTTCATCTTTGTCAAGCTTTGTACATGAGCTCATAGGTGTGGCTTGAGGCTTTGCATTTTCCAAGCCGAACTTCTTGACCATATCCTTTATGTACTTTGCTTGATTGATGAAGGTACCATCCTTCTTTTGCTTGATTTGGAGTCCCAAAAAGAATGAGAGCTCCCCTATCATGCTCATCTCGAATTCACTTTGCATTAGCTTAGCAAAATCTTGACAATGACATTCGTTAGTATAACCAAAAATAATATCATCAACATAAATTTGAACTACTAAGATGTCATTTTTATACATTTTTATAAAAAGTGTAGTGTCCACCTTACCTTTTTCAAAACCTTTTTCAATTAAAAAGTTTGAAAGTCTTTCATACCAAGCTCTAGGAGCTTGCTTTAAACCATAAAGAGCTTTAGTGAGTTTGAAAACATGATTTGGAAATTTTGAATCTTCAAAACCCGGTGGTTGTTCCACATACACTTCCTCATTTATAAAACCATTTAAAACGCGCTTTTTACATCCATTTGAAAAACCTTGAAATTATGATAACATGCATATGCAAGCAACATCCTAATGGCTTCCATTCTAGCTACGGGTGCATAGGTTTCATCAAAATCTATTCCCTCTTCTTGAGTGTAACCTTGTGCTACTAGTCTAGCTTTATTTCTCACAATGTTACCACTTTCATCTAGCTTTTTCCTAAAGACCCATTTAGTTCCTATGGTAGTTTGATTACTAGGCCTATCAACTAATGTCCAAACGTTACTTCTCTCAAATTGATTTAACTCTTCTTGCATAGCCATAATCCAAAAATCATCTTTCAATGCTTCTTTAATATTCTTAGGCTCTATGCATGAGATAAATGCAACATGATTCATTAATCTAAGAGAAGATCGAGTGGTTACCCCCTTGGATGGATCACCCAAGATTTCACCATCTTTGACATAGTTGAACTCCCTTGGGTAGCTCACTTCATTTTCCTCAAGAGTCATGTCCTTCAAGGCTTAAAGAGGTGGATCTTGTGTGTCCTCTTCTTTTGTTGGAATCTCATCCTCCTTTGAAGTTTGTCCTCCATCAAAGGCATTTATGATTCCTACATCATCATCATCACAAGAATCCTTCCTTAGAAGGAGGCTATCATGGAATACAACATGTATAGATTCTTCTACTACTAAAGTTCTTTTGTTAAATACTCGATAGGCTTTAGAGGTTAAAGAGTATCCTATAAAAATAGCTTCATCACTTTTTGCATCAAATTTACCTAAGTTGTCTTTTCCATTATTTAAAACAAAACACTTGCAACCAAAAGGGTGAAAATAGTTAATGCAGGGCTTTTTAGATTTTAAAATCTCATAAGGTGATTTCTTTAAAATTGGCCTAATCATTACTCGATTAACAATATAGCAAGCGGTGTTTGTGGCTTCCGCCCAAAAATATTTAGGTAAATTATTTTCACGAAGCATAGTTCTAGCCATTCCTTGCAAAGTTCTATTTTTCCGCTCAACTACCCCATTTTGTTGAGGAGTTCGAGGAGCCGAAAAGTTATGGCTAATACCATTTTCATTTAAGAAATCTTCAAATCCTAAATTTTGAAACTCGGTTCCATGATCACTTCTAATATGTGAAATTCTAAGTTCAAGATCATTTTGGGTTAGTTTTGAAAATGTGATGAATTTTTCCAAAGCCTCATCTTTAGTACTTAAAAGTAGAACCCAAGTAAATCTAGAAAAATCATCAACAAGTACAAATGCATAAGACTTACCACCCAAGCTCATAGTCCTAATTGGCCCAAATAAATCCATATGGATTAGTTGTAAACATCTACTTGTAGAAACATCATTAATGGATTTAAAAGAAGACTTATGTTGTTTACCCTTAGAGCATGCATCACAAATTTTGTTATTTCCAAATTTAATCTTGGGTAAACGTCTAACTAGATCAAGGGAAACTAGTTTTTCTAAAACACTAATGCCAGCATGTCCTAGTTTCCAATGCCACAACCATGCATCATTTTCATTTTGTGCTACTAAGCATGCATGAGATGTATGTATGTCATCTAGATGCACCATGTATATGTTCCCTATGCGATGACCTATGAGCGTAATATTATTAGATTTAATGTCAACAATTTTGCACCCATTTTTATCAAATAAAACATTAAATCCTTTATCACACAATTGACTTATGCTCAAAAAGTTATGTTTAAGACCATCGACATACAAGACATTTTCAATGAGAATAGTAGAGTGATTACCTATGGAGCCAATACCTTTAATGTGGCCTTTGGAGTTGTCAGCAAATGTCACCACTCCTCCACTTTTTGGCTTTAGATCCAAGAATCTACTCTTGTCTCCAGTCATATGCCTTGAGCATCCACTATCAAGGTACCATGAGTTTTGACTTTGTGCTTTGGCCTTATAGCAATGCTCCCCCTACAAACAAAGATATTAAGCTTTTGTTTTTGGTACCCAAATCATTTTGGGTCTATGTGTGTTAGCTCCCAAAACCTTGGTTCCCTTAGGAATCCAAGATGATATAGCAAAAATGTTATTAGATTTTACAAGTTCCTTAGGAACCCATACACTTCTAATTCTTTTAGCTCTACTATGTCTAGGAAAGCTACCTTGTTTGTAGTAGTTAGTCTTTTTCTTAGGTTGGTTTGTTCTTTAAGATTCACCTATTTCAAGCTTGACACTACCAACTTTTTTAAAAGACTCTTTGAGCTTATTTAGCTCATCCAACACCTTTTGGTGTTCACTCTTACATTGAGATAAAAGATTATTAAGGTCAACATTTTCATCTTGAAAAAATCTTAGTTCATCTTTCAACCCTAATATCTTTTTCTCAAATTTTGAATTAACTTGAGAGAGTGAGTCATTTTTCTCATTTAGTTCCAAAATAATTTTCTTATTCCTAATGACCTACTCTTTGTATTTCTCAACTAATTCATCATAGACCTCTTTTAACTCATCATATGCATCATTCAATTCATCATATGTAAAATCTAAAGTTGATGAGTTAGAGGTTACCATGGAGGAATCTTCCTCAAGTGCCATGAGGCAAAGGTTGGCCACTTCTTGTTCGTCATCCTCCCATGACTCCTCATCACTCCAAGTAGCAAGCTTGGCTTTGAGCTTCTTCTTCTCGAAGCCCTTCTTCTTGAGTTGAGGGCACTCCGAACGTATGTGGCCAGGTTGTTTGCACTCGAAGCAAATGATTTGATCCCTTGCTTCTTCTTTGTTCTTGCCTTTGAAGTCCATTTTTCTTCGGATTTTTCTTCCCCGGTTGGACCTCATAAAGCGTAAGAATCGTTTGGCTATCATAGCCAATTCTTCTAGCTCATCCCCTCACTAGAAGAGCTCTCCTCAATTAGTGAAGCTTTGAGTGCTATTCCCATCTTCTTCTTCTTTTCAACCTCTAGCTTTTCTACTCTCTTCTCTTCTATCTTCTTCTCTTCTTCTTTTCCTTGCTTCATAATCTCACGTGTAAGGAGAGAACCCACTAGCTCATCAAGATTTAAAGTCTTCAAATTTTTAGCTTCTATGATGGCGGTTCTCTTCCCATCCCAAGATTCGGGAAGTGAATAGAGTAGCTTCCGAACAAGCTTGTCTTCCGGTATTGTCTCTCCAAATCCTTTGAGGCCATTGACTATGGTGGAGAACCAATCAAACATCTTGGACACCGTCTCATAGGGCTCCATCTTGAAATTTTCATAACTAAGATTGAGAATTCCAATCTTAGTTTCTTTGACATCATTGGTTCCCTCATAGGTAGTCTCAAGAGTGTCCCACACTTCTTTGGCACTCTCAATGGATGACACTTTGGAATAGATGTCCGGACCAAATGAACAAAAGAGCATGTGGAGAGCTTTGTCATTTATTTGAATCTTTCTCCTTTCTTCTTCACTAGTCTCCACCTTCTTCTTCAAAACCATCTTGCCTTCACTATCTTGCTTCAATGGAATGTAGGGGCCATCTTCAATGACATCCCAAACTAAGTAGTCATTGGACTTGATGAAGAGACGCATTCTATTCTTTCAAAAAGGATAGTTATCACCATTGAAGAAGGGAGGTTTTGTGGTGGATTGAGACTCATAGATGCCCGAACCGGAGGTTGAAGCCATCTCTTGATTTTTGATGATCACACTCTTCCTAGGAACTCCTCTTGTGGTTGTTAATCCTCAATGAGGTAGGCTCTGATACTAATTGTTGAGTGGATCGAATGATCGAAATGAACCAAGAGGGGGATGAATTGGATTTTTAAAGGTTTAGGTGGTGGAAATTGCAAATTAAAAAGATAGACAAGGAATTTTAGAGTGGTTCAAGTTCCAAATTAACTCTACATCCACTACCTTAGCTTCACTAAGGATTTGCAACAATTCCACTAATTGCTCTTCCCCTTTTCTAGGCTAAGGAGGTAACCCTTACAATTTTCGGTTAAATTTTCTACCCAAAATTTAACCCAATCCTCACACAAATAGAACAAAGATTTTGATGGCTAAGAAAGTATCTCTCAATACAAATTGTAGCCCAATTACATGCACTCAACCCAATTGAAAATGATAAGAATGAAAATTACAATTGGGGTTTCTAGACAATATTGGGATTGAGGCACAAATGCTTGGATTTTATGTTTGAATGTTTGCTTTTGGATCAATAGCCGTTGTGGTTGTTGCATTCATCAATAGAGCCGTTAGGGGTGTTATCTCACCTCCATAAATGCAGTCTGCAACCAACCATTTCGAAACGCTCGACCCTGTTTCGAAACGGACCAAAAAGGAAAGAGTCGTTGGGGTGCATTTAAGAGCCCGTATCGAAACGGTCTTACCCCGTTTTGAAACACTTTTGCCACTGTCAAGGGTCATTTCGAAACGGATCGAACTCGTTTCGAAACGCCTTAATGGTTTCTTAAAAATCAGTTAAAAACTTGCAACGGTCATATTTTTCAAATCAAATGAAGAACCATTTCGTAACACTTGATGTCGTTTCGATACGAGTTCTCTATGTTCTAAAGCTGTTTCGATACTTGTTTCGAAACATGGGTTGGCAGTGTTGAAAACGTTTCAATACCCGTTTCAGAACATGGGTTGATAGTTTCAAAACCGTTTCGAAACGCCTTGGGCCGTTTCGAAACAGGGAGTCAAAAAACACTGTTTCAGCTTTAAGAACACTTTGAAAATATTTAGAAAGCTTAGTTTTTAACTTAGACATATTCTTTAAATTATATGGGGATGTTTGAGGACTTAAAAATTTGTTTTGACATTTTCAATTTAGTCCTTAGGTTCTTTAGTTATATCAAAATTAAAATATCGGTTTCACATTTATTAATGATTTTTAAGTGGTTTTAATGTTAGAAACAAGAAATTGTCTTAAAACTCAAGATTTTGGAAGAGATCTTGATGATTTTCGTGGTGATTGATTGGGCTCTGTTTTGAGATGGTTTTCTAATGTATTTTGGATGTTAATTGATGTTACAAATGAGGTTTTTTCAATCGAATCCCGAATAGGTTGGTTTTCCTAAGTTTTGCTTGTTAGAATGATTGTTTTTTGGGAGATTTTGGTGTTCTATTATAGCTGGAGGTATAAGGACGTGCTTGTGTTGGTTTTTGATGTTAATTGATGTTTAAAAATGATTAGAAGTGATTGATCTTGGCTGGGTTTGGTTTTGGAAGAGTTTGGAGGTGATTTCGGTAGTGTTTGGTAGCCGAAATGTGGTTTTTGTGTAGAGCTGCGAGATTAGGTGTGTGGCTGATGATTTCAATGCATGATGATGCATTAATCATCTGCTCTTATGTGTTTAAAACAGGGGAGACATCTTCGGACACCTTTGGAGTTGATTCGGAAGCTTAGATAGCATTTCGGCAAGCAAGTGAAACGTAATCAGAGAGTGCGTATGGTTTTAGAAGTCCTTGAAAGACAAAGAAACATGGTTTGGGGATTTAGGAAAGGTTTGAAACACCTTCCTAAGTCCGGAAGTAAGTATTGGCTAGAATGCTCTCTTGAATGTGGTGATTGCCCCTAAAATGGTTTTACATGCTCATGGTTTTAGATTGATAAATTCCTACTGTTTTTATGCATATTTTATAGCATGAGATGATGCTTGAAATGATTTCATGAAGTAACGTGTTGCATAGTTGAGATTTGAGCTTTATGTTAAAGCATAGAAAATGTTATGGTTTTGAAATGAGATGAGAATATTTGAGAATTGTTGCATGAAAAACAGTAGGTGAGATGATGTTTTAACATAATATATTGGCATAGATGTTGAGATACTTACCGGATATAATTGATCGATCAATAGGATGAGAGTGCACTATAAACTAAAAATTCGTACGTGCTCTTTGGTTAATCCAAAGGGAGAGAACCGATGATGAGCATTCCATCGGGTAGGACTTGCTGAAATACCCAAGCTTTGTGGCGATGAGAGATTCCGCCATGTGAGTACGGTGATGTGACATTCCACCAGAAACTATGTTGCTAGACGAGTGAGTACGGTGATTAGAGATGCCACCGGAAGTGTCTTGTGAGATGTTCGCATATCCGAGTAATAATGAGATGTGACATGCCAATATAAAATATGTAATGGTTTTTGATTCACATGTACCTTTGATGAAATGGTTTATGCTATGAGAAATGCATATGTGATTTGTTTATGAAATGATTTAGAGTACAAGCATGAGTATGGCTTTGCCATGAGTTTTGCATTGGTTTAAATGCATAAGATAGAATGAAGGTACATGTGTTTTCAATGAGAAGTTGCTTTGAATGGTTTTCAAGCATGAGATAGAATAAGCATGTTGTTTAAAAGCTTTTGAGAAAGTGTTTTCAAGATATGCATTATTGTGTTGGTTTTCTTTAGAGCATGCCTCACTAAGCATTCGTGCTTTGTAACACCCCGAAAACCGGTCTGGTCGGTAATAGGTTCCGATGGTTGAATTCTTTTTTGGTATTAAAACTCTTAAATTTTGATTAGTTTATGTTCTAAAATTTTATGGAACCTAAAAATCAAGTTAAGCTTGTTTATGTGCCCCAATTAACGTTTCTGGGCCAGGTGTTTCGATACGCCTAGGACCCGTATCGAAACGGCCTAGCTAAGGCGTATCGAAACGGCCTAGCTAAGGCGTATCGAAACGGCCTAGCTAAGGCGTATCGAAACGGATGTCAGGCGTTCCGATACGGTCCAACGGTAATAACTACCTTTTTGGCATTTTGCAAGAACGTATCGAAACGGCCTCGACCGTTCCGAAACGGTACCCTGCAGAAAACAGGGCAAGTACCCAAAAGTCAGAGAAATCGGCCCTTAGATGAGTCACTTGCTTGCTTGGCACCCTTTCACGTGATTTTAAGGCTGAGATAAGTCTTTTTTTCAGCTTATGATTAGAGTTAAAATGTGGATGTGGGTTTAGCAAACCCACTTAGCAAGGAAAGCTTTTAATTGGCCTTTAGGGAGGCAAACCCTTGGAGATAGGAAACTCTCCTATTGGATGAGGGGGAGATGGAAATTTAAATAATAATTCTTTAGCTTCTATAAATATAAGAAATATGGTAAGGGCTTAGTTTTGATTTTCCTATGAAAGCCTAAAACACCTTTCTTTCCTAAATTAAGCTAGCACCTCCATTGTTGTCTTCTACCTTAAGCTTAAGCAAGCACCTCCATTAAAGATTAACCAAAGCTTTGATCTCCCTTGTTTAAGAAGCTCGTGTTGTTCGTGCCATCATAAGAGAAAGAGAGCTCAAGCATCGATCGAGGTATTATCGACCTTAGGAGCTTTAGCCGATGAAGGTGAGTGTAGTAGCGCCTCGAGTTAGGCATGGCCTACTCGATAATGATGTCTTTTGTTAATACTAACCTTGAGTTAGTAGTTTTACGCCATCGATTGCATGTTGGTAAGCTCATGGTAAGGTTGCATCAATTCTTTGATTTACACTATGTTTATGGTTGTCATGTAATATGTATACTTATGATATGAAGTAGATATGATCTATGAAATATGGTTAAGGACCTTGGATTCGAGGTATCGGATACGGTTGGCATGCCAATGAATTCACGAGCTCTATGGAAGAAGAATGACTTGGTGTAGTGGAGGGATGTGTTGTGTGATGGTCAAAATCGGTGTAGTGGAGGATATGGACCATGTTGTTTATGAATGGTATAGTGGTGGAATTTCGTGTATCCGTATACAAAGAATCGATCCAAGGGAAATTATGAATTCATGATAGTGATGTGCCGTGAGGCCATGATGATGATTTATGTTATGTTATGGTTATGATATATATGCTATGACCTTACATGTTATAGAAATGATCTATTGAGCATGTTGTAAGGCATGTTATATGTTATGCATGGTTATGTGACTACCTCACTAGACAAGTGTGTCTAATGCATTTCATGCATCCATTTCAGGATAAGCAAGTTGTGGGGATCGAGATCAGAGAAGTTGGAGCGTTGCACAAGTCACATCCAAGTCCAAGTAATGTGTTTCGTCTTTCGAACTCCTAGTATGGTGGCAAAGTGTATGTATTAAGCTTTCTATAATAGTTTAGTATGTCTATGTGATGTGCAAGTGCATTTGGGACAAATAAAATGTAATGAGTTATGTTGTTTAAGAGTAAAGTCTTAAAGTTATGTTTTGGCACTAAGTTGGTAAAATTAAGTAATCGGATTCAAATGACCTTAAAACTTGGCATGATAATAGTTCATATCCTTAGAATGTTGTGGGTAAAATTTCATGGTAATTGGATCACGATAGCTTTGTCAAAATGTGTAAAAACCAGTTAAAAATCTGTCATTTCAGGCCTGCCGTTTCGAAACGGGTTAGTGTGTTTCGAAACAGTTTTGCCACTGGAGACCCCTGTTTCGAAACGGGTTTCGAAACGGGTCTAAGCCAAGTCAAGGTCGGTCAACCCGTACCGATACGGGTCAAGCCGTATCGAAACGGTCAAAAAGGAAAAGTCAAAATATTGATTGTGGTCAAGTCGTACCGAAACGGCTTGGGGGCGTTTCGATACGGGCAGCTTCTTTTGGGCTTTTACAAGGTTAAATGGATTAATCTGTAAACCCGATAAAAATCGTAAGTATAGAGATTAATAAGATTCGGTTATTAAGCCAAACATGTTTAAATAGGGTGCATTAAGTTTTAATAAGTCAAGATGTTAAGAAAGTTTTTGAAGAAAAAGATTAAAAGATTTCCGCATCGTCTCCGGTAACGCTCTCCGACCCGGGTTCTCTACCAGGCCGGGAAGGGGGTGTTACAATTTGTGGTATCAGAGCTAGAGTTTAGTCGGTTCTGGACTAAACTTAAGTATGTTAGTATTGCATGTTATGTTACTTTGCCACCTAGGAGTTAATCTGTTAAGAATTGTGACTTGTCAACTGATCCGATCTCTTTTATATATATATAGATATGTCTCGCACTAATGAAGCGTGTAATAATGAGTCTGGTGCTAATTCCTCGATTGGTGGCGAGGAAGTGCAAGGAGGAAATCCTCCGAACCTAAGAAACCCACCTGTTCAAAATATGGAGCCTGAAGCGCCTGCAGCTCAGGCTGAATGTTACCGAAACATGGCTGAGATGTTTCAGCAGTTTATGAATGTAATGAAGACCAATCAAGTTGTGCAACCTACGCTGCCTGTTGCTCAACCTTTTCAAGCCCCAATTGATAAGTTATCTCAGTATAGAGCTTACACCTTTACTGGTCGGGACGATGATAATCCCAAAATAGCCGAGTATTGGTTGGATAATACTATGAGGATTTTGGAAAAGCAGTTAAGGTGCTCAGATGAACATAAGCTTGAATGCGCCCTCGCATTGCTCGCTGACGAAGCTTTACAATGGTGGGAGACTACTGTCCTTACAGTCCATGAAAATACAGTGAATTGGGAATTCTTTTTGAAGGAATTTCGTAATAAGTATATAAGTGAATTCTACATTGCCGAGAGGCGAAGCATTTTCCTTCATCTTCAGCAAGGAGGGCGACCAATCGAACAATATATCCATGATTTTTGCAAATATTGTAGATATGGTGCAGACTTTATCAAGAGGGAAGAAGAAAAGTGTCGGATGTTTATCGCAGGACTTAACGATGAGTTACGACCCATGTTTACCGCTCTGTGTATTTCAAACTTTCAAGATCTTGTAAACAGAGTTAAAGCTACGGAGGGAGCGAAGAGAGCTCAGAAAGTTAGCGGGACCAATAAGTTCGAAAAGAGGAATCGAGATGAATCTCACATCTCGGGGTCTTCTAAGAAATGGAAGCATTACAATTCAGAACAAAAGGTGTACTCGCAGCCTTCTCAGTTTGAGCACGCTGACAGAACTGTTGAAAGTATTGGTGGTACGGATCAAGGAATAAAATTTCCAGTCTGTGGCTATTGTCGACACAAGCACCCGGAGGGGCAATGCCGCAAGAAATCCGGAGCTTGTTTCTTTTGTGGAGAAATGGGGCATCTTAGGCGAGACTGTCCCAAAAACAAGTTTGCTAATTCGACCCCTGTTCAATCCTTTCGAAGCAAAGGAGTAAGACAAGAGTCCTTCGGAAAGTCAGGAGTTTCATCCAGAGCATCGCATCGACCAGAAACGAAAACTTCTGCACAAATGTACCACGTGAAGGGCAAGGAACAAGTGGATGATCACGATCATATTCCAGGTAAGAAATTTATTCCTTATGTTATAGTATAGATCAAGCTCTCCTTGCCTAGATAAGACGTATGGCATGAATGATGACTCACCCTATATGTTAGACACCTAAGTGATTAGTCATCAATATAAAGTGCAAAGTGTCAAGTGGATACGAAGAGGTGAAAGGATAAGTTTTGGAAGAAGTTTTGATTGGTCCTTGGAAAGGTGGGAAAAAGACAAAATTGAACTTCTATATATGATAGTTATCTCCAGCAGCAGTAAGACCAAAACCCACCTCTGTTTTAAAAATTTAAAATAAGTGTTCTCTCGGAGAAATTCCTCATTCTTAAGAGATGTCGGATTCGGCCAAGAAACTAAGTGAGTCAAAACAAGAAAAGTTTCCTTGTAGCTTTTGCCAAGACGATCATCCGATAGGACGATGCTTAAAGGAAATGGGAGCTTGTAGCAGTTGTGATAAGAAGGATCATCTCGTTCGAGATTGTCCTAAGAGATTTCTCACGAAACATCGACATGTAAGCGCGAAACGATCATGGCCAGATGGATTAGGAAAGGTGAATTCCTCATCTCCAGAAGATTCTGATCTCGAAGAGTGCATGGATGAACAAACCGAAGCTTCAGGTAAGAATTCGAGGACGAATTCTTTTCTAAGGGGGGGAGAGTTGTAACACCCCGAAAACCGGTCTGGTCGGAAATAGGTTCCGATGGTTGAATTTTTTTTTGGTATTAAAACTCTTAAATTTTGATTAGTTTATGTTCTAAAATTTTATGGAACCTAAAAATCAAGTTAAGCTTGTTTATGTGCCCCAATTAACGTTTCTGGGCCAGGTGTTTCGATACGCCTAGGACCCGTATCGAAACGGCCTAGCTAAGGCGTATCGAAACAGATGTCAGGCGTTCCGATACAGTCCAACGGTAATAACTATCTTTTTGGCATTTTACAAGACCGTATCGAAACGGCCTCGACCGTTCCGAAACGGTAGCCTGCATAAAACAGGGCAAGTACCCAAAAGTCAGAGAAATCGGCCCTTAGATGAGTCACCTGCTTGCTTGGCACCCTTTCACGTGATTTTAAGGCTGAGATAAGTCTTTTGTTCAGCTTATGATGAGAGTTAAAATGTGGATGTGGGTTTAGCAAACCCACTTAGCAAGGAAAGCTTTTAATTGGCCTTTAGGGAGGCAAACCCTTGGAGATAGGAAACTCTCCTATTGGATGAGGGGGAGGTGGAAATTTAAATAATAATTCTTTAGCTTCTATAAATATAAGAAAGATGGTAAGGGCTTAGTTTTGATTTTCCTATGAAAGCCTAAAACACCTTTCTTTCCTAAATTAAGCTAGCACCTCCATTGTTGTCTTCTACATTAAGCTTAAGCAAGCACCTCCATTAAAGATTAACCAAAGCTTTGATCTCCTTTGTTTAAGAAGCTCGTGTTGTTCGTGCCATCATAAGAGAAAGAGAGCTCAAGCATCGATCGAGGTATTATCGACCTTAGGAGCTTTAGCCGATCAAGGTGAGTGTAGTAGCGTCTTGAGTTAGGCATGGCCTACTCGATAATGATGTCTTTTGTTAATACTAACCTTGAGTTAGTAGTTTTACGCCATCGATTGCATGTTGGTAAGCTCATGGTAAGGTTGCATCAATTCTTTGATTTACACTATGTTTATGGTTGTCATGTAATATGTATACTTATGATATGAAGTAGATATGATCTATGAAATATGGTTAAGGACCTTGGATTCGAGGTATCGGATACGGTTGGCATGCCAATGAATTCACGAGCTCTATGGAAGAAGAATGACTTGGTGTAGTGGAGGGATGTGTTGTGTGATGGTCAAAATCGGTGTAGTGGAGGATATGGACCATGTTGTTTATGAATGGTATAGTGGTGGAATTTCGTGTATCCGTATACAAAGAATCGATCCAAGGGAAATTATGAATTCATGATAGTGATGTGCCGTGAGGCCATGATGATGATTTATGTTATGTTATGGTTGTGATATATATGCTATGACCTTACATGTTATAGAAATGATCTATTGAGCATGTTGTAAGGCATGTTATATGTTATGCATGGTTATGTGACTACCTCACTAGACAAGTGTGTCTAATGCATTTCATGCATCCATTTCAGGATAAGCAAGTTGTGGGGATCGAGATCGGAGAAGTTGGAGCGTTGCACAAGTCACATCCAAGTCCAAGTAATGTGTTTCGTCTTTCAAACTCCTAGTATGGTGGCAAAGTGTATGTATTAAGCTTTCTATAATAGTTTAGTATGTCTATGTGATGTGCAAGTGCATTTGGGACAGATAACATGTAATGAGTTATGTTGTTTAAGAGTAAAGTCTTAAAGTTATGTTTTGGCACTAAGTTGGTAAAATTAAGTAATCGGATTCAAATGACCTTAAAACTTGGCATGATAATAGTTCATATCCTTAGAATGTTGTGGGTAAAATTTCATGGTAATTGGATCACGATAGCTTTGTCAAAATGTGTAAAAACCAGTTAAAAATCTGTCATTTCAGGCCTGCCGTTTCGAAACGGGTTAGTGTGTTTCGAAACAGTTTTGCCACTGGAGACCCCTGTTCCGAAACGGGTTTCGAAACGGGTCTAAGCCAAGTCAAGGTCGGTCAACCCGTACCGATACGGGTCAAGCCGTATCGAAACGGTCAAAAAGGAAAAGTCAAAATATTGATTGTGGTCAAGTTGTACCGAAACGGCTTGGGGGCGTTTCGATACGGGCAACTTCTTTTGGGCTTTTACAAGGTTAAATGGATTAATCTGTAAACCCGATAAAAATCGTAAGTATAGAGATTAATAAGATTCGGTTATTAAGCCAAACATGTTTAAATAGGGTGCATTAAGTTTTAATAAGTCAAGATGTTAAGAAAGTTTTTGAAGAAAAAGATTAAAAGATTTCCGCATCGTCTCCGGTAACGCTCTCCGACCCGGGTTCTCTACCAGGCCGGGAAGGGGGTGTTACATGCTTACTCTTTCTCTTTTACCAATAATGCAGATAATTGAGGTGTTTTCCGGCATCAAAGAAGTTAAGATCATCCAAGGAAGTCCAAGCTCATGTATGGTTAAGTTTTAACACACTTTAGTTTTGATATAATGGCAATGGGAAACCAAGAATTGTATTTGGGAGATATGTTGAACTCCCTAAGGTTTTGGCATGTTTGTGTTAGCTTGTTTGAGTTGTAAATGGCCTTAATTGTTTGATTTGAGGTTGGATTGCTTATTTTGGTTTTGTGATTAGGAAGCATGCCTCTAGACTAATGAGAATTTGTGTTTGATGCTATGTTTGTGTTAGAATGTCCCAAATATGCTCCTTATATGTATGATGATTTGTTGGTATGATTTGGTATTCTTTGGTGCATGTTTGAGTATGATAACGAATGAAAAACTAGCATTTGCTGCTGTTTCTGGGCAGGGCGTATCGAAACACCCTATGGTGTTTCGGAACGGGGGCCTGAAATGGTCTTGGCGTTTCGAAACGTATGGGGCTGTTTTGATACAGTTTGGCTACTAGAATGTCATGTTTCGGAACTGGTCACAGAACATACCCGTGTACTGAAACGGTCAACATCGTTTCGATACAACGTTTCGGTACGTTGAGTAGCTGTTCTGAAACGGGTGACCGTGGGATACAGATTTGAATTGTTTAGAGTCTGCATGCTTTCTTCTAAATGTTGTGATTGCAATTGCTTGAGCTTGAGATGTCTTTTTAAGATGAAATTTGACAGAGAAGCATGTAACATGATTAATTTCATAATGGTAGTCCTAAAATCAACGAAGTCCCTCTAATTTACAAAAATTACAATTTGGTCCTTAATCTTGTGTAAAGTGCAATTGAGTCCCTAAATGTTATCCGGTCGTTGTGTCTTTCTCAATCATGATTTGTGAGTACTCACTTAGGGTTAACATGTATTTAGACAAGATTAAAACGAAAAAAGGGTTGTTAGTCAAGGTTGACTTTTGGGTTGACTTTGGTTTTCCCCGTGTAATCTTCGTAGTTCGGGTCAAGCGTCTAGGCCGGGCTAAGTGGGTTACACTACTTGTGGTAGTCGTCCACCAGCTGTAAGCATCAGCTTGTAACAAAGAAACTGCACATCCTAGCTTGCGCACATCATTACAACCCCTCTGATCCATAATGCGGATCGTGCTAGCTAACCAGGCCTCGGACGCCTCAGGTGACATACCATAAAAATATATAGCTCCTAAGCTCCTCAACGTTTCCAAAGGTAAGCCCACCTGCCCAGTTGCAGGGGCCTGAACCAGAGGCGCCAAATCACCCAAACCAGGACCAGCTTTTCCTTGTTGCACCTGCTCCCCATCTCCAGGTGGTGGCAGAGGAGGTAGATCTCCACTAGGAGGGACATCAGCCCCTTGCTCAACCTGGTTGCCCTACTCAGGTGCAGGCACTATCATATTCGATCTTAACTCTCTTCTTGGACCCATTGTGCTATTTAAAAAGACATAACAACAAAACAAATCAATCCATTTAGGCCAGCTGCAAGCAAGAATCCAAGTTTACAAAACATTTGAGTAGTGTAATAAGGCAATGGGCACCCAATTTCCCCCACAGAGCATAGCATACATGAAACATCACGCTTACATACTTTTCATCATCCAAAAATCAGCACATATCCACATAACATCATCATTACCCAATCAAACTCATTCCACATGCAATTCACACCAAACAAACATTGCATATGGTGCAAAATTCAACAAATAACATGTTTTTCAAACATCATACTTCAATAAATATAAATTTCACATACCATCATTCCTAAATCTTTCGTAACCTTGCTCTGATACCAACAATTGTAACCCCCTTAGCCCGGTCTAGACATTTAACCCGAATTACATGGGGAAAACTAAAGTCAACTCGAAAGTCAACCTTGATTTATGACTATTTTTATTTTCTCTAGATGCATATTATTAACCTATGAGTTCAGCAAAGCGATTAGGAGAAAACGGCACAACCATCGGAGTTCGATTAGGGGTTCAATCGCATACATTTGACTTTTAGGGATTAAACTCTAAATACCATAAAATACAGGGACTTTCATGATTTTAAAGTTACCAATCCTCAATTCGTCATGTAACATGCCAACATGTCAAAATTCAGCTCAAACAGATCATTCAAACTCATTAATTTAAGCAGCCAACATTTAAGGACCAAAATGTAAGAAACAAAAACTCAGAATAGCTCAAAATTTGAATCCAACGGTCAGACGTTTTGATACGGATGGCCCTGTATTGAAACGGTCGTTTCGAAATAGGTTTGACCGTTTCGATACTCGGGTGCGTTCCGAGACCCGTATCAAAACACCCCCTTCTAGTAGCCAAAACGTTTCGATACGCCTTCACCCGTTCCGAAACCATATGGCCATTTCAGGCCCCTATTCTGAAATAGGCAAGGGCGTTCTGATACGCCTTGCCCTGCAATAGTAGATTTTGCTGGTTTTTCATGCATTTCCACACTCGAATCATTCCCGACACATGCCACATCAAACATACATCTTGGATACAAATCAACAATCATCATTTTGAAGCATTAGCTCCGATATGGTATCCAATATGCAAATATAGTTCTAAAGGCATACTCCCTAATCCACAAAAAACATAACAAGCCAAATCTAACATCCACATCCAAAATCAAACCATAATGGCCAATTACATCTCAAAAGTAACTTTCAAACATGCTCAAAACAAAGGGAAAACATTCTCATCCATGCATTAACATAAACCCCACCCATTGCCTTTTATTACACCGAAACAAACCACATACTTTGCAAGACTAAAAGCTTGGATTCCTCTTGCATACTTGCTGCCTTCAAAACCTAGTTTTCTACATTGATGAAACAAAAGTGCGTAAGCACAAAGCTTAGTGAGGATCGCTAAACAACATTCATCAATGCATGTCTCATACTTTGCAAAACAACCACTTTACATCTCATGCCGTTTTATAAAACATGTCTTCCCAAGACCTCAATGCACTTTTTAACCACATGCTCCTATGTATTCAACACATGAAAACCAAGGATCACTTACCTAGTGCATCATTAACATAATGGCATTAAACCATGCTTAAACATGATTAAAACAGTAGACAAATCTACTCTTACATCAAGTGCAATTTCATCAAACATATCACATCTCCAAGAGTGGGATTACCAAAATACTTACACTTGAGCTTAGTTAAGTGTATCAAACTTACACTAAGCTCCCAAAATCACGCTCAAAGTGTTACAATGCAGGAAATTGCATTTCCACTCACCGATACACGAAGCCTTGTTCGCCAACACGGAAATTACACCTCCGGAGCCTCCAAAATCACCTCTTTTGCTCCCAGATCAAGATCCCATGTTTTCACATCATCAAAACAGATATCTAAAGGCATTAAAATGCATTCTAACACCAGAAACAATTCATAAACTCGTTGCCCACTCAAACTACACCAAAATACCCATCCAAAACAACCGAAAACTCAATCGATTGGTTCCTAAATCAAGCCCAGCCATCATACCTCACTTCCAAATCATTATCAACATCAAAACACATCTAAAAAGCAACCTAACTCATCTTTATACCTCCAGCAAGCAAGATCCCACCATTTCACCCCAAAATCTCACTTAAAACTATCAAGAAACTCAAGGATCTCAAAGATTTCGGGATCTATGATATCAACACATCATTTTAACATATAAATAAACTTAGAACTCAATTAAAATCAATACAAAACAGAGACGAACTCATCAAGTCTAAAAATCAAGATTTCATCCAAAATTTCACAAGATTTTGATATCAAATCAAAACTATATTGAAAACACAATCAAAAATAGTATTTAGAAGCCAAATATCTTGGGAATTTCAATAAAGAACTTAGATTAGAGGTTGAGAACGAGATTTACCTCCAATCCTTGTTTCTCTCAATGTATGACAAGTTTTCCTTAGTGAAATCTTGAAGAACTAGGAGAGTTTTCTTGAAAATGATTTAGGAAGAGTTGAGAGAGTTTTTAAGAGAAAGAATTCTAGAAAAAGATGAGTGAAATTGTATTTGGCTGAAATGAGAAAGGATATTGGTAGTTACGTAATTGAAAAACCAATAACTACCCTTTAATTATTTTAATATAAAAATCATTTAATTAAAAACTCTTTTAAACCACATGTCATATTGAGAAAATGTCAAATTGACTTAAAGCCCCCTAAAGATTCTAAGATTTTGGCCTCCATATTAAAATCTCATTTTCCCGGTTTTCAAATATTACAATTTGGTAACTACTCAAAATGTCCATTTTCCAAAACCCTTTTTGTAAAATTGACTTGACCAACCTCTTAATTACATTTTTAGAGGATTTTAGCAATTTTTACCATATTTTTATCCTATCCCGATCCTTGATTTCCTAAAATCACCTTACGCGATTCGAACCGTTCTCGACCGGTCCGATCTAACACCTAAAACATCGAGGCCCAAAACCAGGGCGTTACAAGAGGCGTCCGAAACAAGCTCTAGGAAGGATCGTGATCAAGGACACTACGCTGCTGTGAAGGTCCACGTATCTAAACCAAGTGACAGACAAATTAGCAAGAGTGAATGAAAGCCTTCACGAAATGACTCTCTTCGAAGGGTTCAAAATTTTGTAGTGTAACCCCCGTAGCCCGGCCTAGACGGTTGACCCGAACTACGAAGATTACACGGGGAAAACCAAAGTCAACCCGAAAGTCAACCTTGATTAACGACCCTTTTTTTTCCTTTTTAAACTTGTCTAGATGCACATTAACCCTATATGTGATCACACAAACACCAAGATCAAAGATCACAAACATCAGAGATCAAACAGGGACCCAATTGAACAAATTACAACTTTAGGGACCAAAATGTAACTTCTGAAAACTTTAAGGACTTAACCACATTTTAAGTTACCAACTTAAAATTAATCATGTTTCATGCTTCTCTGCCAAATTTCAGCTCAAACGGACATCCCGAACTCATACAATTGCACAAACAAGATTCAGGACTAAAACGCAAACAAAACAAAACATCAAAAGATACTTTTAACTGAAATTAACGGTCCGGTATCGGTACGCCACGTGTCGTATCGATACGCGGGGAAGGCAGTAACCAAACTTCAGCAGCGGTATCGATACGAGTTTCCCAGTATCGATACGGCCTTCATACGGTATCGGTACCTGTTCAACCGTACCGATACGCCTGGGCAAGAACGAGCATATTTGGCTCAGGCGTATCGATACACAAACCCGAGTACCGATACCCCTGCCTGAAATCGACTCAAACACCTCATCAAACATGCCCCACACTTCAAATTAACATCACTAAACCATACCACATGATCAAACAACATGCAAGGACCAGAATTGCATCAACGATTCAACATATAACTAACACATATGAAAAGCCCCAAAATCAAAGGCATGCTTCCTACTCAAGCTATCCATTTAAGCATAAACCTTTCCAAAGCAACCTCAATTAAGCCAATTCATGTTCAACAACATAGCAACAGCATTTAAACATTCTTAAACAACATGATCAACATACACGATCACATACACATAAATCCGAGAGATTCTACCCCATTGCCCTTATTAACTATAGCTATTCACCGAGAGATACATCTCCATTGGAGTCCACCTTGAATCCCTTGCTCCTTGCTGCCCAAACTTCAAGAATCTGCATTGATGGACAAAAAGGAGCGTAAGCACAAAATGCTTAGTGAGGAATGCTCAAAACCAAAACACCATCAATGCAGCGGGTCTTTAAAACACTTCAAAACAAACCCAATTTGATTACCAAAACCATGTTGAAAACCCCTTTACAACATCAAGCCCAAAACATGCATAAACACCATATGCCAAGCTTAATCAAAACCATGGAACACACTTCCATTACACAACAAACCTTTCTTAAACTTGAAAACCATTTCAAGCAAGAAACCATTTAAAAACCATTACTCAAATAAACATCTCATGCATTTAACCAAGGCAACATAAAACCATAACATCATCATCACATGCCTTTAAAACAAGTCATACAAGACTCCAATGCAACATAGATATTTCATGCTCACATGCATCATTTACCACATGATTACCAACGCTTGTACAACTTAACAAGTAAACATGCCATCACTAGCATCATACACTTTTCATGCAACAATGCATCATTTCAAGCATCTCATGCTTCTCATGCAACCATGCATCAATTCAAGCATCTCATGCTTCACATGCAACCATGCATCATCTCAAGCATCTCATGCTTCACATGCAACCATGCATCATTAAGATCAAGAACATTATATTGGCTTCCATAAGATCAACCACATTCACTTTCCAACACAACAACCCGATCGGATACGCGGATTCCGAGCGTTGTCCCTACGCTCCCTACACACTACCCAATCCAAGGTCCTTCCGTGGGCAACAACCTCCACTAGACCTCAACAACCTAAGGTTCCCATGTATGGACTTTTAAACACCATACAACCTTAGCTTTTCCTCAAGGTTCCCATGTATGGACTTTCAACCACCATACACCCTTGACATGCACAAGGTCTTCCCGTATGGACTTTCAACCACCATACAACCTTTGCACAACCGATTGGTAGTTGTAGACTTCATCTAACGAGATCCGAGACATCACACACAAGATCCACACATGGACTTAACCACTGCCATTGTGATCTTAACAAGTACAAGGTTCTCACATAAGGACTTTTAACCACCTTATAACCTTTACTCAACCAAGGTCTTCCCGTGGGCAACAACCTCCACTGACCTTAAGCGACCGAGGTCCTCCCGTGGGCAACAACCTCCACTGACCTCATCTCGTTAGGAATACTTGAGGGGAGCTCATCCGGTCCACACTTGACCACTCCACCATCAAGGCGACTTAATTCACGGTGCACCCAATCCTATAGCCGGCTAATTATATCCGATCAACGAACCAAGAACCACTTACAACACTTGCCAATATAACCATCTTACCATATTATCCGATGTTCCACATGCATAAACATAATGCAAGCCATCACAACATTAGCTCAATGTTTCACATGCATAACCAATATGCAAAACCATTACATCATTAATCCAATGATTCACATGCATAACCAATATGCAAACCATCATTAATCATCATCAATTCACTGTTTTTAAGCAACATACAAAGCCATTGATCAACATGCAACACTATGCATCAAAATCACAATTTCCATAAACAAAATCAAGGATCTCTTACCTTGAGCATCCTTCTCAAAAGGCTTTCAAAACCAGCATTATACCATGCTAAAACATGCTTACAAAACAGAATTAAACCATACAAAACACATGCATATCAATCATCAATCACATTTGATTTTAAAACCAAATCACACACAATTCAAGAGCAAAAACCCATTCACTTACTCTTGAGCTTAGCAAAGTTGTTTAGACTTAGACTAAGCTCCCAAAAACCTTCAAACCTTGTTTCAAAAGCTGAAATCCCAACTTCACTCACCAATAACCAAACAAAGCTAGCCAACAAGCCTTCCAAGCTTCCGAAAAACACCTCCAAAGCTCACGGATTCAATTCCCCTATTTCAAGCACACAAAAACAGAACATTAATGCATCCTTATGCATTAAAACACCAGCAACAACAACACAACTCGCTGCTCATCACAAATCTAACAATTTGGCTACCAAACACAACCGAAATCACCTCCAAACACTTCCAAAACTTAACCCAGCCAAGATCCATCACTTCTAACCATTTTTATACATCAAAAAACATGCAAAATGATCACAACCACGTCCTCATACCTCCAGGTATAACAGATCACCAAAAACACTCCAAAAACAACCAAAAACTCAAGCCAAACTTAGGAAATTCAACCTATCCGGGATTGCATTGATTAAACCTCAACTTCTAATCATTTTAGCATTCATTTAACATCAATTTAACACCTCAAAACCCTGCTTAAACAGATCACACGAAATTTTCACCAAAATCACCAAATCTTGCATTTTAGCCAAAAATCAAGATCTCAATTGAAAAGCCATTAATAAAACATAAATCAAGGATTGAGAACTTAGGAATTTCAGTAAAGAACTGATAGTTTAGAGGAGAAGGACGTTCTTACCTCCAAACTTGAATTTCTCCATTTTATAGCCAAAAAGCTTGATGAATCAACTTGTAATTTGAGAGGTTTTGATGATGAGATGATTAGGAATCAAATAAGAGTTGAAAGGAGAGATTTAGATGTCAAAATCAGAGAAAGAAATCTGGAGAATTTTGTTTGGGTTGAGAGAAAATAAGAGAAAAGAGAATTTGAGAGAAAATGAAAAGTTTGTTGGAAATTTAGTTAAAATGATTTCCCTCCTTTTCTAAATCTTTAAAATCAGATTTGAGCCTTAAAATATCTTAGAAAAATCTGGAGAAATCCCTTTTTGGAATAATAGCTCCTTAAAGATTCAAAGTTTCAATCCTTTATAAAACTGTCCCGCAACTTTAAAAAATTACATTTTGGTCACTAGCCAAAATGTCAACCTTCCGAACCTCATTTTCCAAAATTGATTTCACAGTTCACTTTTATATATTAAAAGATGATTTTAGAACATTTTTCCATATTTTTAATGCAACCCGAACTAGGCTTTCCTAAATTCACTCTTATATATTCGATCAGCACTTTGACCGAACCGGTCAGCACCCAAAACTTCTGAGCCCAAAACCGGGGCGTTACAACTCTCCCCCCCCCCCCCCTTAGGAAATTTCGTCCTCGAAATTTCAACCAGCGAAAAGAGAACCACAACCTTCTCAAGCAACACACAAGACAACACAAAAGCCTTAACCAACACCACTGATCACTTTCCACACAAAACCTCCACCATACATTGTTCACCAATCCAAACTCTCAAAGATAACCACGGCTCAACCTTCCACATAACCGGACTGTACACAATCCCAACATCAACCTGAAAACTTCAGCTCTTACAGCAGACAACACTGTAACACACAACTTCCAAGACTTATCTTCACAAAGACAACAACCAATCCAATTCAGCCATTAGGCAACTTCTCTGCTTCTAAAACTCTTGCGAACTCCCAAACCTCTTCCAAAGATTTTCCCAACAAGCAAAAAAAAATCCTTAAACATCAACTATTTACACAAACTCCCCAACGAAGCTGACAATCCTTCACATCCGTCAAAAACATTACCATAGCAGCTCACCAGCACTATTTACACAAAAACCAAAAATCACATCACAACCTCAACTTGAAACCGTCAGCCGTTCTACACACCATCAACTGACTTCAAACAGAACCTTCTTAACCACAACTAGCCAACCACTTCTCATAAGAACTCAAACAACCAACAAAAACCTCCGATCTTTCACAACCCTTTTACTACAAACTTCAGCCAGAACACTTACACTACCAGAACATTACCCAGCCACACACACATAACAGCTTATGATCTCCTCAAAGGTTGCTAAGAACAAACACAACCCTTTCACAACAACTTAAAAGCTAAACCACCTCAGCACTTGGGAACTCAACCACTAAGCTGCAACATCACTTAGCACCAAGGAACTACCACTTCCTTTTAGCTAAACAAACCACTCCACCGATACTAACCTCAACCGATACCTT
Source organism: Hibiscus tridactylites (assembly GCA_958450335.1). Lineage (NCBI taxonomy): Eukaryota > Viridiplantae > Streptophyta > Magnoliopsida > Malvales > Malvaceae > Hibiscus > Hibiscus tridactylites. The sequence goes on along the minus strand of OY288276.1, from coordinate 60,208,309 downwards.
CACCACCAAACCGCTAAACTCTCTGAGCATCAAACACTATCCTTCTACCAATAGGCTATTCCACTCTCACTATCACTAGCAACTAGCTTAACAACCTCCAGCACTTCTAACTCTCACTCAGCACCAAAACAACCTCTAAAAACCCATCACCCCACCTATTCCAACCACAACACTAATAGATTCGATTAGTTATTAGCGAGCGTGAACATCGTATGCATGATCACCTACATGCCCTATCAATGCCTGATGTATATGCATGCAAAACCTCTAATGTCATGCCACATGTATGCATGGACCAACATATATAATATAACATATAGCAATGATTTTAGCTGTGCATGAATGCCAGTTCACACCCTCCAATAACATCCTCAAAATCTGTTCTAAGAACAACCTCTTTTCTCACCTTTAACTTATCTAACTCCATCATTCCACCAACAACCATTAACTACAAGATACTCACCCAAGCCTTCCTCACACCCAAGATATTTCCAAACCACAACTACCACTACCCCAAACATGCTAGCAACAAGACTAGACTTACCACACAAGGAAAACCAACAGAAACCAAACTAAGGCAACTAAAGCAAAGATCACTTAACAAGGTTACCTGAAAACACAACACCACCCTGAAGCTTCATTAGACGAGCTCTCTTCCTTGCGGAACCATCATCCTCCTGCCGCACCATTGCAGCACCAGCTAACACACCAGGGTCAACATCAACTCCTTGCGATAAGGAACCTTGGTTGTTCCGCGCCAACATCAAACAATCACGCCTTTTGTGTCCATCAGACCCACATTTCCAGCAAACTTCATTTCCCAAACTCTTCACAACCTTCTGCTTTTTCTGCCACCTCTGAACCTTGCCTCGGCCGTGCCCACGACCTCTCAAAGATCCTTTGGCTAACACCAAAGCTAACTTCACTCCATGAGGACAATCATGCTTAACATGTACTTTAGAACCACAATTCCAACAAGCTCTCGCGCCCCTACAACGTCCAACATGTTGCCTTTCACAACGGTCACACACAGATGGCTGAGCTTCCACTCCTTGCTCAAACAACACTTGCTCACCAACAGCACTACCCGCACCCTGCTTAACCCTTGGAAATTCCCTTCCAAGATACCTTTCATAGAAGGCTGATACAAAGAAATCCCAATCAATATCAAGGATATGTGACGCTACAGCCACAGATGTCCACCAAGCACAAGCATCCTCCAGCATCAAAGAAACAACACTCCCCAGCTTACAGGCATAATCGCAGCCTTCCTGATCCAAAATCAGAACCACATTGGCCAACCAGGCCTCAAACATCTCCGGGGAAGAACCATGATACTCCTCAGCACCCAAACCAAGCAAACGCTGCTTCGGCAAACCCACACATCTAGCCAGCACATCCACTGACTTTACCTCAACCGCAGCCTGAGATGTTCCCAACACCTCCTGAACAACAGACGATGAACCTTTCATAACAGAACCAGCTTCTTTCCCTTGCCTTACCATCTCAACTCCAAGCACAGAAGACTGAGACAAAACACCTTTACAAAAGGGTGAATTCTTTGCCTTAACAACCTGCCCCAAGGCAGCATCCATCTCACTCAACCGCCATTCCTTCATCAACTTTGCCATACCACTAACAACAACATACATACAATCACAACAAGCAAACAAACCAGTTAGACCAGCATTAAGCAAGGATTCAAACTCCAACTCCAAAATAACACAATAGCTATATTAATAAGGCAATGGGTATCCCGAATCCTCCCCTTTACATGACATAGCAGTCAACACAACATAGATATCACAACATCAAGCATATCAACAACATACCTTGATCATGCTTACACCAAACAACATCCAATTACACCAGCACATTAGCAACATAACATGCTCAAAACACATTCACCATGCTTAACACCAGCTCATAGCATCAGCACATATCCACATAAACTCAACCAAGATTCATAACCACAAAACATGTTTGCATACATCAACAACATGCTTAGAAACATCAACAGCACACTCAGCAACACATGCTTCAACCAACTTTCAACCATACAACAAGGTAAACATCAAACACACATATCACAACAACTTACCGTTTACCCCAACCTTCGCAACTCAGCTCTGATACCACCAAATGTAACCCCCGTAGCCCGGCCTAGACGGTTGACCCGAACTACGAATATTACACGGGGAAAACCAAAGTCAACCTGAAAGTCAACCTTGATTAACGACCCTTTTTTTCCTTTTTAAACTTGTCTAGATGCACATTAACCCTATATGTGATCACACAAACACCATGCTCAAAGATCACAAACATCAGAGATCAAATAGGGACCCAATTGAACAAATTACAACTTTAGGGACCAAAATGTAACTTCTGAAAACTTTAAGGACTTTGTAACCCCCTTAACCCGGCCTAGACGGTTGACCCGAATTAAGAAAGTCACACGGGGAAAACCAAAGTCAACCCGAAAGTCAACCTTGATTAACGACCTTTTTTTTCTTTTTAATCTTGTCTAGATGCACATTAACCTTAATTGTGATCATACAAACAACATATTAAAAGATCACAAACATCAGAGATCAAACAGGGACCCAATTGAATAAATTACAACTTTAGGGACCAAATTGTAAATTCTGATAAATTAAGGGACTTAACCCAAATTAAAGTTACCATCTTGAAATTAGTCATGTTTCATGCTTCTCTGTGAAATTTCAGCTCAAAAAGGACATCCACAGCTCATGCAATTGATCATACAAGATTCAGGACCAAAACGCAAACATTTTAAATCATATAACCACCATGTCAGCCCCCTAACGGTCGACCGTTCCGAAACAGGCTAGCCCTGTTCCGAAACACGGGCCGTTCCGAAACGGGTTCCGGAACGTGGCTTCGGCAGAGGCCAAACCGTTTCGAAACGGTGTATACCGTTTCGGACGCCTGGGTTCATGCAAGGCACCCGTTCCGAAACGGTACACCCCTGTTCCGAAACGCCTGCACAAAATTCAGCAAACAAGCATATCTAATCTTGCAATTGGACACTCAAACATGCTCCAAACACCACCAAACTTTACCAGCATGCAATTAAACATATTTTAGGCATATAAGCATCATCAAATCAACAAAATAACATCACATGCAAAAAGCCCCAATTCAAAGGTCATGCTTCCTACACAAGCTATCCACTCAAGCATCAACTTGCAAAACAAGCATATAAGGTTCAAACCCAAAAACCAGCAACATCATCAACATAAAACATACTTAGGGAGTCTTAAACACCTCCCAAAACATATACATTGGTCCCCCATTGCCAAAACATACAAAAGCTAATGTTTAACAAAACCTTCCATACATTGAGCTTTACTTGCACTTGTTTGCTTGCCTCCACTTGCTGCCCTCAATGTACTCTAATGCTCTGCATTATTGAATCGAGAAAACGAGAGAGCGTAAGCCAAAGCTTAGTGAGGAGTGCTCTTTAAAAACCATTCAATAATGCAATTAAAACCATTTGTAAATCATGCTTGTAAACAACCTTTACACATGCTCAAAGCATACTTTAAATCAAGCAATATCATGCTTCTGCATTTCATTTAAACAAGCATCTCATGCTTCAACATAAACATTAAAACTTGCATCTCATGCATCTCAATGTACTATACATGTCATATTGGCTCAAGTGATACATTTCATTTATGAAATCAAGTTCAACAACTTTCCCAAGGACTTTTAAACACCTTGGCCCCAAGGACTTTTAAACACCTTGGCCATGGACTTTTAAACACCATGAAAGGACCACACAAGGACTTTTAACCACCTTTGTGTCCGTAGCTTGAATTTCCCCAAGGACTTTTAAACACCTTGGCCCCAAGGACTTTTAAACACCTTGGCCCCATGGACTTTTAAACACCATGGAAAGGAGCACCTAAGGACTTTTAACCACCTTAGAGTCCGCAACAAGATTCATCCAAGGACTTTTAACCACCTTGATGATCTTAGATAACAAGGCTCACTCAAGGACTTTTAACCACCTTAGTGACCTTCACTTTTACAAACCATCACTTGCCAATACACACTTTATACATCATGTAATCCACTGTTTTAAAGCATTTAAACCAAGCCATTTCATCATGCATTTCAAAGCATTAAATCATCATTTAACAATGCATAAAAACAAGGTACTCCTACCTAGAGTCACCTTCAACACATGGCTTATAACATCAGCATAAATCATGCTAAAACATCAACAATTAACATGCTTAATCATGCTTTCAAAACAGTAACCAAATCATGCAAAATCATCATTTTACATTACATCAAAACATGGCCACCACTTAAGAGAGTAATCCGAAAACTTACACTTGAGCTTAGCAAAGTTGTTTAGACTTAAACTAAGCTCCCAAAACCTTGGTTTCAAAGCCGAAAACCATTTTCACAAATCCACTCACCGATTTCCACTTTGCTTCAAGCCAAAGCACCAAATCAAGCCTCCGGATCAACAATTCTTAGATCCAAGGATGCCTCCCCTGTTTCAACACATTAAAGCAGAGGATTAATGCATCATCATGCATTAATTGCTTCAATGAAAGCATCTAAACTCGCTGCTCTCACTAAACCTCCATTTTCGGCCACCAAACACAACCGAAAATGCATCTGAAACACTTCTAAACAAAGCCCAGCCACAAACCAGCAAAACCTCACTTCCATCAACATCAAAACACATCTAAAAACAACCTATAAACATCCTTATTCCTCCAGCAACATCAGATCACCAAGATCACCACAAAAGCTACCTTAAAACACAAGCTAAACTTAGGAAATCCAACCTATCCGGGATTGCATCAATCAAGACTCATTTCCACATCAATTTAATGATCATTTAACATCAAAATCACTTCTCAAAACACAGATTTAACAGATCAAACGAAAATCAAGTGAAATCATCAAGATCTTGCATAATTAGCCAAGATCCATAAATCAACCTTAAAACCTTTAATCAATTATCAAATTAGGATTGAAAACTTTAGGAATTTCATTAAAGAACTTGAAGTTCAGAGGAGAAGGACGTTCTTACCTCCACACTTGAGTTTCTCCTCTTTTTGGAATAGAAAAGCTTGATAAATCTTGAAGCAATTGAAGAGGATTTGAAGACACAATGATTTGCAATCAATTGAGAGTTGAAAGAAGGTTTTTAGGTGAGAAAATCAGAATAAGATCTCTGGAAATTGAGTGTTTGGGTTGAGAGAAAAAGAGAGAAAGAAAATAGGTAGTTAAATGAGAAAATAGCTAAAAATAGATTTTCCCTCCTTTTGATTCTTTTAAAATCAGAATTATGTGTTAAAATACCTTAGAAAAATCTGGAGAAACTCCCTTTGGGTAAATAGCTCCTTAAAGATTCAAAGTTTCAACCCTTTATAAAATAGCCACCAAACTTTCAAAAATTACATTTTGGTCACTAGCCAAAATGTCACACTTCCGAAACTCATTTTCCAAAATTGATTTCACAGTTCACTTATTTATAATAAAAGATGATTTTAGAACATTTTTCCATATTTTTAATGCAACCCGAACTAGGCTTTCCTAATTTAACCTCTTACGATTCGAACAACACTTTGACCAACCGGTCAACGCCCAAGACTTCCAAGCCCAAAACCGGGGCGTTACAACTCTCCCCCCCTTAAGAAATTTCGTCCTCGAAATTTACCTGAAGAAAAGAGATAAGGAAACTGCTTCAGCATATCTTCCTTCCGCTCCCACGTGGCTTCCTCAACACCGCGATGCTTCCACAGCACCTTCACCAACTCAATGGTCTTGTCACGAAGAACTTTGCTATCTGAATCCAGAACCTTCACCGGTTCCTCATCATAGGTCAAATCCGGATTCAATTCCACTTCCTCCACAGGCAACACATGCGAAGGATCAGATCTATACCTCCGGAGCATAGAAACATGGAACACATCATGAATCTTCTCCAGCTCCAGGGGTAACCTCAACCGATACGCAACAGGACCCACACGCTCAACAACCTCATACGGTCCAATGTATCTAGGGCTCAGCTTACCCTTCCGACCAAACCTCATCACCTTCTTCCAAGGCGAAACCTTCAAAAACACGCGATCACCCACCGCAAACTCTATCTCCTTACGCTTCAAATCCGCGTAAGATTTCTGCCGATCAGAAGCAGCCTTCAACCGCTCACATATGAGCTTCACCTTCTCGGTGGTACCTTTCAACAAAGCAGGCATCGATACCAACTTTTGACCAGTTTCAGCCCAACACAGAGGAGTCCTACACTTCCTCCCATACAGAGCCTCATAAGGTGCCATCTGTATACTCGCCTGATAACTGTTGTTGTAAGCGAACTCAACCAAAGGCAGATGCTTCTCCCAAGAACCTTGGAACTCTATCACACAGCATCTCAACATATCCTCCAAAATCTGAATAACTCGCTCAGACTGGCCATCCGACTGAGGATGATAGGATGTACTGAAATGCAACCTTGTACCCAGAGCTTGATGCAAACACTGCCAAAAACGCGATGTGAACCTCGGATCCCTATCCGACACGATCGACTTAGGCACACCATGCAACCTCACAACCTCAGCAACGTACAGCTCTGCCAGCTTATCCAAAGAGAACGTAGTATGCACAGGCAAGAAATGTGCACACTTCGTCAGGCGATCTACAATCACCCAAACAGAATTCTTCTTCGACGGAGACAAAGGCAACCCAGATACAAAATCCATGGTAACCCTCTCCCACTTCCATTCAGGGATTTTCAACGGTTGCAACAAACCAGAAGGAACCTGATGTTCAGCCTTAACTCGCTGACACACCAAACACTTGCTTACGAACTCTGCCACATCCTTCTTCAAACCTACCCAATAGTACTCATCACGAAGATCGCGATACATCTTTGTACTACCAGGATGCATAGCAAAAGGACTGCTATGACCTTCAGCCAGAATAGCACGCCTCAACTCAGCATCAGCAGGCACAACTATCCGACTACCAAAACACAACACTCCATCCTCATTAAAGCAGAAATCCGAAGGTCTACCCTCCGCGATATCCTGAACATGAGACACCAAGGAATCATCCAACAACTGCTTATCCTTGATCAACTGAACCAACGAAGGTTTCACTTGCAACTCAGCAACAAGACCACCATCCTGCGATACGCTCAAGCTAGCAAACATAGCTCTCAGCTCAACAGCTACCTTTCTACTCAAGGCATCCGCAACAACATTGGCCTTTCCAGGATGATACTCAATCGTCAGATCATAATCCTTGAGCAACTCCAACCAACGTCGCTGCCTAAGATTCAACTCCTTCTGAGACATCAGATACCTCAAACTCTTGGGATCCGTGTACACAGTACACTTCTCACCATACAGATAATGCCTCCAGATCTTCAGAGCAAAAACCACTGCAGCCAGCTCAATATCATGCGTAGGATAATTGCGCTCATGCACCTTCAACTGCCGCGACGCATAAGCCACAACCTTACCCTCTTGCATCAGTACACACCCCAAACCAACATAGGATGCATCACTGTAGACTACGAACTCTTTCCCTGATTCAGGCTGAATCAAGATAGGAGCTTGCGTCAAAGCCATCTTCAGCTTCTCAAAAGCTTGCTGCCTCGCTTCTGTCCACTCATACTTAACATCTTTCTGCAGCAACTTCGTCAAAGGAGCAGCAATCTTGGAAAAACCATCCACAAACCTTCGGTAGTATCCTGCCAAACCAAGGAAACTACGAACCTCCTGAACAGACTTAGGAACTTTCCAATTCATCACTGCTTCAATCTTCTGAGGATCAAAACGAATCCCCTCAGCTGAGACCACATGTCCAAGAAAAACCACCTCTCTAAGCCAGAACTCACACTTGCTCAACTTAGCATAAAGCTGATTCTCCAACAAAGCTTGCAACACAATCCTCAAATGCTCTTCGTGCTCCTCCTCAGTACGCGAGTACACAAGGATATCATCAATGAATACCACAACGAACTTGTCCAGGTATTCATGAAAAACACGATTCATCATGTCCATGAAAGCAGCAGGAGCATTTGTCAGACCAAACGGCATCACAAGGAACTCATAATGCCCATACCTTGTCCTGAAAGCTGTCTTAGGCACATCCACATCCTTCACCTTCAACTGATAATACCCTGACCTCAAGTCAATCTTAGAGAACACAGCAGCTCCCCGAAATTGATCAAAGAGATCATCAATCCTCGGCAAAGGATACCGATTCTTGATAGTCAACTTGTTCAGCTGACGGTAATCAATGCACATCCTCATCGTGCCATCTTTCTTCTTCACAAACAAAACAGGAGCACCCCAAGGCGAAACACTCGGCCGGATGAAACCACGATCAAGCAACTCTTGCAACTGCGTCTTCAACTCCTTCAGCTCTTTAGGTGCCATTCTATAGGGAGTAATGGACACAGGAGTGGTATTTTCATACAGCTCAATACCAAACTCCACCTCGCGATTAGGAGGTAAACCAGGCAACTCCTCAGGAAAAACATCAGGAAACTCCTTCACAACCCTGATATCCTGCACCCTCAGCTCCTTCGAACTAGGATTCATCACAAAAGCCAGAAAAGCTTCACAACCTTGCCTCAGCATCCTGCTCGCCTCCAAGGTAGAAACAACATTGGCAAGAAACTTCACATTCTCACCAACCACCACCACTTCATAATCATCCGCAAGCTTAAGCGAAACCCGCTTATTCTCACAATCCACCACAGCACGATGCTCAGCAAGCCAATCCATACCAAGGATCACATCAAAACCATAAAAGGGCAACTCCATAAGATCAACATGAAAGACATGCTCTTGAACAACCAAAGGACACCTTCTATAAAGCTTACGAGTCACAACAGTTTCACCAAAAGAACTAGTGACTCTAACACCAACATCCAAAGACTCAACAGGCAAACCAAGCAACTCAGCATGCTCACGAAGAATGTATGAATGCGTAGATCCAGAATCAATCAAAGAAAGCAATGACAAGGATTGCAAAGTAAAGGTACCTGCAATCACATCAGCATCATTCCTTCCCTCGCGCTGAGCATACACCCTCGCTTGGCCTCCACCCTCAGGTTGAATAGCCACAACATGAGCTACTCCGCGACCACCTTCCTCTCGCCTCTAAAAATTACCACGGCTGCGCCCACGACCTCTCTGCGGTGCTGCAACAGCAGGAGCACGCTCTTGACCACCAGCCATCCTCGGACAATCGCGTCTCAAATGATCAGCTGAACCACAGTTCCAGCACTCATAACCAGCTGCCATCACAGGAGCTTGCACCTCCCTCCCAGCACGAGGACAGTCACGCCTCAAGTGACCACAGGATCCGCAAATCCAACAAGCACTAGGGTCAACTCTAGCATTGCCACCCCTAGCAGGTGCACCTCCACCTCTCTTAGACGAGGACTGAAACCTCTGATCACGCCCTCTCTTGTTCCGTCCACCGGAACTATACTCAGCAGCCCTCTTCCCAGAACTAGCTCCAGCACCTTTAGCAGACAAACTCAGATTCATCTCAATGTCCTTGGATCGACTAACCAACACATCGAAATCATTGTACTCCGCAGCCAACATATAGGTCTTAACTTCCTTCACCAAGCCATAACGGAACCTTTCGCACCTCTCGCGCTCATCAGGTATCAGCTCCGGTGCATACTGGCTAAGACGTACAAACTGTACCTCATACTCAGCCACACTCATGCTCCCTTGGGTCAGAGACATGAATTCACGCTTCTTCTCATCCAGATATCTAACTCCCAGATATCTCCTCTTAAACGCATGCTGAAAGAACGTCCAAGTAACATCAGCATCAGCCATCCCAGAGATTGTGGTCGTCCACCACGTATAAGCATCACCTTGCAGCAGTGACACCACACATCCCAGCTTTTGCACATCAGTGCAACTCATCTGTCCCAAGACACGCTTGGTACTCTCCAGCCACGCTTCTGACCTCTCAGCTGTCATACCCCTAAACTCAGTCCCACCAAGACTGCGCAAACGCTCTAAGGGTAATCTAGCTCCAGCATCTCCCTGATGCCCAGCTCCTTGAGCTCCAGCTACTGCTGCTCGAAACGCACCCGCAATAGCTTGTACCAGCACAGACATGTCAGGCATCGCTTGCCCCTGACCAACCTCAGGCCCCGCAGCTCCAGCACCAGCTGCCTCAGCTCCAGCTCTTTCCCTCTCCGCACCACCACCACCAGGTGGAGGAGGAGGTATCACAGCACTACCAGTGTGCTCATCATTCACATTCCCCTCCGGGGTCGTAGCTCTCGCGCTACTCCTTAACTCTCTACGTGGTGCCATACTATTACCATGCATAACAATACAAAATAAAACAAGTCAGGACCAGCAAGGTAAGCAAATACTAAGTATTCAAGCTCAATTTCTTTCAAAAACAACATCATCTCTTTAGCTTTTGTTTGGCAATGGGTACCCTCATCATGCATCATCACAACATGCATCACATACACATCATCATACCATATCACTGAACATGCTTTCACTCAACAAGCATACAAACCAAACCATGCTTCAATCATGCATACACACATTCCCAATTACTCGAGAACCTGGCTCTGATACCACCAAATGTAACCCCCTTAACCCGGCCTAGACGGTTGACCCGAATTAAGAAAGTCACACGGGGAAAACCAAAGTCAACCCGAAAGTCAACCTTGATTAACGACCCTTTTTTTCTTTTTAATCTTGTCTAGATGCACATTAACCTTAATTGTGATCATACAAACAACATATTAAAAGATCACAAACATCAGAGATCAAACAGGGACCCAATTGAACAAATTACAACTTTAGGGACCAAATTGTAAATTCTGATAAATTAAGGGACTTAACCCAAATTAAAGTTACCATCTTGAAATTAGTCATGTTTCATGCTTCTCTGTGAAATTTCAGCTCAAAAGGACATCCACAGCTCATGCAATTGATCATACAAGATTCAGGACCAAAACGCAAACATTTTAAATCATATAACCACCATGTCAGCCCCCTAACGGTCGACCGTTCCGAAACAGGCTAGCCCTGTTCCGAAACACGGGCCGTTCCGAAACGGGTTCCGGAACGTGGCTTCGGCAGAGGCCAAACCGTTTCGAAACGGTGTATACCGTTTCGGACGCCTGAGTTCATGCAAGGCACCCGTTCCGAAACGGTACACCCCTGTTCCGAAACGCCTGCACAAAATTCAGCAAACAAGCATATCTAATCTTGCAATTGGACACTCAAACATGCTCCAAACACCACCAAACTTTACCAGCATGCAATTAAACATATTTTAGGCATATAAGCATCATCAAATCAACAAAATAACATCACATGCAAAAAGCCCCAATTCAAAGGTCATGCTTCCTACACAAGCTATCCACTCAAGCATCAACTTGCAAAACAAGCATATAAGGTTCAAACCCAAAAACCAGCAACATCATCAACATAAAACATACTTAGGGAGTCTTAAACACCTCCCAAAACATATACATTGGTCCCCCATTGCCAAAACATACAAAAGCTAATGTTTAACAAAACCTTCCATACATTGAGCTTTACTTGCACTTGTTTGCTTGCCTCCACTTGCTGCCCTCAATGTACTCTAATGCTCTGCATTATTGAATCGAGAAAACGAGAGAGCGTAAGCCAAAGCTTAGTGAGGAGTGCTATTTAAAAACCATTCAATAATGCAATTAAAACCATTTGTAAATCATGCTTGTAAACAACCTTTACACATGCTCAAAGCATACTTTAAATCAAGCAATATCATGCTTCCGCATTTCATTTAAACAAGCATCTCATGCTTCAACATAAACATTAAAACTTGCATCTCATGCATCTCAATGTACTATACATGTCATATTGGCTCAAGTGATACATTTCATTTATGAAATCAAGTTCAACAACTTTCCCAAGGACTTTTAAACACCTTGGCCCCAAGGACTTTTAAACACCTTGGCCATGGACTTTTAAACACCATGAAAGGACCACACAAGGACTTTTAACCACCTTTGTGTCCGTAGCTTGAATTTCCCCAAGGACTTTTAAACACCTTGGCCCCAAGGACTTTTAAACACCTTGGCCCCATGGACTTTTAAACACCATGGAAAGGAGCACCTAAGGACTTTTAACCACCTTAGAGTCCGCAACAAGATTCATCCAAGGACTTTTAACCACCTTGATGATCTTAGATAACAAGGCTCACTCAAGGACTTTTAACCACCTTAGTGACCTTCACTTTTACAAACCATCACTTGCCAATACACACTTTATACATCATGTAATCCACTGTTTTAAAGCATTTAAACCAAGCCATTTCATCATGCATTTCAAAGCATTAAATCATCATTTAACAATGCATAAAAACAAGGTACTCCTACCTAGAGTCACCTTCAACACATGGCTTATAACATCAGCATAAATCATGCTAAAACATCAGCAATTAACATGCTTAATCATGCTTTCAAAACAGTAACCAAATCATGCAAAATCATCATTTTACATTACATCAAAACATGGCCACCACTTAAGAGAGTAATCCGAAAACTTACACTTGAGCTTAGCAAAGTTGTTTAGACTTAAACTAAGCTCCCAAAACCTTGGTTTCAAAGCCGAAAACCATTTTCACAAATCCACTCACCGATTTCCACTTTGCTTCAAGCCAAAGCACCAAATCAAGCCTCCGGATCAACAATTCTTGGATCCAAGGATGCCTCCCCTGTTTCAACACATTAAAGCAGAGGATTAATGCATCATCATGCATTAATTGCTTCAATGAAAGCATCTAAACTCGCTGCTCTCACTAAACCTCCATTTTCGGCCACCAAACACAACCGAAAATGCATCCGAAACACTTCTAAACAAAGCCCAGCCACAAACCAGCAAAACCTCACTTCCATCAACATCAAAACACATCTAAAAACAACCTATAAACATCCTTATTCCTCCAGCAACATCAGATCACCAAGATCACCACAAAAGCTACCTTAAAACACAAGCTAAACTTAGGAAATCCAACCTATCCGGGATTGCATCAATCAAGACTCATTTCCACATCAATTTAATGATCATTTAACATCAAAATCACTTCTCAAAACACAGATTTAACAGATCAAACGAAAATCAAGTGAAATCATCAAGATCTTGCATAATTAGCCAAGATCCATAAATCAACCTTAAAACCTTTAATCAATTATCAAATTAGGATTGAAAACTTTAGGAATTTCATTAAAGAACTTGAAGTTCAGAGGAGAAGGACGTTCTTACCTCCAAACTTGAGTTTCTCCTCTTTTTGGAATAGAAAAGCTTGATAAATCTTGAAGCAATTGAAGAGGATTTGAAGACACAATGATTTGCAATCAATTGAGAGTTGAAAGAAGGTTTTTAGGTGAGAAAATCAGAATAAGATCTCTGGAAATTGAGTGTTTGGGTTGAGAGAAAAAGAGAGAAAGAAAATAGGTAGTTAAATGAGAAAATAGCTAAAAATAGATTTTCCCTCCTTTTGATTCTTTTAAAATCAGAATTATGTGTTAAAATACCTTAGAAAAATCTGGAGAAACTCCCTTTGGGTAAATAGCTCCTTAAAGATTCAAAGTTTCAACCCTTTATAAAATAGCCACCAAACTTTTAAAAATTACATTTTGGTCACTAGCCAAAATGTCATACTTCCGAAACTCATTTTCCAAAATTGATTTCACAGTTCACTTATTTATAATAAAAGATGATTTTAGAACATTTTTCCATATTTTTAATGCAACCCGAACTAGGCTTTCCTAATTTAACCTCTTACGATTCGAACAGCACTTTGACCAACCGGTCAACGCCCAAGACTTCCAAGCCCAAAACCGGGGCGTTACAGACTTAACCACATTTTAAGTTACCAACTTAAAATTAATCATGTTTCATGCTTCTCTGCCAAATTTCAGCTCAAACGGACATCCCGAACTCATACAATTGCACAAACAAGATTCAGGACTAAAACGCAAACAAAACAAAACATCAAAAGATACTTTTAACTGAAATTAACGGTCCGGTATCGGTACGCCACGTGTCGTATCGATACGCGGGGAAGGCAGTAACCAAACTTCAGCAGCGGTATCGATACGAGTTTCCCAGTATCGATACGGCCTTCATACGGTATCGGTACCTGTTCAACCGTACCGATACGCCTGGGCAAGAACGAGCATATTTGGCTCAGGCGTATCGATACACAAACCCGAGTACCGATACCCCTGCCTGAAATCGACTCAAACACCTCATCAAACATGCCCCACACTTCAAATTAACATCACTAAACCATACCACATGATCAAACAACATGCAAGGACCAGAATTGCATCAACGATTCAACATATAACTAACACATATGAAAAGCCCCAAAATCAAAGGCATGCTTCCTACTCAAGCTATCCATTTAAGCATAAACCTTTCCAAAGCAACCTCAATTAAGCCAATTCATGTTCAACAACATAGCAACAGCATTTAAACATTCTTAAACAACATGATCAACATACACGATCACATACACATAAATCTGAGAGATTCTACCCCATTGCCCTTATTAACTATAGCTATTCACCGAGACATACATCTCCATTGGAGTCCACCTTGAATCCCTTGCTCCTTGCTGCCCAAACTTCAAGAATCTGCATTGATGGACAAAAAGGAGCGTAAGCACAAAATGCTTAGTGAGGAATGCTCAAAACCAAAACACCATCAATGCAGCGGGTCTTTAAAACACTTCAAAACAAACCCGATTTGATTACCAAAACCATGTTGAAAACCCCTTTACAACATCAAGCCCAAAACATGCATAAACACCATATGCCAAGCTTAATCAAAACCATGGAACACACTTCCATTACACAACAAACCTTTCTTAAACTTGAAAACCATTTCAAGAAAGAAACCATTTAAAAACCATTACTCAAATAAACATCTCATGCATTTAACCAAGGCAACATAAAACCATATCATCATCATCACATGCCTTTAAAACAAGTCATACAAGACTCCAATGCAACATAGATATTTCATGCTCACATGCATCATTTACCACATGATTACCAACGCTTGTACAACTTAACAAGTAAACATGCCATCACTAGCATCATACACTTTTCATGCAACAATGCATCATTTCAAGCATCTCATGCTTCTCATGCAACCATGCATCAATTCAAGCATCTCATGCTTCACATGCAACCATGCATCATCTCAAGCATCTCATGCTTCACATGCAACCATGCATCATTAAGATCAAGAACATTATATTGGCTTCCATAAGATCAACCACATTCACTTTCCAACACAACAACCTGATCGGATACGCGGATTCCGAGCGTTGTCCCTACGCTCCCTACACACTACCCAATCCAAGGTCCTTCCGTGGGCAACAACCTCCACTAGACCTCAACAACCTAAGGTTCCCATGTATGGACTTTTAAACACCATACAACCTTAGCTTTTCCTCAAGGTTCCCATGTATGGACTTTCAACCACCATACACCCTTGACATGCACAAGGTCTTCCCGTATGGACTTTCAACCACCATACAACCTTTGCACAACCGATTGGTAGTTGTAGACTTCATCTAACGAGATCCGAGACATCACACACAAGATCCACACATGGACTTAACCACTGCCATTGTGATCTTAACAAGTACAAGGTTCTCACATAAGGACTTTTAACCACCTTATAACCTTTACTCAACCAAGGTCTTCCCGTGGGCAACAACCTCCACTGACCTTAAGCGACCGAGGTCCTCCCGTGGGCAACAACCTCCACTGACCTCATCTCGTTAGGAATACTTGAGGGGAGCTCATCCGGTCCACACTTGACCACTCCACCATCAAGGCGACTTAATTCACGGTGCACCCAATCCTATAGCCGGCTAATTATATCCGATCAACGAACCAAGAACCACTTACAACACTTGCCAATATAACCATCTTACCATATTATCCGATGTTCCACATGCATAAACATAATGCAAGCCATCACAACATTAGCTCAATGTTTCACATGCATAACCAATATGCAAAACCATTACATCATTAATCCAATGATTCACATGCATAACCAATATGCAAACCATCATTAATCATCATCAATTCACTGTTTTTAAGCAACATACAAAGCCATTGATCAACATGCAACACTATGCATCAAAATCACAATTTCCATAAACAAAATCAAGGATCTCTTACCTTGAGCATCCTTCTCAAAAGGCTTTCAAAACCAGCATTATACCATGCTAAAACATGCTTACAAAACAGAATTAAACCATGCAAAACACATGCATATCAATCATCAATCACATTTGATTTTAAAACCAAATCACACACAATTCAAGAGCAAAAACCCATTCACTTACTCTTGAGCTTAGCAAAGTTGTTTAGACTTAGACTAAGCTCCCAAAAACCTTCAAACCTTGTTTCAAAAGCTGAAATCCCAACTTCAATCACCAATAACCAAACAAAGCTAGCCAACAAGCCTTCCAAGCTTCCGAAAAACACCTCCAAAGCTCACGGATCCAATTCCCCTGTTTCAAGCACACAAAAACAGAACATTAATGCATCCTTATGCATTAAAACACCAGCAACAACAACACAACTCGCTGCTCATCACAAATCTAACAATTTGGCTACCAAACACAATCGAAATCACCTCCAAACACTTCCAAAACTTAACACAGCCAAGATCCATCACTTCTAACCATTTTTATACATCAAAAAACATGCAAAATGATCACAACCACGTCCTCATACCTCCAGGTATAACAGATCACCAAAAACACTCCAAAAACAACCAAAAACTCAAGCCAAACTTAGGAAATTCAACCTATCCGGGATTGCATTGATTAAACCTCAACTTCTAATCATTTTAGCATTCATTTAACATCAATTTAACACCTCAAAACCCTGCTTAAACAGATCACACGAAATTTTCACCAAAATCACCAAATCTTGCATTTTAGCCAAAAATCAAGATCTCAATTGAAAAGCCATTAATAAAACATAAATCAAGGATTGAGAACTTAGGAATTTCAGTAAAGAACTGATAGTTTAGAGGAGAAGGACGTTCTTACCTCCAAACTTGAATTTCTCCATTTTAGAGCCAAAAAGCTTGATGAATCAACTTGTAATTTGAGAGGTTTTGATGATGAGATGATTAGGAATCAAATAAGAGTTGAAAGGAGAGATTTAGATGTCAAAATCAGAGTAAGAAATCTGGAGAATTTTGTTTGGGTTGAGAGAAAATAAGAGAAAAGAGAATTTGAGAGAAAATGAAAAGTTTGTTGGAAATTTAGTTAAAATGATTTCCCTCCTTTTCTAAATCATTAAAATCAGATTTGAGCCTTAAAATATCTTAGAAAAATCTGGAGAAATCCCTTTTTGGAATAATAGCTCCTTAAAGATTCAAAGTTTCAATCCTTTATAAAACTGTCCCGCAACTTTCAAAAATTACATTTTGGTCACTAGCCAAAATGTCAACCTTCCGAACCTCATTTTCCAAAATTGATTTCACAGTTCACTTTTATATATTAAAAGATGATTTTAGAACATTTTTCCATATTTTTAATGCAACCCGAACTAGGCTTTCCTAAATTCACTCTTATATATTCGATCAGCACTTTGACCGAACCGGTCAGCACCCAAAACTTCTGAGCCCAAAACCGGGGCGTTACATGTAGAGTGCGCCTATCTTAGCTGCAGACCCGGAGAATAGTTGTGATAAGCTAAAGCCCTTAATGCCATGATCAGAAGAAAAAGACAGAAGTGCCCAAATGTTCTTCCAAGGCAGCAACTCGTATCCTCTCTAGTAATATAATTATTTTAGGATTTCTTTGTTAACTTAGACATCTCAGCATGTTTAGCATTGACACATACCTACACACACAGCAGTAGCTTTTAGAAAATTAAAATCTAAGTTAATTCATGCCATTCCATATCACTAACATAATAGGTGCCACAACCTTGAGGTAAGAAATCAAGTTAAAGGCTAAAGTTTCTATTAATTTTGTGCAATGGGCAGATTTACTAGTTAGGTTGCATTGCTTGAGGACAAGTGATAGTTCGAGTTTGGGGTGTGTAGAGTGTCCACAAGTTCTATACTTTGTACACATTCCTGCCCTTATTATTGATATTCTTAAGCTCATTAGGCATATTTAGGTGCATTGCATGCATGATAACAATATTTTCTCTTTCACCATGCTTTTATTGAATATTTTATGTTTGGTTAAGAGAAGATATTATTTTAGTTTAGTTTTAAAATTCAGGTGCTGTAGCAAGGAGAGGAGAGGAAAGCTGGAACAATAGGAGCTGTACTGAAGCAGTTCCAAGATGTCGCCAAGGATGCTACCGAAGCAGCATTACCGCCAAGTGCCACCCAGACAGCAGTTACACCGATTTAGCCAAGATGGGTCACGATTGAAATAGGGCAATTCCCTGAACCCAATGACCCCAGTCGTACAATTTTCTGAAGCATGTAGCGGCCGATAGAGCTGATCCAATATTTATAAGTAGAAGTACTTATCCTTACTTTCAGGAGAAGGCAACATCCAATGAGTCCACATTTAAATAAAAAAGGAGTCTGTATTTAATGTAAACTACATTGAGAACTTCTTTCAAGGAGGACTCAAACTTAGGCTATGAGCCCTATATATACCCAATGTGTGTAAGGGTATAGGGGCATCTCGCATCTCGTATATCGGGAGAGCATATCATACATTATAAATGGAGAGGTAGCTAGATAGATAGGAGCTATTGGGGGTCACGGCCCAACTCTCATAGGGTTTAGCCGCTTATATGTAAAGTAGTTGTGAGAAACGATTGTAATAGCTTTGAGTTGTTTTCAATAAAATTTTGAGTTTGCTTAATCTATGCACTTCATTATTTCAATCAGTCCTAACTAGTCAGTTGAGAGAATCCATTTGTCGGGCACGAAAGTGTAAGGCTCACAAAAGAGTTAAGCACGATCACAACATGTTGGGGCGTAACTAACTTGGTTGCAGGGGCAGCAATTCATGGCAGCGCAAAACACTCTTAGGCTTTACAATGCAATCTACACACTAATGAGCTGCAATTGTCTTACCCAATCTATCGTCCAAAACTCTCCCTATCCTCCTTCTCAACTCTATTTTTATTATATTTGTGTTTTTATATTTCCACATTGTGAGATATAATTATGCATTTACTAAATCTCTGTGCAGGAAACCATTCATAGAAGCTGCACCAATCCTTGTGGGAGATGATATCTGTTGAGTGGATCGAATGATCGAACTAAACCAAGAGGGGGGGTGAATTGGATTTTTAATGTTCTTGGTGGTGGAAATTGCAAATAAAAAGATGGACAAGGAATTTTAGAGTGGTTCAAGTTCCAAATGAACTCTACATTCACTACCTTAGCTTCACTAAGGATTTGCAACAATTCCACTAATTGCTCTTCCCCTTTTCTAGGCTAAGGAGGTAACCCTTACAATTTTTTGTCAAATTTTCTACCCAAAATTTGACCCAATCCTCACACAATTGAAACAAAGAATTTGTTGGCTAAACAAGTATCTCTCAATACATAAACTATCCCAATTACAAGCACTCAACCCAATTGGAATGATAAGAATGAAAAATACAATTGGGGTTACAAGACAATAATGGGATTAAGGCACAAATGCTTGGATGTTTGCTTTTGGATCAATAGTTGTTGCTGAAGCTTTTAGAGGTCCCTTTTATATTTTCTCATTGAATTCTAGCCGTTGTGGTTGTTGCAATCATCAACAGAGCCGTTGGGGTGTTATCTCCCCTCCATAAATGCAGTCTGCAACCAACCGTTTCGAAACGCCCGACCCTATTTCGAAACAGACCAAAATAGAAAGAGCCGTTGGGGTGTATTAAAGAGCCCGTGTCGAAACGGTCAAACCTGTTTCAATTTAGTCCTTAGGTTCTTTAGTTATATCAAAATTAAAATATTGGTTTCACAATCTCCCCCTTTTTGATATAACAAAACCAAAGTTAGAATTTTTAAGAGTTTTGAAAATTTTGAACACATTCTAACTCCCTCTCAATTTAAGATAGGTTTTTAAAGTTTTAAAAGGATTTAAGGATTTAAACTCAAGGTTTAAAACTTAAAAACACTTAAAGCATTTAAAAACGAATTTTAGCTCTTAGATTACTTCTCCCCCTTTTTGTTAGATCAAAAATAAGAAACAAGGCTCATAGAGAAGAGATAGGGTTAATAGCAATAATCATTAAGCAATAAGCAATAAGCAACATAATATTAATTCATAAAATTAAAATATCCAAAACATAAATCTTCAACAATAAGTTCAAAGCATAATCCCAAATAAAATCAAAAGCATAGGTTCATAAAACATAATGGAAATAAAGATGCAAACTTAATCCTAAAATGCATAGCTAATATGATATGTCATGAGAATCCTAGGCCTCGTCGTCACCATCATCATCCGAGGACTCATCATCGCTCTTGACTTGAGAACGACGAAACTTCATCCATTGGCCATAAAAGGTGGAGAAGGACATGTCCATGGTAGATTGTTGATTTTCAAGGGATTGGAGTCGATTCTCATTGGCAAGGAGGTGATCCTCTACGGATTGCAAGCGGGTATTGAGATCACCAAAACCTCTAGACATGTTAGTGTCCAAAGTGTTGAACCGCTCGGTAAGGAAAGCCGTGAGAGCTTCATTGTTTGCAACTTGAGCTTGGGGTTGAGGTTCAACGGGAGGAGGAGGAGGTGCTTCCCTATCAACACGTTCCCAATGTCCATTGTTTACATAGCGAAAACCAGACTTACGAAGAGAGGACTCACCAATTTTTGACTTGCGGGGTTCCGGAGAGTCGTAGGTGCAATCAAGATTAAGCTTGATAAAGATGTGACTTAAAAACGTTCCATAAGTGAAGGATTTCAGTGCATCGGTGTCACAAAGCTTAACATTGTTAACTATTTCGGCAAACATGATCTTAACAAGATTAGGGCACTCACCATGACGGAAACACTCAAGCCAAAAATAGTCTACTTGACGAATGTGAGAATATTTACCTCCAGAGGGGCGAAGGAACCATGAGACCATCAAATGGAGGAATCGATCGTGCGCATCCAAAGTAAGTACCGAACCGGTGTGAGAACCAAAGTGACTCTCATTCTCAATTCCTTCGTCCTTAAGAGAGAACGTAGACTCCAAGAGAGGGATGTTAATGGCAATACTCTTCCCCAAGATAAAAGACTCAAGGCCAACAACTTCGGAGTTGTCTTCATCATTGATAAATTGAGCATTGGAGTAAAAGATAAGTACCATGTGTTTGTAGCAAATGTCTGGGATACTCAAAAGACCAAGGAAACTCCATTCTCTCAGACGGTCGAGGTAACGAAAAAGAAAGCGCTCGGAGTCAAGAAACGTGAGATCAATAAGACGCTCACGAAGAACTTCGTACTCCTTGACATAAGCTAATCGATCCCTCATCTCTTGAGTTCGAAGACTTTTTTGAAAAAGTTAAGTGAGATTAGGACGAATACTCGATTCACGTGTTTGACCGGTCATACGCTTTTTGTTAATATTCTTCGTAGCCATCCCAAAAACATTAAGAAAGCGATATAAAAACACGTTTAAGTGTATGCATGAGATTTCGTAATTCAATCCAATGATAAATCCCACTTAGGTTTAAAAACAAGTTTTAAAAACAAATATACAAAACAAAACAAAATAAAAAAAATTAAGAGAAAAACAGTAAAGAAAAATACGAGATAAAACTTATATATTCGAATCAAAAAATTGAAGATTTTGAAAAAATTTTACAAGATTTGAAAAACCCAAGTATCAAAACATATAAACTGTACAAAATAAAAATTTTCTAACCTAAGATTCGAATACAAATTGAAGGAAACAGAAAAAAAAGGAAAAAAAAAAACTTAAATTGGGATTTTGGATGAATGGATGAAAATCCTTGCAGAATATTGTTGATGCTTGCTTAGACTTGTGTTTAAGAGAAAAAAGCCCTCAAGATTTGATGAAAAACAATGAGGTTTAGAGGGTTTTTATAGGAAAAATCGATTCTAGGGTTTTTGGGTTTTGGGAGAGTTTTAATTTGTGTTTAACTTTAACATTAAAGGCCCCTTTAAAGTAGTCCGCGAATCCGTTTCAGAACGGTCCTGGCCGTTTCGAAACGCGTGCATAAAAGATTGACCGACTTTTCAACTCCAGCTGACCGTTTCGGTACGGGTTTGACCGTATCGAATCCCCGTTGACTCGTATCGAAACAAGTTTCGATACACCCCTTGGCAGTAGCCAAAACGTTTCGAAACCCTGTTAAGGCGTTTCGAAATGCCCTTCTCTTAGATAGAAATTTAAAGCTTCCGTATCAAAACAGGTGGACCCGTTTCGATACACCTGGGCCTGGAAGTGCAGATGAGGCTCTAAAAGTGCAAAAAATGAAATTTTCTAAGGCCTATCTTGCATGAATGACATGAGTGAGCATGAAAAACATATGCAAACATAAACATACTCCCCATAGCTATAGGCATGGATGAAATTAGGAGTAAAAACACATAAACATGGCATTTCACAAGATCAACCAATTTTAAGCACAAAAGAGGTCCTAAAAGGTCAAGATAGGCTAGCTAGACCTAACTCTCTCCTAAGAGACCAAAAACGCTCTTTGTCTAAAGGTTTTGTAAATATGTCCGCTAATTGATATAAGGTGTCAACATACTCTATAACCACATCTTCTTTAAGGACATGATCTATAATGAAATGATGCCTTATTTCTATGTGTTTGGTTCTAGAGTGTTGGATGGGATTTTTTGTCAAACATATAGCACAAGTGTTATCACATTTAAGGGGTATGGTTTCAACTTTAATACAATAGTCTAAGAGTTTTTGCTTCATCCAAAGGACTTGAGCACAACAACTCCCTAAGGATATGTACTCGGCTTCGGTGGTAGATAAGGCTACAATATTTTTTTTCTTAGAGAACCAAGATATGAGCATACTACCTAGGAATTGACAAGTTCCCGAAGTACTCTTCATATCGATGTTGCATCCCCCATAATCTGCATTCGAATAAGCATGAAGATTGAAGGTGGAGTCTCTAGGGTACCAAAGACCTAGACAAGGAGTATCTCTAAGGTACCTAAAGATTCTCTTAACGGCTATAAGGTAAGACTCTCTAGGACTAGGTTGGAACCTAGCACACAAGCAAACACTAAACAATATATCCAGTCTACTTGCGTTAAGGTAAAGCAATGATCTAATCATAGAATGATAAAGCTTAGAGTCAACACACTTACCTCCTTCATCTTTGTCAAGCTTTGTAGATGAGCTCATAGGTGTGGCTTGAGGTTTTTCAATCTCCAAGCCAAAGTTGTTGAGTATATCCTTTATGTACTTTTCTTGATTGATAAAGGTGTCATCCTTCTTTTGCTTGATTTGGAGTTCCAAAAAGAATGAGAGCTCCCCCATCATGCTCATCGCAAATTCACCTTGCATTAGCTTAGCAAACTCTTTGCAATGACATTCGTTACTAGAACCAAAAATAATATCATCAACATAAATTTGTACTACTAAGATGTCATTTTTATATCTTTTTTATAAAAAGTGTAGTGTCCACCTTGCCTTTTTCAAAACCCTTTTCAATTAAAAAGTTTGAAAGCCTTTCATACCAAGCTCTAGGAGCTTGTTTTAAACAAAAAAAAAACTTAGTGAGTTTGAAAACATGATTTGGAAATTTTGAGTTTTCAAAACCCGACAGTCGTTCCACATACACTTCCTCATTTTTAAAACCATTTAAAACGCACTTTTAACATCCATTTGGAAAAGCTTGAAATCATGATAACATGCATATTCAAGCAACATCCTAATGGCTTCCATTCTAGCTACGGGTGCATAGGTTTCATTAAAATCTATTCACGCTTCTTGATTGTAACCTTGTGCTACTAGTCTAGCTTTATTTCTCACAATGTTACCACTCTCATCTAGCTTGTTCCTAAAGACCCATTTAGTTCCTACGGTAGATTGATTACTAGGCCTATAAACTAATGTCCAAACGTTACTTCTCTCAAATTGATTTAACTCTTCTTGCATAGCCATAATCCAAAAATCATCTTTCAATGCTTCTTTTGTATTCTTAGGCTCTATGCACGAGATAAATGCAACATGATTCATTAGTCTAAGAGAAGATAGAGTGGTTACCCCCTTGGATGGATCACCCAAGATTTCACCATCTTTAACATAGTTGAACTCCCTTGGGTAGCTCACTTCCTTTTCCTGAAGAGCCAAGTCCTTCAAGGCTTCAAGAGGTGGATCTTGTGTTTCCTCTTCTTTTGTTGGAATCTCATCCTCATTTGAAGTTTGTCCTCCATCAAAGGCATTTATGATTCC
Organism: Hibiscus tridactylites; assembly: GCA_958450335.1. NCBI lineage: Eukaryota > Viridiplantae > Streptophyta > Magnoliopsida > Malvales > Malvaceae > Hibiscus > Hibiscus tridactylites. Next base: position 60,183,870 of record OY288276.1, on the reverse strand, counting down.
TACATCATCATCACAAGAATCCTTCCTTGGAAGGAGGTTATCATTGAATACAACATGTATAGATTCTTCTACTACTAAAGTTCTTTTGTTAAATACTCGATAGGCTTTAGAGGTTAAAGAGTATCCTATGAAAATAGTTTCATCACTTCTTGCATCGAATTTACCTATGTTATCTTTACCGTTATTTAAAACAAAACACTTGCAACCAAAAGGATGAAAATAGCTAATGTTAGGCTTTTTAGATTTTGAAATCTCATAAGGTGTTTTCTTTAAAATTGGCCTAATCATTACTCGGTTAACAATATAGCAAGCGGTGTTTGTGGCTTCCGCCCAAAAATATTTAGGTAAATTATTTTCATAAAGCATGGTTCTAGCCATTTCTTGTATAGTTCTATTTTTCCTCTCAACTACCCCATTTGTTGAGGAGTTCGAGGAGCCGAAAAATTGTGGCTAATATCATTTTCATTCAAAAAATCTTCAAACCCTAAATTTTGAAACTCGGTTCCATGATCACTTCTAATATGAGAAATTATGATGAATTTTTCATTCAAGATCATTTTGGGTTAGTTTTGAAAATATGATGAATTTTTCTAAAGCCTCATCTTAAGTACTTAAAAGTAGAACCCAAGTAAATCTAGAAAAATCATCAACAAGTACAAATACATAAGATTTACCACCCAAGCTCATAGTCCTAATTGGCCCAAATAAATCCATATGGATAAGTTGTAAACATCTACTTGTAGAAACATCATTAATGGAATTAAAGGAAAACTTATGTTGTTTACCCTTAGAGCATGCATCACAAATTTTATCGTTTGAGAATTTAATCTTGGGTAAACCTCTAACTAGATCAAGGGAAACTAGTTTTTCTAAAACACTAATGCTAGCATGTCCTAGTTTCCTATGCCACAACCATGCATCATTTTCATTTTGTGCTACTAAGCATGCATGATATGTATGTATGTCATCTAGATGCACCATGTATATGTTCCCGATGCGATGACCTATGAGCATAATATTATTAGATTTAATGTCAACAATTCTGCACCCATTTTTATCAAATAAAACATTAAATCCTTTATCACACAATTGACTTATGCTCAATGAGTTATGTTTAAGACCATCGACATACAATACATTTTCGATGAGAATAGTAGAGTGATTACCTATGGAGTCAATACCTTTAATGTGGCCTTTGGAGTTGTTAGCAAATGTCACCACTCCTCCACTTTTTGGCTTTAGATCCATGAATCTACTCTTGTCTCCGGTCATATGCCTTGAGCATTCACTATCAAGGTACCATGAGTTTTGACTTTGTGCTTTGGCCTTGTAGCAATGCTCCCCCTACAAACAAAGATATTAAGCTTTTGTTTTTGGTACCCAAATCATTTTGGGTCCATGAGTGTTAGCTCCCGAAACCTTGGTTCCCTTAGGAATCCAAGATGACATAGCAACAATGTTATTAGATTTTACAAGTTCCTTAAGAACCCATACACTTCTAATCCTTTTAGTTCTACTATGTCTAGGAAAGCTACCTTGTTTGTAGTAATTAGTCTTTTTCTTAGGTTGGTTTGTTTTTGAAGATTCACCTATTTCATGCTTGACACTACCAACATTTTTAAAAGACTCTTTGAGCTTATTTAGCTCATCTAACACCATTTTCTGTTCACTATTACATTGAGATAAAAGATTATTAAGGTCAATATTTTCATCTTGAAAAAATTTTAGTTCATCTTTTAACCCTAATATCTTTTTCTCAAATTTTAAATTAGCTTGAAAGAGTGAGTCATTTTTATCATTTAGTTCCAAAATAATTTTCTTATTCCTAATGACCGACTCCTTGTATTTCTCAACTAATTCATCATAGACCTCTTGCAACTCATAATATGCATCATTTAATTCATCATATGTAAAATCTAAAAATGATGAGTTAGAGGTTACCATGAATGAATCATCCTCAAGTGCCATGAGGCAAAGGTTGGCCACTTCTTGTTCGTCATCCTCGGATGACTCCTCATCACTCCAAGTAGCAAGCTTGGCTTTGAGCTTCTTCTTCTTCTCAAAGCCCTTATTCTTGAGTTGAGGGCACTCCGAACGTATGTGGCCGGGTTTATTGCACTCGAAGCAAATGATTTGATCCCTTGCTTCTTATTTGTTTTTACCTTTGAAGTCCATCTTCCTTTGAATTTTTCTTCCCCGGTTGGACCTCATAAAGCGTGAGAATCGTTTGGATATCATAACCAATTCTTCTAGCTCATCCTCCTCACTAGAAGAGCTCTCCTCAAGTAATGAAGCTTTGAGAGCTATTCCCATCTTCTTCTTCTTTTCAACCTCTAGCTTTTCTACTCTGTTCTCTTCATTCTTCTTCTCTTCTTCCCTTCCTTGCTTCATAATCTCATGAGTAAGGAGAGAACCCACTAGCTCATCAAGCTTTAAAGTCTTCAATTTTTTAGCTTCTATGATGGCGGTTCTCTTCCCATCCCAAGATTCGGGAAGTGAGTAGAGTAGTTTTCAGACAAGCTTGTCTTCCGGTATATTCTCTCCAAATCCTATGAGCCCATTGACTATGGCGGAGAAACGATCAAACGTGTTGGACACCGTCTCATCGGGCTCCATCTTGAAATTTTCATAACTAAGATTGAGTATTCCAATCTTAGTTTCCTTGACATCATTGGTTCCTAATAGGTGGTCTCAAGAGTGTCCCACACTTCTTTGGCACTCTCAATGGATGATACTTTGGAGTAGATGTCCGGATCGAAAGAACAAAACAGCATGTGGAGAGCTTTGTCATTTATTTGGATCTTCTTCCATTCTTCTTCACTCATCTCCACCTTTTTCTTCAAAACCATCTTCCCTTCACTATCTTACTTCAATGGAATGTAAGGGCCATCTTCAATGACATCCCAAACCCAGTAGTCATTAGACTTGATGAAGAGACGCATTCTATTCTTCCAAAAAGGATAGTTGTCACCATTGAAGAAGGGTGGTTTTGTAGTGGATTGAGACTCATACATGCTCGAACTGGAGGTAGAAGCCATCTCTTGATTTTTGGATGATCACACTCTTCCTAGTAACTCCTCTTGTGGTTGTTAATTCTTAAAGAGGTAGGCTCTAATACCAATTTATTAGTGGATCGAATGATCGAACTAAACCAAGAGGGGGGTGAATTGGATTTTTAATGTTCTTGGTGGTGGAAATTGCAAATAAAAAGATAGACAAGGAATTTTAGAGTGGTTCAAGTTCCAAATGAACTCTACATCCACTACCTTAGATTCACTAAGGATTTGCAACAATTCCACTTATTGCTCTTCCCCTTTTCTAGGCTAAGGAGGTAACCCTTACAATTTTTGGTCAAATTTTCTATCCAAAATTTGACCCAATCCTCACACAATTGAAACAAAGAATTTGTTTGCTAAACAAGTATCTCTCAATACATAAATAGCCCAATTACAAGCACTCAACCCAATTGGAATGATAAGAATGAAAAATACAATTGGGGTTACAAGACAATAATGGGATTTAGGCACAAATGCTTGGATTTGATGTTTGGATGTTTGCTTTTGGATCAATAGTTGTTGATGAAGCTTTAAGAGGTCCCTTTTATACTTTCTCATTGAATTCTAGCCGTTGTGGTTGTTGCAATCATCAATAGAGCCGTTGGGGGTGTTATCTCCCCTCCATATATGTAGTCTGCAACCAACCGTTTCGAAACGCCCGACCCTGTTTCGAAACAGACCAAAGTAGAAAGAGACGTTGGGGTGCATTAAAGAGCCCGTATCGAAATGGTCAGACCTGTTTCGATACGCTAAGAGCCGTTGCGAAACTTGTTTCGAAACATTTTGCCACTGTCAAGGGTCGTATCGAAACGGCTTGAGATCGTTTCGATACGCCTTAACGGATTGTTAAAAATCAGTTAAAAACATTCAATGGTCATATTTTTCAAATCAATTTAAGAACCGTTTCGAAACACTGTATGTCGTTTCGTTACGGTGTCTTTTTTTCAAATCAATGGGCAGTCATGAATGAAGTGACCTTGCTCACCACAGTAGTAACAAGCTCCAGTATGCTTACGACATTAACCCGCTGGATGTTTGTTATGACAGTAATTGCAAACTGGATGTTGGTTGCTTCGATTCAAACCACCATTGCTATCAATAGATGTTGCCTTAGTAAAGGTATGTGTCACATATTGAGGCTTGTCAATATTTCCGGAACGGGAGGGTTGCGGATAAACATTTTTCTTAGGGCCTTGATATTTTCATTTCTTGTTCCATTTTGGAGGTCGAGAATCATCCATAAACCTCTTCTTAGATTTAACATACCCACCAGCTCGTTGAGCTCTCTGTGCAACTTCAGTGTCCTTAATTCGATTCACCAGGTCTTGAAAATCAACGATGCTCAATGCAGTAAAAATATGGTGTAACTCATCATTGAGCTCTGCAATGAACATTCGGCATTTCTCTTCCTCATTCTTGATGTATTCAACATCGTATCTACAATACTTGTAAAAGTCATAGATGTACTGCTCGATCGGTCGACTGCCTTGTTTGAGGTGGAGTAAAATACTTTGCCTCTCAGCGAGATAGAACTCACTTATGTACTTCTTACGGAATTCTTTAAGGAAGAACTCTCAGGTTACAGTATTCTTGGAGACTATCAAAGTAGTAGTCTCCTACCAATGAATTGCCTCGACAGCCAGCAATATGAGGGCACACTCGAGTTTGTGCTCGTCCGAGCACTGCAATTTTTTGTTCAGAATCCATTGAGTGTTATCCAACCAATACTCGACAACTTCAGGGTTGTCATCATCTTGACCGGTAAAGGTGTAAGCTCGATACTATGATAGCTTATCAATAGGAACTCGAGTATGTTGAACAACGGGAGCAATGGGTTGAACAATTTGCTCAGCCTTCATAGCAGTCATAAACTGCTTAAACATACCGACCATGTTTTTGTAACATTCACCTTGAGTAGTAGGTGTTGCAAGCTCATCATTTTGAACATGAGGGTTTTGAGGGTTCGGAAGATTTAGAGGGTGTGCTCCTATTATCTCTTGCCATGAGTCGAGGAGCCAATGCCAAGCTCTTCAATATGAGCTTCATTAGTTTGAGACATATCTATATAAAAGATCATATTAGTCGACAAGTCACAATATACACAATATATAACTCCTAGGTGGCAAAGTAACACAACAACAATGCAATAAGCTTCGGTTTAGTCTTAGAATCGAATAAACTCTAGCTCTGATACCACAAATGTAACACCCCCTTCCCGGTTTGTTCGAGAACCGAGTTGGAAGGTGTTACCTATAAACAATACGATAATCGGTGCGATAAAATTCTAATCTATAAACAAAATATGATCAATGTTATAATATCAAAGCATTGCCGAACATACATCTTAATCCAATTCAATCTTTATGAAACAATAATTAATCATTTAGGATGAATTCGTAGCTATTACAAGATTTAGGCACTAAACTGTATATCCGATAATTTAGGTGTCCTTCGATGAAATTGATTATACCATAATGAAATTCAATACTTTAACAATAAGTCTGTAGATTTACATACTATTTGGAGTTCATTTACTCATCCAATTGAATCGTCATATATATATTCAGTGACCAATCTGTGAACATTGTAAACCTTCAATTTATGCCTTTTAACCAACTTTAATGACCCTATATCGAAACACCTTGATGTCGTTTCAGTACGTGTGTACGATGGTCAACCTGAGTTGACTTGTCTCATAACCTGTATAGGTATAGGTAAGCCTTGTTTCGATACGGGTCGACTTTCATTGACTTTGACTTTTGACTCATTTCGATACAGATTAGGCATGTATCGAAAAAAGGAATTCCAGTGGCAAAACTTTTTAATACAGATCCAAGCCGTATCGATACGCCTTGTTCCTTAGGTTCAATTATGCATACCGTATCAATACGCCATTACCCCATATCAATACGGTTTAGCTTGTAATGACAGATTTTTGCTGCTTTTTAATCGAATTGACCTACCAAACATTGTTCAAATGCAATGAAACTTTACACACAATATTTTAATGCTATAAACTAATGGCATGGCAAATTTCATGATCATTCGAATACGTTTACTAGATTTTCACGTTTTCTTCTCCAAAACGTATCCGTAGTCTCCCTTTGCACCATCATTACCTTTAATTTGTATTCATAAAGCCAAAATCCATGAAAACGCTCTATGATTCGATCCGCATCCGCCTTTGACCCCAAACGTACAAATCTGAATCCGGTTCTATCTCTCGCTCTTTTTCTTGGTACAAACATATCCACAACCACTCCATGTCTGTCGAAAACTTGCCAAACGCATTGCCAGTGTAGTTGCTCCAGCAAGTTTGATACAAAAATTGTCCAAACTCTTTGAATCTGATTTCCCGAGCTCGTTTTCCTCACCATTAAGGTTGCGTCCGCGCCTCTAATTCTTACTTGAAATTTCAATTGTGCACATAGTTTTATTCAGAAATATTCAAAAACACATGGTGTGCACACATCAAATCCAATCCATTTTCACTTCTCATGCCAAAGATGAATGCAAGCGTTGATAAACAAGGTTTCTTAGTCTCCAAGTGCAAACCAGAGGCAGTGAATCGCGTTGCTGATTGGTGTTGCGGTACTATGCTGGTTTGTGTAATATTTCCTTGTTTCTTATATTTGTGTAATAGTTCACTTATGAACTACAGCTAAGGCGACATCTAGGAGCATGGGTTTTATTATGCCTAAGATGAACTCAAAAACAGCAATAATATGAGATGGAATGTGCATAAAATATAGAACTTGAGGACACTTTACACACCCCAAACTCGAACTATTGCTTGCCCTCAAGCAATGCAACCTAACATACTTGACCTTATAATATCTAGAAAGAAAAACTTGTTTTCAACTTGATTTCATACCTCAAGGTCGTGCCACCTATATTAGATTAGTGAAGGGAACTTAGCAAGGACATAACTCAGAATTAATTTCTAATGCCTATACAGTGTGTTCATGACTGTGTACAAGCCGAATATGCAGAATAACTAAATAAACAAATATGTTGTTACGATATATAAGGTTGCTGTCGAGGAAGCACGATTAAGCATAATATTTTAATCATGGAAATGAGGGCTTCAACTTATCACAACTACTCTTCTAGGTCTGAAATTAAGATAGGAGCAAACTACAAAACCCCGAAACCTTGGAGTAGAGTCATCCCGTGAAGACTTTCATTCACTCAGGTTAATTTGTCTGTCACTTCAAAACTTTCAGATTCACGGACTTTGATAGCAGCGGAGTGTCCTCGCACATGATTCTTCTTAGAGCCTGTTGCGGGCACCTTTAGGGTAAAACAACAATGTTTTTTTTTGTTTTTACTTCTACTGTCGTTGTAGTGCTGTATTTTTTTCTATTTCTCTTGCTTGCCTCGGCAGCTATATACAATCCTTGTTAGAACTTTGCAAAGTATTCTAAAAACAAGCAGGCACTGTTCATTAGATATTCTAACAAATCCAGCAAGTAACAATAGTGTTTAATAGTTTTGGCCATTAAAAAATACTAAGTCCTTTTTCATGCTTTTCCCATATTAAGTTTAATTTATTATTGGTGCGAAATAAGTAATCGGCTATCTATCATAGGCACAAGTTATAAAAAAATCCTTTTCCGATTATTACTAAGGCAAGTACAATGCAACCAATATGTTACTAAGTATGCCTAGACAAAAGATGTGAAAGCTATCCCCCACCAAACTCCAGATGGGCATTGCTCTCAATGCACAAAATAAAACAGAAAAATAAATACAAGAGATATATAAAAGAAAACATAAAAGGAAAAATAAAATAAAGAAAAGAGAAAGAAAAGAAAAGAAAGAACTAAAAATTGGTTAAGGGTTGAGAGGGGGCTTGAGTCTTTTCTGCTGAGGAGGAGGAAGAGGTGTGGATGATGAAGTGCGGCCGACAGATGTGTTTGCGGTAGACTTAGTAGATGATATTTTTGCTTTCCACGGTGGCTGGACTCTTTTTGGCCTAAGATGAGGCTCTTCTTGAGGTTCGGCAGGTGGAGCTGTAGGAGGTGCTTCGCTCTTTTTTGACTCTGTCTCATCGTCCATAGGATCAGTGGCTATGATGTGTTGCTCCCTCTTCCTAGTGTCTTCCGGTGTGGGTGCTGCCGGAGGGACAATCGCCATTGGGATGGCTACTACTGCTACCACTGTTGTTGCTGGTTCTAACGGCTGCTGCTCAATCTCCTATGATGAGGAGGTCTTCGCCACTTTCCCTGTTGTGCAGGCAGGCGAATGGTGCTGTTATTGCCTCTCTAAGAGTCTACCACAGTGTTGGATTGGGTGGTGGTTGAATAATATGGGTAATGCGTTGGAGAGGGCATCTGGCGGGTAGTGGCGGCGGATGGCGTTCCTTGTTCTGGGCTGCTGCTACAAGCTCAACAAGATATGGAGGCAGGAAGGGTATGTCATCGGGGAATTTCTATAGGAGATAAGCCACAAAGGCTTCTTGGACTTCAGCCACGTATTTCATGAAGGTCAGCTAATGTTGCTCGATGCGTTTGTTGTTGTTGACAAGGGTGTGCAGCAGTTTGAGGACTTCGTTGTCTAGGGCAACTTCAGTACTGTCGGGGGCGGCCGGAGTGTTATGCTGGGCGGCAGATGGCTAACTGGACGTTATGGGATTTGTCTTCGGGCCCTGCATCATCTGCAGGCGGACATTTCTGGTCCACCCTTCTTTCGTAGTTGTCAACTCATTTTTAGGGTCTGCCGGAACACCAAAGATGGCGCAAAGGCCTTTGATGAGGGACGAGAAGTACAACCTACCATTTGTGTTTCTAAAGCAATTGTTGATCTCCGTGCATATGATTTCACCAACGTCTATTGGCCGGTTCATCAGAATGCTATGAATTAGGGTGAGGCGCGGCCGATCGACGGTAGAGTTTTGGGAGGTGGGCAGCAGGCGCCTCTTGACGAATGTGTTCCATAGTATTGCCTCGGGCAGCAGGTGGCGGCGTTGGACAGATCCTCCATTCTTTTCTGCTAACCATGGCATGTTGGGCTTGCACAGCTTGGCCTTGATTTTCTCATAGTCGGCAACCGTCGGTGACTGCCTCCACTCCCCGTGAGGGTTGTCGTGTATATCCAAGCCATATATTCTGTTGATGACGGCGGAGTTCAGCTTGATAGGCTCCCCGCGGACATAGATAAATGGTTGCCCTTGGTGGGGTGATGGGCGTAGAATTCTCTGACCAAAGTAACATTGGCCATCTCTTGCTGTCGAGCGAACATCTCCCATCCTTTGCTATGGATTGTTTCAAACAAGGTGGGCTCTAAGCCATGGTCTCTCGTTTGTTTTGTGTACTAGAAACCTTGTTCCTCCCGAATTGCCTGCTTAGAGAACTGATATCTGTATCTTTTCTCGTATGCCCTGGAGAAAAATCTTTTTTATGTGTGTTTTGGCTATAACGCGGATGCCATGTGAGACGGTTTTAAGTAACTGAAACTCTAAAAGAAAATAGGTAAGAGCTGTGGATGCAAGAAATCGATAGCAATGAGGTGAAAGTAAAGAAAATGAATGAGGTGAGAAGGGTTTAAATAGAGGTTGCCAAGAGGTGTCGTGTAACGCCCCGGTTTTGGGCTTAATAGTTTTGGGCGTTGACCGGTTTGGTCAAAGTGCTGTTCGAATCTAAAGAGGCGAAATTAGGAAAGCCTAGTTCGGGTTGCATTAAAAATATGGAAAAATGTTCTAAAATCATCTTTTAATATAATTAAGTGAACTGTGAAATCAATTTTGGAAAATGAGTTTTGGAAGGGTGACATTTTGGCTAGTGACCAAAATGTAATTTTTGAAAGTTTGGTGACTGTTTTATAAAGGGTTGAAACTTTGAATCTTTAAGGAGCTATTAATCCAAAAGTAGTTTCTCCAGATTTTTCTAAGATATTTTAAGCTATATTCTGATTTTAAAACATATCAAAAGAGGAGGGAAAGCCATTTTGGCTATTTTGATAACTAACTTCCTATTTTCTTTTCTCTCATTTTCTCTCAACCCAAACACCTTCTTTCCGGAGAATTGTTTCTGATTTTCTCACCTAAATCTCTCCTTTCAACTCTCTTTTGATTCCTAATCAACATATCTACAAAACCTCATCATTTGCTACTTGATTCATCAAGGTTTTTGGTTCCAAAAAGAGGAGAAACTCAAGTTTGGAGGTAAGAGCGTCCTTCTCCTCTAAACTATCAGTTCTTTACTGAAATTCCTAAGTTTTCAATCCTTAATTGATGTTTTATTAAAGGCTTTTGAGTTGAGAAATGGATCTTGGCTTATAATGCAAGATTTGGTGATTTTTGGTGATTTTCGTTTGATCTGTTGAATCTGTGATTTGAGATGTGTTTTTGATGATATTTGAACTCTAAATTGATAAGGAATTGAGTTTTGATTAATGCAATCCCGGATAGGTTGAGTTTCCTAAGTTTAGCTTGTGATTCTTGTTTGTTTTTTAGGTGATCTTGTGGATCTAATGTTGCTGGAGGTATAAGGATGTTAATAGGCTCTTTTTAGATGTTAAATGATGTTAAAGGATGTTAGGTTTTGATGGTTTATGGCTGGGCTTTGTTGAGAAGTGGTTTGGATGCATTTTCGGTTGTGTTTGGTAGCCGAAAATGGAGTGTGGATGAGAGCAGCGAGTTTAGGTGCTTTCATTGAAGCAATGAATGCATGATGATGCATTAATCCTCTGCTTTGATGTGTTAAAACAGGGGAGGCATCTTTGGATCCAAGAGTTGTTGATCCGGAAGCTTGATTTGGTGCTTCGGCAAGAGGCGAAGTGGAATCGGTGAGTGAAATTGGGTTTTCGGCTTTGAAACCAATGTCTTGGGAGCTTAGTTTAAGTCTAAACAACTTTGCTAAGCTCAAGTGTAAGTTTTCGGAAATACTCTCTAGTGGTGGCCATGATTTGATTGTTGTGCAATGTGGTTTATTGCATGTTTTAAACTCTGTTTTGAAAGCATGATTTAGCATGGTTAATGTTGTTTTTGTAAGCCATATGTTGAAGGAAGCTCAAGGTAAGAGTTCCTTGTTTTTGTACATTGATTAAATGTGGTTTGATGCTTTTAAATGCATGATGAATATGGCTTGGTTTAATGCTTTAAAACAGTGGATAAATTGATGATAATGATGTATATTGGCAAGTGATGTTTCGAAAAGGTTAAGGTCACTAAGGTGGTTAAAAGTCCTTGGATGGTTCTTCCTATGGACACAAAGGTGGTTAAAAGTCCTTGTGTGATCCTTTCCATGGTGTTTAAAAGTCCATGGGGCCATGGTGTTTAAAAGTCCATGGGGCCAAGGTGTTTAAAAGTCCTTGGGGCCAAGGTGTTTAAAAGTCCTTGGGGTGAAACTTGTTACGGACACAAAGGTGGTTAAAAGTCCTTGTGTGGTCCTCTTTCATGGTGTTTAAAAGTCCATGGCCAAGGTGTTTAAAAGTCCTTGGGGTGAAAGTTGATGAACTTGTTTTTAAAGAAATGGAATTTATCACTTGTAGCCAATATGACATGTTATGATATGAAGCATGAGATGCTTGTTTAAAGTATGCTTTTTAGCATGTGCAAATGTTGATTTGAAGCATGATTTATAAAGTGTTTTATAAATGCATTATTGAATGGTTTTATTGAGCATTCCTCACTAAGCTTTTGCTTACGCTCTCTTTCGTTTTCTTAATTCAATAATGCAGAACATTAGAGTACTTTGAGGATAGCAAGAAGGGCAAGCATTCAAGTGAAAGTAAAGCTCAAAGTATGGAAGGTTTCTTAAGTACATTTTTAGCTTTTGGTAATTTGGCAATGGGGGACCTATGTGTATGTTTTGGGAGAGGTTTTGAACTCCCTAAGTATGTTGAATGTTGATGAGAATGCTGGTTTTAGTGTTTGACCTTTATATGCTTGAATTGGAAGTTTATGCTTGTATGGCTTGCTTGTGTAGGAAGCATGCCTATAGATTTGGGGCTTTTCGTATATGATGTTGTTTTGATGAATTGTTGATGCAAGTATGTCCCAAATATGTTGAATTGCATGCTGGTAAAGTTTGGTGGCAATTGGAGCATGATTGGATGTTTAATTGCATGTTTAAGTTTGCATTTTGGGGCAATCTGTGCAGGGTGTTTCGGAACAGTGCCACCCGTTTCGGAACAGGTGCCTTAAACAAGCCCAGGCGTCCGAAACGGGAGAGACCGTTCCGAAACGGTTTGGCTACTGCCAGCCCGTGTTGCGGCACGCGTTGCGGAACGGCCCCGCGTTTCGAAACGGGCTCTGCCTGTTTCGGAACGGGTGACCGTTGGGGGCTGACTTTGGCAGTTAAATGTTTTGAATTGTTTGCATTTTGGTCCTGAATCTTGTTTGTGCAATTGTATGAGTTTGGGATGTCCTTTTGAGCTGAAATTTCACAGTGAAGCATGAAACCTGACTAATTACAAGCTGGTAACTTTAGTTTGGGTTAAGTCCTCATATTCATCAGAAATTACAATTTGGTCCCTAAAGTTGTAATTTGTTCAATTGGGTCCCTGTTTGATCTCTGATGTTTATGATCTTTGAGTATGTTGTTGTATGATCATATCTAAGGTTTAATATGCATCTAGACAAGAGTAAAAAGAAAAAAAAGGGTCGTTAATCAAGGTTGACTTCCGGGTTGACTTTGGTTTTCCCCGTGTGACTTTCTTAATTCGGGTCAACCGTCTAGGCCGGGTTAAGGGTGTTACATTTGGTGGTATCAGAGCCAGGTTCTCGAGTAATTGGGAATGAATGTGTGCATGATTGAAGTATGTATGCCTTGTGTGCTTGTTGATTGAAAGCATGTTTAGTGGCTTGTGATTTGGATGCAATTGAGTTGTATGCTGTGATGTAGCATGTTGTGGGTACCCATTGCCAAATAAAAGCTAATTAAATGATGTTGATTTTGAATGAAATTGAGCTTGAATACTTGGATTGCTTACCTTGCTGGGCCTGACTTTGTTTTATTTGCATTGTGATTGCATGGTAAAAGTATGGCACCACGTAGAGAGTTACGAGGTAATGTGCGAGCTACGGCTCCTAATGAGAATGAGAATGAGGAAAACACGGGTAGTGCGGTGTTACCTCCTCCTCCACCTGGTGGTGGTGGTGCTGAGGGAGAAAGAGCTGAAGCTGCAGCTGGTGCTGGAGCTGCTGGACCAGAGGTTGGTCAGGGGCAAGCTATGCCTGATATGTCTATGTTGGTACAAGCTATTGCGGGTGCTTTTCGAGCAGCAGTAGCTGGAGCTCAAGGAGCTGGGCATCAGGGAGATGCTGGAGTTAGACTACCTTTGGAGCGTCTGCGCAGTCTTGGTGGGACTGAGTTCAGGGGTATGTCTGCTGAGAGTTCTGAAGCTTGGTTGGAGAGTACCAAGCGAATCTTGGGTCAGATGAGCTGCACGGATGTGCAAAAGCTGGGTTGTGTTGTGTCCTTGCTGCAGGACGATGCGTATACGTGGTGGACGACCACCATAGCTGGAATGGTTGAAGCTGATGTGACTTGGACATTCTTTCAGAATGTGTTCAAGAGGAGATATCTTGGTGTGAGATATCTTGATGAGAAGAAGCGTGAATTCATGTCTCTTATCCAAGGGAGCATGAGTGTGGCTGAGTATGAAGTGCAGTTTGTGCGACTCAGTCAATATGCACCTGAGCTGATACCTGATGAGCGGGCAAGGTGCGAGAGGTTCCGCTATGGTCTTGTGACGGATGTTAAGATGTATGTGCTGGCCACCGAATATGATGATTTTGATGTGTTGGTGGGCCGAGCCAAGGACATAGAGATGAACTTGGGTTTATCTGCGAAAGGTGCTGGAGCAAGTTCTGGCAAGAGAGCTGCTGAGTTTAGTTCCGGTGGTGGACGGAACAAGAGGGGACGAGATCAGAAGTATCAGTCCTCAGCTAAGAGAGGTGGTGGTGCACCTGCTAGAGGAGGCAATGCTAGAGCTGACCCTAGTGCTTGTTGGATCTGTGGTTCACGTGGTCACATGAAGCATGACTGTCCTCGTGCTGTGAGAGAGGTACAAGCTCCTGTTGCGGCAGCTGGTAGTGGATGCTGGAATTGTGGATCTGCAGATCACTTGAGGCGAGATTGTCCTAGGTTGGCTGGTGATCAAGTGCGTGCACCTGCTGTTGCTGCACCACAGAGAGGTCGTGGGCGCGGCCGTGGAAATTTCCAGAGGAGAGAGGAAGGTGGTCGTGGAGTGGCCCATGTTGTGGCTATTCAGCCTGAAGGTGGAGGCCAAGCGAGGGTGTATGCTCAGCGTGAAGGGAGGAATGATGCGGATGTGATTGCAGGTACCTTTACTTTGCAATCCTTGTCATTGCTTTCTTTGATTGATTATGGATCTACGCATTCATACATTTTGCGTGAGCATGCTGAATTGCTTGGTTTGCCTGTTGAGTCTTTGGATGTTGGTGTTCGTGTCACTAGTTCTTTTGGTGAAACTGTTGTGACTCGAAAGCTTTATAGAAGGTGTCCCTTGGTTGTTTAAGAACATGTTTTTCATGTTGATCTTATGGAGTTGCCCTTTTATGGTTTTGATGTGATCCTTGGTATGGATTGGCTTGCTGAGCATCGTGCTGTTGTGGATTGTGAAAATAAGCGAGTTTCGCTTAAGCTGGCGGATGATTATGAAGTTGTTGTGGTTGGTGAGAATGTGAAGTTTCTTGCCAATGTGGTGTCTACCTTGGAGGCGAGCAGGATGCTGAGGCAAGGTTGCGAAGCTTATCTAGCTTTTGTGATGAATCCTAGCTCTAAGGAGTTGAGGGTGCAAGATATCAGAGTTGTGAAGGAGTTTCCTGGTGTTTTTCCTGAGGAGTTGCCTGGTTTACCTCCTAATCGCGAGGTGGAGTTTGGAATTGAGCTGTATGAGAATACATCTCCTGTGTCCATTACTCCCTATAGAATGGCACCTAAGGAGCTGAAGGAGCTGAAGACGCAGTTGCAAGAGCTGCTTGATCGTGGTTTCATCCAGCCGAGTGTGTCACCTTGGGGAGCACCGATTTTGTTTGTGAAGAAGAAAGATGGCACTATGAGAATGTGCATTGATTACCGTCAGCTGAACAAGTTGACTATCAAGAATCTGTATCCTTTGCCGAGGATTGATGATCTCTTTGATCAATTTCGGGGAGCTGTTGTGTTCTCTAAGATTGACTTGAGGTCAGGGTATTACCAGTTGAAGGTGAAGGATGTGGATGTGCCTAAGACAGCTTTCAGGACAAGGTATGGGCATTATGAGTTCCTTGTGATGTCGTTTGGTTTGACAAATGCTCCTGCTGCTTTCATGGACATGATGAATCGTGTGTTTCATGAATACCTGGACAAGTTCGTTGTGGTGTTCATTGATGATATCCTTGTGTACTCGCGTACTGAGGAGGAGCATGAAGAGCATTTGAGGATTGTTTTGCAAGCTTTTTTGGAGAATCAGCTTTATGCTAAGCTGAGCAAGTGTGAGTTCTGGCTTAAGGAGGTGGTGTTTCTTGGGCATGTGGTCTCAGCTGAGGGGATTCGTGTTGATCCTCAGAAGATCGAGGCGGTGATGAATTGGAAGGTTCCTAAGTCTGTTCATGAGGTCCGTAGTTTCCTTGGTTTGGCGGGATACTACCGGAGGTTTGTGGATGGTTTTTCCAAGATTGCTGCTCCTTTGACGAAGCTGTTGCAGAAAGATGTTAAGTATGAGTGGACGGAAGCGAGACAGCAGGCTTTTGAGAAGCTGAAGGCGGCTTTGACGCAAGCTCCTATCTTGGTTTAGCCTGAATCAGGGAAAGAGTTTGTGGTCTATAGTGATGCATCCTATGTTGGTTTGGGGTGTGTGCTGATGCAAGAGGGTAAGGTGGTGGCTTATGCATCGCGGCAGTTGAAAGTGCATGAGCGCAATTACACTACGCATGATATTGAGCTGGCTGCAGTGGTTTTTGCTCTGAAGATTTGGAGGCATTATCTGTATGGTGAGAAGTGTACTGTGTACACGGATCACAAGAGTTTGAGGTATCTGATGTCACAGAAGGAGTTGAATCTTAGGCAGCGGCGTTGGTTGGAGTTGCTCAAGGATAATGATCTGACGATTGAGTACCATCCTGGAAAAACTAATGTTGTTGTGGATGCCTTGAGTAGGAAAGTAGCTGTTGAGCTGAGGGCTATGTTTGCTAGCTTGAGCATATCGCGAGATGGTGGTCTTGTTGCTGAGTTGCAGGTGAAACCGTCGTTGGTTCAGTTGATCAAGGAAAAGCAGTTGCTCGATGATTCCTTGGTGTCTCATGTTCAGGATATCGCGGAGGGTAGACCTTCGGATTTCTGCTTTAATGATGATGGTGTGTTGTGTTTTGGGAGTCGGATAGTAGTGCCCAATGATGCTAAGTTGAGGCGTGCTATTCTGACTGAAGGTCATAGTAGTCCTTTTGCTATGCACCCTGGTAGTACTAAGATGTATCGTGATCTTTGTGATGAGTACTATTGGGTGGGTTTGAAGAAGGATGTTGCGGAGTTTGTGAGCAAGTGTTTGGTGTGTCAGCGAGTTAAGGCTGAACATCAGGTTCCTTCTGGGTTGTTGCAACCGTTGAAAATCCCTGAATGGAAGTGGGAGAGGGTTACCATGGATTTTGTATATGGTTTACCTTTGTCTCCATCGAAGAAGAATTCGGTTTGGGTGATTTTGGATCGCCTGACGAAGTGTGCGCATTTCTTGCCTGTGCATACTACGTTTTCTTTGGATAAGCTGGCAGAGCTGTACATTGCTGAGATTGTGAGGCTGCATGGTGTGCCTAAGTCGATTGTGTCGGATAGGGATCCGAGGTTCACATCGCGTTTCTGGCAGTGTTTGCATCAAGCTCTGGGTACAAGATTGCATTTCAGTACATCCTATCATCCTCAGTCGGATGGTCAGTCTGAGCGAGTTATCCAGATTTTGGAGGATATGTTGAGGTGCTGCGTGATTGAGTTCCAAGGTTCTTGGGAGAAGCATCTGCCTTTGGTTGAGTTCACTTATAACAATAGTTATCAGGCGAGTATACAGATGGCACCTTATGAGGCTTTGTACGGGAGGAAGTGTAGGACTCCTCTTTGTTGGGCTGAAACTTGTCAAAAGTTGGTTTCGATGCCGGCTTTGTTGAAAGGGACCACTGAGAAGGTGAAGCTCATTTGTGAGCGGTTGAAGGCTGCCTCTGATCGACAAAAGTCTTACGCGGATTTGAAGCGTAAGGAGATAGAGTATGCGGTGGGTGACCGTGTGTTCTTGAAGGTTTCGCCTTGGAAGAAGGTGATGAGGTTTGGCCGGAAGGGTAAGTTGAGCCCTAGGTACATTGGACCATATGAGGTGGTTGAGCGTGTGGGTCCTGTTGCGTATCGGTTGAGGTTACCTCAAGAGTTGGAGAAGATTCATGATATGTTCCATGTTTCTATGCTCCGGAAGTATAGATCTGATCCTTCGCATGTGATGCCTGTGGAGGAAGTGGTTTTGAATCCGGATTTGACCTATGATGAGGAACCGGTGAAGGTTCTGGATTCGGATAGCAAGGTTCTTCGTGGCAAGACCATTGAGTTGGTGAAGGTGCTGTGGAAGCATCGAGGTGTTGAGGAAGCAACGTGGGAGCGGAAGGAAGACATGCTGAAACAGTTTCCTTATCTCTTTCCTTCAGGTAAATTTCGAGGACGAAATTTCTTAAGGGGGGAGAGTTGTAACGCCCCGGTTTTGGGCTTAGTAGTTTTGGGCGTTGACCGGTTTGGTCAAAGTGCTGTTCGAATCTAAAGAGGCGAAATTAGGAAAGCCTAGTTCGGGTTGCATTAAAAATATGGGAAAATGTTCTAAAATCATCTTTTAATATAATTAAGTGAACTGTGAAATCAATTTTGGAAAATGAGTTTTGGAAGGGTGACATTTTGGCTAGTGACCAAAATGTAATTTTTGAAAGTTTGGTGACTGTTTTATAAAGGGTTGAAACTTTGAATCTTTAAGGAGCTATTAATTCAAAAGTAGTTTCTCCAGATTTTTTTAAGATATTTTAAGCTATATTCTGATTTTAAAACATATCAAAAGAGGAGGGAAAGCCATTTTGGCTATCTTGATAACTAACTTCCTATTTTCTTTTCTCTCATTTTCTCTCAACCCAAACACCTTCTTTCCAGAGAGTTGTTTCTGATTTTCTCACCTAAATCTCTCCTTTCAACTCTCTTTTGATTCCTAATCAACATATCTACAAAACCTCATCATTTGCTACTTGATTCATCAAGGTTTTTGGTTCCAAAAAGAGGAGAAACTCAAGTTTGGAGGTAAGAACGTCCTTCTCCTCTAAACTATCAGTTCTTTACTGAAATTCCTAAGTTTTCAATCCTTAATTGATGTTTTATTAAAGTCTTTTGAGTTGAGAAATGGATCTTGGCTTATAATGCAAGATTTGGTGATTTTTGGTGATTTTCGTTTGATCTGTTGAATCTGTGATTTGAGATGTGTTTTTGATGATATTTGAACTCTAAATTGATAAGGAATTGAGTTTTGATTAATGCAATCCCGGATTGGTTGAGTTTCCTAAGTTTAGCTTGTGATTCTTGTTTGTTTTTGAGGTGATCTTGTGGATCTGATGTTGCTGGAGGTATAAGGATGTTAATAGGCTCTTTTTAAATGTTAAATGATGTTAAAGGATGTTAGGTTTTGATGGTTTATGGCTGGGCTTTGTTGAGAAGTGGTTTGGATGCATTTTCGGTTGTGTTTGGTAGCCGAAAATGGAGTGTGGATGAGAGCAGCGAGTTTAGGTGCTTTCATTGAAGCAATTAATGCATGATGATGCATTAATCCTCTGCTTTGATGTGTTAAAACAGGGGAGGCATCTTTGGATCCAAGAGTTGTTGATCCGGAAGCTTGATTTGGTGCTTCGGCAAGAGGCGAAGTGGAATCGGTGAGTGAAATTGGGTTTTCGGCTTTGAAACCAATGTCTTGGGAGCTTAGTTTAAGTCTAAACAACTTTGCTAAGCTCAAGTGTAAGTTTTCGGAAATACTCTCTAGTGGTGGCCATGATTTGATTGTTGTGCAATGTGGTTTATTGCATGTTTTAAACTCTGTTTTGAAAGCATGATTTAGCATGGTTAATGCTGTTTTTGTAAGCCATATGTTGAAGGAAGCTCAAGGTAAGAGTTCCTTGTTTTTGTACATTGATTAAATGTGGTTTGATGCTTTTAAATGCATGATGAATATGGCTTGGTTTAATGCTTTAAAAACAGTGGATAAATCGATGATAATGATGTATATTGGCAAGTGATGTTTCGAAAAGGTTAAGGTCACTAAGGTGGTTAAAAGTCCTTGTGTGAGCCTTGTTTACTTAAGAACATCAAGGTGGTTAAAAGTCCTTGGATGGTTCTTGCTATGGACACAAAGGTGGTTAAAAGTCCTTGTGTGATCCTTTCCATGGTGTTTAAAAGTCCATGGGGCCATGGTGTTTAAAAGTCCATGGGGCCAAGGTGTTTAAAAGTCCTTGGGGCCAAGGTGTTTAAAAGTCCTTGGGGTGAAACTTGTTACGGACACAAAGGTGGTTAAAAGTCCTTGTGTGGTCCTCTTTCATGGTGTTTAAAAGTCCATGGCCAAGGTGTTTAAAAGTCCTTGGGGTGAAAGTTGATGAACTTGTTTTTAAAGAAATGGAATTTATCACTTGTAGCCAATATGACATGTTATGATATGAAGCATGAGATGCTTGTTTAAAGTATGCTTTTTAGCATGTGCAAATGTTGATTTGAAGCATGATTTATAAAGTGTTTTATAAATGCATTATTGAATGGTTTTATTGAGCATTCCTCACTAAGCTTTTGCTTACGCTCTCTTTCGTTTTCTTAATTCAATAATGCAGAACATTAGAGTACTTTGAGGACAGCAAGAAGGGCAAGCATTCAAGTGAAAGTAAAGCTCAAAGTATGGAAGGTTTCTTAAGTACATTTTTAGCTTTTGGTAATTTGGCAATGGGGGACCTATGTGTATGTTTTGGGAGAGGTTTTGAACTCCCTAAGTATGTTGAATGTTGATGAGAATGCTGGTTTTAGTGTTTGACCTTTATATGCTTGAATTGGAAGTTTATGCTTGTATGGCTTGCTTGTGTAGGAAGCATGCCTATAGATTTGGGGCTTTTCGTATATGATGTTGTTTTGATGAATTGTTGATGCAAGTATGTCCCAAATATGTTGAATTGCATGCTGGTAAAGTTTGGTGGCAATTGGAGCATGATTGGATGTTTAATTGCATGTTTAAGTTTGCATTTTGGGGCAATCTGTGCAGGGTGTTTCGGAACAGTGCCACCCGTTTCGGAACAGGTGCCTTAAACAAGCCCAGGCGTCCGAAACGGGAGAGACCGTTCCGAAACGGTTTGGCTACCGCCAGCCCGTGTTGCGGTACGCGTTGCGGAACGGCCCCGCGTTTCGAAACGGGCTCTGCCTGTTTCGGAACGGGTGACCGTTGGGGGCTGACTTTGGCAGTTAAATGTTTTGAATTGTTTGCATTTTGGTCCTGAATCTTGTTTGTGCAATTGTATGAGTTTGGGATGTCCTTTTGAGCTGAAATTTCACAGTGAAGCATGAAACCTGACTAATTACAAGCTGGTAACTTTAATTTGGGTTAAGTCCTCATATTCATCAGAAATTACAATTTGGTCCCTAAAGTTGTAATTTGTTCAATTGGGTCCCTGTTTGATCTCTGATGTTTATGATCTTTGAGTATGTTGTTGTATGATCATATCTAAGGTTTAATATGCATCTAGACAAGAGTAAAAAGAAAAAAAGGGTCGTTAATCAAGGTTGACTTCCGGGTTGACTTTGGTTTTCCCCGTGTGACTTTCTTAATTCGGGTCAACCGTCTAGGCCGGGTTAAGGGTGTTACATGTCGTTGCGGCATTAAATGTCTAATGGTCAAGTTGTCTCGCGCACGTTACGGGATTTTTGCCCGTTATTTTGGAGTCGTTGGTAGCTAGCCGTTACTCATTTCTACGCTGGGCTGTCCTAGGCTATCTCGGCGGGATGGGGGTGGGCTCCTTGCTGGGCCTCTTTCTTGATCCGGCTCTTTTATTCCTAAACCTGAAATAAAAATTAAAATAATTAAATAACTTCAGAAAAATAAAAATCTGAAAACTAATCTAATCCTAAAAAAGAAAAAAATTAAACACTAATCCTAATGCATAAAAATAAGTAAAATAAATAAAAAAAAATAAGTTATGTTGGGAGTGCATTTGGGTGCATCTCCTAGACATAACAACTTCCTAATGGAATTTGTCTTGTCCTTCCTTTTTGGGGGTCCTCTTATTCCTTCAGGTGCTGCGCTACTGGGTCCTTTAGCTTGACCTTTGGTCTGTCACGAAAGATGTTGCCTTGCCTGTCTTTATGCTGATTTGGCAGCTCTTACATCTGGGCATCCTTTCTTTTCTTTTTCTAAGGGTTGTAGCACATTCAACTTGATTCTCTGGTCGTCTACCCTCATGGTCAGCTCCCCATGTTCCACATCTATTAACGTTCTGCTCGTGGCTAAGAATGGTCGCCCAAGGATGATAAGAGCTTTTTCATCGGCCTCATAGTCTAGGATGAGGAAATCAACTGGAAGAATCAGGTTTCCCACCTTCACTAGGATGTCTTCGATTTTTACCCTCCGGTTGTACAAACAAATGATCTGCAAGTTTTAGCATGACGAAGGTAGGTTTGGTAGGCCCAAATCCTAATTTATCGAAGACTTCTTTGGGAATAAGGTTGATGCTAGCTCCCAAGTCGCATAGGCCTTTTGTTTCATGTTTTCTACCTATCATGCATGGGATAACAAAGCTGCCTGGGTCTGTTTGCTTAGGCGGCAGTTTGTTGTGTAGCATTGTGATGCACTCTTCTGTGACAGCAACTATCTCGAACTCCTCGATCCTCTTCTTTCTAGGAAACATGTCCCTGAAATATTTGGCATAGTTGGCATATTTTGAATGACTTCTATTAGAGGTATATTTATGTGCACTTGCTTTAGAATATCCAGGAATTTTCTAAACTGGTGCTCTTGCTTCTGTTGTCTAAGCCTTTGGGGGAAATGTGTCGGCAGGCGGATTTCCTCTATACGCTTCTTGCATTTGAACTTAATCTGGGGAGGAACATCTACTTCAGGACCGATGTCTTGTTCAGCTGTCAGGGTGGCTGGTGTTGGTGCTGCCGCAGTAGACTATTCTTTCTGGTCTGGTTGTGTTTCTGTTTGGTTCTCCACCCTGGGTTCATCCAACTACTTTGCACTCCTGGTAGATATGGCTTTGCACTGCTCGTAAGTGGATTGGGATGTTGCCTCTGAGCTGCTGGATGTTGCTCCCACTGTTCGACTGCTAAAGATTTATGTGATCTGCCCAAATTGGGTCTCTAGGTTTTTTATAGAAGCCTCCTGGTTGTTCATCTTCATCTCTGTTTTGTCCATGAAAGACTCGGTTTTATCAATGAATTTATTAGTACGAATAATAAAATCACTAGTTCCAGACATAAATGTATAAAGAGTTGCTTCTAGTGAATTATTGTTTTGTGGTTGCTGAGCCTCCTGTCTGGACAAGTTTTTTTGGTAGCCTCCTTGTTGCTGTTGTGGGTTTGCAGTAGTCTTTGGGATTCTCCAAGAGAAGTTGGGATGGTTCTCCCATCTAGGGTTGTAGGTGTTCTTGTCAAGTCTGTTGTTCCTCTCGTATCTTCCCATAAAGTTGGCAGATGCGGTGCAGTAAGAGGAATCATGATTTCCCCCACACTCGTCACAGAACGGCTACACAGCCTTTTCCTCATAGACTTTCCCAGCAGGTTTCATGATGCTCATGACCAGCTCTGTCAGCTTATCAAGGCGGGCATTGATAGATTCAGAGGCTTCTACCTCGTTTACAGTTGTTGGCCACCTAACGTCGCCTCGACGGGCTGTTGGATACTTGTAGTCATTCTTGGCGGCTTGGTTCAAAATCCGCAGTGCTCTGTCAAGGATGATTCCATTGGCTGAGGCATCAATCATCATCTGTGTTGGGTAGTTCACCACGTTGTATAATGTTGATACTTGTGTCCAAGCTGAAAGGCCATGCAGCAGGCAGTTGTTCAGCATCTGTTGGTACCGCTCCCATGCTTCATACATCGGCTCATCATCCCCTTGTCGGAAGGTTGTTATCTCGTTTCGTAGTCTACCTGTGACATTGGACGGGATGAATCGGTCTAGAAAATCCTTACACAGCGTTGTCCATGTGTTGAACGACCCTGCTGGCTGATTGTTTAACCATTGTTTTGCCATATCCCTTAGTGAATAGGGAAATGACCTCAGCCTTAGTACGTCTTGATGGACCCCGTGTATTTTAAAAGCTCTGCAGATGTCCAGGAATCCTCTCAAGGGCTGTCGACCATCTTCTGTGGCAGTCCCTCCAAATTTCCCTAGCGTGTTGATCATGTTGAACATGACAGGCTTCAGCTCAAAGTGATCCGCCTCGATCTCAGGTTCTGTTACTATTAGATCAAACCCTCTAAAGTCATGCTCCAAATAATCACTTGTGGTTCGAACGTATTGTGGCTGCCTTGGCGAAATATGGGGTCTTGCCTTGGTGGATCTTGCTGATGATGGGCGGCAAATTTTGCTGCCCATCCCTGTCATTCGCGACACTGTTGGGTGGGTCCATGTTTACCTTTGCTTCTTTCTTTTCTTCTTTGTTTTTCTCTAAGGTTACTTTGAGTTCCTTCTTGAGTTCTCTTGCTCTACACTCGATATCGTCGTAGAAAAATTGAATACATCCTGGTAAAGGTGGACAAATTCTTTTTCCCCGCCGACTTCCTGGTACTAGACCTTGCAACAGATGAAAGGGCACCGATAATCCTAGGGTGACCATTCCTAGCTACGGGTAGAACGCTGATCGATGTTGAAAAAGGAGAACTTACAATGAGGGTCAACGATCAGCAAGTAAAGTTGAACGTTTTCCAAACCATGAGACATACTGATGATCTAGAAGAATGCCAGCTAATGGAAGTTGTCTCAGAGTTCAATTTCGAAGCTAACAGACCCTGCCTACAACACGAATGCCAGGGCGGCAATCTCAACAGATGTCTCTGCATCCATTTAGATAATTTCCCAGAAGATGAACAATGCAGGGAATGGACACAACAGGAATTGGAGGAGCGAGAAGAAACATACTTGATAGCAAACAGGCCAGGTAAGTATTTCGAACCTTTAAACTATACAGAAAAGGGTGGAAAAATGTTCAAACCATCTATCGAACAACCCCCTACTCTTGAATTAAAAACCTTACCTGCACAACTTAAGTATGTTTATTTGGGACCAAATGATACACTGCCTGCAATAATTTCCTCCAAGTTGCAGCCTAAACAAGAATAGAATCTGATAACACTGTTGCAGCAGCACAAGAATGCAATAGGTTGGACCATTGCAGATATAAAAGGGATAAGCCCAGCAATCTGCATGCACAAAATCCAGCTTGAAGTGGATCAAAAGCCAGTTGTTGAGGCTCAGAGGAGATTAAACGATGCCATGAGAGAAGTTGTCAAAAAGAAGATCATCAAATGGTTAGATGTTGGTATCATATATCATATCTTTGACAGCGAATGGGTAAGCCCAATACAATGTGTACCAAAGAAAGGTGGCATAAGTGTGGTAAGAAATGACAATAATGAGTTAATTCCAACTAGAACGGTAACTGGCTGGAGAATATTCATGGATTACCGCAAGTTAAATAAAGCAACTAGAAAAGATCATTTCTCGTTACCTTTTATTGATCAAATGCTTGACCGCCTTGCTGGCAACCCTTTCTATTGTTTTTTGGATGAATATTCAGGTTATAACAACATTGCCATTGCACCGGAAGACCAAGCCAAAACAACATTCACATGCCCATATGGCATCTACGCCTTCTGAAGAATGTCATTCGAATTATGCAACGCCCCTGCCACATTCTAGCGTTGCATGATGGATATTTTCTCCGACATGATAGAAGACTTCATGGAGATATTTATGGACGACTTCTCTGTCTTCGACAGCAGCTTTGACAGATACCTCGGCAACCTCAAGAAAGTACTCACCAAATGCGAGGAAACATATCTAGTACTCAATTGGGAAAAATGCCACTTTATGGTCGATGAAGTCATAGTCCTGGGGCATAAAATCTCTGCACAGGGAATAGAAGTAGATAAGGCTAAGATCGAAGTAATCGCCAACTTGCAGCCACTGACCTCTGTCAAGGGCATTCGGAGTTTCCTAGGACATGCAGGTTTTTATCGTCAATTTATTGAGAATTTTTCTAAAATTTCTAAACCACAATGTACCTTGCTGGAAAGGACAAACCATTCAACTTTGAGGAGGCATGCTTGGAAGCTTTCGAAGCCCTAAAAGAGAAGCTTGTGACAGCACATGTGGTAGTTCCCCCTGATTGGAGCCAGCTCATTGAGCTTATGTGTGACGCTAGTGATACTGTCGTTGGAGCCGCTCTATGACAGCGCAGGGACAAAAGCTTCCATGTCATCTTCTACGCGAGCAAAATGTTGAATCCTGCCCAGACCAACTACACCACCATCGAGAAAGAACTACTGGCGGTAGTGTTCACCTTCGATAAGTTCCGGGACTATCTAATCGGAACAAAAGTGATCGTCTACACAGATCATTTAGCCTTAAGGTACTTGTTCGCAAAGAAGGATGCCAAACTTCGTCTGATCCGATGGATCCTTCTGCTGCAAGAGTTTGACCTGGAAATCCTGGAGAGGAAGGGCACAAAAATCAATTAGTGGATCATTTATCTCGGCTTGAGAATGAACAAGAAAAGTCACCCAGTAGCGAAATCCATGATGCATTCCATGTTGAACATCTGTTATTAGCTTCCGCCCTGGTAGCCGCCTTGGAAGCTGAAGGCATCTCACTAGCCGCCCATGAAGATGACGCAGCAGCAACGTCAACGGCCACACCCTGGTATACAAATATCGTTAATTACTTGGTAACTGGCGTTTTACCTTATAGCCTTAACTACCAAGGAAAGAAACGATTCCAATATGATGCTTAGCATTATTTTTGGGACAATTCTTTCATGTTTAAACATTATGCAGATCAGGTCATTTGACAGTGTGTCCTTGAAGATGAACAACAAGCCATATTATCTCAGTGCCACACAACACCATATGGAGGTCATTTTGGAGGGCAGCGCACGGCAGCAAAAGTACTCCAATCAGGTTTCTTCTGGCCAATATTGTATAAAGATGCCCATGCCTTCTACAAACAGTGCGAGAGATGCCAAAGAATGGGAAACATATCAAGAAGGAACAAAATGCCTCTACAAACCATCCTGGAGGTTGAATTATTCGATGTTTGGGGATTGATTTTTTGGGACCATTCCCATCTTCTTGTGGCAATATGTACATCCTCTTAGCAGTTGACTACGTCTCCAAGTGGGTAGAAGCCAATTCCACTCCTCACAATGATGCAAAAATAGTCCATAGATTCCTATACAAGAACATATTCACAAGGTTCGGAATCCCAAGAGCCATCCTTAGCGACGAGGGCACCCATTTTGAAAACAAACTAATTGCCAAAGCACTTCAAAAACTGGGTGTCACGCACAAGATTGCCGCAGCAAACCACCCGCAAACAAATAGGCAGGCAGAGATTTCAAATAGAGAAGTGAAAACCATCCTGGAAAAGGTTGTCAACCTAAGTAGGAAAGATTGGTCGCTAAAACTAGACGATGCCCTTTCGGTGTATCGAAAAACATACAAAATGCCACTCGGAATGTCCCCTTATCGATTAGTATATGGCAAGGCCTGCCATCTCCAGTTGAAATAGAGCACAAAGCATATTGGGCCGTCAAGGCAGTAAATATGGATTGGAAGTAGGCTGGCGAGAAAAGACTACTAGATCTGACAGAAATGGAGGAATTCCGGTGAGAGGCCTATGAAAAATGCCAAGCTGTACAAGGAAAAAGTCAAACGATGGCATGACGGCAAAATCTAGTAGAGGCGGTTCATGCCCGGGTAGCAAGTGTTGTTGTTAAACTACCGCCTAAAGTTGTTTCTCAATAAATTAAAATCCAGATGGTCATGACCGTTCGAAGTGGTCCAGGCGTTCCCGCATGGTGTTGTGACAATAAAGCCATTGACTGGAGAAGCTGAATTCAAAGTTAATGGGCAGTGATTGAAGCATTATGAAGGAGAATCTATCCCGAATGAACATGAAGTATTCACTTTGGGGGATGTCCACCCCACTGTGACATGATTTTCATCTTTCCACATCTTTATTGTTTTATCTATTTAAGAGTAGATTTTTAGGACTAGATTTTATTTCCAATACGTTATTTCTATTCATTCCCATCTCAAAACTCTTTACCCTGATTCAAACTCGGAAGAATCATGTCGGCGTGCAAAACTAAGGTCAGCTCTGCCCACCCAACTGCCCAATCCCGCAATTGACGGCATAATAGATAAATCCTCTGGATTATTTCCACCATCTGACAGTAACTAAGTCTAAGTTTTCTTTCCCTATCTCATGTTTATTTTTCATTTTTAGTCTAATTTTCTTTATTTTGTGCACTGAGGGCAATGCCCGTCTCGAGTTTGGGGGGTAGCACTCATTTTGTTTAGGCATAACTAGTGCATATTAGGTTGCATAATGTGCTTGACTTAAAGAATTAATCGAAAAGAAAAGAAAA
Organism: Hibiscus tridactylites; assembly: GCA_958450335.1. Taxonomy (NCBI): domain Eukaryota; kingdom Viridiplantae; phylum Streptophyta; class Magnoliopsida; order Malvales; family Malvaceae; genus Hibiscus; species Hibiscus tridactylites. The sequence continues at coordinate 60,156,186 of OY288276.1, read as the reverse complement.
TTTGTTAGAACTTGTGCCCATGATAGGATAGCCGACTCTAAAAAATTTCGCACCGATTAAAAAGACTTTAAATTTGGGGAAATCATGAAATAAACTTAACAATTTTTTATAATTGCCAAAAATTAAAAACACTATTGTTACTTGCTGAATTTGTTAGAATTTCTGGTAATATTTCCTGCTTGAATTATTTGAAATTCTAACATTGGTTGCAGGAAGCTGTCATGGCAGGCAACAAACAGAAAAAGAAGCACTGCCACGTCAGGAAAGAAATTTTTATGTTGTCTTTCCCTAGAGGTACCAGAAACTGGCTCTAGGAAGAATCATGTGCAAGGACACTACGCTGCTATCAAAGTCCATGAATCTAAAAATCCTTGAAGTGATGGACAAATTAGTATGAGTGAATGAAAGTCTTCACGGGATGACTCTGCTCAATGGGTTCGGGGTTTTGTAGTTTGCTCTTATCTTAATTTCAGACCTAGAGATTAGTTATGATAAGATGAAGCCCTTATTGCCATGATTAAATAAATGTGCTTACTTATGCTACCTCAGCAGCAACCTTATGTATCATGACAACATCTTTGTTTACTTAGAATGTTCTTCATATTCAGCTTGTCCATAGTTTATGCACACACTGCACTGGCATTGTAGTTTAATTCCGAGATAATTTATGCTCGTCCCCTCTCACTAATCTAATGACAGGTGCCACGACCTTGAGGCGTTAAATCTAGTTTAAAACATGTTTTTCTTTCTGATTTGTTCTAAGGGCAAGTATGTTTAGGTTTTCATTTCTTTAGGACAAGCAATAGTTCGAGTTTTGGGGGTGTGGAAAGTGTCCATATGTTCTATATTTTGTGCACATGCTGTAACACCCCAAATCCGGCCTAGTCAGAATTTGGGTTTGGTGAATGGAAATTCCACATTGATGAAGTCTAAATATTGTAGGGACTAGTTAATTATTGATATCGAACCCTAATTGAGCTTAAAACATCGTCATCAGACTCTATTGAATAATATTGAACCTTTATAGTGACTAAATTGGAGAAAATGCAAGTTGGGGAACGAAATCATAGTATGGTGAGAGTTGAGGGACTAATCTTGCGATTAGCCTCTCCACAACTAAAATTGGAGAAAATGAAAGCTGAATAGCTTAAATTATGATATACAAAACAAAAGTAAAAATATAGAAACTTACCCGAGAATTTCCTAAGCAATCTACTTCATCTCCTACCTTGAAGCAAGCACGTCCATTGGAGGAAGTTTTGAGCTTCACTTTTTCTTCGTTTTATTGATATTGAATCGTTGCTACCGATCAGGTAAGCTATAATCCTCACTCGGTTATAGGGTTCCATAGATATATCAAGCTTAATTTCAAGTTAGGGTTTTGACTATCCATGGGTATTCCATCATTGTTGTTGTTATCAGAATCAGATATTGATTTTTATATCGTTGTATTGAATTTTGTAACCCCCTTAGCCCGGCCTAGATGTTTGACCCGAACTGTGAAGATTACACGGGGAAAACCAAAGTCAACCCGAAAGTCAACCTTGATTCACGACCCCTTTTTTATTTTTAATCTTGTCTAGATGCACAATAAGCCTATGTGAAAACCCACGAGACATGGTAGAAAAAGGCACAACAATCGGAACGCATTTAGGGACTCAATCGCACTTTAAATAAGATTAGGGACCAAATTGTAATTTTTGTAAATTAAAGGGACTTCACTGGTTTTAGGATTACCAATATGAAATTAATCATGTTACATGCTTCTCTGCCAAATTTCAGCTTAAATACACATTCTAAGCTCAAGCAATTGCATCCAACCCATTTGGGACTAAAATGTAATGCAAGAAAATTCAAAGCAATTCAAATTTGCATTCAACGGTCGGCCGTATCGGAACGTCTACCCACCGTACCGAAACACACGTATCGAAACGGTGTTGACCATTTCGGTACGCGGGTATGTTCCGAGACCAGTACCAAAACAGGGCATTCCAGTGGCCAAACTGTTTCGAAACAGCTTCAATCGTTTCGAAACACTAAGACCATTACAAGTCCCCGTTTCGAAACAATTGAGGGTGTTTCGATACACCCTGCCCAGAAACACCAGATATAGCTGGTTTTTCACCCTTTAATCCATTTAAACATGCCTCAAAGATTTCCAAAACATACCAGCAAACCATTTTACACATAAGGAACATATTTAGGACTTTCTAACACGAGCAAGGCATCAAACACAAATTCACATAGTCTAAAGGCATGCTCCCTAATATCAAAACCAATATAAGCAATCCAACCTAAAACCAAACATAGAAGGCCACTTACAACCCAAAAATGCCAACATGAAACATGCCACAAACTTAGGGAGTTCAAACATATCTCCTAAATACAACCTTGGTTTCCCATTTCCATTATATCAAAACTAAAGTATATGAAAACATCACCATACTCGAGCTTCTACTTCCTTGGATGTTCTTATCCTCCTTGATGCCCGAAAACACTTCAATTATCTGCATTATTGGTAAAGGAGAGCGTAAGCACAATTGCTTAGTGAGGCATGCTCTAAAGAAAACCAACTCAATAATGCTTTTCGTGAAAATACTTTCTCAAAAGCTTCCTTAACAACATGCTCATTCTATCTCATGCTTCAAAACCATTCAAAGCAACTTCTCATTGAAAAACACATGTACCTTCATTCTATCTCATGCATTTAAACCAATGCAAAACTCATGGCAAGGCCATACTCATGCTTGTAACACCAAAGTATTTCATACACAAATCTCATATGCATTTCTCATAGCATAAATCATTTCATCAAAGGTACATGTGAATCAAAAATCATTTCATATTTTATATTGGCATTTCACATCTCATTATTACTCGGATATGCAGACATCTCACTGTACACTTCCGGTGGTATCTACCATCACCGTACTCACTCGTCTAGCAACATAGTTTCTGGTGGAATCTCACATCACCATACTCACATGGCAGAATCTCTCATCGCCACAAAGCTTGGGTATTTCACCAAGTCCTGCCCGATGGAATGCCCATTATCGGTTCTCCCCCGTTGGCTTAACCAAAGAGCACGTACGAATTTTTAGATTATAGTGCACTCCCATCCTATTGATCGATCAATTATATTCGGTAAGTATCTCAACATCTATGTCAATATAGTATGTCAAATCATCATCTCACCTACTGTTTTTCATGCAACAATTCTCAAAACATTCTCATCTCATTTCAAAACCATAACATTTGCCATGTTTTAATCAAAAGTTCAAATCTCAACCATGCAACATGTTACTTCATGAAATCATTTCAAGCATTATCTCATGCTATAAAACATGCATAAAAATAGTAGGAATTTATCAATCTCAAATCATGAGCATGTAAAAGCATTTTAAAGGCAATCACCACATCTATGAGAACAATCTAGCCAATACTTAGTTCCAGACATAAAAAGGTGTTTCAAACCTTTCCTAAATCCCCAAACCTTGAGTCTTTGTCCCTCAAGGACTTATAAAACCATACGCACTCACCGATTACGTTTCGTTTGCTCGCCAAAACGCTATCTAGGCTTCCGGATCAACACCAAAAGCGTCTGAAGATGTCTCCCATGTTTTAAACACATAAGAGCAGAGGATTAATGCATCATCATGCATTGAAATCATCAGCCACACACCTAAACTCGCTGCTCTAATCAAAAACCACATTTCGGCTACCAAACACAACCGAAATCACCTCCAAACTCTTCCAAAACAAAACTCAGCCAAGATCTATCACTTCTAATAATTTCTAAACACCAATTAACATCAAAAACCACCACAAACTCGTCCTTATACCTCCAGCTATGACGGAACACCAAAATCACCCCCAAAAACCATCATTCTAACAAGCAAAACATAGGAAAACAATCCTATTCGGGATTTGATTGATAATACCTCATTTATAACATCAATTAACATGTAAAATAAATTAGAAAACCATATCAAAATATAGCCCAATCATTCCCCACGAAAATCTCCAAGATCTTTTCAAAAATCTTGAGTTTTAAGACAATTTCTTGTTTCTAACATTAAAACCACTTAAAATCATCAACAAAGGATTGATAACTTGGGGATTTCTATAAAGAACTGAGCATTAGAGGAGAAGGACGAAGCTTACCTATAATGGATGATTTCTCCTTGATTTGGGCAAGTTTTCTTGAAAATTAAATGTAGAAATCAAGTGGATTTGATGAGGAATTGATTAAGAATCAAAGGAAGATTGAAATCTCATCAAATGAAGTGAAAATCAAAGTATATTTGCTGGAGAGAAAGTGTTTGGTTGAAAAGAATTTGAGAGAAAATAAAATGAGGGAAAATTTGTGAAAAGTAGTTATGAATAGTCAAAGGTGGTTTCTAAATTAATCACCCAAATTAAGGAAAAATATGATGAAACATTTTGGTAAAATTAGCTCCTTAAAGATTCAAAGTTTCAATCCTTTACAAAACAGTCACTATTTCACTTTTGCAAAAACTGCGATTTGGTCACTACACCAAAATGTAATATTTCCAAACCCAATTTTGTAAAATTGATTTCACCATAACCATTCATATATTAAATGAGGATTTTTAGATATTTTTCTATATTTTTAAAGCATCCCAAACTTGGTGTTCCCTAAAACTCCCTTTAAGATTCGAACTGTTTTCTAACCGCTCCGACTCGAACTCTAAACATCTAAGCCCAAATTTGGGGTGTTACAACTCTCCCCCTCTTAAGAAATTTCATCCTCGAAATTTAGCTGGAGGAAAAAGGTAAGGAAACTGCTTCTTCATATCTTCCTTTCTTTCCCACGTGGCTTCCTCAACACCACGATGCCTCCACAACACCTTAACCAGCTCAATGGTCTTACCACGGAGAACCTTACTGTCCGAATCCAAAATCTCAATTGGTCCATCATCATAGGTCAAATCTGGATTCAACTCAACTTCCTCCACAGGCATTACATGCGAAGGATCCGATCTATACCTCCGAAGCATGGACACATGAAACACATTATGTATCTTTTCTAGCTTTTGTGGTAGTCTCGGCTTATAAGCAACATGACCCACATGTTCTATCACATCGTATGGTCCAATGTATCTAGGGCTCAACTTGTCCTTCCGGCCAAATCTCATCACCTTCTTCCAAGGTGAAACCTTTAGGAACATACGATCACCCACCGCAAATTCTATCTCCTTACGCTTTAAATCCGCATATGACTTTTGCCGATCCGATGCTGCCTTTAACCGCTCACAAATGAGCTTCACCTTCTCGGTGGTTCCTTTCAACAAAGCCGGCATCGACACCAACTTTTGTCCCGTTTCAGCCCAACAAAGAGGAGTTCTGCACTTCCTCCCATACAAAGCCTCATAAGGTGCCATTTGAATACTTGCATGGTAGCTATTATTATAAGCAAACTCCACCAAAGGAAAGTGCTTCTCCCAAGAGCCTTGAAATTCAATCACGCAGCACCTCAACATATCCTCCAGCACTTGGATAACACGCTCTGACTGCCCATCTGTCTGCGGATGATAAGAAGTACTTGGTTTTTCACCCTTTACTCTATTCAAATATGCCTCAAAGATTTCCAAAATATACCAACAAACCATTTTACATATAAGGAACATATTTAGGACTTTCTAACATGAGCATGGCATCAAACACAAATTCACATAGTCTAAAGGCATGCTCCCTAATCTCAAAACAAATATAAGCAATCCAACCTCAAACCAAACATATAAGGCCACTTGCAACCCTAAAATGCCAACATGAACATGCCACAAACTTAGGGAGTTCAAACATATCTCCCAAATTCAACCTTGGTTTCCCATTTCCATTATATCAAAACTAAAGTATATGAAAACATCATCATACATGAGCTTGTACTTCCTTGGATGTTCTTATCCTCCTTGATGCCCGAAAACACTTCAATTATCTGCATTATTGGTAAAAGAGAGCGTAAGCACAATTGCTTAGTGAGGCATGCTCTAAAGAAAACCAACTCAATAATGCTTTTCGTGAAAATACTTTCTCAAAAGCTTCCTTAACAACCTGCTCATTCTATCTCATGCTTGAAAACCATTCAAAGCAACTTCCCATTGAAAACACATGGACCTTCATTCTATCTCATGCATTTATACCAATGCAAAACTCATGGCAAGGCTATACTCATGCTTGTAACACCAAAGCATTTCATACACAAATCTCATATGCATTTCTCATAGCATAAATCATTTCATCAAAGGTACATGTGAATCAAAAATCATTTCATATTTTATATTGGCATTTCACATCTCATTATTACTCGGATATGCGAACATCTCACTAGACACTTCCGGTGGCATCTAACCATCACCGTACTCACTCGTCTAGCAACATAATTTCCGATGGATTCTCACATCACCGTACTCACATGGCAGAATCTCTCATCGCCACAAAGCTTGGGTATTTCACCAAGTCCTACCCGATGGAATGCCCATCAACGTTCTCTCCCTTTGACTTAACCAAAGAGCACGTACAAATTTTTAGATTATAGTGCATGTAACGCCCCGGTTTTGGGCTCAGAAGTTTTGGTGTTGACCGGTTCGGTCAAAGTGCTGATCGAATATAAAAGAGGGAATTTAGGAAAGCCTAGTTCGGGTTGCATTAAAAATATGGAAAAATATTCTAAAATCATCTTTTAATATATAAAAGTGAACTGTGAAATCAATTTTGGAAAATGAGGTTCGGAAGGTTGACATTTTGTCTTGTGACCAAAATGTAATTTTTGAAAGTTGCGGGACAGTTTTATAAAGGATTGAAACTTTGAATCTTTAAGGAGCTATTATTCCAAAAAGGATTTCTCCAGATTTTTCTAAGATATTTTAAGTCTAAAATCTGATTTTAAAGATTAAGAAAAGAGAGGGAAATCATTTTAACCAATTTCCAACTAATTTTCTATTTTCTCTCAAATTCTCTTTTCTCTCATTTTCTCTCTACCCAAACAAGATTCTCCAGATTTCTTTCTCTGATTTTGACATCTACATCTCTCATTTCAACTCTCATTTGATTCCTAATCATCTCATCATCAAAACCTCTCAATTTGCAAATTGTTTCATCAAGTATTTTGGCTCTAAAATGGAGAAATTCAAGTTTGGAGGTAAGAACGTCCTTCTCCTCTAAACTATCAGTTCTTTACTGAAATTCCCAAGTTCTCAATCCTTGATTTATGTTTTATTAAAGGCTTTTCAATTGAGATCTTGATTTTTGGCTAAAATGCAAGATTTGAGGATTTTGGTGAAATTTTCGTGTGATCTGTTAAAGCAGGGTTTTGAGGTGTTAAATTGATGTTAAATGAATGCTAAAATGATTAGAAGTTGAGGTTTAATCAATGCAATCCCGGATAGGTTGAATTTCCTAAGTTTGGCTTGAGTTTTTGGTTGTTTTTGGAGTGTTTTTGGTGATCTGTTATACCTGGAGGTATAAGGACGTGGTTGTGATCATTTTGCATGTTATTTGATGTATAAAAATGGTTAGAAGTGATGGATCTTGGCTGGGTTAAGTTTTGGAAGTGTTTGGAGATGATTTCGGTTGTGTTTGGTAGCCAAATTGTTAGTTTTGTGATGAGCAGCGAGTTGTGTTGATGTTGCTGGTGATTTAATGCATATGGATGCATTAATGTTCTGTTTTTATGTGCTTGAAACAGGGGAGATTGATCCTTGAGTCTTGGAGGTGTTTTCGGAAGGTTTCGGAAGCTTGGAAAGCTTGTTGGCTAGCTTTGTTTGGTAATCGGTGAGTGAAGTTGGGATTTCAGCTTTTGAAACATGGTTTGAAGGTTTTTGGGAGCTTAGTTTAAGTCTAAACAACTTTGCTAAGCTCAAGAGTAAGTGAAGAGGTTTTTGCTCTTGGTTTGTGTATGATTTGGTTTTAAAATCAATTGTGGTTGATGATTGATGTGCATGTGTTATTGCATGGTTTAATTCTGTTTTGTAAGCATGTTTTAGCATGGTTTAATGCTGGTTTTGAAAGTCAATTGAAAAGGATGCTCAAGGTAAGAGATCCTTGGTTATGTTTATGGAAATTGTGATTTTGATGCATAGTGATGCATGTTGTTCATTGGCTTTGTATGATGCTTAAAAACAGTGAGTTGATGATGATTAATGATGATAATTGTACCTTTTGCATATTGTTTATGCATGTGAATCATTGAGCTAATGATGTGGTGGTTTTGCATTATGTGTATGCATGTGGATCATTGAGCTAATGATGTGATGACCTTGCATTGTGGTTATGCATGTGGAACATTGGATATTATTGTAAGATGGTTATGTTGGCAAGAGATGTGAATGGTTCTTGGTTCGTTGATCGGGTATAATTAGCCGGCTATAGGATTGGGTGCACCGTGAATAAAGTCGCCTTGATGGTGGAGTGGTCGAGTGTGGACCGGATAAACTCCCCTCAAGTATTCCTAACGAGATGAGGTCAGTGGAGGGTGTGCCCACGGGAGGACCTCGGTTGTTTAAGGTCGTAGTGGAGGTTGTTGCCCACGGTAGACCTTGGTTGAGTAAAGGTTATAAGGTGGTTAAAAGTCCTTATGTGGGAACCTTGTACTTGTTAAGATCACAATGGCTATGGTTAAATCCATGTGTGGATCTTGTGTGTGATGTCCCGGATCTCGTTAGATGATGTCTACATCTACCAATCGGTTATGCAAAGGTTGTATGGTGGTTGAAAGTCCATACGGGAAGACCTTGTGCATGTCAAGGGTGTATGTCCATACATGGTAACCTTGAGGAAAAGCTAAGGTTGTATGGTGTTTAAAAGTCCATACATGGGAACCTTAGGAGATTGAGGTCAGTGGAGGTTGTTGCCCACGGGAAGACCTTGGATTGGGTAGTGTGTAGGAAGCGTTGGGACACGCTTGTGATCCGCGTATCCGATCGGGTTGTAAAGTTGGAAAGTGAATATGGTTGATCTCTTGGAAGCCAATATAATGTTCTTGATCATGTTGAGCATGGGATTGCTTGAAATGATGCATGGTTGCATGTGAAGCATGAGATGCTTGAATTGATGCATGTTTGCATGAGAAGCATGAGATTGCTTGGTAAGATGCATTGTTGCATGAGATGTGTATGATGCTAGTGAAAGCATGTTACTTGTTTGTTGAACAAGTGTTGGTTATCATTTGATAAATGATGCATGAGAGCATGGATTACCAATGTTGCATTGGAGTCATGTATGACTTGTTGTTAAGGCATGTGAATATGATGTTATGGTTTATGATGCCTTGGTTAAATGCATGAAATGGTTTAATTGAACTATGGTTTTAAATGGTTTCTTGCTTGATGTGGTTTTCAAGTTAAAGAAAGGTATGTTGTGGAAAGGATGTGTTTTCCATGGTTTTGTTTAAGCTTGGCATATGGTGTTTATGCATGTTTTGAGCTTGATGTTGAAAGAGTTTTCGAACATGGTTTTGGAAAGCAAATCGGGTTGGTTTTAAAGTGTTTTAAAGACCCGCTGCATTGATGGTGTTTTGGTTTTGAGCATTCCTCACTAAGCATTATGTGCTTACGCTCCTTTTTGTCCATCAATGCAGATTCTTGAAGTTTGGACAGCAAGGAGCAAGGGATTCAAGGTGGACTCCAATGGAGATGTATGTCTCGGTGAATAGCTATAGTTAATAAGGGCAATGGGGTAGAATCTCTCGGATTGTTGTTATGGTGATCGTATGTGTTGATCAAGAATGTTTAAGTACTGTTGTTAATGATGTTGAATCATGAATTGGTTTAATTGAGGTTGCTTTGAAAGGTTTGTGCTTAAATGGTTGCTTGTGTAGGAAGCATGCCTATAGATTTGGGGCTTTCCGTATGTGATGGTTATTTGTTGAATTGTTGATGCAAGTATGTCTCTTTTATGTTGAATTGCATGTTGGCAAAGTTTGGTGGCTTTTGGAGCATGTTTGAATGATCAATCGTGTGTTTGAATGAGCAAAATGCAACATTCTGGGCTAGGTGTTTCGGAACAGGCAACACCGTTTCGGAACGGGTGCCCTGCATAAACCCAGGCGTCCGAAACGGGTGTCACCGTTCCGAAACGGAAGGCATTCTGCCAGACCCCTGTTGCGGAACGTGTTGCGGAACGGCCCGTGTTTCGGAACGGCCTTGGCCTGTTTCGGAACGGGTGACCGTTGGGGGCTGACATGGGCGGTTAAATGTTTCAAAATGTTTGCATTTTGGTCCTGAATCTTGTTTGTGCAATTGTTTGAGTTCAGGATGTCCGTTTGAGCTGAAATTTGGCAGAGAAGCATGAAACATGATTAATTTCAAGTTGGTAACTTAAAATCTGGTTAAGTCCTTAAAGTTTTCAGAAATGACAATTTGGTCCCTAAAGTTGTAATTTTTTCAATTGGGTCCCTGTTTGATCTCTGATGTTTGTGATCTTTGAGCATGGTGTTTGTGTGATCATATCTAAGGATAATGTGCATCTAGACAAGTTTAAAAAGAAAAAAAAAGGGTCGTTAATCAAGGTTGACTTTCGGGTTGACTTTGGTTTTCCCCGTGTAATCTTCGTAGTTCGGGTCAACCGTCCAGACCGGGCTACGGGGGTTACATTTGGTGGTATCAGAGCTGAGTTGCGAAGGTTGGGGAAAACGGTAAGTTGTTGTGGTAAGTGTGCTTGATGTTTACCTTGTTGTATGGTTGAAAGCTGGTTGAAGCATGTGTATCTGAGTATGTTGTTGATGTTTTGAGCATGTTGCTGGTGTATGCAAGCATGATTTGTGGTTATGAATCTTGGTTGAGATCATATGGATATGTGTGGATGTTATGAGCTGATGCTATGCATGATGAATGTGTTTTGAGCATGTTATGTTGCTAATGTGCTAGTGCTGTTGGATGTTGTTTGGTGTAAGCATGATCAAGGTATGTTGTTGATATGTTTGATGTTGTGATATTCATGTTGTGTTGACTGTTATGTCATGTAAAGGGGGAGGATTCGGGATACCCATTGCCTTATTAATATAGCTATTGTGTTATTTTGGAGTTGGAGTTTGAATCCTTGCTTAATGCTGGTCTAACAGGTTTTGTTTGTTTGTTGTGATTGTATGTTGTTTGTTGTTAGTGGTATGGCAAAGATGATGAAAGAGTGGAGGATGAGTGAGATGGTTGCTGCCTTGGGGCAGGTTGTTAAGTCAAAGGATTCACCCTTTTGTAGGGGTGTTTTGTCTCAGTCTTCTGTGACTGAAGTTGAGATGGTAAGGCAAGGGAAGGAAGCTGGTTCCGGGATGGAAAGTTCTTTATCTGTTGATCAGGAGGTGGTGGGAACATCTCAGACTACAGTTGAGGTGGAATCAGTGGATGTGCTGGCTAAATGTGTGGGTTTGCCGAAACAGTATTTGTTTGATTTGGGTGCTGAGGAGTACCATGGTTCTTCCCCGGAGATGTTTGAGGCTTGGTTGGCCAATGTGGTTCTGATTTTGGATCAGGAAGGCTGTGATTATGCCTGTAAGCTGGGGAGTGTTGTTTCTCTGATGCTGGAGGATGCTTGTTCTTGGTGGACATCTGTGGCTGTGGCGTCACATATCCTTGATATTGATTGGGATTTCTTCGTATCTGCTTTCTATGAAAGGTATCTTGGAAGGGAATTTCCAAGGGTTGAGCAAGGTGTGGCTAATGCTGTTGGTGAGCAAGTGTTGCTTGAGCAAGGAGTGGAAGCTCAGTCGTCTGTGTGTGACCGTTGTAAAAGACAACATGTTGGAAATTGTTGGGGCGCAGGTGTTTGTTGGAATTGTGGTTCCAAGTTGCATGTTAAGCGTGATTGTCCTCATGGAGTGAAGTCAGCTTTGATGTTGGCCAAAGGATCTTTGAAAGGTCGTGGGCGCGACCGAGGCGAGGTTCAGAGGTGGCATAAAAAGCAGAAGGTTGTGAAGAGTGTGGGAAATGAAGTTTGCTGGAAGTGTGGGTCTGCTGGACACATGAGGCGTGATTGCTTGATGTTGGCGCGGAATCGCCAAGGTTTCTTATCGCAAGGAGTTGGTGGTGACCCAGGTGTGTTAGCTGGTGCTGCAAGGGTGCGACCAGAGGTTGTTGGCTCCGCAAGGAAGAGAGCTCGTTCGATGAAGCTTCAGGGTGGTGTTGTGTTTTCAGGTAACCTTGTTAAGCGATCTTTGCTTTAGTTGCCTTAGTTTGGTTTCTGTTGGTTTTCCTTGTGTGGTAAGTTTAGTCTTGTTGCTAGCATGTTTGGAGTAATGGTAGTTGTGGTTTGGTAATTTATCTTTGGTGTGAAGAAGGCTTTAGTGAATATCTTGTGATTAATGGTTGTTGGTATGATGGAGTTAGATAAGTTAAAGATCAGTAAGGAGGTTGTTCTTAGACAGATTTTGAGGATGTTATTGGAGGGTGTGAACTGGCATTCATGCACAGTTAAAAGCATTGATATATACTATATTATATATATGTTGGTCCACGCATACATGTGGCATGACATTAGAGGTTTTGCATACATGTACATCAGACATTGATAGGGCATGTAGGTGATCATGCATACGATGTTCACGCTCGCTAATAACTAATCGAATCTGTTAGTGTTGTGGTTGGATTAGGTGGGATGATGGTTTTTAGAGGGTGTTTGGTGCTGAGTGGGAGTTTGAAGTGCTGGAGTTTGTTATCTAGTTGTTTGTGATGGTGAGAGTGGAATGGCTTGTTGGTAGAAGGAAAGTGTTTGTTGCTTTGAGAGTTTAGTGGTTTGGTGGTGAAAGGTATCGGTTGTGGTTTGTATCAGTTAAGTGGTTTGTTTAGCTGAAAGGAAGTGGTTGTTCCTTGGTGCTAAGTGTTGTTGTAGCTTGGTGGTTGAGTTTCCGAGTGTTGAAGTGGTTTAGCTTTTAAGTTGCTGTGAAGGGTTGTGTTTGTTCTTGGCAAACTTTGAAGAGTTCTGAAGTTGTTGTGTGTGTTTTGGTTCAGTGATGTTCTGGTAATGCAAGTGTTCTTGTTAAGTATGTAGTGAAAGGGCTGTGAAAGATCGAAGGTTTTCGTTGGTTGATTGAGTTCTTGTGAGCAGTGGTTGGCTAGTTGTGGTTAAGAAGTTCTGTTTGAAGTCTGTTGATGGTATGTGGAACGGCTGAAGGTTTCAAGTTGAGGTTGTGATGTAATTTTTGGTATTTGGGTAAATAGTGCTGGTGAGCTGTTATGGTAGTGTCTTTGGCGGATGTGAAGGATTGTCAGCTTCGTTAGAGGGTTTGTGTGAACAGTTGATGTTTAAGGATTTCTGCTTGTTGGGAAAATCTTTGGAAAAGGTTTGGGAATCGCAAGAGTTTTAGAGGCTGAGAGGTTGCCTAGTGGCTGAGTTGGTTTGGTTGTTGTCTTTGTGTAGACAAGTGTTGGAAGATGTGTATTACAGTGTTGTTTGCTGTAAGAGTTGAAGTTTTCAGGTTGATGTTGGGATTGTGCATAATCTGGTTGTGTGGAAGGTTGGGTTGTGGTTACCCTTGAGAGTGTGGATTTGTGAACAGTGTGTGGTGGAGGTTTGTGTGGAAAGTGATCAGTGGTGTTGGTTGAAGCTTTTGTGTTGTCTTGTGTGTTGCTTTGAGAAAGTTGTGGTTCTCTTTTGCCGGTTGAAATTTTGAGGACGAAATTTCCTAAGGGGGGGAGAGTTGTAACGCCCCGGTTTTGGGCTCAGAAGTTTTGGTGTTGACCGGTTCGGTCAAAGTGCTGATCGAATATAAAAGAGGGAATTTAGGAAAGCCTAGTTCGGGTTGCATTAAAAATATGGAAAAATATTCTAAAATCATCTTTTAATATATAAAAGTGAACTGTGAAATCAATTTTGGAAAATGAGGTTCGGAAGGTTGACATTTTGGCTTGTGACCAAAATGTAATTTTTGAAAGTTGCGGGACAGTTTTATAAAGGATTGAAACTTTGAATCTTTAAGGAGCTATTATTCCAAAAAGGATTTCTCCAGATTTTTCTAAGATATTTTAAGTCTAAAATCTGATTTTAAAGATTAAGAAAAGAGAGGGAAATCATTTTAACCAATTTCCAACTAATTTTCTATTTTCTCTCAAATTCTCTTTTCTCTCATTTTCTCTCTACCCAAACAAGATTCTCCAGATTTCTTTCTCTGATTTTGACATCTACATCTCTCATTTCAACTCTCATTTGATTCCTAATCATCTCATCATCAAAACCTCTCAATTTGCAAATTGTTTCATCAAGTATTTTGGCTCTAAAATGGAGAAATTCAAGTTTGGAGGTAAGAACGTCCTTCTCCTCTAAACTATCAGTTCTTTACTGAAATTCCTAAGTTCTCAATCCTTGATTTATGTTTTATTAAAGGCTTTTCAATTGAGATCTTGATTTTTGGCTAAAATGCAAGATTTGAGGATTTTGGTGAAATTTTCGTGTGATCTGTTAAAGCAGGGTTTTGAGGTGTTAAATTGATGTTAAATGAATGCTAAAATGATTAGAAGTTGAGGTTTAATCAATGCAATCCCGGATAGGTTGAATTTCCTAAGTTTGGCTTGAGTTTTTGGTTGTTTTTGGAGTGTTTTTGGTGATCTGTTATACCTGGAGGTATAAGGACGTGGTTGTGATCATTTTGCATGTTATTTGATGTATAAAAATGGTTAGAAGTGATGGATCTTGGCTGGGTTAAGTTTTGGAAGTGTTTGGAGATGATTTCGGTTGTGTTTGGTAGCCAAATTGTTAGTTTTGTGATGAGCAGCGAGTTGTGTTGATGTTGCTGGTGATTTAATGCATATGGATGCATTAATGTTCTGTTTTTATGTGCTTGAAACAGGGGAGATTGATCCTTGAGTCTTGGAGGTGTTTTCGGAAGGTTTCGGAAGCTTGGAAAGCTTGTTGGCTAGCTTTGTTTGGTAATCGGTGAGTGAAGTTGGGATTTCAGCTTTTGAAACATGGTTTGAAGGTTTTTGGGAGGTTAGTTTAAGTCTAAACAACTTTGCTAAGCTCAAGAGTAAGTGAAGAGGTTTTTGCTCTTGGTTTGTGTATGATTTGGTTTTAAAATCAATTGTGGTTGATGATTGATGTGCATGTGTTATTGCATGGTTTAATTCTGTTTTGTAAGCATGTTTTAGCATGGTTTAATGCTGGTTTTGAAAGTCAATTGAAAAGGATGCTCAAGGTAAGAGATCCTTGGTTATGTTTATGGAAATTGTGATTTTGATGCATAGTGATGCATGTTGTTCATTGGCTTTGTATGATGCTTAAAAACAGTGAGTTGATGATGATTAATGATGATAATTGTACCTTTTGCATATTGTTTATGCATGTGAACCATTGAGCTAATGATGTGGTGGTTTTGCATTATGTGTATGCATGTGGATCATTGAGCTAATGATGTGATGACCTTGCATTGTGGTTATGCATGTGGAACATTGGATATTATGGTAAGATGGTTATGTTGGCAAGAGATGTGAATGGTTCTTGGTTCGTTGATCGGGTATAATTAGCCGGCTATAGGATTGGGTGCACCGTGAATAAAGTCGCCTTGATGGTGGAGTGGTCGAGTGTGGACCGGATAAACTCCCCTCAAGTATTCCTAACAAGATGAGGTCAGTGGAGGGTGTGCCCACGGGAGGACCTCGGTTGTTTAAGGTCGTAGTGGAGGTTGTTGCCCACGGTAGACCTTGGTTGAGTAAAGGTTATAAGGTGGTTAAAAGTCCTTATGTGGGAACCTTGTACTTGTTAAGATCACAATGGCTATGGTTAAATCCATGTGTGGATCTTGTGTGTGATGTCCCGGATCTCGTTAGATGATGTCTACAACTACCAATCGGTTATGCAAAGGTTGTATGGTGGTTGAAAGTCCATACGGGAAGACCTTGTGCATGTCAAGGGTGTATGTCCATACATGGTAACCTTGAGGAAAAGCTAAGGTTGTATGGTGTTTAAAAGTCCATACATGGGAACCTTAGGAGATTGAGGTCAGTGGAGGTTGTTGCCCACGGGAAGACCTTGGATTGGGTAGTGTGTAGGAAGCGTTGGGACACGCTTGTGATCCGCGTATCCGATCGGGTTGTAAAGTTGGAAAGTGAATATGGTTGATCTCTTGGAAGCCAATATAATGTTCTTGATCATGTTGAGCATGGGATTGCTTGAAATGATGCATGGTTGCATGTGAAGCATGAGATGCTTGAATTGATGCATGTTTGCATGAGAAGCATGAGATTGCTTGGTAAGATGCATTGTTGCATGAGATGTGTATGATGCTAGTGAAAGCATGTTACTTGTTTGTTGAACAAGTGTTGGTTATCATTTGATAAATGATGCATGAGAGCATGGATTACCAATGTTGCATTGGAGTCATGTATGACTTGTTGTTAAGGCATGTGAATATGATGTTATGGTTTATGATGCCTTGGTTAAATGCATGAAATGGTTTAATTGAACTATGGTTTTAAATGGTTTCTTGCTTGATGTGGTTTTCAAGTTAAAGAAAGGTATGTTGTGGAAAGGATGTGTTTTCCATGGTTTTGTTTAAGCTTGGCATATGGTGTTTATGCATGTTTTGAGCTTGATGTTGAAAGAGTTTTCGAACATGGTTTTGGAAAGCAAATCGGGTTGGTTTTAAAGTGTTTTAAAGACCCGCTGCATTGATGGTGTTTTGGTTTTGAGCATTCCTCACTAAGCATTATGTGCTTACGCTCCTTTTTGTCCATCAATGCAGATTCTTGAAGTTTGGACAGCAAGGAGCAAGGGATTCAAGGTGGACTCCAATGGAGATGTATGTCTCGGTGAATAGCTATAGTTAATAAGGGCAATGGGGTAGAATCTCTCGGATTGTTGTTATGGTGATCGTATGTGTTGATCAAGAATGTTTAAGTACTGTTGTTAATGATGTTGAATCATGAATTGGTTTAATTGAGGTTGCTTTGAAAGGTTTGTGCTTAAATGGTTGCTTGTGTAGGAAGCATGCCTATAGATTTGGGGCTTTCCGTATGTGATGGTTATTTGTTGAATTGTTGATGCAAGTATGTCTCTTTTATGTTGAATTGCATGTTGGCAAAGTTTGGTGGCTTTTGGAGCATGTTTGAATGATCAATTGTGTGTTTGAATGAGCAAAATGCAACATTCTGGGCTAGGTGTTTCGGAACAGGCAACACCGTTTCGGAACGGGTGCCCTGCATAAACCCAGGCGTCCGAAACGGGTGTCACCGTTCCGAAACGGAAGGCATTCTGCCAGACCCCTGTTGCGGAACGTGTTGCGGAACGGCCCGTGTTTCGGAACGGCCTTGGCCTGTTTCGGAACGGGTGACCGTTGGGGGCTGACATGGGCGGTTAAATGTTTCAAAATGTTTGCATTTTGGTCCTGAATCTTGTTTGTGCAATTGTTTGAGTTCAGGATGTCCGTTTGAGCTGAAATTTGGCAGAGAAGCATGAAACATGATTAATTTCAAGTTGGTAACTTAAAATCTGGTTAAGTCCTTAAAGTTTTCAGAAATTACAATTTGGTCCCTAAAGTTGTAATTTGTTCAATTGGGTCCCTTTTTGATCTCTGATGTTTGTGATCTTTGAGCATGGTGTTTTTGTGATCATATCTAAGGATAATGTGCATCTAGACAAGTTTAAAAAGAAAAAAAAAGGGTCGTTAATCAAGGTTGACTTTCGGGTTGACTTTGGTTTTCCCCGTGTAATCTTCATAGTTCGGGTCAACCGTCCAGACCGGGCTACGGGGGTTACAGTGCACTACCATCCTATTGATCGATCAATTGTATC
Organism: Hibiscus tridactylites; assembly: GCA_958450335.1. Lineage (NCBI taxonomy): Eukaryota > Viridiplantae > Streptophyta > Magnoliopsida > Malvales > Malvaceae > Hibiscus > Hibiscus tridactylites. Next base: position 60,138,453 of record OY288276.1, on the reverse strand, counting down.
CGGTAAGTATCTCAACATCTATGCCAATATATTATGTCAAATCATCATCTCACCTACTGTTTTTCATGCAACAATTCTCAAAACATTCTCATCTCATTTCAAAACCATAACATTTGCCATGCTTTAATCAAAAGCTCAAATCTCAACCATGCAACATGTTACTTCATGAAATCATTTCAAGCATTATCTCATGCTATAAAACATGTATAAAAACAGTAGGAATTTATCAATCTCAAACCATGAGCATGTAAAAGCATTTTAGGGGCAATCACCACATCTATGAGAGCAATCTAGCCAATACTTACTTCCGAACTTAGGAAGGTGTTTCAAACCTTTCCTAAATCACCACATCTATGAGAGCAATCTAGCCAATCTTGCCAAGATCTACCACTTCTAATCATTTCTAAACACCAATTAACATCAAAAACCACCACAAACTCGTCCTTATACCTCCATCTATGACAGCACACCAAAATCACCCCAAAAACCATCATTCTAAAAAGCAAAACTTAGGAAAACAATCATGTTTGGGATTTGATTGATAATACCTCATTTATAACATCAATTAACATCCAAAATATATTAGAAAACCATCTCAAAACAGAGCCCAATCATTCCCCACGAAAATCTCCAAGATCTTTTCCAAAATCTTGAGTTTTAAGACAATTTCTTGTTTCTAACATTAAAACAACTTAAAAATCATTAACAAAGGATTGATAATTTGGGAATTTCAGTAAAGAACTGGTCATTAGAGGAGAATGACGAAGCTTACCTCTAATGGATGATTTCTCCTTGATTTGGGCAAGTTTTCTTGAAAATTCAATGTAGAAATCAAGTGGATTTGATGAGGAATTGATTAAGAATCAAAGTATATTTTCAGGAGAGAAAGTGTTTGGTTAAAAAGAATTTGAGAGAAAATAAAATAGGGAAAATTGTGAAAAGTAGTTTGAATAGTCAAAGGTAGTTTCTAAATTCATTAACCTTTATTTCCTTTAATTAAAACATTAATTAAATCACCCAAATTAAGGAAAAATCTGATGAAACATTTTGGTAAAATTAGCTCCTTAAAGATTCAAAGTTTCAATCCTTTACAAAACAATCACTATTTAACTTTTGCAAAAACTGCGATTTGGTCACTACACCGAAACGTAGTATTTCCAAACCCAATTTTGTAAAATTGATTTCACCATAACCTTTAATATATTAAATGAGGATTTTTAGATATTTTTCTATATTTTTAAAGCATCCCGAACTAGGTGTTCCCTAAAACTCCCTTTAAGATTCGAACCATTTTCTGACCGGTCCGACTCGGACTCTAAACATCTAGGCCCATATTTTGGGTGTTACAAATTTGATATCGAAATATCGAACCTAATAGTTTTATTGACTTTCTAGCTCAAGAAGTGGAGAAAGAGGTTTCACACTCTCCATCTCAAGCTAGAACAAGGGGATTGTTATCCGAGAGCCTTGAAAGCTTCGGATTGCTAAGGTGAGTGTAGTCGGAGTCTCGGGTTTAGGCGAAAGGCCTTCCCGAATAATTATTTGATAATTTAGATTTCATCATAAACATTGTTGTTTACGAAATTGCATTGGATGGTTAATCAGACACTTTGGTAAGCGTCGGTCAGTTTGTTATTGAACATCGGATAAAGTCATTGATATTTTCATTGTACATTGTCATTGATATAGTAATTGTCATCGGATTATTGTATATAAATCATTGGACATTGATATTAACATTGGATTAAGATATATTGATTATGAGATACATATATATTTGTCATTGGTAATATTGAAATAATCGGAGATTGGAATACTATTGATTATTGAAATGGATATGAACATTGGAACCTTGGATTTGAATAGACATTGGATACAATTGGCATGCCATAGAATTCCTGAGCTCGGTGTATGGGTGGATTTCAGTTCTAAGGCTACGATCTATATTGATTTGGCGAGGCGGAGGGATGTGTATTGATATTGGTCATATTGGCGAAGTGGAGGGATCAGACCATTCATTGATTTGTCGAGGCGTAGGAATTCGCGTATCCATCATCTTGATTCAATCCAAGGATTAATGATTATATGAAAATGCTAAACATTGTATATTGATGCATAGCTTTAAAATTGAAAATAATGAAATCATGTATATTGATATTTGATATAATGTTGTTCATATTGTTTATGACTACCTCACTAGGTAATGTATGCCTAACGTGTCTCATCTCATGCATTTTCAGGTTGAAAGATCGAGTGTCGGAAGATCGGATTTGGCTAGGCAAGACAAGTCACTACATGCCTTAAAGTAATGTATTTTTATGCTAAGAAATCCTAGGAAGGTGGCAAAGTGGTTGAACTAGTCAAATATGCTCATTTTGATTATGTCGTGGTGTGCATATGTTGTAACTTGGTTAGTGGCCCTATATGGTCCTTTTGGTTGGTTTAAAATGGCATAAGAATGCATATTTAGCTCAAAAGGTAAAAGCTTAGTAAATGGATTCGTATGTTCATGAAATTTGGCATGTTAGTACTTTATACTATTGAAATATTGTGTGTAAAGTTTCATTGCATTTGGACATTGTTCGATAGGTCAAATTGAGTAAAAACCAGCAAAAATCTTTCATTATAGGTCAGGCCGTATCAAAACGGGTGATGGTGTTTCGATACGGGTAAGCACAGTTTGGTCTGAGAAATTGGGTGTATCAAAACGGTCCATGGCCGTTTCGAAACATTTTGTGTCTGGAATCCATCATTTCGATACGGGTTCATAGCGTATCGGAACGGGTTAAAGTCAAAGTCAAAGGAGGTCAACCACGTTTCAATACGGGCATGCCCGTATCGGTACGGTCTTAAGGGTAAGGTCAATAGTAGTTGACCATCGTTCACCCATTTCGAAACAACTCTAGGGTTTTTTGATACGGGGTTAGGTAAGTTTGTTAAAGGCTCATTGAATAGATTTCTAATTTCATAGTTTAGTCACTGAACATTGTAAGGTTAAATTGAACGAGTAAATGACCTTCAAATAGAATGAAATTTTGCAGACATGTCATTAAAGTAGTGAATTTTAAAATGGTAAGATCAATTGCATTGAAGGGCCCCTAGTTTGTCGAAATTACAAATTGGTCCCTAAGTCATGTAACAATTGCAATTTAGCTCATGAATGACTAATAATTGCTTGTATGGATAAATTGGACTGAGTTATTTGATGGGAATGATTCAATGTATGATGGGAATGACTAATAATAAAACAAAATTTTATTGCACTAGTTTTTGTATTGATCATCGGTTTCACCTTCCGACCCAGTTCTCGACCAGACCGGAAAGGGGTGTTACATTTGTTGTATTAGAGCTAGAGTTTAGTCGATTCTAGGACTAAACCGAAGCTTGTTGCATTGATATTGTGTTACTTTGCCACCTAGGAGTTTTAAATTGTGTATATTATGACTTGTCGACTAATACGATCTTTCATATAGATATGTCTGAGACAAACGAAGCTCATATAGATGAGCTCGCTACTGGCTCCTCGACACATGGCGAGGAGATTAGAGGAGGAAATCCTAAGAATCCACCGCAACCACAGGACCCTTTTGATCAGGGTACTGAGCCTGCAGCACCTACCGCTCAGGTTGAATGTTACCAAAACATGGCTAATATGTTCAAACAATTTATGGCTGCGATGCAAGTAACACCATTTGTGCAGCCTACCCCTCTTATTGTCCAAAATGTTTGTGCCCCTGTGGACAAGTTGGCTTCACTCTGAGCCTATTCCTTTACTGGAAAAGATGTTGATAATCCTAAAGTTGCCAAATACTTATTGGATAACACGTTGCGTATCTTGAATAAGCAGCTGCAGTGTTCGGATGAACAGAAGTTGGAGTGTGTTGTTGCGTTAGTGACTGCTGAAGCTCTCATGTGGTGGGAAACCACTATCCTCACAGCTCCTGAAGAATCGGTTACTTGGGAGTTCTTTCTCCGAGAATACAAGAATAAATATATTAGAGAATATTACCTTGCAGAAAGGTTGAACACCTTTCTCCACCTGAGGCAACGTGGGTGACCTATCGAGCAATATATCCATGATTTCTGCAAATATTTCTGATACGGAGCAGAATTTATAAAGAAAGAGGAAGACAGTGCAAAATGTTTATAGTTGGCCTTATCGATGAGCTACGACCCATGTTTACGGGTCTTAGTATCACCAACTTCCAGGATCTAATGAACCGAGTCAAGGCCACTAAAGTTACTAGAGAGCTCAACGAGCTAGTGGGTCTGGAAAATCAGAGAAGAGGTTCAGGGATGATTCTTGACCTCCGAGATGGAACAAGAAGGGGGATATCAAGGCCCCAAACAGAATATCTATTCACAGCCCTCCCGATCTGGGAACATTGAGAGACCTCAGTCTGTGACAAAGTCTTTTGCTAAAGCAACATTTGTTGACAGCACTGGAGGCTCGAATCAAGGTAACCAGCACCCTCTATGCAATTATTGTCAGAATAGGCACCCAGCGGGTCAATGTCGTAAGCAAACTGGAGCTTGTTACTATTGTGGTAAGCATGGTCACTTCATTCGTGAATCTCCTATGAATGCAACCAAATTTGTCAGCACACTGACGACTACTGCTTCTCCTGCTCAATCTTTTTGGGGTAAAGGATCAAAGCAAGGATCAACGGGAACATATGGACGATCGAGTGGATCTGGGAAACCCTTTCGTAAACAAGATTCAAAATCTCCTACCTAAATGTATCATGTGAGGAGCAGGGAAGAAGAGGATGAACCTGATGTTATTGCAGGTACCATTGAATTATATTTGCATCCTTTATATGCATTGATTGACCTTAGTTCTACTCATTCTTTTATAAGCACCATTGTATTTAAGAAGTATAACATGTCTTCTAAACCAATAGCATCAGGAATTTCTATAACCAATCATGTAGGAGATTGTGTCACCGTAAGGGTAATGTGCAAGAACTGCCCCTTAATGATTCAAGTGATTCCTTTTCCGGCCAATTTGTTGGCTTTACTTATTCACCAATTTGATGTCATCCTATGCTAAAATGGCTTAATGAGCACCAACTCTGGGTAGATTGTTGTAAAAGAAAATTGTACCTTCAGGGTTTGGGTAAAGAAAATGCAGTACTGATAAATGCTAGGAATCCATCATTGTATGCTTTGACATTGGAAACTAAAGGCGAACCACAACAGCAAGACAATGACACTGTATGTGAATTTCCTGATGTCTTCCCTAATGAACTTTTGGGATAGCCCCCAACCCGTGAAGTAGAGTTTGGCATCTAGGTACAACTTGGGACTGCTCTCATTTCCATTGCACCATATTGCATATCAGTTGTGGAGTTGAAAGAATTAAAGACACAGATCCAAGACCTATTGAGCAAAGGTTTCATTCAACCGAGCTCTTCACCCTGGGGAGCTTTGGTTCTCTTTGTTAAGAAGAAGGATGGTTCTATGCGATTGTCCATCGATTACAAATAGTTGAATAAAGTAACCATCAAGAACAAATATCCATTTCCTAGAATAGACAACATGTTCGATCAACTAAAAGATACCTTTGCGTTTTCAAAGATCGACTTAAGGTCGAGCTACTGTCAATTGAGGGTTAAGGAGTGTGATGTGCCAAAGACTGCCTTCCGTACAAGATATGGACACTACGAATTCTTGGTGATGCCCTTTGGGCTAACCAATGCACCGGCCACTTTTATGGATTATATTCATCGGGTCTTTCGGCCCTATCTTGACAAGTTTGTAGTTGTGTTTATAGATGACATATTTATCTATTCCAAAAAAGAAGCGGAGCATCGATATCATCTTCGTATTGTAATTCAGACCTTGCGAGAGAAGCAGTTGTACGCGAAGTTCTCTAAGTGTGAGTTCTAGCTTACTGAAGTTGCCTTTCTGGGATATATCGTGTCGGCTTCGGGTATTCAAGTGGACTCGAAGAAAATCCAAGCCATTGCAGAATGGCATCCACCGAAGAACATTGGTGAAGTCAGAAGCTTCCTTGGGCTTGCTGGCTATTATCGCAGGTTCGTAAAAGGATTTTCTATGATAGACGCTACTTTAACCAAATTATCGAGGAAAGAAGCTTCTTTTGTTTGGACCGAGGTTCAACAATGATGTTTCTATCAGTTGAAGCAAATATTGACTCATGCACCCGTCCTAACCCAACTTGAGTCTGGAAAGGACTACACAGTTTATATGATGTGTCGCATCTCGTGTTAGGATGTGTATTGATGCAAGAAGTCAAGGTTATTGCTTATGCTACGAGACAACTTAAGCCTCGTGAGATGAATTATCCCACCCATGACCTTGAATTGGCTGCAGTTGTTTTCATGTTGAAAATCTGGAGACATTATCTCTACGGAGAGAAATGCTATCTTTTCACCGACCATAAAAGACTTAAGTACTTATTGACTCAAAAGGAGTTGCACTTTCATCAACGGAGGTGGGTGGAACTCCTTAAAGATTATGATCTGGTCATCGATTACCATCCGGGCAAGGCCAACGTTGTAGCTGATGCACTCAGCCGCAAACCTTCGTCTGGTATGCATTAACAATAAATTTTGAAGTATATGTATTATGTAGTACATTAACTCATTGTAACATTGTTATATTGTAGCTCCTCGAGCAATTAATACTCACTTCCGACTTCGGGAGCATCGTTGCCTTGTAGCTGAACTTCAAGTTCAGTCTACCATCGTTTCGCAGATCAATGATCTGCAAGAGCAAGATCCTGAGCTTCAAACCATTGTCTCTAAACTATCAGACAACCCTGACTTCAGAATTAATTCTGAAAGACTTTTATGTTTCTGTGACCGCGTTTGTGTACCTAATGATGAATCTCTACACACTGATATCCTTTCAGAAGCTCATTCTAGTTCTTTTTCAGTTCACCCCGAGTCAGTGAAGATGTATAAAGACCTACGCGAACTCTATTGGTGGTCGGGCATGAAGCAGGCCATAGTTGATTTCATTTCCCAGTGCCTCACGTGCCAACATGTTAAGGCAGAACATTGTACTCCTACTGGACTATTATAGCCTATCGATCCACCGAAATGGAAATGGGAAAAGATAACTATGGACTTTGTTAGTGGTCTATCTTTAACCCCAGTAGGGCGTGTAGGTGTTCCGTTTTTGTGAGAGCGCAAGTACACACTCTTGCCAAGTTAAAGTATAAAAGATGTCGAATCCTACGAGGATTGGTCAGCTTGGTTCAATCTGTGGTTCCTGCACAAGGTAAAGTAAAAACACAAGTAAGGTGATGGTTGAGATGAAAAGTAAAATAAAATAAAGCACATGTAATAAAGGAGGTGATTCAGGTTGATAAAGAGGGCAGAGTTATGCTGCCACTTAGTGTGAAACTGTGTTGTATAGGCTAAGTTGTTTTGTGCTGCCATGATATGCTACCTCGGCGGGTAATGGCGGATGGCAGCTACGACCCTGTCACGCAGCTGCAGCGCGTCTCTACTCTTGCAACTTTCGCTTTCTCGGTAGGTAAGATAGGGAGAAGTCATGGCGACAAGTCGGGTAGATACTCCAAGTTTGACAGAGCAATTCTAATATTATCCTTCCTATGTCTAGGCAAGGATTCTGTCACCACGTGATGTAGGCAATACCAAGCAATCTCAGCGTAAACCTGACACAGGCAATCAACGTTTAGTTTCTCCTTTTAGCCGCTTAAACTCGAACTTATGTCTAAGCCTTATTAGTCAACACCTCGACATGATGAGACCGTACTTAATTCTTTCGTGAGTCTTACACTTTCGTGCCCGACAAATGGATTTCTTCAACTGGACTTTTGGAACTAATTGAAGAAGTGAAGATCATGAATTAAGTGAACTTGGAATATTTTATCGAAAAACTCAAAAACCTAATACAACCGTCTCACAACTAATTTACAACATAACCCTTAACCCAAGAGAAGTTTAGAACATGGCGGCGGCTAAGAACACTCTAGCTATGTCTATAGAAAACCTAAGATGATTTGATCTAGGAGTACAATGAGTATTTATAGAAAAATAACTAGGTTAAGTTCTCCTTAAAGTAGAAGTCCTCAAAAGAAGCTTTCCACATTTAATGTGACAATAAACTCTGACTTCTTTGAGTTGAATGTGGACTTTATCTCGTTTGCCTTAGCCCGCAAGTAATCTTGAGATCTCACGTCAGCGGCTCTGTCCGCTGCTACAGACGTTAGAAAATCGAGTGGATGGCGGCAATAGACTCAGATTTTTAGCTCTACAAACCGCACTCTCCAACACCATAGTTTGTTATCGTGGGCAGCAAGGTCGGCGACAACATCGATCGCCAGCTACTCGGCAGCAATTGTCTTTAGTTGGAACTGCATGAGTACAGCCCCTTGGTTCGCTGCCTCTGCATTGCATTCTCAGCTCTTCTTTTCCTCCTTCAACCTTTATTACCTAAAAACAAAAATACACTAAAATAGTATCTCTTCTTTACCAAATATAATATAGTCTATAGAAACGAGGTAAAATGAAGGAATGCTGTAAAATGTAAGGCATGAACCTAATTATGCCTACAATGCGCTAAAAAAAGTAATAAAAAGAGGTGAAATGTTCATGAAATATAGGACTTGTGGACACTTTACACACCCTCAAAATCAAACTATTGCTTGTCCTCAAGCAATGCAACCTAACATACTTGCTCTAATAATAATCAGAAAGATAAACATGTATTCAACTTGATTTTATGCCTCAAGGTTGTGGCACCTATATTAAATTAGTCAAGGGAAATAAAGTAAGAAAATAACTCATAATTAGATTTCTCATGCCAGTGTAGTGTGTGCATGTCTGTATACAAGTTGAATATTCAAAATAAATAAATAAACAAAGATGTTGTTATGATTTAAAGGTTGCTGCCGAGGCAACACAGTTAAGCAAATTAATTTAATCATGGCACTGAGGGCTTCAGCTTATCACGACTACTCTTCTAGGTCTGAAGTCAAGATAGGAGCAGCCTACAAAACCCCGAACGCTTGGAGTAGAGTCATCCCGTGAAGATTTTCATTCACTCGTGCTAATTTGTTCCCCACTTCAAGTCTTTCAGATTCATGGACTTTGATAGAAGCGGAGTGTCCTTGCACATGATTCTTTCTAGAGCCTGTTGTGGGCACCTTTAGGGTAAAACAACATTTTTCTTCCTTGTTTTTACTTCTGATGTTATGGCAGTCCTGTATTATTCTATTTCTTTTACCTGCCTTGACAACCACTTGCAATCATTGTTAGAACTTTGCAAAGGATTCTAAAAATAAGCAGGTAGTGTTCATCTGATATTCTAACACATTCAACAAGTAACAGAGATGTTGACAGTTTTATGCAAAAAGAAAAAATTATAAGTCATTTTTCATGCTTTTCCCAAAATTTAGACTTTCCTTTAAGTTGGTGAGAAAATAAATTAATCGGTTATCCTATCATAGACAAAAGATGCGAGAGCTATCCCCCCCCCCAATTATTACTAAGGCAAGTACAATGCAACCTGTATGCAACTAACTATGCCTAGACAAAAGATGCGAGAGCTATCCCCCCCCCCCAAACTCGTGATGGCATTTCCCTTAATGCATAAAATGAAAGAAAATAAATACAAGAGATAAATAAAACAAAACAGAAAAAATAAAAAAAAATAAAGAAAAGAAAAGGAAAATAAACAACTAAGAGTTGGTTGAGGGTTGAGAGGGGCCTTTTTTCTTTTCTGCTGAGGAGGAGGAAGAGGTGTGAATGAAAAAGCAGCAGCCGGCAGATGTCTTGGCGGCAGCCTTAACCGGTGAAGTTTTTGCTTTCTACGACGGTTGGACTCTTTTCAGCGTTTGTTGAGGCTCTTCTTGAGGTTTGGAAGAGGGAGCGGTAGGAGATGCTTCGCTCTCTTCTAACTCCGTCTCGAAGTCCACAAGCTCGGCGGCTATGATGTGCCGGTTCTTCTTCCTAATGCCTTCCTCCGTGGGTGCTGCTGGAGGGACAATCACCGTGGGGATGGCTCTTGCTGGTGCTACCACTGCTGTTTCTGGCTCCGGTGGCTACTGCTCAATCTCCTCTGATGAGGAGGTGTCTGCCATTGTCCTTGTTGTGCCAGCAGGTGCATGGTGCTGATGGTGCCTCTCGGGGGAGTCTGCCACTGTGTTGCATGGGGTGGTGGCTGAGTAGGTTGGATAGTATGTCGGAGAGGGCACTTGGTGGTCTGTCTAGCGGGCAGCGACGGTAGGTGGCGTTCCTTGTGCAGAGGCTGCTGCTGTGAGTTCTGCAGGTTAAGGAGGCAGGATGGGTCATTCACCCGGGAATTTCTGCTGGAGATAAGCCACAAGAGCTTCTTGGAGCTCCCCACGAATTTCATGAAGCTCAGCTACTACTGCTCGATATGCTTTGTGTTGCCTAGAAGGGTGTGCAGTAGAGTGAGGGCTTCATTTTCTAGTGCAGCTTTAGTACTGCCGGGGGCGGCTGGAATGGAAGAAGGCTGGCTGGGCGTTGTTGGCTCTTTCTCCGTAACCTACATCATATATATGCGGACTTTTCTAGTCCAACCTTGTTTGGCAGTCGTTAACTCATCTTTAGGTTCTTTCAGGACACCAAAATTGGTGCATAGTCCTATAATGAGGGACGGGAAGTACAACATGTCTTTCGTCTTTTCGAAGCAATTCTAGATCTCCATGCATATGATTTCCCTAACGTTTATTGGTCGATTCATCAGAATGCTGTGAAGTAGTGCAAGGTGCGGCCGATCGACTGTTGAGTTGTGGGAGGTGGGCAGCAGGCGCCTCTTCAAAAAGGTGTTCCACAGCATTGCCTCGGGCAGCAGGTGGCGGCGCTGGACAGATCTCACAAGTTTACCTGCCAACCACGACGTGTTGGGAGTGCAGAGTTTGGCCTTGATTTTCTCATAGTCGACAGCCATTAGTGACTGTCTCCACTCCTCGTGAGGGTTGTCGTTTATATCAAGGCCATAATATTTGTTGATGACAGCAGCGTTCAATTTGACAGGCTCCCCGCAGACATAGACAAAGGGCCACCCTGGGCAGGGTTGATGAGCGTAGAATTCTCTGACCAAGGTAACATTAGTCGTCTCTGGCTGCCGAGCAAATATCTCCCATTCCTTGTTGTGGATGGTTTCGAACAGGGTAGTCTCTAAACCAAGGTCTCTCGTTTGCTCTATGTAATGGAAACCTTGCTCTTTCTAGATTGCCTGCTGAGAGAACTAATCTCTATATCTTTCCTTGTCCACCTTGGAGTAAAATCTCTTGTAGGTGGGTTTGGGTTGTGGTGTGGATTCCATGTGAAACAGTTCTACGTAACTGAAACTAGAAAGAAAAATAGTTAGAGAGCAGTGGAAGCAAGAGGAAGATAGCAAGGAGGTGAAAGTAAAGTGAATGAATGGATTGAGAGGCGTTTAAATAAGGGTTGCCGAGAAGTGTCGTGGCAGCAATAAATGTCTGACGGTCTAGTTGTCTGGTAGATGTACGGGATTTCTACTCGTTATTTTCGGAGCCGTTGGTGGTCAACTAGCCGTTACGCGTTCCTGCGTTGGGTTGCCACGTGCTATCTCGGTGGCATTGTGGGCGGGCTCCATGATTGGCCTTCTTCTTGGTCCAGCTCTTTTATTCTTAATCCTGAAATAAAAATAAAGACAAAAATAAAAAATAAAAGTAATTACATAATTTCTGAAAAATAAAAATCTGGAAACAAATCTAATCCTAAAAAATGAAACTCTAATCCTAAAGCATAAAAATAAAAATAAAAATAAAACGATAATTAGGTTATGTTGGGAGGTGCATTTCCCAAACATAACCACTTCCTGAGGGTTTTGTGTTTTGCTTTTCGTCCAGGTATGTTCTTCCCCTCCTCATGTGGGTCCTCATGTTCCTTCAAGTGCTGCGTCACTAGGTCCCTTGGCCTTCTTTTTGGTTTGTCATGGGAGCTCCCGCCCTGGCCTGTTTCAATGCTGATTTTTGAAGCTCTTTCATATGGGCGTCCTTTTTCTTTTTCTGAAGGCTATAGCGCATTCACCTTGATGCTTTGGTCGTCTACCCTCATTGTCAGCTCCCCAAATTCCACATCTATAAGCGTTCTACATGTGGCCAAGAATGGTCGCCCAAGAATGATAGGCACGTTTTCATCGGCCTCACAATCTAAGATGAGGAAATCGGTGGGAAGAATCAGGTTTCCCACCTTAACCAGGATGTCTTCGATTTTTCCCTCCGGTTGTACAAACGAATGGTCAGCAAGTTTTAGCATGACGGAGGTAGGTTTGGCAGGCCCAATACCTAGTTTATCGAAGACGGCCTTGGGCAGAGGGTTGATGATGGCTCTCAAAGCGCACAGGGCTCAGGTTTCATGTTTGATGCCTATCTTGTATGGGATAACAAAGCTGCCCGGGTCTATCTGATTGGGTGGCAGCTTGTTATGCAGTATTGCCATGCCCTCTTCAGTGACATCAACTATCTCGAATTCCCTAATCCTTTTCTTCTTAGAAACCATATCTCTGAGATGTTTGGCATAGTTTGGCATACTTTGAATGGCATCTATTACAGGTATGTTGATGTGCACATGTTTTAGAATATCTAGGAATTTTCTGAACTGGTGCTCTTGTTGTTGTTTCTTGAGCCTCTGGGGAAAAGGTACTGACAGTCGGATGTCCTCTATATGCTCCTTACTTGGGGGCTTTGTCTGAGGAGGATCATCTGCTTCAGGATAGCTATCATGTTCAGCTGTTGGGGTGGCATGTGTTGGTGCTACTACGGCAGACTTCTTTTTCTGGTTCGGCTGGGTTTCTAGCTATGTCTCCACCCTGGGTTCATCCAGCTGCTCCCCACTTCTTGTAGATATGGCCTTGCACTGCTTGTAAGTAGGTTTGACTACCGCCTCTGAGCTATTGGATGCTGCTCTCATTGTCCGGCTGCTATATATCTCTATAAACTGCCCAAATTGGGTCTCTAGGTTCTTTATAGTAGCCTCAAGGTTGTTAATCCGCAACTCCGTCTTTTACATAAAAGATTCAGTTTTATTAATGAATTTATTTGTATTAAAAATATAATCATTAGTGCGGGACATGAAAGTATGTAGGATAGATTCTAAAGAAAAAGTGCTTGTATTCGGTTACTGTGGTGGCAGCGGTTGTGACAGGTTCTGTTGATAAGCTCCCTGTTGTTGTGGTGGGTTTGCAGCCATCCTTGGGGTGCTCCAAGAAAAGTTAGGATGGTTCTTCCACCCAGGGTTGTAGGGATTCTTAGCAGGTCTGCTATTACTCTGGTATCCCCCCAAATAGTTTGCAGATGCATTACAGTTAGAGGAATCATAGTTTCCCCCACACTCACCACAGAATGGCTCCACAACCTTTACTTCATGAACCTTCCCAGCGGGTTTCACGATGCTCATGACCAGTTCTGTCAGTGTATCGAGGCGGGCGTTAATAGATTCTGAGGCTTCTACCTCATTCACAGTGGTTGGCCGCCTTATACCGCCTCGACGAGTGGTTGGATATTTGTAGTCATTTTTAGCTGCTTGGTTCAGCAACCACAGTGCTTCCTCTAGAGGTCTGTCGAGAATGATCCCATTGGCCGAGGCATCTATCATCATCTGAGTTGGGTAGTTCACCCCGTTGTAGAATATGGATACCTGCTTCCAAGCCGGAAGACCATGTAGCGGGCAGTTATTGAGCATCTTTTGGTACCTCTCCCATGTTTCATACATTGGCTCGTCATCCCCTTGTCTAAAGGATGTGATCTCATTCCACGGTCTATTAGTGACGTTAGATGGGCTGAATCGATCTAGGAAGTATTTACATAACTCTGTCCATGTGTTGAAAGATCCTACCGGCTGGTTATTTAACCAGTGTTTAGCCCTATCCCTCAGTGAATAGGGAAATAACCTCGGCCTCAGTACATCCTGGTGTACCCCATGTATTTGAAATGCTCTGCAGATGTCCAGGAATCCTCTCAAATGCTGCCGAGCATCTTCTGTGGCAGTCCCTCCAAAGTGCCCTAGTGTGTTTATCATGTTGAACATGACGGGCTTCGGCTCGAAGTGGTCCAGCTCTATATCAGGTTCTGTTACTGTGGGAACGAACCCTCGGAATTCATGTTTGAGAAAATCCCTAGTGGTTCGAATCTAAGGTGGTCGGGGCGAAAGTGGTGGATCCTGTCGTGGTAGATCTTGTGGACCTCTGGGTGGCAAGTCTTGCTGCCCATCCTTGCCGTGCGTGGCACCATTGGGTGGGTCCTAGTTTACCATGTTTACCTTTTCTTTTCCCTTGTCTTCTTTGTTTTTCTTTAGGACTTCCCTGAGCTCCTTCTTAATTTCTCTTGCTTGATGTTTGATGTCATCATAAAAGAGGAGATCTCTTTTAGGGTTTGCCCTGGTCATACACTAGCAAAGGACACGGTGATATATATATATATATGTGTTTCGATTGAAATAGAGTTAAATAAAAATAAATAAAAGGTGCAGAAATTAAAAAAGTAATTCATTGTTACCAATCCTCGGTAACGGTGCCAAAAACTTTTAATGCGTGTACGTGTTCCCTTTTTGTGAGAGCGCAAGTACACACTACTGCCAAGTTATAGTATAAAAGATGTCGAATCCCACGAGAATTGATCAGCTTGGTTCAATTTGTGGTTCCTGGACAAGGTAAAGTAAAACCACAACTATGGTGATTGTTGAGATGAAAAGTAAAATAAAATAAAGCACAAGTAATAAAGGAGGTGATTCAGGTTGATAAAGAGGGTAGGGTTATGCTGCAACTTAGTGTGAAACTGCGTTGTATAGGCTAAGTTGTTTTGTGCTGCCACGACATGCGGCCTCGGTGGGTAATGGTGGACGGCAACTGCGACCCTTTCACACGGTCGCAACGGGTCTCTGCTCTTGCAACTTTCGATGTCTTGGCAGGTGAGATGGGGAGAAGTCCTGGCGGCAAGTCTGGCAGATACTCCAAGTTCAACAGAGCAATTCTAATATGGTCATTTTTCTGCCTAAGCAAGGATTCTGTCACCGCGTGATGTAGGCAATTCCTAGCAATCCTAGCGTAAACCAAACACAGGCAGTCGACGTTTGGTTGCTCCTTTTAGCCGCTTAAACTCGAACTTATGTCTAAGCCGAATTAGTCAACACCTCGACATGATGAGGTCGTACTTAATTCTTTCGTGAGTCTTACACTTTCATGCCCGACAAATGGATTTCTTCAATTGGACTTTTGGAACTAATTGAAGAAGTGAAGATCATGAATTAAGTTTACAACATAATACAATCGTCTCACAACTAATTTACAACATAACCCTTAACCCAAGAGAAGTTTAGAATATGGCGGCTGCAAAGAACACTCTAGCTATGTCTATAGAAAACCTAAGATGATTTGAACTAGGAGTACAATGAGTATTTATACATAAATAACTAGGTTAAGTCCTCCTTAAAGTAGAAGTCCTCAAAAGTAGCTTTCCAAATTTAATGTGACTTTAAACTCTAACTTCTTTGAGTTGAATGTGGACTTTATCTCGTTTGCCTTAGCCGACAAGTAATCTTGAGTTCTCACGTCGGCGGCTCTGTCCGCTGCTACAGACGTCGGAAAATCGAGTGGATGGCGGCGATAGACTCAAGATTTTTATCTCTACAAGTTGCACTCCGGTTCTCCAACTCCATAGTTTGCTTCCATTGGCAACAAGGTCAGCGATAAAATCGATCGAAAGCTACTCGGCAACAATTGTATTTAGCTAGAAATGCGTCAGTACAGCCCCTTGGTTCGTTGCCTCTACATTGCATCCTCAACCCTTATTTTCCTTCTTCAGCCTTTATTACCTAAAAACAAAAATACAGTAAAACAATATATCTTCTTTACCAAATAAAAGATAATCTATAAAAAGTAGGTAAAGCGAAGGAATACTGTAAAATGTAATGCATAGACCTAATTATGCCTAAAATGAGGTCAAAAACAGTAATAATAAGAGGTGGAATGTTCATGAAATATAGGACTTGTGGACACTTCACAACCCCTAGGAAGCATGATGCTATATGGGTCATTATAGATCGTTTCGCGAAGTCAGCTCATTTTATACTAGTTAGAATGGACTACGGTCTTCCCAAACTTGATGACTTGTATATTAAGAAAGTAATCCAAATCCACAGAGTACCTAAGTCTATTATCTTCGATCGAGACCCTCGATTTGCATCTCGATTTTGGAGAACCTTACAAGGAGCCTTGGGCACCAGAGTTAATCTCAGCACAGCTTTTCACCCTCAATCTAACGGCCAGTCAGAAAGGGTAATCCAAGTAAATCATCGAAAATTCTATCCATTAAAAATCCTAGAACTTGCATTGTCATTGAACCTCTCTATACAGATCTTGGAAGACATGCTTTGAGCATGCATTATTGACTTTGGTGGAACTTCGGAAAAGTCTCTACCCCTCGTTGAATTTTCCTACAACAAAAGTTACCAAGCATCAATTCAAATGGCTCCGTATGAAGCAATGTATGGTAGGCGATGTAGAACTCCATTGTGTTGGTTGGAGCTTGGCGAGGGCAAGATGTTAGGCCTTGACTTGCTTCGAGAGACTGAAGAGCGAGTCGCTATAATTCATGATCGTTTAAGAGCTGCCTTTGATGGACTAAAGGCTTATGTTCACCTCAAAAGAAGAGACATTGAGTACGAAGTTGGTGAGAAAGCCTTCCTCAAGGTATCACCGTGGAAGAAAGTCTTAATTTGACAAAAATGGAAAATTGAGTCCCCGATTCATTGGACCCTTTGGAGTTATTGAAAGAGTTGGCCCCATAGCATATGGACTATTTTTACCCTCGAAATTGAGTAAGATCCACGATGTTTTTCATGTATCAATGCTCCGAAAGTATCATTATAATCCTTCACACATTGTGGAACCTGAATATGTGGAACTTCGACCAAATTTGTCCTATGAGGAGGAACCGGTTCAAATTCTTGCTAGAGAAGTCAAGAGACTTCGCAACAAAACAATATTGTTTGTTAAAGTGCTCTGAAGAAGCCACATCGTTGAGGAAGCCACTTGGAAACCTGAAGAGACCATGAAACAATAGTATTTGCATCTCTTCGATTCAGGTAAAAATTCAAGGATGAATTTTTCTTAAGGGGGAGTTGTAACACCCCAAAATCTGGACTAGTCAGAATTTGGGTTCGGTGATCAGAAATTCCACATTGATGAAGTCTAAATATTGTATTAAGTAGTTAATTATTGATATTGAACCCTAATTGAGCTTAAAACATCGTCATCGGACTCTATTGAATAATATTGAACCTATATAGCGACTAAATTGGAGAAAATGCAAGTTGGGGAACGAAATCATAGTATGGTGAGAGTTGAGGGACTAATCTTGTGATTAGCCTCTCCACAACTTAAATTGGGCTATGTGGGAGGAAAGCTCAATAGCTTAAATTATGATAACAAAACTAAACTAAAAAGATAGAAACTTACCCGAGAATTTCCTAAGCAAACACCTACATCTTCTTCATGTCCTTCATTGAAGCAAGCACCTCCATTGGAGGAAGTTTTGAGCTTCACTTTTTCTTCATATCGATATTGAATCGTTGCTATCTATCGGGTAAGCTATAATCCTCAATCGGTTATAGGATTCCATGGATATATCGAGCTTAATTTCAAGTTAGGGTTTTGACTATCCATGGATATTCTATCATTGTTGTTGTTATCGGAACCGAATATTGATTTTGATGTCGTTGTATTGAATTTGATATCGAAATATTGAAACTAATAGTTCTCTATTGAATTTCTAGCTCAAGAAGTTGAGAAAGAGGTTTCACCGTCTCCATCTCAAGCTTGGAACAAGGGGATTCTTATCCAAGAGCCTTGAAAGCTTCGGATTGCTAAGGTGAGTGTAGTCGGAGTCTCGGGTTGAGGCAAAAGGCCTTCCTGGATTATTATTTGATAATTTAGATTTCCTCGCTAACATTGTTGTTGAAGAAATTGCATTGGATGGTTAATCGGACACTTTGGTAGGCGTCGGTAAGTTTGTTATTGAACATCGGATAAAGTCATTGATATTGTCATTGATATAGTAATTGTCATCGGATTATTGTATCGAAATCACGGGACATTGATATTTACATTAGATTATGATATAATGATGATGAGATACATATATTTATTTATCATTGGTAATATTGAAATCATTGGGCATTGGAATACTATTGATTACTGAAATGGATATGAACATTGGAACCTTGGATTTGAATAGACATTGGATACAATTGGTATGCCATAGAATTCATGAGCTCAGTTTACGGGTAGACTACGGTCCTAAGCCTACAACCTATATTGATTTGGCGAGGCGGAGGGATGTGTATTGATATTGGTCATATTGGCGAGGCGGAAGGATCAGACCATTCATTGATTTGGCGAGGCGTAGGAATTCGCGTATCCATCATCTTGATTCAATCCAAGGATTAATGATGAAATGAAAATGCTAAACATTGTATATTGATGCATAGCTTTGACATTGATAAGCATGAGATCATGTATATTGATATTTGATATAATTGTGTTCATATTGTTTATGACTACCTCACTATGCAATGTATGCCTAACGTGTCTCATCTCATGCATTTTTCAGATTGAAAGATCGAGTGTCGGAAGATCGGATATAGCTAGGCAAGACAAGTCACTACAAGCCGTTAAGTAATGTATTTTGATCCTAAGAACTCCTAGGAAGGTGGAAAAGTAGTTGAACTAGTCAAATATGCCCATTTTGGCTATGTCGTGGTGTGCATATGTTGTAACTTGGTTAATGGCCTTATATGGTCTTTTTGGTTGGTTTAAAATGGCATAAGAATGCAAATTTAGCTCAAAAGGTAAAAGCATAATAAATGGATTCGTATGATCATGAAATTTGGCATGCCAGTAGTTTATACTATTGAAATATTGTGTGTAAAGTTTCGTTGCATTTGGACATTGTTCGATAGGTCAAATTGAGTAAAAACTAGCAAAAAATTGTCATTACAGGTTAGGTCGTATCGAAACGGGTGATGGTGTTTCGATACGGATAAGCACAATTTAGTTTGAGAAATAGGGTGTATCGAAATGGTCCATGGCCGTTTCATAACATTTTGTCTCTAGAATCCCTCGTTTCGATACGGGTTCATAGCGTATCAGAACGGGTCAAAGTCAAAGGGGGTCAACCCCGTTTCGATAAGGGTATGCCTGTATCGGTACGGTCTTAAGGGTAAGGTCAACAAGAGTTGACCATCGTTCATCTGTTTCGAAACAACTCTAGGGTGTTTCGATACGGGGTTAGTTAAGTTAGTTAAAGGCTCATTGAACAGATTTCTAATTTCACAGTTTAGTCATTGAACATTGTAAGGTTAAATTGAACGAATAAATGACCTCCAAATAGAATGAAATTTTGCAGGCATGTCATTAAAGAGCGAGTCGCTATAATTCATGATCGTTTAAGGGTTGCCTTTGATCGACTAAAGACTTATGTTGACCTAAAAAGAAGAGACATTGAGTACGAAGTTGGTGAGAAATCCTTCCTCAAGGTATCACCGTGGAAGAAAGTCTTAATATTTTCTACAACATGCTCTATCTATCTCATGCTTGAAAACCATTCAAAGCGAATGTCCATTTGTAAATCACATGTACCATCTACCTATCAATCTCATGCATTCAACCAATGCAAAACTCATGGCAAAGCCATACATGCTTGACATTCGAAAGCATTTCATAATTCTCAAAATCTCATTTGCATTTCTCATAGCAAAAACATCATTTCAATATTGGTACATGTGAATCAAACACAATCTCATATATTGGAATTTCATATTATATGTTTACTCGGGTATGTGGATTAGCTTGACATAAAGCCAAGTCCTACCCCGGTGGAATCTCACATCACCAGACTCTCATGGTGGTATCTCTCTTCGCCACAAAGCTTGGGTGTTTCACCAAGACCTACCACGATGGTATCTCTCATCATCGGATTATCACTTTGGATCGAGATAGCACTACCCCCATTTCCCAACTCCAAAGAGCACGTACAAATTTTTAGTTTATTTCCTATTGGTCGATCAATTATATCCGGTAATCATCTCATCATTTATGCCAATATTTTACATTAAAATCATCATCTAACCTACTGTTTTGTTGCAACATTTCTCAAATTTATCTCATCCCATTTCAAAATCACAATTCATGCATAGCATTTAATCAAAATCGCAAAACTCTTTACAAAGACATGCTATCTCATGAGATCAACACGTACCATCATTTCATGTTATAAATCATGCATAAAACAGTAGGAATTTGTCTATCTCAAATCAAGAGCATGTTAAAAATATTTAGAGGCATCAACCACTTTTTGAGAGCAAATTCTAAACATACTTACTTTCGGGCTTAGGATGGTGTTTTAAACCAATCCTAAATCCCCAAACCTTGTTTCCTTGTCCCTCAAGGACTTCTAAAACCATTTGCACTCACTGATTACGTTTCGCTTGCTTGCCAAAACAATTTCTAGGCCTCCAACACTCTCGGATCAACACCAAATGCGTCCGATGAAGTCTTCCATGTTCATTACACATAAAAGCAGAGGATTAATGCATCATCATGCATTGAAATCACCAGCCACTCATTCAAACTCATTGCACTATTCAAAAACACCATTTCGGCTATCCGAAATCACCTCCAAACTTTCTCAAATCAAAACCCAGTCAAGATCTAACAATTCTAACCCTTTCTAAACCTCAATCAACATAAAAAATCATCACAAACACGTCCTTATATCTCCAGCAATAGCAAAACACCAAAAACACCCCAAAAACCACTAATCTAACATCTAAAACTTTGGAACCCAAGCCTATTCGGGATTTACTTGTTAAAACCTCAATCTCAACATCAAATATCATCCAAAACATGTTAGAAATCAACCTCAAAACAGAGTTTAACTCAGTAATACAAAAATCATCAAAATCACATCAAGAACCTTGAATTAGCAACTATTTCTTATCTATAACATTAAACCAACTTAAAAACCATTAACAAAGGATTGATAACTTCGTAATTTTAGTAAAGAACTTATCATTAGAGGAGAAGGACAAATCTTACCTCTAATGGATGATTTCTCCTTAATTTGGGCAAGATTTCTTGAAAATCAAAAGTGAAAACAAAAGAATTTGATGAAGTAAAGATAGGAAATCCTTAGGAAGATGAAATCTCAGCAAAAGAGATAAAAAAACTAGAGGTTCTTTGGTGATGGAAATGTGTTTGGCTGAGTGGAAGTGGAGATAAAATGAAAAGAGGGAAAACTATCGTAAGGTAGTTATGAAAAGTCAACATTTGATTTTTCCTTTAATTCCTTTAATTAAATCATTATTAAAAACTCCCAAATTAAATAGAAATCTGATGAAAAATAATTGATAAAATTAGCTCCTTAAAGATTCAAAGTTTCAATCCTTTACAAAACAGTCACTAGTCAACTTTTGTAAAAACTGCAATTTGGTCACTACACCAAAATGTAATATTTTCAAATCAAATTTTGTAAAATTGTTTTAACCATGAAATATTTATAATAAATGAGGATTTTTAGATATTTTCCATATTTTTGAAGAATCCCGAACTAGGTGTTCCCTAAACCAACCTTAAAGGGTTCGAACTATTCCCGACCGACCCGATTCAACCTCTAAAACATCTAGGCCCAAAACCAGGGCGTTATAGTAGGTATTGATGAATCCATCAAGCTTTGTGGAGATGAGAGATGACGCCATGAGAGTCCGATGATATAAGATTCCACTGGGGTAGGACTTGACATTTTAGTCAAGCTAACCGCATATCTGAGTAATGTTGCTAAATGCAAATATATGAGATTCACATGTACCTTGATTATAAATGATTTAAATGAAATGAGATTGCATATGAGATTATGTTTTAAGATATGCTTTATGAGATTTAAGCATGTAAGGCTTTTCCTTGGGACTTTGCATTTTGATGAATGCATGAGATAGATGGTACATGTGGCTTAAAAGATGTAGTTTTGCATTGAAAATGATTTCAAGTATGAGATAGAAAGAGCGTGATGAGATGGAGATTTATAAATGAGAAATGGTTTTAAAATGCATTGTTGTTATTGGTTTGTTTTGAGCATCCCTCACTAAGCATTTGTGCTTACGCTCTCTTTTTCCAACAATGCAGTGAATTAGTACATTTGGGCAGCAATGAGGCAAGAAGGATTCCGAGGAGTGGAATTAAGCTCAAGTATGATTTTACATTTTTTTTTATTAGTAATAATAGGTGGCAATGGAAGGATAGCTTGTTATTTTGGGAGATGTGTTTTGAAACTCCTTGGTTTGTGACAAGTTTGAAATGCCCTTAATGACTTGTAAATGGCTTTTACTTGTTGGTCTATGCCTTGGTTTGAGTTTTGACTCTTGAATGGTTTTTTGCATAGATTGCATGCTTATAGGTTCCTTTGATGCATATGGCCATGTTATGATGTTGATTCTGCCATGTATGATTGTGGTTTGATGTTTTAAATATGTTGTATGTATGTTGGAAACATGTTGGAATGGTTTTGTATAGGTTAAAGTGTGAAAAACCAGCAAAGAGTATCATTGCATGCCCAAGTGTTTCGGTACACTCGAGCCAGTACTGAAACGGTGAGCCTGAAATGGATTAAGGGTTTCAAAACATGGAGGTTTGTTCCAGTACGATTTGCTACTGGAAACCTCTGTTCCAAAACACCTCAAGGGGTGTTTTGATACGGGCTCGAGCTTCGAGCCGCTTGAACCTGTTTCGATACGGCTGTTTCAATACAGGGCAACATGTAATTCTTTCGGTTTAGGGTTTAGGGCAACATGTAATCCTTTAGGTTGGTAACTTAAAAAAGTAATAAGTCCATGTAATTTGGAGAAATTACAAAATGGTCCCTAAAATATTTTTGAATGCAATTGAGTCCTAAATCGTTGTTTGGTCGAGTTGTAAATAGTTCTGATGTGTTGTTAAACACTTAGCATTATAATTGGCATCTAGACAAGATAAAATGAAAAAATAGGGTCGTTTATTGAGGTAAACCTCCCGATTTAATTCAATATTCCCCATGTAATCCTTTCGGTTCGGTCTTTCACCCAGATCGGGTCGAGGGGGTTACAAATGCAACCATAACACTTTAAGGGCTGATAAAAAAACGCCTCTTTATATTAACAAAGCATATAAGTTATTACAATTTCTTGAACAATCCTAGCTTGTCGCTCCACTCTACAACTGGAGTTTAATTTCTCCAAATCATTGGCTTAAACTGTGTTTGTTTGTGGTCATGGTACCACACACCACAGCTGACAAACGAACAGCCGCCTCCTCCCGACATAAAAAACATGCTTCTTAATGTAGCAGGCAGAGTACATGGAAATGACAAAACTTTCTCCCATTTTTTACTCCAAAAACTTCTACTCTGCATCAAGAAAAGAATGGTAAAATACAACACAAACCAACTGTCTCGATGATATGCCCCTGACTTGACCACCTCTTCCTACTATAGCACCAAACACCAACAGAAAATCATATTCGGAGAACCTTGCGCTCAAGGTTTTTCGAATACATTGAATGTTGTCACTTCTTACTACAAACGACTAATCATAGCTTTCTGAATACTTTTTTCTAACGATAAAAATAACCTAATTCGCAAAAAACCATGCACTTGTAACACCCCAATTTAGCCCCAATTTGTAAACCCTAATTGTGAAAAATCCCAATTGGAAACCCTAGAATTTAGGGGAAATCTCGGAATTTAACCTAATTTGAATTCAGGACCTAATTGAGTAAAGTTAAAGTATAGAGGTCATGTGGTTAGGCGGGCTAAAGTTGGGACCCTTCTTCTATAATTTTCCCATTTGTTTAGGGTAAACACCCTTTTGTCTCTATTTTGCATTTCTGTGTTGCTCTCCATCTCCCTCTTCTCTTAAAAAAATAAACAAATTGAGCCCCATTTCCCTGTTGTCCGTTGAAGTTCTGGCAAAGAAGCTTTTGTCGGCCGTTTGTCGTTCTGCGGCCATCAGTGCCTTCCCCGTGGCCGTCCGACCAAAACACGTCTTATAGTTTCCCGATCGCCGCCTCCTATCATCGGAAAAGTGAAGCCGAAAGCTTCGACTTTTCGTCTTCCGCCGCTGTTGCCACCAGAAACGGACGAGTTCCCTTCGGGAACTCTCGCCGTCATCGTCTTCTCTGTCTAGCTGTGTTTAGATCTGCTGGTAAGTGCAGTGGTGGTTGGGGCATGTCGGTCGTGGCCGGTATAAGTCGTGGTCGTTGTTGGGCTCACTGGTTGCGTCATGGTGGTTGGGCGCCGCTGGGATCTAGATCTAGGATTTGGTTAATTTGGGGACTAGGGTTTTGCTCTAATTTGGATTGGTGATTGAATTGAATCGGGTTGGGGAGTTGGACCGGACCAAAACGTTGAACCAAACCGGTCAACTTTGACCGAGATGGATGACGTCAGCAGTGACTTCATCTGCTGTTGTAAATATGATACAGGCTGGCATAAGCGATGACGTCATCATGGTTAATGATGACATCAGCGTTGACTTTTGGGTTGACTTTTTCGGCCAGGTTCACCTTTATGTTTTTTGACGTTTTGGTTATGTTTCTTCAAATTCGAACCCGAAATACCTTTTTGGATCAAGTTTATATGTTGAACTCAAAATTTTGGTTAAGTGTTGCATCAAGGTTTGACTCAGTTATTTATGTGTTCAGGTGACGTGGACTCTAACCCTGAAACTTTATCTCCTTCTCTGCCAGGCAGACCTCCGGTGGAACAATCTTCGAGATCTGCTAGTAATATTTTTGTTCAGCGTAGTTTACTCGAATGTGGCATAGTAGGAAATCTTATATAGTGTTCTTTGTTTTAGGAGCTGATTATGTTCGACCTTCCGCTAGGGTTGAGCGTGGGCGACGTCACTACCGACGTTGACAGTTTAGATGCCTAAGGTGTGTTCTCTGTCTGTGTTACATGTCTTTGATGTCTGATTGCATGATCTGTATGATATGTGTGTGTGTGTGTGTGTGCTGTCATGCTCTGTTAGCTGATAAATATTTTATGACTCGAATGTTGTGATCATGTTATGTAACATATATTGGAATCAGACTATTATGTACATGCATCTTAGTTGTTTAACAACATTGCATTCGGACTCTGAAATCGGATAACAGGTCATATCATTAGGATAGGATATCGTATGGAGAAAGCTCAACGATTTCATCCTTCGGGTTGAACTTCACATCAGATTAGTAATTCCATCTTTCAGGATGAGTTCTGCTTCGGACATGGTGTTGCGGTGTAGAGTAGTTTAGGGGAACCTCACTCTTCGGACGGTGATGTAGATGGGTACATGTCATGTTATGCTATCATTATGCCTTGCTTGTAATACTTCAGAATAATTGTTAATCTTGATTTGTTGATGGACTGTTGGTTATACCTCTGCTATGCACTTTAGAGACACGCTGAGCTGTATAGCTGACCCCCCCTTAGTATCTGTTTCAGATTTCCAGACTTAGGATTCGGTACTTGGATGACCTCATTCGAACGGATTTGATATTATTATTCAGTATGGGTTATTTCAAGTTTCTTTTTATTATTTATGTATTTCAGACTTGGTTGTAAATTTGGACTTTGGACTTTTATTTTGGGATTATGAACTAATTTCTGCATGAACTGTTTTATGTCGAAACTTCAAGGACTTGTACAATTGAATAATAAAATTCGACGTGTTTCTCTTTTAAGTGATCTTTCTTGACGGGAAAGTTTCCTAAAATGATAAATTTAATTTAAGCAAACCTCTTAGGTCAAAATAAGGGGTTAAATTTAGTGGTATCAGAGCCAGGTTACACCCATCGGCATGTGAGGCTCGACATAATTTGATTTTAATGTATTCAAAATTTTGCATGCATAATAAATGTTTTCAGGAACTACGAGATTTTCAGATAAATTTCCAAATTTTAAAGAAGTTATATATGCTTTAATTAGAGACTCCAAGTACCAATTCTGACTTTAGAATTCTTCTTTTTGTAGATTGACTACTATGCCACCCCGTAGGAGTACTAGAGTTACGGTTGGCGGGGGCGAGGTCGTATCGTTGTGGATACGAGTGACGTTGATCCTCCTGAGCATCCGCCACAGCATTAGGAGGACCTACAACATGAGCAGGCTTAGGAGCAACCTGAAGTTCATACGAGTGATCAACAGACCGATCACCCTGGTCAGCAGACTCAGAGCGGAGGTCCCCGTGCAGTCGATAACAGTGAGACTGCTAAAGTTGATGTTGCTGCAGTGCATTTGGAGTTACTCGAGTATCTTCGACAGGGTTCTAGGAGACCCATATCTGCTGAGTTTCTTCCTGCTGGGATGTCGATGTTTGATGGTAAAACGGTTGCAGATCCGGCTGATGTAGAGTATTGGCTGAAGAAATTACAGTAGTTATTTGAAAAGATGGACTACCCTACTGGTGGGAGGCTGAGGAGACTGTTATTTCTGCTAGTCAGGTCACATGGGATCATTTTCGTCAGGCTTTCCGAGAAATATATGTTGGGGCAGAGTATCTAGCCAAGTGTCGAGAGGACTTTATGAATCTAAAGCAAAATGACATGACCGTGAATCAGTATGAGATCGAGTTTTTGAGGCTGATATACAGTACATCCATGTGTTAGTTACTACAGAGAAAGAGAAGTGTGACTGGTTTCTGAGGGGTATGCGACCTGCGATCAAGACTGGTGTTGCTTTGCATTTGGACAAAGAGTACAAGGTTATTACCTTGCGAGCTAGGACTGCTGAATGCAATGAGGTAGAGTTGAGGCAAGTTGAGTCTCAGGGTATGAATTGATGTAAGAGGCAGTCGACCGCGTCTGTTCAGTATAGTCAGGGTAATCATACTAGGACGAGGGCAAGAGATGAGAGTGATTATCTGAGTTATTCTAGAGCCAGACCAGGGAACATTGTTGTTCCGACTTCTAGTGTTGGAGGATCGACTAGCACACGAGGGGTACCGCAATGTTCTTTCTGCAAGAAATGGCACTCAGGACAGTGTAGGAGACAGTCTGGGGCTTGTTTTCGTTGTGGTTCATTCGACCATCTTTTTAGAGATTGTACGCTTGCACCTCCTTCATCTTATATGACGAGTCAGTCACAGGCATCGGTACAGACTCCTGCTAGGGGTAGAGGTCGAGGTAGACCTGATACTACAATTTCTTCTAGTAGAGGTAGGTCAGCTCAAAGTGGAGGATCAGCTGGATCCGGGGTGAGACAACCTGGTTTGGTTTATGCTACCATGAGACATGAGGATCGTGATGAGCCAGATGTTATTGATGGTACCTTTTCTATTCACTCTATCTTGTATTTTGCAATATTGGATATTGGTTCTACTCATTCGTATGTTGCGAGTTCGGTATCGAGGGGACTTGAAATTCCGGTTGAGAATACTTTGAATGTAGTTTCAGTTTATAGTCCAGTGGGTGACCATGTAGAGGTTACTAAGGTGTACAAGAATTTCCCTTTGGAGATTCAAGGGAAAATATTTTTTGTTGATTTGATGGAGTTACCTTTCAGAGAGTTCGACCTTATTCTCGGAATGGATTGGTTATTCGCTCATCGAGTCAGTTTGGATTGTGAAAAGAAAAGGGCGACTCTGAAAACCTCATATGGGTGCGAGGTGATACTGGTGGGAGAGCGTAGTGGTTACATGTCCAATGTTGTTACGGCTCTCAAAGCGGAAAAGATGATTCGACATGGTACCATGCCTACCTTGCTTATATTCTTGACTCGAGGCAGTCAGATTCTGGTTTGGATAAGATCCGGGTGGTTAGGGATTTTCCAGATGTTTTTCCGGAGGAACTGCGGGAGGTACCGCCAAAACGTGATGAGGTGGAGTTTGTTATAGATGTTTATTCGGGTACAGCCCCTGTCTCTATGGCTCCTTACAGGATGGCTCCGAAAGAGCTTAAGGAATTGAAGATTCAGTTGCAGGAATTGCTAGATAGGGGGTTCATCCGACCTAGTGTTTCCCCCCAGGGAGCCCCTGCTTTATTTGTGAAGAAGAAGGATGGATCACTTCGGCTTTGTATTGACTATCGGAACCTGAACAAGCTAACGACTAAGAACAAGTATCCCTTTCCTCGTATTGATGACTTGTTCGACTAGTTCCGGGGAGATACAATTTTCTCTAAGATAGATCTGAGATCGGGTTATTACCAACTCAGGTTAAGGATTCTGATGTGTTCAAGACAGCTTTTCGAACTCGTTATGGTCATTATGAGTTTTTGGTGATGCCGTTTGGATTCACTAATGCCCCTACAGCATTTATGGATATGATGAATAGGGTGTTTCAACCCTACCTAGATTAGTTCGTGGTGGTTTTCATTGACGACATACAGGTTTATTCCAAATCGGAGGCAGAACATGAGGAACATCTTCGGATTGTCCTATAGACTTTGCGAGAGAAGCAGTTGTATGCAAAGTTCAATAAATGTGAATTTTGGTTGACTAAGGTTACCTTCTTTAGACACGTGGTTTCTGCTAATGGTATTCAGATTGATCCAAAGAAGATTGAGACTATTTTGAGCTGGAAGCAGCCCAAGAATGTTCCTGAGATTAGAAGCTTCTTGGGTTTAGCTGGCTACTATCGGAGGTTTGTGGAGGGTTTCTCGATTATTGCAGCTTCTTTGACTAAACTTCTGAGGAAGGATATTCCTTTTGTCTGGACTGAGGCTCAGTATACCAGTTTTGAGAAGCTTAAGATCGTGTTGACTGAAGCATCAGTTCTGAATCAGCCTGAGCCTGGGAAGGCTTATACGATATACAGTGATGTGTTTTGATGCAGGATGGGAAGGTAGTGGCCTATGCGTCCCGTCAGTTGAAAGCGCATGAGTGCAACTACCCTACCCATGATTTGGAGCTTGCTGTTGTGATCTTTGCTCTGAAAATCTAGAGACACTATCTCTACGGAGAGAAGTGATATATCTTCACCGATCACAAA
Organism: Hibiscus tridactylites; assembly: GCA_958450335.1. Taxonomy (NCBI): domain Eukaryota; kingdom Viridiplantae; phylum Streptophyta; class Magnoliopsida; order Malvales; family Malvaceae; genus Hibiscus; species Hibiscus tridactylites. Next base: position 60,109,462 of record OY288276.1, on the reverse strand, counting down.
AGTATAAAGTACCTCCTTACGCAGAAAGAGTTGAATCTGAGACAATGTCACTGGTTGGAACTTCTCAAGGATTATGACTGTGAGATAGAGTATTAGTCGGGGAAGGCGAACGTGGTTGCCGAAGCCTTGAGTCATAACGCCATTTCGGATTTGAGGACCTTGTTTGCTCGGATGAGTTTGTTTGAGGATGGTAGTTTGATGGCAGAACTTCGGGTTATTCCTACATTGATATCTGATATTCGAGTTGAGCAGTCAATTGATCCTTTTCTTATGCACTGTATAATAGAGGTTTTTGAGGGTACATCTGTGGATTTTACTATTGATCAGGATGGTGTTTTGTGTTTCCGAGGCCGGTATTGCATTCCGAGTAAATCTGATAAGATGTATAAGAACCTTCGTCAGAGGTACTGGTGGAAAGGTTTTAAACGGGATGTTGTCGGATTTGTGTCTAAGTGTATGACTTCTCAGAGAGTCAAGGCAGAGCATCAGCGTCCATCTGGGTTACTTCAGCACATCCAGATTCCTCAGTGGAAGTGTGAGCGTGTGACTATGGATTTTGTTAGTGGTCTTCCGATGACTCCGTCTAAGAATGACTCTGTCTGGGTTATAGTGGACCGTTTGACTAAGTCTGCGCATTTCATTCCGGTTCGAGTCAACTATCCTTTGACTAAGTTGGCTCGACTTTATATTTCTGAGATTGTTCGACTTCATGGGGTACCAATATCGATTATTTCTGATCGTGATCCGAGATTTACAGCGAAGTTCTAGAAGGCACTTCACTCTGCTTTGGGTACCCGGTTAAACTTCAGTACATCTTATCATCCGCAGACTGACAGGCAGTCCGAGCGTGTGATTCAGATTCTTGAGGACGTGTTGAGAGGTTGTGTTCTCGATTACAGTTGTAGTTGAGAGGATTTCTTGCCGCTCGCAGAGTTTGCATATAATAACAGCTACCAGGCCAGTATCAAGATGGCACCGTATGAGGCTCTGTATGGACGTAAGTGTAAGTCACTGATTGGATGGACTGAAGTTAATGAACATAGACTATTGGGACCAAACATAGTCCGTGAGGCCGAGCAGACAGTCAGATTGATTCGAGAGCGGCTTAAGGTTTCTTTTGACAGACAAAAGTCTTATGTTGACTTGAGACGTCGAGATCTTGAGTTTGAGGTCGGTGATGAGGTTTTTCTGAAAGTATTTCATTGGAGGAAGGTACTTCGATTTGGTCGAAAAGGCAAGCTAAGTCCTCGATATATTGGCCCTTTATCGGATTCTTCGTCGGGTTGGATCTGTTGCCTATCAGCTTGAGTTACCACCAGAGCTTCAGCATATTCATGATGTTTTCCATGTTTCTGTGTTGAGACGCTACCATGCTGACTCGTCTCATGTTTTGCCTGTGGAGGAGATTGAGATTCGTCTTGATTTTCGCTTTGAGAAGGAGCCTATCGAGATTCTTTCTTAGGATAAGAAAGTTCTCAGAAAAAAGACCATTAAGACGGTCAAAGTCTTGTGGCGTGGTCGCAGTCATGATGAGGCTACCTGGGAGCCTAAAGTTGTCATCAAAGCTCAGTATCCGCATTTGTTTGCTTCAGGTAAATTTCAAGGCCGAAATTTCTTTTTACGGGGGCAGAGTTGTAACACCCCAATTTAGCCCCAATATGTAAATCCTAATTGTGAAAATTCCCAATTGGAAACCATAGAATTTAGGGGAAATCTCGGATTTTAACCTAATTTGAATTCGGGACCTAATTGAATAAAGTTAAAGTATAGAGGTCAAGTCGTTAGGCGGGCTAAAGTTGGGACCCTTCTTCTGTAACTTTCCCATTTGTTTAGGGTAAATGTTGAGCTGATCGAACAATTGCAAATGGCCAAGAGGGGGGTGAATTGGCAATTAAAATTTTGGTGGGAAGAAATGAGTGAAAAATAAAATTGACACAAGTAGTTATAGTGGTTCAAGTTCTCCAAATGAACTCTACATCCACTACCTTAGTTCCCACTAAGGATTTTCAACCAATTCACTACTTGAATTCTTCCCCTTTTCTTGGATGAGGAGGTAACCTTAAAAATTCGATTAAGCTTTCTACCCAAAGCTTAATCCACTTAAATTACAAAGAAAAGTTGTGGTAAACTCAAATGATTCCTCTCAAAGGATAATTGTCTACCCAATTACAATTTCAATAACCCCAAATACAAATTGAAATTGAAAAACACTAGAGTTGGGTACAAGAATTTGACTTTGAATAGCTCAAGGGTTTGGATTTTTGCTTTGATGATGCTTGTGGGTTGAATAGTTGTTGCTGACCTTCAAAGGACTTCAATTTATACTTCCTCTATTAATTCTAGCCGTTTGAGTGGTTGGGAACTTGAATAGAGCCGTTGGAACCCTCTCTCACCACCATAAATGCACTTCTGCAGCTATCTGTATCGGTACACGGGGAGCCGTATCGATACCTATCTCAGAAAAGAAAGAGCCGTTGTGTGCAATTAATAAGGGGTATCGAAACGCACGTAGGCGTATCGGTACGAGGTATCGAAACAGCTAAGACCGTATTGATACCTTTTTCTCAACTTAGCTCACTGGAAGTTTCCGTTTCGATACGAGGGTTTACCATATCGATACGGGTCAACTACCAATTTAAAATTTGGTTACCTAACCAACTGACACCAACGGTCGAAATATTTAAACCGACTTGATTTAAAAAATTCATTAAAACCGTATCGATACGGGTGAAGAGCGTATCAAAACGTGTTCCTCCAGTAGCCAACTTTGTTAAAAAGGTATCGATACGGCTGGAAGCGTATCGATACACCTGGACGTTTTTCAATAGTTTGGCCTTGGAACACTTAGAAAATATTTTGAGTTTGAGTTTTTCAAATCAGTTTTAAAGTGTTGGTGATTTAAAACTTATTAAGGGACTTATAAAACAATTTTAAGTTTTTCAAATTGATCCTTAAAGATTTAATTATATCAAAATCAAACATAGGTTTCACAATCTCCCCCTTTTTGATATAACAAAACTAAAACTTAAAATTTTTGACACTTTGAAAAACTTTACAAAGTTAACTCCCCCTTAATATAAGCTAGGTAACTTTTGAGTTGAAATCAAAATTTTTAAAGTGTTGTGAGCTATTTTCTCTCGCCCTTTTTGTTAGATCAAAAATATTGAGACAAGATATAGGTGCATAACATAGGCAAAGGTATAAATAAGCAACATTAATATTACTAAGCATAGCATCAATCTTAAAAATCCAACAAAAACATAAAATCAAAGCATAGGTTTAATAATAAGACAAACTTAGTCCTAAGAACATAGATCAAAGATGCATAAAATAGAAATATCCTAAATGATATGCATGAGATGCAAGGAGAATCGACTAGGCATCATCTTCGCCGTCTTCATCATCTTCATCATCAACTCCCATTGGATCATCATTCTTCATGCTATTGCGTCACTCATCATGGAAAGCGGAGAGGGAAATATTCAAAGAATTATGACCGCTTTCAAGAGAGGTGAGGCGATTCTCCATGCTCGTCATCCTTGTATCAAAAGTTGTTTCAAGGGCGGTAAGACGATTTCCCATATCCGTGCGCAACCCGGTGAATTGCTCATTGAGAAATGTCATAAGAGCATCCATTGAGGGTTGAGGAGGAGGTGGAGGAGCTTGATCACCTTGAGGTTCTTCAAATACGGCCACGGCCTCGGGTGGTAGCTCGAAAAGACGTACCCAATTACCATTAAAATAATGGAACTTACCCCGTGCAAGAGATCTTTCATCAATAGGATCAGTGAGGGGAGTTGGGTAATCAAACGAGCAATCAATATCATTTTTCATAAAGAAATAGCTTAAGGTCGTACCATAGGTAAAAGAGGTGACGAGAGAGGTGTGACAATTTTGCACAAGATAGACGATCTCCGCAAACATGATTCGAGCAAGGTTTGGACGCTTTCGCTCACGGAAGCAACGGATCCAAAAATCATCCACTTGATAGATGGTAGAGTATTTTCCTCCAGAGGGCCTAAACCACCAAGACACCATCAAATGGAGGATCCGATCTTGAGCATTGAGGGCGGTTACGGAGCCACTAAGAACATGGCCCAAAGCATTCTCATCATCAAGGCCTTCATCCTCCAAATTAAAAACTTCACATATGGATTTGACATCAAGGATGAATTTCTTGCCCATAAGATAAGAACTAATGGCGGTAACAACCCCATTGCGAGAAACACATTTGGTATTAGTGTAAAAGATCAAAACTAAAAGACGGTAATAAAAACCGGGAATAGAGAGAAAATCCATGAAATTCCAACGTTGGAGCAAAGGAAGATATTCGAATTTGAAACGCTCCGAGTTAAGAAAAGGAATGGGTATTACCCTTTCCGCAAGAATCTTGTAGTTCTCGAATTGTCGAAAATATGCGAGAGCCGCGGGATTTTCAAAAGAGTGTTCATAGATTGAAGTGTAGTTCGGACGTGCAACAACTCCAAGATTGGATGATTCACCGGTTTGAGAAACCCTTGATCTCTTCCTAGATACCTTGGGTGCCATGATCTAAAAGAAAATCATGCATTTAGATTTCTTCATTTAAGTTAAGAATCAAGGTAAAAAAAATTGAAATAAAATTTGAAGAAAAAAAATTGAAGAACAAAAAAAATTTGTTAAGAAAATGAACATAAAAACAAAACAAAAACAAAAACAAAAAAAAATTGAAAAAGAAAAAGAAAGAATTTTACCTTGATAGGAATTTGAGAGTATGAAGAAAACTCTAGCACAAATTTGATGAGAAGGATCTTAGAGCTTTGCTTGATGGAAAACTTCTTTAAGATTTTGAGTTGTGGTGTGAAAATATGAGGGAGGAAGAGCCCTTTATAGGCAAAAACGGCTAGGGTTTTTAGGGTTTGAAGAATTTTAGTTTTGGTAAAAGTTGAAGACTTTAAATGCCAAATTAAAAGCTGTCTGCGCAATCGAGTATCGATACGCCTGAAGGGGTATCGATATGGGGGTAGAAACGTCATTTCCTTAAAAATGCCCGTTGGAGAATCGTATCGAAACGGATGAGATCCATATCGAAACGATTGAAGCTCGTATTGATACGGGTTTAACCGTATCGATACCCGTTTAAGGCAAAAAGAGGTATGGGAATCTGAATGAAGAACACGTATCGATACGCGTAGAACCGTATCGATACCCTATGCCCAGAAATACATCTTTAGTCCTAAAGAACAACCATAGGCTCGATTTTAACATCTCCTAAAGGTATGCAAATGATGAATGAAGAGTTCTAAACATATTTTAATAGAATCATACTCCCCCTAACTATAGGCATGAATATTTTCAAGAGTTACAACACATAAAACATGCAATTTCACAAGATCAAGCAATTTTAAGCACAAAGAGGTCCTAAAAGGTCAAGATAGGCTAGCTAGACCTAACTCTCTCCTAAGGGACCAAAAATGCTCTTTATCTAAAGGTTTTGTAAATATATCCGCTAATTGGCTCAAGGTGTCAACATAATCTATAACAACATCATTTTTCAAAACATGATCTCTAATAAAATGATGTCGAATTTCTATGTGTTTAGTTTTAGAGTGTTGGATGGGATTCTTAGTGAGACAAATGGCACTAGTGTTGTCACACTTAAGGGGTATGGTTTCTACTTCAACGCCATAATATAAGAGTTGTTGCTTCATCCAAAGGACTTGAGCACAACAACTCCCTAAGGATATGTACTCCGCTTCGGTGGTAGATAAGGCTACGCTATTTTGTTTCTTAGAGAACCAAGATACGAGCATACTACCTAAGAATTGGCATGTCCCGGAAGTACATTTCCTATCTATCTTACATCCCCCATAATCCACATCCAAATAAGCATGAAGGCTAAAGGAAGAATCTTTAGGATACCAAAGGCCTAAAGTAGGTGTGTCTCTAAGGTATCTAAAAATTCTCTTAATGGAAACTAAGTGTGATTCTCTAGGACTAGCTTGAAACCTAGCACACAAGCAAACACTAAACATAATATCCGGTCTACTTGCGGTAAGGTAAAGAAAAGAACCTATCATGGATCTATAAAGCTTAGAATCAACACACTTACCTCCTTCATCTTTGTCAAGCTTTATGGAAGAACTCATAGGAGTGGCTTGAGGTTTTGCATTCTCCAAGCCAAACTTTTTGAGCATATCATTCACGTACTTAGCTTGATTTATGAAGGTGCCATCTTTCCTTTGTTTGATTTGGAGTCCCAAAAAGAATGAGAGCTCCCTCATCATGCTCATCTCGAACTCATCTTGCATTAGCTTAGAAAATTCTTTACAATAACACTCATTAGTAGAACCAAAAATGATATCATCAACATAAATTTGAACTACTAAGATGTCATTGTTATATCTTTTTATGAAGAGTGTTGTATCCACCTTTCCCTTTTCAAAACCTTTTTCAATTAAGAAATTTGAAAGTCTCTCATACCAAGCTCTAGGAGCTTGTTTTAAACCATAGAGAGCTTTTGTTAGTTTAAACAAATGGTTTGGGAATTTTGAATCCTTAAAACCCGGTGGTTGTTCAACATACACTTCTTCATTTATAAAACCATTTAAAAACGCACTTTTCACATCCATTTGAAAATGCTTGAAATTATGATAACATGCAAATGCAAGCAACATCCTAATAGCTTCCATTCTAGCTACGGGTGCATAAGTCTCATCAAAATCAATTCCCTCTTCTTGTGTATAGCCTTGAGCAACAAGCCTAGTCTTGTTTCTCACTATATTACCACTTTCATCTAATTTATTCCTAAAAACCCATTTTGTACCTATAGTAGATTGATTATTAGGCCTTTCAACTAATGTCCAAAGTCTACTTCTCTCAAATTGATTTAATTCCTCTTGCATGGCCAAAATCCAAAAATCATCTTTTAAAGCTTCTTTAATATTTTTAGGCTCAATGCATGAAAGAAATGCAACATGATTCATTAATTTGAGAGAGGATCTAGTAGTTACCCCCTTGGATGGATCACCCAAGATTTCACCACCTTTGACATAGTTTAACTCCCTTGGGTAAGACACCTCCCTTTCCTCAAGAGCCAAGTCCTTCAAGGCTTCAAGAGGTGGATCTTGTGCATCCCCATCTTTAGTTGGAACCTCATCCACCTTTGATGTTTGTCCTCCATCAATGGCATCAAGGATTCCTACATCATCATCATCACAAGATTCCTTCCTCAGAAGGAGGTTATCATCGAAAACAACATGTATAGACTCTTCAACTACTAGAGTTCTTTTATTAAATACACGATAGGCTTTAGAGTTTAACGAGTACCCTAAGAAAATAGCTTCATCACTTTTAGCATCAAATTTACCTAAGTTTTCTTTACCATTATTCAAAACAAAACACTTGCAACCAAAAGGATGAAAATAGCTAATGTTAGGCTTCTTAGATTTTAAAATCTCATAAGGTGTTTTCTTCAAAATTGGCCTAATCATTACTCGATTTATAATATAGCAAGCGGTATTTGTGGCTTCCGCCCAAAAATATTTAGGTAAATTATTTTCGCAAAGCATGGTTCTAGTCATTTCTTCTAAAGTTCGATTTTTCCTCTCAACTACCCCATTTTGTTGAGGAGTGCGAGGTGCGAAAAAATTGTGGCTAATCCCATTTTCATTTAAAAACTCATCGAAACCTATATTTTGAAATTCGGTTCCATGATCACTTCTAATGTGAGAAATTTTAAGTTCAAGATCATTTTGAGTTATTTTAGAAAATGTGATGAATCTTTCTAAAGCCCCATCCTTTGTACTTAAGAATAGAACCCAAGTAAACCTAGAATAGTCATCTACAAGCACAAAAGCATATGATTTTCCACCCAAGCTCATTGTTCTAATAGGCCCAAAAAGATCCATATGAATCAATTGTAAACATCTACTAGTAGAGACATCATTTATGGATTTAAAAGAAGTTCTATGTTGTTTACCCTTTGAGCATGCATCACAAATTTTATCATTAGAAAATTTAAGTTTGGGTAAACCTCTAACTAGATTAAGGGAAATTAATTTTTCTAAGACACTCATGCTAGCATGTCCTAATTTTCTATGCCATAGCCATGAGTCATGTTCATCATGTGCAACCAAGCATGTATGAGATGAATGAATGTCATCTAGATGCACCATGTAAATGTTCCCTATGCGATGACCAATGAGAATTAGTTGATTTGTTTTAATGTTTACAATTTTGCAACCACTTTTATCAAATAAAACATTAAAACCCTTGTCACACAATTGACTAATACTCTACAAGTTATGCTTAAGACCGTTGACATACAAAACATTTTCAATAAAAATAGAAGAGTGATTACCAATGGAGCCTATTCCTTCAATGTGGCCTTTGGAGTTGTCACCGAAAGTTACCACTCCACCACCTTTTGGCTTTAGTTCCACAAATCTACTCTTGTCACCGGTCATGTGTCTTGAGCATCCACTATCAAGGTACCAAGAATTTTTGCTTGAAGCTTTAGCCTTGTAGCAATGCTCCCCCTACAAACAAAGAAATTAGGCCTTGATTTTTGGTACCCAAATCATTTTGGGTTCATGAGTGTTAGCCTTCAACATTTTGGTTCCCTTAGGAATCCAAGAAGCAATAGCATTCATATCATTAGAAATAATGAGTTCCTTAGGAACCCAAACACTCCTAACTCTTTGACCTCTAGATTGCATATTAAAATTTCTTTGTTTAGGAATAAAAGGTTTTCTTTTTACATATTGGGATTTAGAATGATTTCCTTTTTTAAAATTGTTTTTCCCAATAGCAATAGATGTTTTAAGATTATCCACTTCCTTTGTGTGATAATCTTGAAAATCGGAAAGAAGTTTTTCAAGTTCAAGATTTTTTGTTTTAAGATCATTTGAAAGATTTACTAAAATCAAAACCTTCTTTTCCAATTCGGAGTTAGCTTTAGAAAATGTCTCATTTTGATTTTTCAAATCGGAAATGGTTTTCTTGTTTTTCAAAATGGATTCTTTGTATTTTCCTACTAACTCATCATACACCTCTTGCAATTCATCATAAGCATCTTGAAGTTCATCAAAAGTAAAATCGAAATTGGATAAATTAGAATTTACCTTTGGTTCATCATCAATGGCCATGAGACATAGATTGGCCATTTCCTCCTCTTCCTCGGATGACTCATCGTCACTCCAAGTTGCTATTTGAGCTTTGAGCTTGTTCTTCTTCCCAAAGCTCTTCCTCTTCAATTAAGGACATTCAGAACGGATGTGACCCGGTTTCTTGCATTCATAACAAGTGATTTGGTCCTTCTCCTCTTCCTTGCTCTTGCTCTTGCTCTTGAAGTCTCCCTTTCTAATAAACTTTCTTCCACGATTTGACTTCATGAACCGAGTAAATCGTTTGGCCAACATGGCCATCTCCTCATCTTCATCCTCACTAGAATCGCTTTCTTGAAGTGAAGCTTTTAGAGCGATTCCCACTTTCTTCTTCTCAACCTCCTTCTTCTCAACTATTTTCTTCTCTTCTTCTCTTCCCTTCCTCATAATCTCATGGGTGAGTAGAGATCCAACAAGAGCATCAAGCTTGAGAGTCTTCAAATCTCTAGCTTCAATAATAGCCGTTCTCTTGCCATCCCATGACTCCGGAAGAGAGTACAACAATTTTCTCACTAGCTTGTCTTCGGGAATGATTTCGCCGAACCCCTTCAATTCATTGACAATGACCGAGAATCGATCAAACATCTTGGAGACACTTTCATCGGGATCTATCTTGAAGTTTTCATAGCTTAGATTGAGTAGCCCAATCTTTGTCTCCTTGACATCACTAGTCCCCTCATATGTTGTCTCGAGGGTGTCCCAAACCTCCTTGGCATTTTAGATTGAAGACACCTTGGAGTAGATATCCGGACCAAGTGCACAAAATATCACATGGAGGGCTTTGTCATTCACTTGCATCCTTCTTCTTTCATCATCCGTCATCTCGGCTTTGACCTTTGGGACGAGTCTTTCTCCATCTCTCTTCATGGGAATGTATGGACCTTCTTCAACCACATCCCACACCATGTAGTCGGTAGACTTGATGAAAAGCCTCATCTTATTCTTCCAATATGGGTAGTTGTCCCCATTGAAGAATGGTGGCTTGGTGGTGGATTGGGACTCATAGTTGGAGGTGGATGCCATTGCTTGAGTTGTTGTTGATCAAACTCTCCTAGAATCGACTCAAAAGGGTTGTAATCCTTCCAATGAGTGTAGCTCTGATACCAATTGTTGAGTTGATCGAACAATTGCAAATGGCCAAGAGAGGGGTGAATTGGCAATTAAAATTTTGGTGGGAAGAAATTAGTGAAAAATAAAATTGACACAAGTAGTTATAGTGGTTCATGTTCTCCAAATGAACTCTACGTCCACTACCTTAGTTCCCACTAAGGATTTTCAACCAATTCACTACTTGAATTCTTCCCCTTTTCTTGGATGAGGAGGTAACCTTACAAATTCGATTAAGCTTTCTACCCAAAGCTTAATCCACTCAAATTACAAAGAAAAGTTGTGGTAAACTCAAATGATTCCTCTCAAAGGATAATTGTCTACCCAATTACAATTTCAATAACCCCAAACTCACAATACAAATTGACAATTGAAAAACACTAGAGTTGGGTACAAGAATTTGACTTTGAATAGCTCAAGGGTTTGGATTTTTGCTTTGATGATGCTTGTGGGTTGAATAGTTGTTGCTGACCTTCAAAGGACTTCAATTTATACTTCCTCTATTAATTCTAGCCGTTTGAGTGGTTGGGAACTTGAATAGAGCCGTTGGAACCCTCTCTCACCACCATAAATGCACTTCTGCAGCTATCCGTATCGGTACACGGGGAGCCGTATCGATACCTGTCTCAGGAAAGAAATAGTCGTTGTGTGCAATTAATAAAGGTTATCGAAATGCACGTAGGCGTATCGGTACGGGGTACCGAAACGGCTAAGACCGTATCGATACCTTTTTCTCGACTTAGCTCACTGGAAGTTTCCGTTTCGATACGAGGGTTTACCGTATCGATACGGGTCAACTACCAATTTAAAATTTGGTTACCTAACCAAATGACACCAACGGTCGAAATATTTAAACCGACTTGATTTAAAAAAATTCATTAAAACCGTATCGATACGGGTGAAGTCGTATCGGTACGCCATTCAAACTCATTTAGACTTTTACAGAGGAGCGTATCGATACGGGTGAAGAGCGTATCGAAACGTGTTCCTCTAGTATCCAACTTTGTTAAAAAGGTATCGATACGGCTGGAAGCGTATCTATACACCTGGACGTTTTTCAATAGTTTGGCCTTGGAACGCTTAGAAAATATTTTGAGTTTGAGTTTTTCAAATCAGTTTTAAAGTGTTGGTGATTTAAAACTTATTAAGGGACTTATAAAACAATTTTAAGTTTTTCAAATTGATCCTTAAAGATTTAATTATATCAAAATCAAACATAGGTTTCACAGTAAACACCCTTTTGTCTCTATTTTGCATTTATGCGCTCCTCTCCTTCTCCCTTTTCTCTCAAAAAATAAATAAATAGAGCCTCATTTCCTCGTTGTTCGTTAAAGTTCCGGCCAAGAAGCTTTTGCCGGTCGTCCGTCGTTATGCGGCCATCAGTGGCTTCCCTGTGGTTTTCTGACCAAAACTCGTCTTAGAGTTTCCCGTTCGCCACCTCCTATCGTCGGAAAAGTGAAGCCGAAAGCTTCGACTTTTTGTCTTCTACCGCCGTTGCCACCGGAAACGGGCAAGTTTCCTTCGGGAACTCTCGTCGTCATCGTCTTCTCTGTCTAGCCGTGTTTGGAACTGCTGGGTAAGTGTCGTGGTGGTTGGGGCATGTCGGTCGTGGCCCGTATAAGTCGTGGCCACCGTTGGGCTCACTGGTCGCGCTGTGGTGGTTGGGCGCCGTTGGGACCTAGATCTAGGGTTTGGTTAATTTGGGGACTAGGGTTTTGCTCTGATTTGGGTTTTTGATTGAATTGAACAGGGTTGGGGAGTTGGACCGGACCAGAACGTTGAACCAAATCGGTCAGCTTTGACCGAAATGGATGAAGTCAGTAGTGACGTCATCTGCTGTTGTAAAGGTGATGTAGGCTACCGTCAGCCTTGACTTTTGGGTTGACTTTTTCAGTCGGGTTCACCTTTATGTTTTTCGATGTTCTGGTTCCGTTTCTTCAAATTTGAACCCGAAATACCTTTTTGGATCAAGTTTATATGTTGAACTCAAAATTTTGGTTAAGTGTTGCATCAGGGTTTGACTCAGTTATTTATGTGTTCAGGTAACGTGGACTCTGACCCCGAGACTTTACCTCATCCTTCGTCAGGCAGACCTCCGGTGGCACAGTCTTCAAGATCTGCTAGTAAGATTTCTGTTAAGCGTAGTTTACTCGAATGTGGCATAGTAGGAAATCTTATATAGTGTTCTTTGTTTTAGGAGCTGATTTTGTTCGACCTTCCGCTAGGGGTGAGCGTGGGCAACGTCACTACCAACGGTGACAGTTTAGCTGCCTAAGGTGTGCTCTCTGTCTATGCTACATGTCTTTGTTGTCTGATTGCATGATCTGTATGATATATATATATATATATATATATATATATGTGTGTGTGTGTGTGTGTGTGTGTGTGTATGTGTGTGTGTGTGTGTGTGTGTGCTATCCTACTCTGTTAGGTGATAAATATTTTATGACTCGAATGTTGTGATCATGTTATGTAACAGATATCGAAATCGGACTATTATGTACATGCATCTTAGTTGTTTAACAAGATTGCATCCAGACTCTGAAATCGGATAACATGTCATATCATTGGGATGGGATATTGTATGGAGGAAGCTCAGGGACTTCATCCTTCGGGTTGAACTTCACTTCGGATTAGTAGTTCCATCTTTCGGGATGAGTTCTACTTCAGATATGGTGTTGCGGTGTAGAGTGGTTCAGGGGAACCTCACTCTTCGGACAGTAATGTAGATGGGTGCATGTCATATTATGTTATCATTATGCCTTGCTTGTAATACTTCAGAATAACTGTTAATCTTGATTTGTTGATGGATTGTTGGTTATACCTCTGTTATGCACTTTAGAGACACACTGAGCTTTATAGCTGCCCCCACCGCCCTTAGTATCTGTTTCAGATTTTCAGACTTAGGATTCGGTACTTGGAGGACCTCATTCGAACAGATTTGATATTATTATTCAGTATGGATTTTTTCAAGTTTCTTTTTATTATTTATGTATTTCAAACTTGGTTGTAAATTTGGACTTTGGACTTTTATTTTAAAATTTGATGAACTAATTTTCGCATCATTGTCTTATGACGAAACTTCAAGGACTTTTACAATTGAATAATAAATTTCGACACGTTTCTCTTTTAAGTGATCTTTCTTGAGGAGCAAGTTTCCTAAAACGAAAAATTTAATTTAAGCAAACATCTTAGGTCAAAATAGTGGGTTACAGCACTCCCCCAGGATCCACAAAATACGGTTTCGGCAAGCCACCCTTCCCCACAATCATATTTTCTTTTTCTATTCTCAAAATGGCACAAGCAAAATTGTAAAAAGAAAACTACCAAGAAGAAAGTAAACAACTCGTAAATTAGGTTATGAAGATACAGACCCAAAGGGGCCCTATTTATAGTGGACAATGATAGTATTAGGCGACGACGTTTCACATACCTATATAGAAAGCCACTATTTTGAGCGTTAAATTCCTAGATTCTAAAATCTCCAATAAATAGCTAAAATCACGCAACTTTCAAACTTATAATCAATAATTGTGTGGACAGGCGCGTGCACCTATCAACGCCAGTCAGGAGATCTCTCTTTCATCATGATCTGCCTTGAATTGTCTAAATCGCCGCAAAAGAGCCAATAAATGCCAAGCACGACAAACTAAGCCAATAAGTAACAAGCGAAGCGGTAACACACAATGTTATGCTTCTTAAAGTAAGCAGCATTTGTCTTGTCTTACGTAAACTATCAACAATATCAACCCTTTGGACCCATATCAAAGCTTCTCACATACGCTGGTATCTAAAAGAATGCATGAATAAACAAGAGGATTTTACTTCCATTGGTCCAAAGGCATTGTTGTTAAACATAAGATTATAGGAATGCTAGTAGCACTACCGAAGCCACCCAAGCGGCACAACCTAGTTCGTTGTGTCAGCACAACCAACAATAGAAAAACTTTATCGCAAATAAAAGCTAAGAAGTTCCCGGTAAGTCAAATTATGGTCAAATCAATGACAGAAATTGCATATGCCAAATTAGGTAACTTTCCACTATATAACCTCACCGGCTCCCAAAGACAACTAAAGGCACAAAGTAATGTATTGCAAGTGGGTGTTTCCCAAAAGCAACAAGAGAATCAAAACACGTAGCACCTCCACTACCTAACGAATGTGCCAATTGAGCCTAACAATTGAGAGTAAAAGACGATGGTGATACCATCTCCAAACAATTGTCTCCAACAAGATAACCACATTAATAGCACCAACTTTAAATTTCTTGACAAGATTTAACATAATCATAAATCTTCCCCAATATGGAAGTTAACTTGAATGAATTATGACGTCCCATATAATAAGGAAATATAGTTACTCTCAACTCTTCTGGAATTACGACCTACTTGGAAGCTATGTAGGTTTTTTTTTCAAGTTCTTTACCGTAAGAGCTATCTTAGATAAATTGTTTACCATAGAAATAAAACAATAGTAAATAAAAAATATATATCAAGGTGCACTCCGACCTGAGCAGAAAATAGCAAAATAACCGAAATAACCTTCAAAACTATTTTTCTTCCATACAAAAAAAAACAAAAGAAATAAATAACAACAATAGTTATACACCCCTACTATCTATTCCATCCACAGCACCGCTGCGGCCGACTAGGGAGGAGGATGCATTCGAACCAAAGGTAGAGGAAGCCACAATGATTTTATACTTCACACTAAAGCTTTCCCGGGATGGCCCAGAAGGATTTCCCACATCAAAATCTGCGGTTACCTAGCAAAGAGTGCCAAAATCTACTCCCCTAACATCAAAAGGGCCCCACGCCAGTTGAAATCTAAGAACGGCAGCATCTCGAGATCTCTCCATTCCTTCAATCATAAAGGCGGAGGTTGTATCTGCAGCTGCCTTAACCTTCTCTGCCACATCAACATCATGGGTAGTCTTCAACACCATAATTTCATTCTTATGTGATTCTTTAAGCTTTCATAATCTCCTTGTGAAATTTGTAAAGCTTTCATTTCCCTCGTTCTTCGCGTGCTCTAGTTTTTTTAAGACCTCGAATCTAAGTCCTAAAACTATGTTATGTGGTTTCAGTTAGCATATTTTTAATCCTAAGAGCGCGATCAATCTTATTCTTTTTCCCATCAATTTCCTATGCATGCTTTCTGTGTAAGTCCCCTACCCATACCTAGACTTCTACTTCATGTTTCTTGTGCAACTTCTCTAAATGAGTAGTATAGCCTTCCACTTGGGAACGCAACTTTGCATTCTCCTCAAGCAGAGTGGTATTGTAACGCCCCGGTTTTGGGCTTAGTAGTTTTGGGCGTTGACCGGTTTGGTCAAAGTGCTATTCGAATCTAAAGAGGCGAAATTAGGAAAGCCTAGTTCGGGTTGCATTAAAAATATGGAAAAATGTTCTAAAATCATCTTTTAATATAATTAAGTGAACTGTGAAATCAATTTTGGAAAATGAGTTTTGGAAGGGTGACATTTTGGCTAGTGACCAAAATGTAATTTTTGAAAGTTTGGTGACTGTTTTATAAAGGGTTGAAACTTTGAATCTTTAAGGAGCTATTAATCCAAAAGTAGTTTCTCCAGATTTTTCTAAGATATTTTAAGCTATATTCTGATTTTAAAACATATCAAAAGAGGAGGGAAAGCCATTTTGGCTATTTTGATAACTAACTTCCTATTTTCTTTTCTCTCATTTTCTCTCAACCCAAACACCTTCTTTCCAGAGAATTGTTTCTGATTTTCTCACCTAAATCCCTCCTTTCAACTCTCTTTTGATTCCTAATCAACATATCTACAAAACCTCATCATTTGCTACTTGATTCATCAAGGTTTTTGATTCCAAAAAGAGGAGAAACTCAAGTTTGGAGGTAAGAACGTCCTTCTCCTCTAAACTATCAGTTCTTTACTGAAATTCCTAAGTTTTCAATTCTTAATTGATGTTTTATTAAAGGCTTTTGAGTTGAGAAATGGATCTTGGCTTATAATGCAAGATTTGGTGATTTTTGGTGATTTTCGTTTGATCTGTTAAATCTGTGATTTGAGATGTGTTTTTGATGATATTTGAACTCTAAATTGATAAGGAATTGAGTTTTGATTAATGCAATCCTGGATAGGTTGAGTTTCCTAAGTTTAGCTTGTGATTCTTGTTTGTTTTTGAGGTGATCTTGTGGATCTGATGTTGCTGGAGGTTTAAGGATGTTAATAGGCTCTTTTTAGATGTTAAATGATGTTAAAGGATGTTAGGTTTTGATGGTTTATGGCTGGGCTTTGTTGAGAAGTGGTTTGGATGCATTTTCGGTTGTGTTTGGTAGCCGAAAGTGGAGTGTGGATGAGAGCATCGAGTTTAGGTGCTTTCATTGAAGCAATTAATGCATGATGATGCATTAATCCTCTGTTTTGATGTGTTAAAACAGGGGAGGCATCTTTGGATCCAAGAGTTGTTGATCTGGAAGCTTGATTTGGTGCTTCGGCAAGAGGCGAAGTGGAATCGGTGAGTGAAATTGGGTTTTCAGCTTTGAAACCAATGTCTTGGGAGCTTAGTTTAAGTCTAAACAACTTTGCTAAACTCAAGTGTAAGTTTTCGGAAATACTCTCTAGTGGTGGCCATGATTTGATTGTTGTGCAATGTGGTTTATTGCATGTTTTAAACTCTGTTTTGAAAGCATGATTTAGCATGGTTAATGCTGTTTTTGTAAGCCATATGTTGAAGGAAGCTCAAGGTAAGAGTTCCTTGTTTTTGTACATTGATTAAATGTGGTTTGATGCTTTTAAATGCATGGTGAATATGGCTTGGTTTAATGCTTTAAAACAGTGGATAAATTGATGATAATGATGTATATTGGCAAGTGATGTTTTGAAAAGGTTAAGGTCACTAAGGTGGTTAAAAGTCCTTGAGTGAGCCTTGTTTACTTAAGAACATCAAGGTGGTTAAAAGTCCTTGGATGGTTCTTGCTATGGACACAAAGGTGGTTAAAAGTCCTTGTGTGATCCTTTCCATGGTGTTTAAAAGTCCATGGGGCCATGGTGTTTAAAAGTCCATGGGGCCAAGGTGTTTAAAAGTCCTTGGGGCCAAGGTGTTTAAAAGTCCTTGGGGTGAAACTTGATACGGACACAAAGGTGGTTAAAAGTCCTTGTGTGGTCCTTTCCATGGTGGTTAAAAGTCCATGGGCCAAGGTGTTTAAAAGTCCTTGGGGCCAAGGTGTTTAAAAGTCCTTGGGGTGAAAGTTGATGAACTTGTTTTTAAAGAAATGGAATTTATCACTTGTAGCCAATATGACATGTTATGATATGAAGCATGAGATGCTTGTTTAAAGTATGCTTTTTAGCATGTGCAAATGTTGATTTGAAGCATGATTTATAAAGTGTTTTATAAATGCATTATTGAATGGTTTTATTGAGCATTCCTCACTAAGCTTTTTCTTACGCTCTCTTTCGTTTTCTTAAATCAATAATGCAGAACATTAGAGTACTTTGAGGGCAGCAAGAAGGGCAAGCATTCAAGTGAAAGTAAAGCTCAAAGTATGGAAGGTTTCTTAAGTACATTTTTAGCTTTTGGTAATTTGGCAATGGGGGACCTATGTGTATGTTTTGGGAGAGGTTTTGAACTCCCTAAGTATGTTGAATGTTGATGAGAATGCTGGTTTTAGTGTTTGGCCTTTATATGCTTGAATTGGAAGTTTATGCTTGTATGGCTTGCTTGTGTAGGAAGCATGCCTATAGATTTGGGGCTTTTCGTATATGATGTTGTTTTGATGAATGGTTGATGCAAGTATGTCTTATATATGTTGAATTGCATGTTGGTAAAGTTTGGTGGCAATAGGAGCATGATTGGATGTTTAATTGCATGTTTAAGTTTGCATTTTGGGGCAATCTGTTCAGGGTGTTTCGGAACAGTGCCACCCGTTTCGGAACAGGTGCCTTAAACAAGCCCAGGCGTCCGAGACGGGAGAGACCGTTCCGAAACGGTTTGGCTACTGCCAGCCCGTGTTGCGGTACGCGTTGCGGAACGGCCCCGCGTTTCGAAACGGGCTCTGCCTGTTTCGGAACGGGTGACCGTTGGGGGCTGACATTGGCAGTTAAATGTTTTGAAATGTTTGCAGTTTGGTCTTGAATCTTGTTTGTGCAATTGTATGAGTTTGGGATGTCCTTTTGAGCTGAAATTTCACAGTGAAGCATGAAACCTGACTAATTACAAGTTGGTAACTTTAATTTGGGTTAAGCCCTCATATTTATCAGAAATTACAATTTGGTCCCTAAAGTTGTAATTTGTTCAATTGGGTCCCTGTTTGATCTCTGATGTTTATGATCTTTGAGTATGTTGTTGTATGATCATATCTAAGGATTAATATGCATCTAGACAAGATTAAAAAGAAAATAAAGGGTCGTTAATCAAGGTTGACTTCCGGGTTGACTTTGGTTTTCCCCGTGTGACTTTCTTAATTCGGGTCAACCGTCTAGGCCGGGTTAAGGGGGTTACAGGTATATCCATGTTAAGTTGAACGCAACCTAGTTCCTGAATGAGACCTCAACCTCCCTCAATAGTTCTCCTAATACTAGTACAAGGTGGGGAAGCGCCACGACTATTCAAATACAGCTCAAACAACCTCCTAGAGGCAGATTCAGGATGGAACCAATTCTCTATTTCCGACACCCCCTCCAAGGAAAAAATGTACTCGATGGAGCGAAAGGGTCGTTGCCTTCGCACGGATGAACATCGACAGAAAAAGGCATCAAAGTAGTTGTCACAACACCTGAAAAAAGACGCGGACCCAACAAGTGCAACCGCAAGGGGTATATCTTCGACGGAACAATGAACAACAATAGAATCCATAAAACTTACTCCTGTAAACAAACCCAAAAAACAAAACCTTGTCACAAACTAAATAGCAAAACTACCAAAATAAAAAAACAACACATTACTTAAACTGCTGGAGGCGCACAAACAATAGGCGGGCCAACACCCAAGCTAGCAGGAACAATGCTCTCAACAGCCCAAATGCAACCACGTAAGAAGAAATGTGAAATTTGAGCAAAACAGGTAGAGCGTCGTAATTCAACCCAAGAAAAAACTTTGGTAACCCCAACATTAAACATTGTCATCTTTCGTAGAATCTTTTCTTTGGCCCCCAAAGGGCACCTCTTTGAGCTATAAGCCCTCACTCGCCTTGCTACACTTTCCTGTGCCGCTTGTACAACATCCACTGGGACCCCTACAGAGACATTTTGACTACAAGGGGAAATCCCCAAATAAACAGAGGGAAGCACGTCTACCAGGGACATCGCTGCAGTAGCTAAAGCTAACAAATAAGACGAACCTACTTCCCCACTGCTAAAAGCTTCTGAGGGAGATACTTTACCATCCCTTGCAAACCCAACAGACCACTTCTAGCCATAGAGAGCGGAATATCCAACACCGCTATCTGATTCCACATTTTGCCACCAATGACCCACGAAAGAGAATATGTTGCCCCTAAAAAGGGGAGAGAGAAGAAGAGTCAATAAACCACAACACGCATATAAGTAGAAAAAAATCACTCTTCTTCAAGGCCATATCAAAGCATTACTAGTATCCATTTGCCTCTTTGACCTGCGTCCCAAATGCAGACAACTTTCTTCGCCTTTAGAGCTAGAAACAACAGATGAACTCAAAGCCAACTATTTCTTCCCTCCCCCATCCCAATCACTAGAGCCAGAACCGAATGAACCAACACCAACACAACCCCTTGGAGCAACTAGAGCAGATTTTCCACAAATTCTATCCGGAGGCGCATCTTCTCCACGTCATTTCCAAGGGCGAGAGCAAGCGCCAATATACATAGAAAAGAAATCTTCCGGTTCATCTTCACTAGCCGGAAGAATCCCAATAACTCGTTCATATCTCCCTTCACTAAAGGGCCAAGCTTCCACGCAAGTAGGCACGTTCGTCAGAGAACCCTCCGGAAACACATTAAATTCTCCTTATCCCAACCATTAAGACTTTTTTTTTCTTCTAAGCAATACAACCAAATATTTCTTAGAGTGCATACATCTTCAAAATGAGAGGATGGGTCACTTTCTAGCCTCTCAAGAAGCCTCAACTCAGCAGATGACAATCTCCCCACATCAAGTGGTGCAACACAATCCTCTCTTGGCCGACTCCATACAACAAGAAACGAAAAACTTCTAGCATTACACTTCACCTTGACATATTTCGTCCTCTTAAAGTAACAATTCTCAGCATGCTTACTCATTACCAGCTCTTTCCCCTCGTGGTGACCAATGGTCACAAAACCTTTTGCATTCTCGTCATAGCTGACCACTGCATTATAGAAGTAGTGAAACACATTAACGGAAGGCTCGTCTCCATGAATCTTGCAATTTAAGAAATACGTCATCAAATTCCACCAACTAGTTCTACTCAACTCACCCGACGCTAAATCAAACCAATTTAACCACTTTTCAAAGAAGGGGTGCATCAGTAAATGAAACTCGGCCTTAAAAGTGAGAAGAGGAATTAGGCACCACGTTCTGCCCCGTTGGAGCATAAACTCAAACGAAATATCTCCATCGACATATTAAACTGATAGCGAAAGCGGTTAACGACAAGAAGACCCCGACATTCCAGTATCTTCAGTAACTCATCTAGATCAGTAGTGCAAGAAAATTTGTAACGCCCCGGTTTTGGGCTTAGAAGTCTTGGGCGTTGACCGGTCGGTCAAAGTGTTGTTCGAATCGTAAGAGGTTAAATTAGGAAAGCCTAGTTCGGGTTGCATTAAAAATATGGAAAAATGTTCTAAAATCATCTTTTAATATAATTAAGTGAACTGTGAAATCAATTTTGGAAAATGAGTTTTGGAAGGGTGACATTTTGGCTAGTGACCAAAATGTAATTTTCGCAAGTTTGGTGGCTGTTTTATAAAGGGTTGAAACTTTGAATCTTTAAGGAGCTATTTACCCAAAGGGAGTTTCTCCAGATTTTTCTAAGATATTTTGAGTTATAATTCTGATTTTAAAGATATCAAAAAGGAGGGAAATCTCATTTTGGCTATTTTCTCAACTAATTCTCTATTTTCTTTCTCTCTTTTTCTCTCAACCCAAACACTCCATTTCCAGAGATTTGATTCTGATTTTCTCACCTAAATTCCTCCTTTCAACTCTCATTTGATTCCTAATCATTGTATCTTCAAAACCTCTTTAATTGCTATAAGTTTCATCAAGGTTTTTCATTCCAAAAAGAGGAGAAACTCAAGTTTGGAGGTAAGAACGTCCTTCTCCTCTGAACTTCAAGTTCTTTACTGAAATTCCTAAGTTTTCAATCCTAAATTGATGTTTAGTTAAAGGTTTTAAAGTGTTGAAATGGATCTTGGCTTATTATGCAAGATTTTGATGATTTTTGATGATTTTCGTTAGATCTGAGTAATCAGTGTTTTGAGAGGTGTTTTTGATGTTAAATGATCTCTAAATTGATAAGGAATTGAGTTTTGATTGATGCAATCCCGGATAGGTTGAGTTTCCTAAGTTTAGCTTGTGTTTCAAGGTAGTTTTGTGGTGATCTTGTGGATCTGATGTTGCTGGAGGTATAAGGATGTTGTTAGATTGTTTTTAGATGTTTATTGATGTTTATGGAAGTGAGGTTTTGCTGGTTTATGGCTGGGCTTTGTTTAGAAGTGTTTTGGATGCATTTTCGGTTGTGTTTGGTGGCTGAAAATGGAGGTTGAATGAGAGCAGCGAATTTAGGTGCTTTCATTGAAGCAATTAATGCATGATGATGCATTAATCCTCTGCTTTGATGTGTTGAAACAGGGGAGGCATCCTTGGATCCAAGAGTTGTTGATCCGGAGGCTTGATTTGGTGCTTTGGCTTGAAGCAAAGTGGAAATCGGTGAGTGAAAATGGTTTTCGGCTTTGAAACCAAGGTTTTGGGGGCTTAGTCTAAGTCTAAACAACTTTGCTAAGCTCAAGTGTAAGTTTTCGGATTTTCTCTCTAGTGGTGGCCATGATTTTGTTGTGATGCAAAAAGGTGAAATGCATGTTTTAATTACTGTTTTGAAAGCATGTTTTAGCATGATAATTGCTGATGTTTTAAGCCATGTGTTGAAGGTAACTCTAGGTAGGAGTTCCTTGATTTTATACATTGAAATAATGTGGTTTGATGCTTTGAAATGCATGTTATAAATGGCTTGGTTTAATGCTTTAAAACAGTGGATTATGTGTTGAAAAAGATGTATATTGGCAAGTGATGTTTTGAAAAAGTGAAGGTCACTAAGGTGGTTAAAAGTCCTTGAGTGAGCCTTGTTACTTAAGAACATCAAGGTGGTTAAAAGTCCTTGGATGGTTCTTGTTGCGGACACTAAGGTGGTTAAAAGTCCTTAGGTGATCCTTTCCATGGTGTTTAAAAGTCCATGGGGCCAAGGTGTTTAAAAGTCCTTGGGGCCAAGGTGTTTAAAAGTCCTTGGGGTGATTCAAGCATTGGACACAAAGGTGGTTAAAAGTCCTTGTGTGGTCCTTATTCATGGTGTTTAAAAGTCCATGGCCAAGGTGTTTAAAAGACCTTGGGGTGATTCAAGCATTGGACACAAAGGTGGTTAAAAGTCCTTGTGTGGTCCTTATTCATGGTGTTTAAAAGTCCATGGCCAAGGTGTTTAAAAGTCCTTGGGGTGATTCAAGCATTAGACACAAAGGTGGTTAAAAGTCCTTGTGTGGTCCTTATTCATGGTGTTTAAAAGTCCATGGCCAAGGTGTTTAAAAGTCCTTGGGGCCAAGGTGTTTAAAAGTCTTTGGGAAAGTTGTTGATCTTGTTTTAATAAATGAAATGTATCACTTGAGCCAATATGACATGTTGAGAATATTGTGAAGCATGAGATGCTTGTTTTTATGATATGTTGAAGCATGAGATTGCTTGTTTTAAAGTATGCTTTTGAGCATGTGTAAAGGTTGATTATAAGCATGTTTTGTAAATCTTTTAAATTGCATTATTGAATGGTTTTTAAAGAGCACTCCTCACTAAGCTTTTGCTTACGCTCTCTCGTTTTCTTAATTCAATAATGCAGAGCAATAGAGTGTCTTGAAGGGCAGCAAGAAGGGCAAGAGTTCAAGTGCAAGTAAAGCTCAATGTATGGAAGGTTTTTGTTAAACATTTTAGCTCTTGGATGATTTGGCAATGGGGGACCAATGTGTATGTTTTGGGAGGTGTTTGGAACTCCCTAAGTATGTTGAATGTTGTTTTGAATGCTGGTTTTTGGATTGGATTCTTATATGCTTGTTTTTAAAGTTAATGCTTGAATAGCTAGCTTGTGTAGGAAGCATGCCTATAGAATTGGGGCTTTTTGCTTGTGATGTTGTTTTGATGAATTGATGATGCAAATATGTCTTATATATGTTTAATTGCATGCTGGTAAAGTTTGGTAGCATTTGGAGCATGTTTGAGCGATCAATTGCATGTTTTGGTATGCTAGTTTGCTGAAATCTGAGCAGGCGTTTCGGAACAGTGAGCACCGTTTCGGAACGGGTGCCTGGAATGAACCCAGGGGTCCGAAACGGGGTGCACCGTTTCGAAACGGTTTGGTCTCTGCCAGACCCCCGTTGCGGAACTGGTATCGGAACGGCCCGTGTTTCGGAACAGGGTCAACCTGTTTCGGAACGGCCGACCGTTGGGGGCTGACATGGGCAGTTATATATTTTGAAATGTTTGCGTTTTGGTCCTGAATCTTATTTGTGCAATTGTTTGAGTTTGAGAAGTCCTTTTGAGCTGAAATTTCACAGAGAAGCCTGAAACCTGACTAATTTCAAGTTGGTAAGATTAATTTGGGTTAAGTCCTTTAATTTATCAAAAATTACAATTTAGTCCCTAAAGTTGTAATTTGTTCAATTGGGTCCCTGTTTGATCTCTGATGTTTGTGATCTTTGAGTATGTTGTTTGTGTGATCACAATTAGGGTTAATGTGCATCTAGATAAGATTAAAAAGAAAAAAAAGGGTCGTTAATCAAGGTTGACTTTCGGGTTGACTTTGGTTTTCCCCGTGTGACTTTCTTAATTCGGGTCAACCGTCTAGGCCGGGTTAAGGGGGTTACATTTGGTGGTATCAGAGCTGAGTTTGCGAGTAAATGGGAATGAATGTATGCATGATTGAAGTATGTTTGGCTTGTATGCTTGTTGTATGAAAGCATGTTCAGTGGTTTGAGATGTTGATGCTTTTGAGATGTATGCTGTGATGTTGCATGCTGAGGGTACCCATTGCCAAACAAAAGCTAAAGAAATGATGTTGATTTTTGAAAGAAATTGAGCTTGAATACTTGAAATTGCTTACCTTGCTGGGCCTGACTTGTTTTATTTTGCATTGTGATTGCATGGTAAAAGTATGGCACCACGTAGAGAGTTAAGGAGTAGCGTGAGAGCTATGACCCCGGATGGGAATGAGAATGATGAGAATGCGGGTAGTGCTGTGTTACCTCCTCCTCCTCCGCCTGGTGGTGGTGGTGCTGAGGGAGGGAGAGCTGGAGCTGAAGCAGCTGGTGCTAGAGCTGCAGGACCTGAGGTTGGTCATGGGCAAGCTATGCCTGATATGACGTTGCTGGTACAAGCTATTGCGGGTGCTTTTCGAGCAGCAGTAGCTGGAGCTCAAGGAGCTGGGCATCAGGGAGATGCTGGTGTTAGACTACCCTTAGAACGTCTACGCAGTCTTGGTGGGACTGAGTTTAGGGGTATGTCAGCTGAGAGGTCGGAAGCTTGGCTAGAAAGTACCAAGCGTATCTTGGGGCAAATGAGCTGCACTGATGTGCAAAAGTTGGGATGTGTTGTGTCCTTGCTGCAGAGCGATGCTTATACGTGGTGGACGACCACAACCTCTGGGATGGCTGAAGCTGACATCACTTGGACATTCTTTCAGAATGCGTTCAAGAGGAGATATCTGGGAGTGAGATATCTGGATGAGAAAAAGCGTGAATTCATGACTCTGACCCAAGAGAGCATGAGTGTGGCTGAGTATGAGGTGCAGTTTGTGCGACTCAGTCAGTATGCACCGGAGCTGATTCCTGATGAGCGGGAAAGGTGTGAGAGGTTTCGTTATGGTCTCATAACGGAAGTAAAGATGTATGTGCTGGCCACTGAGTATGATGATTTTGATGTGTTAGTGGGCCGAGCAAAGGACATTGAGATGAATCTGAGTTTGTCTGTGAAAGGTGCTGGAGCGAGTTCTGGGAAGAGAGCTGCTGAGTATAGTTCCGGAGGTGGACGGAACAAGAGGGTACGTGATCAGAGGTTTCAGTCCTCAGCTAAGAGAGGTGGAGGTGCACCTGCTAGGGGTGGTAATGCTAGAGCTGACCCTAGTGCTTGTTGGATCTGCGGTTCACGTGGTCATTTGAAGCGTGACTGTCCTCGTGCTGTGAGGGAGGTGCAAGCTCCTGTTGCGGCAGCTGGTTATGAGTGCTGGAATTGTGGTTCTGCTGACCACTTGAGGCGAGATTGTCTGAGGATGGCTGGTGGTCAAGAGCGTGCTCCTGTTGTTGCTGCACCGCAGAGAGGTCGTGGGCGCGGCCGTGGTAATTTCCAGAGACGTGAGGAAGGTGGTCGTGGAGTAGCTCATGTTGTGGCTATTCAGCCTGAGGGTGGAGGCCAGGCGAGGGTGTATGCTCAGCGCGAGGGAAGGAATGATGCGGATGTGATTGCAGGTACCTTTACTTTGCAATCCTTGTCATTGCTTTCTTTGATTGATTCTGGATCTACGCATTCATACATTCTTCGTGAGCATGCTGAATTGCTTGGTTTGCCTGTTGAGTCTTTGGATGTTGGTGTTCGAGTCACTAGTTCTTTTGGTGAAACTGTTGTGACTCGTAAGCTTTATAGAAGGTGTCCTTTGGTTGTTCAAGAGCATGTCTTTCATGTTGATCTTATGGAGTTGCCCTTTTATGGTTTTGATGTAATCCTTGGTATGGATTGGCTTGCTGAGCATCGTGCTGTTGTGGATTGTGAGAATAAGCGGGTTTCGCTTAAGCTTGCGGATGATTATGAAGTGGTGGTGGTTGGTGAGAATGTGAAGTTTCTTGCCAATGTTGTTTCTACCTTGGAGGCGAGCAGGATGCTGAGGCAGGGCTGTGAAGCTTACCTAGCTTTTGTGATGAATCCTAGCTCTAAGGAGTTGAGAGTGCAGGATATCAGGGTGGTGAAGGAGTTTCCTGGTGTTTTTCCTGAGGAGTTGCCTGGTTTACCTCCTAATCGTGAGGTGGAGTTTGGAATTGAGCTGTATGAGAATACAACTCATGTGTCCATTACTCCCTATAGAATGGCACCTAAGGAGCTGAAGGAGCTGAAGACACAGTTGCAAGAGCTGCTTGATCGTGGTTTCATCCGGCCGAGTGTGTCGCCTTGGGGTGCTCCTGTCTTGTTTTTGAAGAAGAAAGATGGCACTATGAGGATGTGCATTGATTACCGTCAGCTGAACAAGTTGACTATCAAGAATCGGTATCCTTTGCCGAGGATTGATGATCTCTTTGATCAATTTTGGGGAGCTGCTGTGTTCTCTAAGATTGACTTGAGGTCAGGGTATTATCAGTTGAAGGTGAAGGATGTGGATGTGCCTAAGACAGCTTTCAGGACAAGGTATGGGCATTATGAGTTCCTTGTGATGCCGTTTGGTTTGACAAATGCTCCTGCTGCTTTCATGGACATGATGAATCGTGTGTTTCATGAATACCTGGACAAGTTCGTTGTGGTGTTCATTGATGATATCCTCGTGTACTCGCGTACTGAGGAGGAGCACGAAGAGCATTTGAGGATTGTGCTGCAAGCTTTGTTGGAGAATCAGCTTTATGCTAAGCTGAGCAAGTGTGAGTTTTGGCTTAGGGAGGTGGTGTTTCTTGGGCATGTGGTCTCAGCTGAGGGGATTCGTGTTGATCCTCAAAAGATTGAAGCGGTGATGAACTGGAAAGTTCCTAAGTCTGTTCAGGAGGTCCGTAGTTTCCTTGGTTTGGCAGGATACTACCGAAGGTTTGTGGATGGTTTTTCCAAGGTTGCTGCTCCTTTGACGAAGTTGTTGCAGAAAGATGTTAAGTATGAGTGGACAGAAGCGAGACAGCAGGCTTTTGAGAAGCTGAAGATGGCTTTGACGCAAGCTCCTATCTTGATTCAGCCTGAATCAGGGAAAGAGTTTGTGGTCTACAGTGATGCATCCTATGTTGGTTTGGGGTGTGTGCTGATGCAAGAGGGTAAGGTTGTGGCTTATGCGTCGCTGCAGTTGAAGGTGCATGAGTGCAATTATCCTACGCATGATATTGAGCTGGCAGCAGTGGTTTTTGCTCTGAAGATCTGGAGGCATTATCTGTATGGTGAGAAGTGTACTGTGTACACGGATCACAAGAGTTTGAGGTATCTGATGTCTCAGAAGGAGTTGAATCTTAGGCAGCGGCGTTGGTTGGAGTTGCTCAAGGATTATGATCTGACGATAGAGTATCATCCTGGAAAGGCTAATGTTGTTGCGGATGCCTTGAGTAGGAAGGTAGCTGTTGAGCTAAGAGCTATGTTTGCTAGCTTTAGTATATCGCGAGATGGTGGTCTTGTTGCTGAGTTGCAGGTGAAACCATCGTTGGTTCAGTTGATCAAGGATAAGCAGTTGTTGGATGATTCCTTGGTGTCTCATGTTCAGGATATCGCGGAGGGTAGACCTTCGGATTTCTGCTTTAATGATGATGGAGTGTTGTGTTTTGGGAGTCGAATAGTAGTGCCTGCTGATGTTGAGTTGAGGCGTGCTATTCTGACTGAAGGTCATAGTAGTCCTTTTGCTATGCACCCTGGTAGTACTAAGATGTATCGTGATCTTCGTGATGAGTACTATTGGGTGGGTTTGAAGAAGGATGTTGCTGAGTTTGTGAGCAAGTGTTTGGTGTGTCAGCGGGTTAAGGCTGAACATCAGGTTCCTTCTGGTTTGTTGCAACCGTTGAAAATCCCTGAATGGAAGTGGGAGAGGGTTACCATGGATTTTGTATCTGGTTTACCTTTGTCTCCATCGAAGAAGAATTCTGTTTGGGTGATTGTGGATCGCCTGACGAAGTGTGCACATTTCTTGCCTGTGCATACTACGTTTTCTTTGGATAAGCTGGCAGAGCTGTACATTGCTGAGATTGTGAGGCTGCATGGTGTGCCTAAGTCGATTGTGTCGGATAGGGATCCGAGGTTCACATCGCGTTTCTGGCAGTGTTTGCATCAAGCTCTGGGTACAAGGTTGCATTTCAGTACATCCTATCATCCTCAGTCGGATGGTCAGTCTGAGCGAGTTATTCAGATTTTGGAGGATATGTTGAGATGCTGCGTGATAGAGTTCCAAGGTTCTTGGGAGAAGCATCTGCCTTTGGTTGAGTTCGCTTATAACAATAGTTATCAGGCGAGTATACAGATGGCACCTTATGAGGCTCTGTATGGGAGGAAGTGTAGGACTCCTCTTTGTTGGGCTGAAACTGGTCAAAGGTTGGTTTCGATGCCGGTTTTGTTGAAGGGAACCACCGAGAAGGTGAAGCTCATTTGTGAGCGGTTGAAGGATGCTTCTGACCGGCATAAATCTTACGCGGATTTGAAGCGTAAGGAGATAGAGTATGCGGTGGGTGATCGTGTGTTCTTAAAGGTTTCGCCTTGGAAGAAGGTGATGAGGTTTGGTCGGAAGGGTAAGTTGAGCCCTAGATACATTGGACCGTATGAGGTTGTTGAGCGTGTGGGTCCTGTTGCGTATCGGTTGAGGTTACCTCAGGAGCTGGAGAAGATTCATGATGTGTTCCATGTTTCTATGCTCCGGAAGTATAGATCTGATCCTTCGCATGTGATGCCTGTGGAGGAAGTGGTTTTGAATCCGGATTTGACCTACGATGAGGAACCGGTGAAGGTTCTGGATTCAGATAGCAAGGTTCTTCGTGGCAAGACCATTGAGTTGGTGAAGGTGCTGTGGAAGCATCGCGGTGTTGAGGAAGCCACGTGGGAGCGGAAGGAAGACATGCTGAAGCAGTTTCCTTATCTCTTTCCTTCAGGTAAATTTCGAGGACGAAATTTCTTAAGGGGGGGAGAGTTGTAACGCCCCGGTTTTGGGCTTAGAAGTCTTGGGCGTTGACCGGTCGGTCAAAGTGTTGTTCGAATCGTAAGAGGTTAAATTAGGAAAGCCTAGTTCGGGTTGCATTAAAAATATGGAAAAATGTTCTAAAATCATCTTTTAATATAATTAAGTGAACTTTGAAATCAATTTTGGAAAATGAGTTTTGGAAGGGTGACATTTTGGCTAGTGACCAAAATGTAATTTTCGCAAGTTTGGTGGCTGTTTTATAAAGGGTTGAAACTTTGAATCTTTAAGGAGCTATTTACCCAAAGGGAGTTTCTCCAGATTTTTCTAAGATATTTTGAGTTATAATTCTGATTTTAAAGATATCAAAAAGGAGGGAAATCTCATTTTGGCTATTTTCTCAACTAATTCTCTATTTTCTTTCTCTCTTTTTCTCTCAACCCAAACACTCCATTTCCAGAGATTTGATTCTGATTTTCTCACCTAAATTCCTCCTTTCAACTCTCATTTGATTCCTAATCATTGTATCTTCAAAACCTCTTTAATTGCTATAAGTTTCATCAAGGTTTTTCATTCCAAAAAGAGGAGAAACTCAAGTTTGGAGGTAAGAACGTCCTTCTCCTCTGAACTTCAAGTTCTTTACTGAAATTCCTAAGTTTTCAATCCTAAATTGATGTTTAGTTAAAGGTTTTAAAGTGTTGAAATGGATCTTGGCTTATTATGCAAGATTTTGATGATTTTTGATGATTTTCGTTAGATCTGAGTAATCAGTGTTTTGAGAGGTGTTTTTGATGTTAAATGATCTCTAAATTGATAAGGAATTGAGTTTTGATTGATGCAATCCCGGATAGGTTGAGTTTCCTAAGTTTAGCTTGTGTTTCAAGGTAGTTTTGTGGTGATCTTGTGGATCTGATGTTGCTGGAGGTATAAGGATGTTGTTAGATTGTTTTTAGATGTTTATTGATGTTTATGGAAGTGAGGTTTTGCTGGTTTATGGCTGGGCTTTGTTTAGAAGTGTTTTGGATGCATTTTCGGTTGTGTTTGGTGGCCGAAAATGGAGGTTGAATGAGAGCAGCGAGTTTAGGTGCTTTCATTAAAGCAATTAATGCATGATGATGCATTAATCCTCTGCTTTGATGTGTTGAAACAGGGGAGGCATCCTTGGATCCAAGAGTTGTTGATCCGGAGGCTTGATTTGGTGCTTTGGCTTGAAGCAAAGTGGAAATCGGTGAGTGAAAATGGTTTTCGGCTTTGAAACCAAGGTTTTGGGGGCTTAGTCTAAGTCTAAACAACTTTGCTAAGCTCAAGTGTAAGTTTTCGGATTTTCTCTCTAGTGGTGGCCATGATTTTGTTGTGATGCAAAAAGGTGAAATGCATGTTTTAATTACTGTTTTGAAAGCATGTTTTAGCATGATAATTGCTGATGTTTTAAGCCATGTGTTGAAGGTAACTCTAGGTAGGAGTTCCTTGATTTTATACATTGAAATAATGTGGTTTGATGCTTTGAAATGCATGTTATAAATGGCTTGGTTTAATGCTTTAAAACAGTGGATTATGTGTTGAAAAAGATGTATATTGGCAAGTGATGTTTTGAAAAAGTGAAGGTCACTAAGGTGGTTAAAAGTCCTTGAGTGAGCCTTGTTACTTAAGAACATCAAGGTGGTTAAAATTCCTTGGATGGTTCTTGTTGCGGACACTAAGGTGGTTAAAAGTCCTTAGGTGATCCTTTCCATGGTGTTTAAAAGTCCATGGGGCCAAGGTGTTGAAAAGTCCTTGGGGCCAAGGTGTTTAAAAGTCCTTGGGGTGATTCAAGCATTGGACACAAAGGTGGTTAAAAGTCCTTGTGTGGTCCTTATTCATGGTGTTTAAAAGTCCATGGCCAAGGTGTTTAAAAGTCCTTGGGGTGATTCAAGCATTGGACACAAAGGTGGTTAAAAGTCCTTGTGTGGTCCTTATTCATGGTGTTTAAAAGTACATGGCCAAGGTGTTTAAAAGTCCTTGGGGTGATTCAAGCATTGGACACAAAGGTGGTTAAAAGTCCTTGTGTGGTCCTTATTCATGGTGTTTAAAAGTCCATGGCCAAGGTGTTTAAAAGTCCTTGGGGCCAAGGTGTTTAAAAGTCTTTGGGAAAGTTGTTGATCTTGTTTTAATAAATGAAATGTATCACTTGAGCCAATATGACATGTTGAGAATATTGTGAAGCATGAGATGCTTGTTTTTATGATATGTTGAAGCATGAGATTGCTTGTTTTAAAGTATGCTTTTGAGCATGTGTAAAGGTTGATTATAAGCATGTTTTGTAAATCTTTTAAATTGCATTATTGAATGGTTTTTAAAGAGCACTCCTCACTAAGCTTTTGCTTACGCTCTCTCGTTTTCTTAATTCAATAATGCAGAGCAATAAAGTGTCTTGAAGGGCAGCAAGAAAGGCAAGAGTTCAAGTGCAAGTAAAGCTCAATGTATGGAAGGTTTTTGTTAAACATTTTAGCTCTTGGATGATTTGGCAATGGGGGACCAATGTGTATGTTTTGGGAGGTGTTTGGAACTCCCTAAGTATGTTGAATGTTGTTTTGAATGCTGGTTTTTGGATTGGATTCTTATATGCTTGTTTTTAAAGTTAATGCTTGAATAGCTAGCTTGTGTAGGAAGCATGCCTATAGAATTGGGGCTTTTTGCTTGTGATGTTGTTTTGATGAATTGATGATGCAAATATGTCTTATATATGTTTAATTGCATGCTGGTAAAGTTTGGTAGCATTTGGAGCATGTTTGAGTGATCAATTGCATGTTTTGGTATGCTAGTTTGCTGAAATCTAAGCAGGCGTTTCGGAACAGTGAGCACCGTTTCGGAACGGGTGCCTGGAATGAACCCAGGGGTCCGAAACGGGGTGCACCGTTTCGAAACGGTTTGGTCTCTGCCAGACCCCCGTTGTGGAACTGGTATCGGAACGGCCCGTGTTTCGGAACAGGGTCAACCTATTTCGGAACGGTCGACCGTTGGGGGCTGACATGGGCAGTTATATGTTTTGAAATGTTTGCGTTTTGGTCCTGAATCTTATTTGTGCAATTGTTTGAGTTTGAGAAGTCCTTTTGAGCTGAAATTTCACAGAGAAGCCTGAAACCTGACTAATTTTAAGTTGGTAAGATTAATTTGGGTTAAGTCCTTTAATTTATCAAAAATTACAATTTAGTCCCTAAAGTTGTAATTTGTTCAATTGGGTCCCTGTTTGATCTCTGATGTTTGTGATCTTTGAGTATGTTGTTTGTGTGATCACAATTAGGGTTAATGTGCATCTAGATAAGATTAAAAAGAAAAAAAAGGGTCGTTAATCAAGGTTGACTTTCGGGTTGACTTTTGTTTTCCCCGTGTGACTTTCTTAATTCAGGTCAACCGTCTAGGCCGGGTTAAGGGGGTTACAAAATTCATCCTTACCACAACAGATGAATTAGCCATTAACGCAAATAACAATTCTATTCTCCCTCGTAAAAAGGATATTCAATTTTTCCTCTTCCTTCGCCTTCTCTTCGATGACTCAAAAACATCCAGCAAAAAAAAATAAGACCCAACAAATACCAACATGACCTATTTATAATCAAAGATCATGTCCTCTTTGACACGCTTCGTTAATAGAAAGATTTTTTAGGTGATGATTCGCATGAAATGATTTACTCTTGAACAAAACTGAACAATTTATTACGTTACGCTTCGTATAAACTTCGTAACCTTTATAGAAGCAGCTTGCCGCTCGAATTCGAAAGTCTTTCACCGCAAAAGCCCCTGTCAAAAGAGCTCTCTCCACGCTTTTCAGGCTCGCTAAGGTCACTTTATAACCTCCCCTCGCCTAGGGGGCAATTTTTAGTACCTATAAACACCTACCGCCACGTGACGAGACCAGAAAGAGTAAGACTACGGGCAGTGTAACACAAAGGACATCCGGCGGTGAATGTAACAAACGCATAAGGGCTACAACGCGTGGGATCGCCTACGAACTACGTTGTACCTTTCGCAATCTGTGGCGGATAGCAATATCGCGTCTCATCCGGCGACCACGTGGTTGCACATGTGTCCGCTACGGATGACGAAGTGAACCTAGGACGTCAAGTCATAGCCAGTCCAATTAACGCGCCATGACAACTCGATTATGACACATGTCCGAGTAGTATAAAGTGGGGCCTGGAACAAGGAAAGAGTAAGATCCTCCACTCAAGACACCATGACCTACGAAGCAAGAATACACTAACCCCAATCTAGAAGGACCACCGTCGGACCACCGTTTTCAACCCTTGTCCATTTTAGCGATCAACAAAATTATATTAAATTATTTTTATTCTTTTAGATAAAATGATTAAAAATTCAAATATAAACATTAAAATTGTTGGATATTATATTTTAGTTTATACATACAAGTAAATCGTATGTAAATATAAACTAGTTATATTTAATATTATATAATATATTATTTTCATTATTATTCTCAATCATATTATAGCCACTTGAGTCTGAAATGCTTTCACATTTCTGAGAGATTGTAACAATATTTGATGTTTCATACGTTTACTAAGATCGTTCATGTGAACTCAAAGAAAAATCAAAACTACCACTGCTTACGTGCTCCAAGTCAATCCGAGTGTACTGGTTTTGTAGGCATCTGTGTAATTGTGTTTAGACCTGTTGGAAACTACTAGAGGAAGGACAAAAAATAATAATTACAAGAGCTGAATACGACACGAAAACATAATTGTCATCCACAGTAATAATTACAAGAGGAAGGACCAAATTAAACTATAGCATATTATCAGCAGCAATTATCTCTTGATCTAAACGAAGAATTCCAAATTCGAAAATGTGCGAAAACGATAAGAGAAAACGACGCGAGTTCAAACTCAAAAATAATATTTTTGAGAGAAATAACTTCGTACTTCGAATATGAATTATACGACAAATATATATTACCGAAAGATGGGAGAAAATTATCGCAAAAAAAAAATGTTCTGAAATCCGAAACAACGATGTGAGAGAATTGGAAGGTTCCAAGTTCTAAGTAGTTACGCTTTATGAAGATGCGTCTACATTAAGATTATAGACTGGTGTAGCCGCAAGAATAACAATCAAAATATAAAAAATAATGATATTGTGTACCTGTCACATGTGTGGCTGCGTTTTTTTATTTTATTTTGAGTTTTTGTTGTATACAATTTTAAGGGTTGTCAATAATAACAATCAATTTTTTTATAATTGGTGTATATTTTATTTCAAAAATATTTAATAAAATGTAATTTATATTTTAAAAAAGTTATATTATATTGATTTATGGTGTTTAATGTAACTAACCTTTAAACTATAAATTCATAAACTCTAAATCTTAAAATTTTAAATTTAAATATTTTAAGTGAGTATTAATTACATTAAACACCCTAAATTAAATGAATATAATTTTTTTAGGAATATAATTAATTACATTTAGTTATTCTATTGAAAACTAAAATCATCATTAATGATAGAGATTTTGCTAGGGATGACAAAATAACTCGTCATCGTCAGGTCCCGACCTAACCCGACTGGATAAGGACATGTTTTATTAATAAAAAATTAGGTTTGGAGCGAGGCAAATTTTGAAAACATCAAATCGGAACAAGATGAGTTTAGATATATGGTGAAAATTTCTAGACCCGATATATACTTATTATATTTAATATTTTTATTATTTTTTAGAGCGATTCGGAATTAGTCGAATTTTTTTATTAAAAATTTCAGTGCGGTTAAAAATACGTTTCGTTGTCATGCTTAGAGTTTGTTAGGTTTTATTGACTGCCCTTGGGGCTGCATATAACAAAAGCTTTTATTTTTTACAATCACATCTTAGTTTTTAACAAATCAAATCTAATTATATTTAAAATATTTAATTTCGGATTATAATTTAATATATTAATGATTGAATTTATTTCTATGAGTGACTTTAAGTTATAATCATGTGTTTTTGTCTATTTATTTATCTATTTTTTTTAAATTTAGTGTAATCATAAAATACTATTTTTTTATAATTAGATGGCAGTTATGATTCAAATTTACAGATGTCGTTTAATATATGGGATAGTAAAACTTTCAACATAAACACAATACTTTTACAATTTTTAAGTGAAAATTAAAATTATTTGTACTTATTAATCACCCATATTTTTCAAAGGTGGTTTGCACACACGCACGCGCGTATACACACAAGGTTAACATTAGGTTTGAGTTTAGTTATTATATTATTGGGTTCAATTTAAGTTCGGATTTTTTTCAGGTTGAGTTGGGATCTAAAATGAACGAGTCCAATGTGGGTTCAGGTTAACAACAAGTCGAACTCGGTTGAGTTCGAATCATCATCACTTCAGGTCACTGCTATTTCAGACTCAAATCAGTTTCAATCGGATTTTCAGGTCTGGTTAGTTTTTTACACCACTAGCTAGAAGCCCCACGTGAACTAGTGCACGACTCCACCTATCATAAAACAAAATAAATCAAATATTACTTTCAAATCCAAAAAATACGTAGATTGGAATACAAATTAATTTAATTTATATTACTTCCAGATTAATGAAAATATAAATGGGACAAGTTGACTCAAAGGCAGACATAAAAAACTATATTCAGAACTAAGCCAATGACTGCAGCAACAGAAGGCACCCTTCAGTAACCCACTTTTTAGAAATTTTGTTTTTATACATCTCCCTAAAAAGATGTGTCAAAATTGCCGATCTCAATTTACTCTATCGACGTCCTCAAAATTACTAAGATGATGCAACCAAATTAAACACACTTTGTTGCGGGATTTATCAGGGATCAAGATTTTTCTTATAACTCGCAAAATATAGGCACAAGTAAATCTCTGCAAAAATAATTGCATTTTAAAATTTTATATAAAATAAAAAATTAAAAAACATATAAAAAATTATTAATAACAATTAATAAAAAATAATTACTTTCTTAAACTCTTCAGAAGCACCTAAGGGTAAATCAGCAAAAGTTTCTTCCATCGAGATTAAGTGGACACTGCCTTCTAACATCCAATTCGAGTGGAGCAACTGAGCAATTCCAAACTCAAGCTGGACCAGTCATCCTCGCTACTAGTACCGGTAATAACATCTCCATCAACTAGAAAACCAAGATGAAATGCAACATCCAACAATGTAATCTTCGTCTCACCATACGAAAGATGAAATGTGTGTCTCGAAACTCCACCTTTTTAGCAGGACGTTTATCAAGTTCGGCTCCAACTCAGCACCTCCGATTATAGTGCACATGTGCAAAAATCCAGCCTGACTCAAATAAGGATTAAAATTCTCACGAGGTGCTCTAGTGACCAGCGTGATATAAAGTTGGAGACGATGTTCAAACCTCTAATAAAAAAATATATTAATTTTTTCGAATAAACCCTAAACTAAAATTTAGATAAAAAAATAAAATAAATAAAAAAGGAAAAAAATTAAAAAGATACATAAGATATAATCACGATCCCCTCTGATTAAACCCGTCATTATATCAAACTTTTGAATTGTTAAAAAAATAACTGCCAAATGCTATTTTACTTAGGATTAGATAAGAACAGAGAGAATTGTGATTTTTATGTAGGACCACACAATGTGAAATCCCACCACCATTTTCAAACTATTTCTCAGATCACTCATCCATTCATGCCCCTTATTAAGCATTGACAAAATTAACAAAGCTATATATATATATATATATATATATATCATCAGTTTAATTGTTGGAGTTGGTGAGCATGGAAAGGACTCCAAACTGGCGTTCAGATGGTTTGAAGAAGGGAGCCTGGACTGCTGAAGAAGACCAGAAGCTCATTTCTTACATCCAAAAACATGGCGAAGGCAGCTGGCGTTTCCTGCCCCAGAAAGCTGGTAATTCTTTTGAACAAAATTTCAATCCCCTGCTCCTGTGATTTAAACTTCAGGAGGGAAGTGGAAGTGATAAAGTAGTTATGGTTTTGCAGGTCTTCGAAGATGCGGGAAGAGCTGCAGGTTGAGATGGACTAATTATCTAAGACCTGGAATTAAGAGAGGAGATTTCACGCCTCAGGAAGATCAAACCATTATTAAACTTCATGCTGAGTTAGGCAACAGGTCAGCTCACTCTCTATTCTCTAATCACTATCTCTAAACATACCTTCTTTACTTTTGTTTTCCTTTCCTCGTTTACAAAGACAACAAATATTTCTATATTTTTCTTTTGAGTAAACTATAAGCGTTTTTTTTGGGATAAACTACGTCATATGCTACATGCTGATTTATTTTTATCACCGAATTTTTAATTGGTCCAAATTTAACACTAAATTTTAATTTTTAACTAATTTATACCATTTCGCTATTAACTTTGACGATGACATGACAGATAGTTGTTGACGTGAAGACCAAATTAAAATGACCCCGTTTTAGTTTTTGAACTTATAACCATTGAAATCAAAGACTTAAGTTTAACCATCAAGCTAAATTATACTTTTGTCTAAATTTCTCATCGGTCCTAAGGGACAAGGGACAAGAGACAAAGGATAAGGGCTAAGGGCTAAGGGCTAAGGGGCGAGGCATGCTAATTATAAATTGGGGAATGGAATGGAAGACAATTGTGGGCAGAACATGGTGATGATGCAGCAACTATCCCCACAAACAAACGCAGGTGACAACGATGGATGAGGGGAAATAAATGTGTTATCAAAGGATACAATATTTAAAGATTTACACGACCATGGTGTTGTGTTTTTCGTCTCTTGTTGTGTGATGTCACATCGTTTTCTTTGCTTGACGGAACTCACTTTTTCACGGTCAAGAATCACTTCTTGGTGAAACCTTGTATTCTGTTTCATTGATGCTCATATCTCTAGAATTATATATATATATATATATATATGAATGAGTTAAGATCAACTTACACAATATAAAATTCTTTAAGTTTTATACGTTTTTTAAATCGTTAGATAGGGGAATAGATGGGTCAAATTCATTCATTACTCTTTTTTTTTCAAGTGATAATCTTTACCTATTTACTGTTAATCTCATCCATTCGTTTCACTCATCAAACGGTCCAAAAGCGTGTAAAACTTAAATGTTTTACATTGTGTAAACGGATCATATCTCTATATATGCGTGTTAGTAATTTAATTATAACATAAGTTGTTTTGGTTGTTAACTTTAAAATTTTTATTCAAATGGTCTTAACTTCAAACCATTATTGCATTTTTAAA
Source organism: Hibiscus tridactylites (assembly GCA_958450335.1). Classification (NCBI taxonomy): domain Eukaryota; kingdom Viridiplantae; phylum Streptophyta; class Magnoliopsida; order Malvales; family Malvaceae; genus Hibiscus; species Hibiscus tridactylites. Next base: position 60,070,955 of record OY288276.1, on the reverse strand, counting down.
AAATCTATCCATTAAAACAACGTCGTTTTAGGCCGTTTTAAGCATCAAAATAAAACAATTCATTTTGCTTTGGCTTTTACGTCAACGACCGTCTGTCATGTCATCGTCTCGTTAAGGAGTTAACAGTAAAGTGACATAAGCAAGTTCAAAACTAGAGTTTAGTATTAAATTTAAACTAGTAAAAAAGTTGATGACAAAAAAATGTCAACACATATATATTGATTGTATCTTGTGTAATTTACCATTTTTTTTAGCTCAGCAGCAGTTTGAAGGGCGGAACTAGGTGTGACATTAGTGGGGCAAGTACCCAGAAATTGAGAAAATTATTATTAGCACTTTTGAAAAAAAATATTTGATTTTTTTCAAAATATTTGAAAAAAAATTGTTTTGTTCCTTTTTAAGATTTTAAAATTTTACATCAATTATTATTATTTTTAAATAGTCTAAAGATAATATATGTTCATACATATTCTTAACCCTTTGACAATGCACATACACCTTGTAGACAAGGAATTTCAACCCATTTCTCCTCGGATGATGTTCATCTACTTTTCTACTAGAACACTTGTTGTGTTCAAGTTATATGTAATTATAAGTTAAATTAAATTATTATTCTCTAAATAAAAAATTTAAATATGCAATTTAAATTTTCATAAACATGAACCTCAAATATCTGAATTTGAACATATATTTTTTAAAATATTAGTTTATCCTCTAAATAAAAACTTCAAAACTAATAAAAGATTTTATGTATACACATACAAACTTAGTTTTTTCTTAGATTTTTATTTCATCATTATTTTTTTATTTTTCTTCTAATGGTTTGCTCTAACATTTTAAGAATTTTTCTATAAGTGAATTGTCAAGATCTACTTCTATATTTTCATCTTCTATGAAAAATCAGTGGTGAATTTGTTGAAAAAAACACATTACACAATTACATTTACTACAATGAAGTCACATATAGATATATATTTTTTATAGATAAATCTACTCTTAAAATTACTTTCGATATTGATCCTCAAAATAAAATATCTAGTTCAAATAATACCAGAAATTGTTATTTTTAAGTGAAAAATACAATTTCATGAATCAAGGGAGGGTGAAGATCCCTTCTTGTTCCCTTAAAACCACCCTTGCATGCATGAGCATGTCAGTATATAGTGCAGATGCATGGACATGAGATGTTCAAATTTGGGTACCCAGTTATTCAGATAATATATTTTTTGGCCTGTGATTATCAGGTACCGGTTCACAATTTTTTTTTTATTTTTTTAATAAAAAAAGTACATAAAAATAATATTAACCGCAACTTTTTTCCTCAAATCTTATATTAACAAATTATCATCAAAATAGCACATAATTGACCCAAATTAAATTTCGCACCCTTTAAAAAAATTCTAGGTTCCTTCCAGAATTGATCCGAGCATTCCCTGTATGGTCAACTGAAGGTGCACGCCCCCTTCAAGCAGTCCAATGTACTGTAGTAATAGATAAAATCTTTTTTTTAATCTTTTAATTAGTTCATTCAATTGTTTTTTCACAAACTAATATAAAATTATTTAAAAAAAACATAATACAAACATAGAAAGGATTTAAGATTTAAATTTAGCTTTTGGATAAAAATATTAAGGAACCTAAAATAAAATATAGTTTAAAATTATATATATCAAAAGTACTGAGTCGGGTACCTGGTTATAAAAACTTTTGGTCCAGACCTGACTTATCTACCCAAGAAAAATCACAGGGCAGGTACTTAGCCCGGTCGAATAATTTTTTTTTAAAAAAAAATCTAATTTTTTGTGTTCGGGTCGGTGGGTCAACAAGTCGGGTCACTCAAGTATGGTATTTTTATACGCCCCTAAATTGGGCGGTGCTAAATGAGCTAATGAGATGTCTGTTGACACCCAAAAATTTTAAAAATTCTTTTAATATATATATTTTATATGAAAAAATATAAAAAATTGATATCATTTCAATGAAAATTGACAACGGTTTAAAAAATAATTTATAAAGAAAATTGACACATAATATTAAGTCAATCCACTTAATCCACTTTTAATAAAAAATGAGTTCATATCTAAAATTTTAACTTCATAATCTTATTTTTTTACTCTACCCCTACGCAGATGTCGTAATAACCACATACGTTAGTAGTGTAAAACAAATTGTACAATCCAATTAAAAAAAAAGAAACTGTACAATAATAAATTGATTAATAGCGATTTTTTATGCTGAAAAAAGTACGTATCTCTTTGTACCAATTGATACAATTGGTACCGATTACTAAAAGAATTTAATTACTTAAAAAATTTCTAACATCATATGTAAAGATACATCAAGAAGATCACCGACAAAATTATAATAAAAGATTAGCGTCAAGAAAATTTCAGTACGAGCATCAACCGACTGCTAATGTATACTGAAATTATGCCAAAAGAACAGATGAAACGAACCACAAAAAGATCAAAGAAAAATATATCACAAGAAAAGAAAAAAACGCTTGCAACAAAAGACAGAAATTCTTATTATAATAAGAAAAAATAAGAAAAAAAAATAATAGACTCAGTGGTCGACAATTAATATTAAAAATTATTGCCAACTACCAACCAAAAAGAAGAAAAGCAAAGTTGTAGAGGACAAAAAATTTGCGAGAGAGCAGCTAGGATTTTTACTCTTCACTTTTGAAAAGTATGTGATTAAATTTGTATTAGATAGTAATGAATCCAACAATCTCAACTTTGTATTTATAGATAATAGATGCAAACCATTACAATCAATCTGACGTATGTAGGTGGGCAACAATAGCCAGATACTTATCGGGGAGAACAGATCAAGAAGTTAAGAACTATTGGCACGCTCATCTCAAGAAACGCTTAGCTAATACGAGTGTAGATCCGGAGACGAGCATCAGAAGCTCATCTAGTGAAAACTCTGATGCTACTACTGTCAATCCCCAGACCGAAAGCCAATGTGCTGAACCCACAACGCGACGTTCAGCTTCCGCACTGCTACTCAATAAGTTAGCTAGTAGGGTCACCCAATGCATCGGTCCTCTACGAGCTTCTCAAATTCTGCAACAACCAATGCCATTTAATGTCAATGGCAATGCTGATATATTTTGCTACCCTTTGTCGAGTTGTACGGCACCAGAAACATCAGCTCATTGGGCAGATAATAATAATATCACGGATTCGGTGACATTACCAGAATCTGAAAACACCATTGATGAAGGTGTTTCAGACGACATTATGGCTTCCGAATTCGCTGCATTGAGTTGCGTTGATGAACTTAATGATTGGGAAAACAGCAGTACCGTATCAGGGCAAATACATACTGTTTTTTATGATGGACTATGGGACGACGATGTTATTGTTGATGATGATGACCATATGATCTTTGATACGGAAGCTTCTCTGGAATTTCATAACTCCAATCTATTTACATCAGCTGATGATAGTATGAAGAGAGGGAACGAAGAATAATGTTTCTGCATCGTATGCAAGTATTTGTACAACTTTTGAATGTTATTGTTCAAGTAGCATCCACCACGTGTGAATAAAAAGAGATCTGAATTAGTTTCTTCATCTTTTTTCTTTATTTTGTGAATGTTATTTGAATGATGATAATGAATGTTACATGAGCTAATTTTCTTAGCTGTGGATTTTATTGTGGAATGTTTAAGAATTGTTTACTTTTGCTAAATTGAATTATCATTGTTCATGATGCTTAGCTGTGGTAGTAGCAGACATACTATTACCAAACTTAATTATAATTCTGAATTTGGCTCCTTGTTTTTAAGCCTTACAAGATGAGCAATGACAATTGTCGTAACAAACTTTCGACATTTAGTTTGTCTTGCAAGATTAGTGGAATGCTCCTAAAGTTAACTAGATTTGAAGCTTATAGATACATAATGTTTTCAACGATGATTGATAAATCTGCCGTAGTAAATTACATGAATTGTTCTGCCATTTTAATACTCATATATAGTATTGTTTTTTTAACATGTTTTCAATAACTGAACAGATTTAGTTAGAACAATTCTTGTGGGAACTCTTACTCACTTTCTATTACTTGAAGTCATGTGTATACTTGCACGATTGTTGTAGCGTTTTTGCATGTATCAGTGTTCAGTTGTTGTGGGTTATGGGGAGCCCTATCCTGACAACTTAGCAGATGTATTGAGTAGTTAGGGACTTACTGGCCCGCATCTGCATTCTTGTACACATTGCGATTTTTTATGTTTTTGAAAACGTAATGCTTTCTGTTGTTCGCATATTTTGTTACTAAACATACCTATTATGCTAAAATGTTATTGCATCTGGTATGCATGCCTATTATACTAGTATGTTACAATATTGTTCTGTACGGATAATGCTTATGTTGTTTGATTTCTGTGTTTATTTGATTAAGTAATTTTCGTTATTTCATTCATGGTTGTATGTTTCGCTGCAGATTATGTTACTGAGTATGTATTGTTTGTTTGGTCTACTTAGTTGGTTTCCAAATGAATTACTTATTTTTTTAGGCTTGTAAACTAACCGAACGAACACGAACGAGGGTATGTTCATGTTCGTTCGTTTAATTTGAACGAACATAAATGAACGGATTACCGAACGTTCACGAACGTAAATAAACGAATGAGCCTTTTGTTTGTATTCGTTCATTTAATTAAACGAACATAAAATCTTGTTCATGTACAATCATTTAACAAATGAACGGCTTGTAAAATAAGCATGTTTCGTGTGCAAATGCATCATGACAATGGTAAAAAAAGATTTAACAATTTATATCAAACAAGATTCTATTCAAAGCATATTCATGAACCAAAAAACATACACATATCACAGAAACTATATTCAATAAGTAGAAGCATGTCTTTATTATATAAATATGGACTCAACAAAAAATGTTCTCTTTCTTGGAATGAAAATAAGTATCAATTTTTCAGATATTAGAATATTGCTTACTTGGACCACTGAAACCCATATTCTTTCCGGAAGCTCCATTAAAATTCACCACAACAAGCTTATCCAAAAGCTGCTTAGATTCAGCAATATCAGCATCAGGGAAGAAAGAATACAAACAAATTATACAAGCTGAACTCTAATGTACTGCTATAATTTTTGTTGTTCCTATATTTGAAATAAAATAAATTCACAATGGATAAAGAAAAAGTATTACCATCAAAAAGTGGTGCTAAGTTATCATAAAGAACGACAATCACTTCATCACTTGCAATGCTCTCACTCTCACTTGTTCTCTCTACTTTGTCCCTTTAATCAAATATTAGAGTTCATGTAAACCAAACAATTGAAAAGAATATCAATATAGAAACAAAGACCAGATGAAACAATGCAAAAGCAGACCATGAACACTCAACTCGTACCAAATAGACAAACTTCCTCGCAAGAATTCAAAACTTACACTAGAAAATAAGAAATAAGCCTATCATTCAGCAGATCAAGAAAAACACAAGTAAATGACCAAAATACAACAACAAAACAGCATCAAGAACTGGGTTTTTGGCGTTGAGTACAAAAAAATATGGATTGCATCAATAAATTTAAACTAAATAAATAAACTGGACAGAATCGTTAGCCGGTATCGGATAAGTAACCTTCTTATAATACTCCCACGGCATACTGGAATCAACCAATGCAACTATCGGAATCCCCAACCTTTCTGCTTCCGAGAACACCGAACTTTTCCTCTAAGTATCAAAAATCACGACACAATCCGACACCTTAGTTGGCGCAAAAACCAGTTTCAAAATCGAAATCACGACACAATCCGGCATCTCAGTATCGTACAATGCAACATCAAAATCAAAACCCTATATTTACTTGTTCCTTAAGCTGCAAAGTAGACACTTGACAGCAACAAGGGGAAGAAATCAAATTTATTTGAGAAAAAAGAAAGGAAGCGAGAACTTACGTGCGAGTGAAAGTAGCCATGGATCTCCACCAAGGGTTAGCGATAGGACCAGTAAATTGGGGGAAAAGAAGTGGGAAGAAAAGATGGAGCCACGAGAGGACCAGTAAATTGGGGAAAAGAATGAAAAGAAGGTCTCGAATTAGATTTCTGAAGGATTGTTAGAAAACGAACAAAGAAAGATATTGGGTATTAGGGATTCAAGGTGAGGAAATGTACGAGAGTTAGTAGTCATCGAAGATAAGTTTACTATTGCGGCGTTCGTAAAAATGAACGCTACCAAAACAATACTTTTTGTGGCGTTTGTAAAAAAAAACGTCAGTATAAGACACATTTTGCGGCGTTTTATTAAAAACGCTATTAATAAATCGAATTTATTGCGGCGTTTTTACCAAAAACGCCACTAAAATACTAGTTTTAGTTGCGTTTTTCACAAAAACGCCGCGAAGTGTATTGTTTTGTGGCGTTTGTTTAGAAAACGCCGGAACATATACAAATTTAGCGGCGTTTTCCCTAAAAACGCGCGAAAAGTGCCGCTATATATCAAACTTGGTGTAGAAATAGTTCGTCGAACGTTTGGTTGATTTACATGTTTTTTTTGTGTGCTTTTGCACCTTTAAATCACACTGAGCCTTTTAGTTTGTCCCTTTTTCTATCTCCCTTTTCTTTATAGTTCACATTAAGTGGGATCAAACATGGCATTTGGATGATCTAAATCTCGATTTTTGCATTCAACTAGGGGCGTAAACGAACCGAGTCGAACTCAAGTAGTGTTGAAATCGACTCAACTTGTTAAGAATTCGAGTCGAATTTAAGCTTGGGTAGTTTTTAACGAGCTTGAATAAACTGAGCTCGGCTCGTTAAGATCTCGAGCCGAGTTCGAGTTCAATCGAGTCGAGTGTTGGCCGATCTTTGAACGAGTCGGACTCGAGTAGCTCGCCGTCTGTCTCGTTTTATTTAAAGCCCTATTAGAAGAAAAAAAATTTGATACACAAGTTGTGTAAACTTTACAACAAAGTTTACACAAACTTGTTAATTTTAGGGTTTATAGGTTCATATTGTTGGTTTAGAATTTAAGATTTAGATTTTAGGGTTTAGGAATTATGTTTTAGGGTTTTAGGTTTAGAAATTTAGATTTTAAATTTAAAAAATAAAATTTTTTAGTGTATTATATTTTCGAGTAGCTCACGAGCTTTTCGAGTCGGGTATCGAGTAGCTCGACTCGGCTCTTTAAGAATTCGAGCCGAGTTCGAGCTCAAGTCGAGTCCAATCGAGTCTAGTATTAGCCGAATTTTGACCGAGTCGAACTCGAGTAACTCGCGATCTGTCTCATCTCATTTACAGCCTACATTCAATTGAATAAATCAAATTTCTTAATTTCTACCTTAAATCGTGGCATGCGATTGTTATATTTACTAAATATATTTTGGTAAATGATTTTTTGTCGATAAGACTGCTAACAATAACTCGTACCTAAACACATGATTATTCATTGAATTTTTAGTAATATTTTTCAGACCATAAGACATTACAATAATGTATGAGATATTCTGATATATAATATGTCGCTGCATATTAAATTCATCGTAACTCTGTTTATAAATTTTCTGATTTTTTTTACAAAATATCTTTGGATTATTTTGGTGGATAATGTGACTTCAGAGGTTCAATTGTAACGTAAGGGTCGAGTCTAAAGGAATACATGTATCATATTAAAGAGGTAAATTGGTTCTAGTTAAGGATTACGATTATGATTGCATATTCTATATTTTTACAAACTTGAATATTGCATATTTGAATAATTTATGGATCCAGATGTTGAAACTCTGGTGCCCAGAGCTCCTTGTAAGGTTCTTCAAAACCGAGATGCAAATCGAGGATCTCGATTGGGGATAATAGACTTAGGTACTCCGTGGAGCCGGATTACTTCCTTGATATACAAATAAGCTATTTTAGGGAGATCGTAGTCCATTCTGACTGGTATAAAATGAGCTGACTTCGTGAAACGATCTACAATGACCCATATGGCATCATACTTCAAATGAGTTAAACGGTAAACCACTAACAAAATCCATAGTGATCCTTTCCCATTTCCATTTCGATGGATCGATAGGCTATAATAGTCCGGTGGGAGCACAATGTTCTACCTTAACACGTTGGCATATGAGGCATTTGGAAATGAAATCAACTATGGCTTGCTTCATGCCTGGCCACAATTAGAGTTCCCGCAAGTCCTTGTACATCTTTACAGACCCGTTGTGAACAGAAAAAGAACTCGAATGAGCTTCAGAAAGAATATCGATGCGAATGGATTCATCATTAGGCACACAGACTCGGTCATGAAAACACAAGAGTCCTTTGGAATTAATTCTGAAGTCGGGGTTGTCCGATAGCTAAGAGACAATGGATTGAAGCTCAGGATCTTGCTCTTGCAAATCCTTGATTCGCGAAACGATGGTAGACTGAACTTGTAGTTCAGCTACAAGACAACGATGCTTTCTGAAGTCGGAAGTGAGCTTTAATTGCTCGAGGGGCTACAATATAGCAATGTTACAATAAGTTAACGTACTATACAACACGTATAACTTCAAATTTATTATCAATGCTTACCAAGAAGAGGTTTGCAGCTGAGTGCACCAGCTACAACATTGGCCTTGCCCGGGTGGTAATCGATAACAATATCGTAATCTTTAAGGAGTTCCATCCACCTCCGTTGCTGAAGGTTCAATTCCTTTTGTGTCAACAGGTATTTAAGGCTCTTATGGTCGGTGAAGAGATAACATTTTTCTCCGTAGAGATAATGTCTCCAGATTTTCAATACAAAGACAACTGCAACCAATTCAAGGTCGTGGGTGGGGTAATTCATTTCGTGTGGCTTAAGTTGTCTCGAAGCATAAGCAATGACTGTACCTTCTTGCATCAATACACATCCTAACCCAAGATGCGATGCATCACTATAAACTGTGTAGTCCTTTCCGGGCTCGAGTTGAGTTAGAATAGGCCCATGCGTCAATACTTGTTTCAACTGATCGAAACTCCTCTCTGAGCCTCAGTACAAATAAAAAAGAGCTTCTTTCCTCAACATCTTAGTTAAAGGAGCAGCTATCATAGAAACCCTTTCAAAAATCTTCGATAATAGCCAACAAGCCCAAGAAAGCTTCTGACTTCTCCAATATTCTTCGATGGTTGCCAATCTACAATAGCTTGGATTTTCTTCGGGTCCACTTGAATACCCGAAGCCGACACGATATGTCCAAGAAAGGCAACTTCAGTGAGCAAAAACTCACACTTAGAGAACTTCGCGTACAACTGCTTTTCTCTCAAGGTCTGAAGCACAATGCAAAGATGATCTTGGTGCTCCGCTTCATTCTTGGAATAGATCAATCTGTGGTCTATAAACACTACTACGAACTTGTCAAGATAGGGTCAAAAGACCCGATTCATCAAATCCATAAAAGCTGTCGGTGCATTGGTTAACCCAAAGGGCATCACCAAGAATTCGTAGTGTCCATATATTGTACGGAAGGCAATCTTTGGTACATCACACTCCTTAACTCTCATTTGATAGTAGCCCGACCTTAAGTCGATCTTGGAAAACACAGATGCACCTTTTAGTTGATCGAACATGTTGTCTATTCTAGGCAATGGATATTTATTCTTGATGGTTACTTTGTTCAATTATCGGTAGTCAATGCATAATCGCATAGAACCATCTTTCTTCCTAACAAAGAGAACTAGAGCTCCCCAGGGTGAAGAGCTCGGTTGAATGAAACCTTTGCTCAATAAGTCTTGAATCCGAGTCTTTAATTCCACAGCTGCCATGCGGTATGGTGCAATGGAAACTGGAGCAGCCCATGTTGCACTTCAATGCCAAACTCCACTTCACGGGTTGGGGGCAGTCTCAGAAGTTCATCAGGGAAGACATCAGGGAATTCACATACGGTGTCAATGTCTTGCAATTGTGGCTCATCTCTAGACTCCAACGTTAAAGCGTACAATGATGGGTTTCTTGCGTTCATCAATACAACACTCTCAGTACCCAGACCCCGGAGATACAATTTCCTTTTACAACAATCTATCCATGCTTGATGCTCATTAAGCCAATCTAAGCCTAGGATGACATCAAATTCATGGATGGGTAAAGCCAACAAATTGCCCGGAAAAGGAATTCATTAGATCATTAAGGGGCAGTTCTTACACACTACCCTTACGGTGACACAATCTTCTAGGGGATTGGTTACAGAAATTCTCGATGCTATTGGTTCAGAAGACATATTATACATCTTAATTACAATGGTACTTATAAAAGAATGAGTAGATCCATGGTCAATCAATGTATATAAGGAATGTGAATGTAGCTCAATGGTACCTACGATGACATCATGTTCATCCTCTTCTTCTCTGCTCTTAACATGATACATTTGGGCAGGAGCTTTTGAATCTTGCTTATTCAAAGGTTTCCCTGGACCACTTGATCCCCCAAAAGTTCCCGATGGTCCTTGCCTCGATCCTTTACCTCGAAATGATTGAGCATGAGAAACACCAGTAGTCAGTGTGACAATAGATTTGATTGCATTCAAAGGGCAATCACGAATAAAGTGACCCTGTTAAACACAATAGTAACAAGCTCAAGTCTGCTTACGACATTGACCCGTTGAATGCCTATTCTGACAATAATTACAAAATGGATGCTGGTTGCCTCAATTTGAACCTCTAGTACTATCAACAGACGCTGCTTTGGCAAAAGACTGTGTCACTGACTGAGGTCTATCAATGTTTCCAGAACTGGAGGGCTGTGGATAGATATTCTATTTGGGGCCTTGATATCTCCCTTTCTTGTTCCATCTCGGAGGTTGAGAATCATTCTTGAACCTCTTCTCAGACTTTCTAGACCCACTAGCTCGTTGAGCTCTCTGTGCAGTTTCGGTGGCCTTATCTCGATTCAAAAGATCTTGGAAATCAGAAATGCCTAATGTAGTGAACATAGGGCGCAGTTCATCGTTGAGCCTTGCAATGAACATTCGACAATTTCTTCCTCCTTTTTATATATTCTGCACTATATCGACAGTACTTGCAGAAATCATGTATGTACTGTTCGATCGGTTGTCCACCTTGTTTGAGATGAAGGAAGATGCTTCTTCTTTCAGCAATGTAAAATTCACTAACATATTTCTTGCAGAATTCTTTAAGAAAGAACTCCCAAGTCACCGTATCTTCAGAAACTATTAAAATGGTAGTTTTCCACTGTCGCGACCATTTTTAGTTTGGAAAAAAAATAGCCTGACGATTGAAATCCGAAAAATCAAGGTTTTTGACCAATTTTATCTTATAATTAATTAATTTTCCATGTTTAGTCAAAACCCCTTTATTTGCTTGAAAATCATTTTGGAGTCGCCACCGGTCACTTTGGTAGGCCGGACACCATAAAAACGCACCAGAGATTCGTTTTGAAATGTTCGGGTTTGGGAGTTGGTTATGTGTAGGAAAGGGATAGCACCCCTATGAACACCCGTTACCGGTACCTTATTAATTACACGTGGCAATTTGGCATTTTGAACATTAATCTGGATTTAATTAAATCTTTTAACTGTAAAATGAATTTTATTCTGAATGGGAATATCCTTTTATAAGAAAATACATTTTAATCGAATATAATTATGAAACATCCAATTGCATTAGGACACTTCAACTTATATTCAAAAATGTATCTCAACACAAAAGATTTAATGCATGATTAATTTTTATCTTGCCATTTTTAAGTATACCCTAATTAGGCTCCATTAATTAATTTGATTAAAAATCTACGAATGTTATTAATTTTGAACATAAAAGAAAACGCCCAAAATAATATTGGACACTTTCTTTAACGAGTCCAAAAGTAGCATCATTCCTAATTAAGATGACTCTAATCATTAATCCTATTTCAATTTTTAAATTTTCCTAACTATTAAATTATTTCCATTTTCTAAGTTGAAATGAAAAATTGAAATCTTTATTGGAACACTCATTGGTTAACATCACTCTACATTGTGACACTAGCCAATATTGAATGTTCTAATGTTGTTTCAAATATTCATTTATTTTCTACATTGATTTCTCATATTTAATTATGATCAAGTAAACTACACTAATGGCTCTAATCCTATTTTTTAAACATGTGACTTAATTCTCCAAACAATATATTATATGATGTTTTAAAATATGCAAACGTATATATTAATTAAGCAATTAAATAAAACAATTAAATAAATAAAATAAATGAAAGCTGGATAGGACCAAGTTGAATTAAATTAAGAACTAGATGCCCAAATTACAAGAGGACAGAGACTGAATTGTGAAGAAAACAAAACCCAAGAGCCCAAGCATAAGGCCTTAGAAAGATTGGCCCAGACCCGTTTGAACCAAGCCCAATACCAACGACCAACTAGACTAAAACCCAGTTTTTTTAAGCGATCGGGTCACAGACCCGTATCCGAATCCGCGCAAAAATGTGTGGATCCCATCGCGACCTGCCTTGTCAAAACGGTGTCGTTCCCAACTCGGTACAAATAGGCCAAACCGAGTTGGAACGACCATTTGGCCCCTCTACTTTCTCTCTCCTCATTTCTTTCTCACTCTAAATTCTCTGTACTCAAACACTTGAAACCCTAAAAAACAAATCTCTTTTCGATCAAAAACCTCAATTTCCCTCTATTCTTCCTCAGTTCTTCAAAAAATTCTTCATTTGATCCTTACAAACATCAAAACCTTCTCCGAAAATTGTTTTCAAAGATCAAAACCCGTTTTTCTTATGAACATATCAAGAACTTTTCAAAATCCCTCATTTCGATCTTCATTCTTTGGCTAAAACCTTTCTGACCTGTTTCTTAACCATCAGGATGATATCGGTCACCGGATATCATCTCCGGTCTTCTCCTACCTTCTTCTGATGACCGGACCTTCTCCGGTCATCTTTTCCAACTCCTCTGTAACCTCCGATCACCTTCAACCTTTTTCCTATGACCGAAACTTCTCTGGTCATCTTCTCTGACTAAACCTGGCTTTTCCGACCACCGTCTGTAACTCCAACTACCCCTCCGCCGTCGCTGGAACCCTAAATCTACCCAAAAAACTCATTTTTTCATCCTAAACCTAGATCTAGACCCTGTTTCATCAGAAACACCCCACTTCTCCCAATCCTAGGCTATCTACCCGAAACCAATAGCCCCATCACTATAATTTTCAACCCCGTCCATTATCCTAGCACTCAAATCTTCACTTCGGCAAAACTTCCGGTGACAACAGAGCGAGATAAGCCTCTCGAACTCCCTTTTTCTATTTTTTTATGTTTCGAACCAGATCTGTATTATTGAGTTTAGATCTGTTTTAGTTCTCTATTAGATCTAGGCTTTATTAACTGTTGTTGATCTGATTTTAGATTTTAGGTTTAGATTTAGGAAGTGTTTTATGCTATGAGATCTGATTTTGGTGATTTATAGTTCGGTTTTAGGGATTTTAACTTTATTTAGGATTTTCGGTTAGGTTAAATGGGTAAATGAAGTGAATAGAGGCTGAGATTACCTCAGTTCAGTGTCTTTATGTCTCCAACGAGCTTCCAGCACGGTTCTCTTACTCCGGTCGTCTTCCTCAAGCAGCTCTGGTTCTCCAGGTAACCTTTTCAACTCCCGACTCTTCAATTTTTGTTTTTAGTATTTATGAGGGTAATAATTGCTAATCATTGCTTTTTCTCTCTTTTCGCAGGCATTTATACCAGCTGCCATTTGTGATGTCACCTTGCTCTGCTGGCGAAGCCAGCTGGTTCCAGACTGGTAGCAATCCGCGTGAAAAGGGCGGGGCCAATGACAACTTGCCACATGTCCATTGGTGCTCGAGTTTGAGCGGGAAATAGAAACACATATGGATTAGAGGGGCTTTTTGTGTTTGTTGGGCTAGGCATGAGTTGTAATGGGTCATTAATAACTGTAGTGGGTCTTTAGCGTTTAACTTGGGCTTTGTAACATTTTGGACATTTGTAATATTCTTTTGGACTTTAATATATATATATATATATATATATATATATTTGGGCTGATTTTTATTATTTTTTATTTTGTTTGATTATATATATATATATATATATATATATATATATATATAAACTCAGACAAAATCCCAGTTCTACAACTGCCCCTCTTTGCTTATTGCTGTGGAACATGAATATGGCAAAGACTGAAAGGACACAGATTTTGCCCGAATCATCTGCTCATCAAAGCTTGAAGTTGTTCTTCTTATTATGAAATTCTTCAATCTTCGATAATCTGACATTGCTCTATAGCGTTCTCTATCTTCCGAGGTCTGAAGTTGTTCTTCTTATTATGAAATTCTTCATTCATAGTTTTTCGCTGATCCACGGTTCTACGACGACATTGAATAAGCAAGCTCTTCTCATTTGGAACTTTCTCATTCTTCAACAAACGAACTCCTCTCATTATGAATTTCCTTTACTGGGCGGACTCTTCTCATTATGAATCCTTCTTTGCTTGGCAGACTCTTCTCATTATGAATCCTTCTTTGCTGGGCGGACTCTTCTCATTATCAATCCTTCTTTGCTGGGTGGACTCTTCTCATTATGAATCCTTCTTTGCTGGGTAGACTCTTCTCATTATGAATCATTCTTTGCTCATTTTCCTGTTAAAATAGATGAAACATGCAGGTTAACATGATCCTAATGTCCTATATGATGCATGAACTATGATTTATTTAGATCTATCAATCAACTTCCGCTCTTTTAGGTCCTTTTCTAGATGCTTCTTGTTTAGCTTCATCCCACACTAGGACTTGGTCATTGTGACTTCCTTTCCGCGTTTCTGGCCCTTCGCTCTAAAGCGCCCTTTCAGGTTTTCACTTTATATTGCTTTTCTCAAAGTGCCCTTTCGGATTTTCACTTCAGTTTTTTTCTTTTTTTGGTGGAAAGACGCCTTTTCAGGTTTTCACCTCACTTTTTCTTTCTTTTTCTTTCTTTTTCTTCTTTCTTCTCTTTTTCTTTTCTTCTTTTTTCTTTTTTTTCTTTTTTCGAAAGCATTATGGTTTGTGAAGTTCCTACTTTGATCAGCCATATATTGTTTTGATCGATGATATCCATCCTTTCAACATGAAATTTTGCTGAACCCAAGAGCTTTACGGAGCTGCAAACGTACTTCTCTTCTCGGTTCTCGCAAATTGTCCTAACTGAGACAATGACTCTTGACCTCATATTTCTGATTATTTCATCGTGGACAAATCATTGTTCTTCGGGTGGGAGTCTTTGTTGCCATATTCGTGATCAACTTTTAGCTTTGCATTGCCTCATCCTGTACACTCTTCTTCAGTTCCTAGAGTGACAAGGTTCACCTGCATTTCTAAAACACAGTAATACCAGGAAATTATATGTTTTTCATTATATCTACCATTTTAAGAAGCTTTGGAATAAAAAGAAGGCTCGGAAGTCAATTCATGAATTTTATTGAAGCTTATAAATTGGAATACAACATATTTTGAAATAGTCATGGCAAACAAAATTGAGAAACAAAGTCAGATCCCCGGGCATCCAAAGCATGAAGGATACAACCACCCTGTCAACCAGAAGTAGGGCTGAGTTTGTACTCATGTCCGACAGTCTTCGAATGTTTCTGGAATGCTTTCGAATGTGAAATCCCTTCCAAAATACCTGGTGTCCGAGAGGTCTTGATTACTAGATGCCTAACTTCACTCATCTGAGCCGCCTTTACAGGTTTTCAACTCAGATCCTCCTTTGGTTTCAAGACGCTCTTTGCGGGTTTTCATCTTGAATCCCCCTTTTATTTTATTTCCTCTTTTTCTTTTTTTGATATCTATGGCGCATTTTTTGGGGTTTTCACCATAGATATTTTCTCTTTTTGCAAGAGCGCCCTTTCGGGTTTTCACTCTGCTTTTTTCTTTTATTTGATCTCTTTTTGTATTCTTCAAGCATAATACTTTTTGACCAAATCCGAATTCACCGGCTTGTGTAGCTCCTTGGCGTCCATTTTAGCTAGTATTAGTGCTTTTTCGGAGAAGGCTTTCTTAACAACATAAGGCCCTTCCCAGTTAGGCATCCATTTCCCACAATCGTCTCGATGTATCTATATGACCTTTTTTAGCACAAGATCCCCCTCTCGGAATTCTCTCGGGCACACATTTTTGTCATATGCCTGCATTATCCTCTTTTGGTACATCTGACTGTGACAAATTGCCCTCAATCTCTTTTCCTCGATGAGATTTAATTGGTCAAATCAAACCTGCAGCCATTCCGCATCATCTAGCTTTACCTCTGACAACACTCAAAGCGACGAAATTTCAACTTCAATGGGAAGCACCACCTCTGTCCCATAAACTAAGGAGTAAGGTGTTGCCCCGGTTGAAGTCCGTATCGACGTTCGATATGCGAACAAGGCGAACGGTAGCTTCTCATGGCAGTCTTTGTAAGTTTCTGTTGTCTTTGATATGGTATTCTTTATATTATTGTTTGCCGCTTCTACTGCCCTATTCATCTTTGGGCGATAAGTTACTGAATTGTGGTGAATGATCTTAAATTGTTCACACAATTCCATTATCATTTTGTTGTTGAAGTTTGTAGCATTATCAGTAACAATTCTTTCTGGTAACCCATATCATCAAATTATTTCTTTCTTCAGAAACTTACTGACTGTGGTTTTTGTAATGTTGGCATAAGAGGCTGCTTCTACCCACTTAGTAAAATAATCTATTGCCACAAGGATAAAATGGTGTCCGTTTGAAGCTTTAGGATGAATTTTCCCAATAACATCCATGCCCCAAGCAACAAATGGCTTGGTGAATTCATGGTATGTAGGGGTACTAGTGGAGAATTAATCTTGTCAGCATATATCTAACACTTATGACACTTCTTTGCATATTCAATGCAGTCCCCTTCCATGGTCGTCCAATAATAGCTGTATCTCATAATCTTCCTGGCTATTGAGAGTCCATTTGCATGCGTGCCACATATCCCATCATGTACTTCTGCCATTATGTTCTTTGCTTTGCTGGCATCAACACATCTTAACAAAATCCGATCTCTACTCCTTTTGTATATAATTTCCCCATCGAGCACATATCCTGAAGCCATTCTTCTGATAGTTCTTTTTTCATTGTCATTTGCCCCCAGGGGATAAGTCTGATACTTTAGATATTGCAAAATATCATAGTACCAAAGATATTGATCAATTTCCTCTTCTATGTTGTAGCAGTGAGCATAGGTTTCATAACTATGCATACGAATAGGCACCATATCTTCTGATCTATTTGATAGGAATACCGAAGCCAGTGTAGCTAAGGCATCCGCCATTTTGTTGTCTTCCCTGGGGATGTATATAAAGGTTATTTCCTCAAACTCCTTTATTAGCTCCAGAATCAATTTTCGGCACTCAATCAATTTTACATCCTTTATTTCTGATTCTCCACGGAGTTGGTAAATCACCAATGCCGAATCCCCATACACTTTTAAGACTTCTATTTTTCCTTCGATAGCAGCTCGCAGGCCCATGACACGGGCTTCATATTCTTCCATGTTATTGGTACAAAGAAATTCTAGCCTACTTGTGAATGGGTAATGTACATCCTCTAGTGAGATCAATACTGCTCTAATTCCTTGTCCAAGGGCATTAGCCGCTCCGTCAAAATACAACTTCCAAGTTTTTCTTTCTGGAATTTCGGTTTCTACTGTGAAGATATTCATCACATCTTCATCCAGGAAATCAAAGTTCAGGGGTTCACAGTCCTCCATCACACGACTGGCTAAGAAATCAGCCATGACACTTACTTTTATTGCCTTTTGACTCAAATACACAATACCAAACTCTGACAATAGCATTTGCCAACGTGCCAATCTTCCAGTCAATGCTGGTATTTCCATCATAAATTTCAATGGATCAAGGCGAAAGATCAGCCATGTAGTGTGCTATAACATGTAATGCCTGATCCTTCGGGGTACCTAGACCAAAGAACAACATAGCTTTTGATGTAACCCCATTAGCCCGGCCTAGACGTTTGACCCGAACTACGAAGATTACACGGGGAGAACCAAAGTCAACCTTGATTAATGACCTTTTTTTCTTTTTAAACTTTTCTAGATGCACAATAAGCCTATGTGATTACTCAAGAATCATATGATAGAAAGGCACAACGATCGGAAAACATTTAGGGACTCAATTGCATAAAATACACTTTTAGGGACCAAAATGTATTTTTTATAAAATATTAGGACTTTGTAGATTTTATGTTTACCAATATGTAATTAGTCATATTACATGCTTCTTTGTCAAATTTCAGCTAAAAAGGACACTCCAAACGCAAGCAATTGCATCACAACATTCAGGGCTGAAATGTAAAACATGGGAACTTAAAACAATTCAAAAACAGCATCCAACGGTCAACTGTTTCGGAACACCAACCTCCATACCGAAACACTCGTATCGAAACAGTGTTGACCGTTTCGGTACTCGGGTGCATTCCGAGACCAGTATCGACAGATGCCTCTCTAGTAGCCAAAGTGTTCCGAAAAACCTTCAGCAGTTCCGAAATGCTATGGCCATTACAGGCCCCCGTTTCGAAACAGTTAAGGGTGTTTTGATACACCCTGCCGTGTGACAGCAAAAATTGCTGCTTTTTCACCTTTTACTTCACTCAAACATGCTTCAAATAGTACCATAACATGCCAGCAACTCATTAATACACCAAAGATCATATTTAAGGACCTTAAGCTAGAGCATGGCATAAAACACATAATCATCCAATCTATATGCATGCTTCCTAGCCACAAAAGCATTATAAGCTATCAAACCTCCAAACAAACCATTAGGACCATTTACAACCCATAAAAGCCATCACAAACATGCCACAAACTCAGGGAGTTCAAAATACATCTCCCAAATACAACCTTGGTATCCCATTGCCAAATATCAAACTAAAGTGTATAAAAACATCACCATACATGAGCTTTGTACTTCCTTGGATGTTCTTAACCTTCTTGCTGCCCAAAACACCTCAATTATTTGCATTATTGGTAAAAGAGAGCGTAAGCACATTTTCTTAGTGAGGCATGCTCTAAAAAAACCAACACAATAATGCATTCTTTAAAACACTTTCTCAAAAGCCTTTTCTACAACATGCTCATTCTATCTCATGATTGAAAACCATTTCAAAGCAAAACCTCATTGAAAACACATGTACCTCAATTCTACCTCATGCATTTAAACCAATGCAAATCTCATGGCAAAGCCATACACATGCTTGTAATAATCAAAGCATTTCATATACAAATCTCATATTCATTTCTCATAGCATAAATCATCTCCTCAATAGGTACATGTGAATCAAAAACATTTTCATATATTATATTGTCATTTCACATCTCATTATTACTCGGATATGCGGACAACATTCTCAAACCACTAGACGCTTCCGGTGGTATCTCACATCACCGTACTCACATGGCGGAATCTCTCATCGCCACAAAGCTTGGGTATTTCACCAAGTCCTACCCGATGGAATTCCCATCATCGGTTCTCTCCCTTTGAATTAAACCAAAGAGCACATACGAATTTTTAGTTTGTAGTGCACTCTCATCCTATTGATCGATCAATTATATCCGGTAAGTATCTCATTTTCTATGCCAATATATTATGTCAACAAATCATCTCACCTACTGTTTTTCATGCAACATTTCTCAAATCTTTCTCATCTCATTTCAAAACCATAACATTTGCCATGCTTTAAAACAAAAGCTCAAAACTCATCAATGCAACATGTTATTTCATGAAATCATTTCAAGCATCATCTCATGCTACAAATCATGCATAAAAACAGTAGGAATTTATCTATCTCAAACCATGAGCATGTAAAAGCATTTTAGGGGCAACCACCACATATAAGAGAGCAATCTAGCCAATACTTACTTCCGGACTTAGGAAGGTGTTTCAAACCTTTCCTAAATCCCCAAACCTTGTTTCTTTGTCCCTCAAGGACTTCTAAAACCAACCGCACTCACCGATTACGTTTCGCTTGCTCGCCGAAACACTATCTAAGCTCCTAGATCAACACCTAAGGCATCCGAAGATGTCTCCCCTATTTATAACACATAAGAGCAGATGATTGATGTATCATCATGCATTGAAATCATCAGCCACACACCTAAACTCGCTGCTCTACTCAAGAACCTCCTTTCGGCTACCAAACACAACCGAAATCATCTCCAAACTCTTTCAAAACAAAGCCCAGCCAAGATCTACCACTTCTAATCATTTCTAAACATCACCCAGCATCAAAAATCACCACAAACTCGTCCTTATACCTCCAGCTATAACAGAACACCAAAACCACCCCCAAAACCACCATTTTAGCATGTAAAACTTAGGAATCCAATCCTATTCGGGATTTCTTTGATAAAACCCCATTTATAAAATCAATTAACATCCAAAATACATTAGAAAACAACCTCAAAACAGAGCCTAACCATCAACCACGAAAATCATCAAGATCTCTCCAAAAACCTTGAGTTTTAAAACAATTTCTTGTTTCTAACATTAAAGCAACTCAAAATTCATAAACAAAGGATTGATAACTTGGGAATTTCAGTAAAGAACTGCTCATTAGAGGAGAAGGACGAAGCTTACCTCTAATGGCTGATTTCTCCTTGAATTGGGCAAGTGTTCTTGAAAATCCAATGTGAAAACAAGAGGATTTGATGAGGAGTAGATTAGGAATCAAAAGGAGATTGAAATACAATCAAAAGGAATGAAAATCAAAGGATAGTTGATGGAGGAAATGTGTTTGGCTGAAAAGAAATTGAGAGAAAATGACATGAGAGAAAATTTATAAAGGTAGTTATGAAAAGTCAAAGATAGTTTTCCTTTTAATTAATCTTTATTTTCTTTAATTAAAAAATTATTAAAATCACCCAAAATAATGAGAAATCTGATTAAAAACATTTTGGTAAAATTAGCTCCTTAAAGATTCAAAGTTTCAATCCTTTACAAAATAGTCACTATTTAACTTTTGCAAAAACTGTGATTTGGTCACTACACCGAAATATAATATTTCCAAACCTTATTTTGTAAAATTGTTTTCACCATAATCATTCATATAATAAATTAGGATTTTTAGATATTTTCCATATTTTTAAAGCATCCTGAATTAGTTGTTCCCTAAATCTCCCTTTAAGGTTTGAACCGTTCTCGATCGGTCCGATTCGAACTCTAAAACATTTAGGCCCAAATTTGGGGCGTTACAACTCTCCCCCTCTTAAGAAATTTCATCCTTGAAATTTACCTGGAGGAAAAAGGTAAGAAAATTGCTTCTTCATGTCTTCCTTCCTTTCCCACGTGGCTTCCTCAACACCACGATGTCTCCACAACACCTTAACCAGCTCAATGGTCTTACCGCGGAGAACCTTACTATCCGAATCAAGAATCTCAACAGGTTCCTCCTCATATGTCAAATCTGGATTCAACTCAACCTCCTCCACAAGCATAACATGAGAAGGATCCGATCTATACTTCCGAAGCATGGATAAATGGAACACACTATATATCTTCTCTAACTCTTGAGGTAGTCTCATCTTATAAGAAACATGAGCCACACGTCCTATCACCTCGTATGGTCCAATGTACCTTGGGCTCAACTTGCCCTTCTGGCCAAATCTCATCACCTTTTTCCAAGGTGAAACTTTCAAAAACACACGGTCACCCACCGCAAATTCTATCTCCTTACGCTTCAAATCCGTGTAAGACTTTTGCCGATCTGATGCTGCCTTCAATTGCTCACAAATGAGCTTCACCTTCTCGGTGGTTCCTTTCAACAAAGCCGGCATCGAGACCAACTTTTGTCTCGTTTCAGCCCAGCAAAGAGGAGTTCGACACTTCCTCTCGTACAGAGCTTCATAAGGTGCCATTTGAATACTCGCATGGTAATTGTTATTATAAGCAAACTCCACCAAAGGCAAGTGCTTCTCCCAAGAGCCTTGAAATTCAATAACACAACACCTCAACATATCCTCAAGCACTTGGATAACACGCTCCGACTGTTCATCCGTTTGCGGATGATAAGAAGTACTGAAATTCAGCCGCGTACCCAATGCTTGATGCAAACACTCCCAAAACCTTGCAGTGAACCTCGGATCCCTATCCAACACTATAGATTTTGGTACACCATGCAAACGTACAATCTTAGCAATGTACAACTCTGCAAGCTTATCCAAGGTATACGTAGTATGCACAGGCAAGAAATGCGCACACTTCGTAAGGCGATCCAAAATCACCCAAACAGAATTCTTCTTTGATGGCGATAAAGGCAACCTAGACACAAAGTCCATGGTGATCCTCTCCCATTTCCATTCAGGAATCCTTAACGGCTGCAACAACCTTGAAGGAAACCGATGCTCAGCCTTAACCCGCTGACAAACCATACACTTGCTGACATACTCAGCGATATCCTTCTTTAATCCCACCCAATAGTACTCATCCTTCAAATCACGATACATCTTCGTACTACCAGGATGTATAGCAAACGAACTACTATGAGCTTCGGCCAGAATAGTGCGCCTCAACTCAACATCACTCGACACCACTATCCGACTCCAAAAACATAAAAAACCATCATCATTAAAACAAAAATCTGATGGCCTATCTTCAGCAATATCCTGAACATGTGGCACCAAAGAATCACCCAGCAACTGTTTATCCTTTATCAACTAGATTAGAGATGGTTTCACTTGCAATTCAGCAACAAGACCACCATCTCGCGATATACTCAAGCTAGCAAACATCACTCTTAACTCCACCACCACTTTTCTGCTCAAAGCATCGGCCACAACATTGGCCTTCCCCGGATGATACTCGATCGTCAGATCGTAATCCTTAAGCAACTCCACCCAACGTCGTTGCCTAAGATTCAACTCTTTCTAAGACATCAGATACTTCAAACTCTTGTGATCCGTATACACATTACACTTCTCACCATAGAGATAATGTCTCCAGATCTTTAGCGCAAAAACCACCGCGGCTAACTCAATATCATGCGTAGGATAATTGCGCTCATGCACTTTCAGCTGTCGCGATGCATAAGCCACCACCTTACCCTCCTGAATTAACACACACCCCAAACCAACATAGGATGCGTCACTATACACCACAAACTCTTTCCCTAATTCAGGTTGAACCAAGATAAGAGCTTGCGTCAAAGCTGATTTTAGCTTCTCAAAAGCCTGTTGTCTCGCTTCCGTCCACTCATACTTCATATCCTTTTGCAACAACTTCGTCAAAGGGGCAGCAATCTTAGAAAATCCATCCACAAACCTCCGGTAATATCCTGCCAACCCAAGGGAACTACGGACTTCATGAACGGACTTAGGAGGCTTCCAATTCATCACCGCCTCAACCTTTTGGGGATCAACTCAAACCTCTTCAGCTGAAACACATGACCAAGGAAAACAACCTCCTTTAGCCAAAACTCACATTTTCTCAGCTTAGCATAAAGCTGATTTTCCAACAGCACTTGCAAAACAATCCTCAAATGACCTTCATGCTCCTCCTCAGTACAAGAGTACACAAGGATATCATCGATGAACACCACAACGAACTTGTCCAAGAATTCATGGAACACCCTATTCATCATGTCCATGAAAGCAGCAGGAGCATTTGTCAAACCAAACGGCATCACAAGAAACTCATAATGCCCATACCTCGTTCTAAAGGCTGTTTTCGGCCATCTACATCCTTCACCTTTAAATGATAGTACCCTGACCTCAAGTCAATCTTTAAAAACACAGCCGCTCCACAAAAATGATCAAAAAGATCATCAATCCTCGGCAAAGGATACTTGTTCTTGACGGCCAACTTATTCAGCTGACGATAATCGATGCACATTCTCATCGTGCCATCTTTCTTTTTAACAAACAAGACCGGTGCACCCCAAGGTGACACACTAGGCCGAATGAAGCCACGGTCAAGCAACTCTTGAAGATGCGTCTTCAACTCTTTCAACTCTTTGGGTTCCATGCGATAGGGAGCAATGGACACCGGAGTTGTGTTCTCATACAACTCAATTCTAAATTCCACCTCTCAACTCGACGGCAAACCAGGTAATTCCTCCAGAAACACTCTAGGGAACTCACACACGGTTCTTATATCGTGAACGCGCACCTCCTTTGAACTGGGATTCATAACAAAGGCTAGATAAGCCTCACAACTTTGCCGTAACATCTGGCCTGCTTCCAACGTAGACACCACATTAGCTAGAAACTTCACATTTTCTCCTACCAATACCACCTCATAATCATCCGCAAGTTTCAACGAAACTCGCTTGCTTTCAAAATCCACAACGACTCTATGCTCAACAAGCCAATCCATGCCAAGGATTACATCAAAACCATAGAATGGCAATTCCATAAGATCAACAAGAAACACATGATCTTGCACCTTTAAGGGGCATCTCCTATACAACTTTCTTGTTACAACCGTCTCACCAAAGGAACTAGTCACATGCATACCAACATCCAAAGACTCAACAAGCAAACCAAGCATTTGAGAATGTTCACACAATATGTACGAGTGTGTAGATCCAGAATCAATCAAAGAAAGTAATGACAAGGATTGCAAAGTAAAGGTATCTGTGATCACGTCCGTGTCATTCCTTCCCTCACGGTGGGCATACACTCGAGCCTGACCATCACCCTCAGGTTGGACAACCACCACATGTGCCACATTCCTTCCACCCTCATCTCTACGCTGAAAATTACCACGGCCGCGCCCACGACCTCTCTATGGTCCATCTGCTCTCATCGGAGCCTGTCCCTCTCTCAGTGGCTGAGGACAATCTTTCTTCACATGCCCCCGGTTTCCACAGTTCCAGCATGTTCCAAGGTTACCTCAACACTCCACATGCTCGGCTCGCCAAACCAAGATTCAATTCAATGTCCTTGGCTCTAGTGACCAAGACATCGAAATCAGTGTAATCGGCTACGAGCATATAGGTTTTTACATCCGCCACCAGCTCGTAACAGAACCGTTCACACCTTTCCCTATCGTTAGGAATCAGCTCAGGTGCATATTGGCTAAGACGAACAAATTGAATCTCATATTCAGCCACATACATGCTCCCTTGCACAAGAGACATAAACTCACTCTTCTTCTCGTCGAGGTAGCGAACTTTCAAGTATTTCCACTTGAACGCATTCAAAAAGAATGTCCAAGTCACTTCTTCATCCTCTATTCCAGCAATAGTGGTCGTCCACCACGTATATGCATCACCATGTAGTAGTGATACAATGCATCCCAACTTTTGAACATTATTGCAGTTCAGCTGTCCAAGAATCCTCTTGGTGCTCTCCAACCAAGACTCAGAACCTTTCGGTGACAAACCTCTGAACTCAGTCCCTCCTAGACTGCGGAGACGCTCCAACGATAATCTCACATTAGCACCATCCTGAGGTGCAGCTCCATGAGCTCCAGCTACTATTGCCTGGAAAGCTCCGACAATAGCCTGTATCAACACTGTCATATCAGGAACAGCTTGCCCCTGTGCTCCCTCGGGTCCAGCAATCCTAGCACCAACTCCAGTAGCATCAACCCCAGCTCCACCACCACCAAGTGGTCCACCAGGGGGAGGAGAAGGTAAATCCTCAGCATTCTCCACGTTCTCATTCTTAGCCATAGATTGAGTATTGATTCTCAGCTCTCTACGTGGCCCTATAATAAAAACAATGCACTGACAAAAATACAACAAACTCAATTAGGCATAATAAGGTAAGTAATCCAAGTACTCAAGCTCATTTTCGAAAACAATTCTTCTCATTAGTATTGATATGACAATGGGATCCCCAACTATACTCCAAACATAGCATAACATCACAAATTCATCTCAATTGAATCATTCATCAATATTCACACATCAAACATTCACCGAAAAATCACCATCATACATAACTACATACAATAACCACATACCAAGCCCCAATTATTCGATAACCTGGCTCTAATACCAACAAATGTAACCCCCTTAGCCTAGCCTAGACGTTTGACCCGAACTACGAAGATTACACGAGGAGAACCAAAGTCAACCCAAAAGTCAACCTTGATTAACGACCCTTTTTTTTTCTTTTTAAACTTTTCTAGATATACAATAAGCCTATGTGATTACTCAAGAATCATATGATAGAAAGGCACAGCGACCGGAAAACATTTAGGTACTCAATTGCATGAAATACACTTCTAGGGACCAAAATGTAATTTTTATAAAATATAAGAACTTTGCGGATTTTATGTTTAACAATATGTAATTAGTCATATTACATGCTTCTCTGTCAAATTTCAGCTAAAAATGACATTCCAAACTCAAGCAATTGCATCCACAACATTCAGGGCTGAAATGTAAAACATGGGAACTTAAAACAATTCAAAAACAGCATCCAACGGTCAATCGTTTCGGAAGACCAACCTCTGTACCGAAACACTCGTATCGAAATGGTGTTGACCATTTCGGTACTCGGGTGCGTTCCGAGACCAGTATCGAAACAAGCCTCTCTAGTAGCCAAAGTGTTTCGAAACACCTTCAGCTGTTCCGAAACGCTATGGCCATTACAGGCCCCCGTTTCGAAACAGTTAAGGGTGTTTCGATACACCCTGCCCCGTGACAGCAGAAATTGCTAGTTTTCACCTTTTACTCCTGTAACCCCCTTAGCCCGGCCTAGACGGTTGACCCGAACTACGAAGATTACACGGGGAAAACCAAAGTCAACCCAAAAGTCAACCTTGATTAACGACCCTTTTTTTCTTTTTAACCTTGTCTAAATGCATATTAACCCTAGGTGTACTCTTGAGATAAGCATATTCAAAAATCACAGCAATCGGAAAACAATAAGGGACTCAATTGCACAACATACGAATTTAGGGACCAATTTGTAAATTCTAGAAATTAAGAGAACTTTACCAATTTTAAGTTACCATTATGAAATTAGTCATGTTTCATGATTCTCTGCCAAATTTCATCTCAAACGGACATCTCAAACTCAATCAATTGCATATACAAAAATCAGGACTAAAACGTAAAGTTTGCAAACCTCAAAACCATTCAAATAAGTGCCCAACGGTCAAGTGTTTCGAAATGGGAATTGACCGTTCAGAAACACGGCTTGGCAGTAGCCAAAGTGTTTCGAAACACCTCTGCCCGTTTTGAAACGCCCAGGCCAAAACATGCACCTGTTTCGAAACAGGCAAGGGTGTTTCGAAACACCCTGCCCAGAAACAACAAAAAAGCCTGTTTTTACGCACTTTCGACCCACCAAACACATTCATATGACCTCCATATCATGCCAACAAGTCATCAAACATTAAAGGAATATTTTTGCATCATCAAAGCTCAACCACGGCCTCAAACAAGAAAAGCCACAAGTCTAAAGGCATGCATCCTATATTGGAAAGCAAGCAATCATCAAATCTCCAAAACAAATACCAAATGGCCATTTACATGTTCCAAACATCATAGGCAATAAACCCAACTTAGGGAGTCCAAAACATCTCCCAAAAACACAATCTAGGTTCCCATTGCCAAATACCAAAAGCTAATAGTGTTGTGAAAATAGTCACCATACGTGAGCTTAGACTTTCACTTGGATCCTTGACCTCCTTGCTGCCCTTAAAGCACTTCAATTCTCTGCATTATTGGTTCAAGAAAGAGAGAGCGTAAGCACACATGCTTAGCGAGAAATGATCTAATGAAACAACACAATAATGCACTTTGTAAAAACACCTTTCCAAGGCCTTTAATTTCAAAACATCATTTATCATGCATCTATGCATACAAACCAAGCATCTCATGCTTCAATACATCAACATGTCATATTGGCTTTCAAGTGATAATCCATAACCATTTTTCAACTCAAAACACAATCGGATACGCGGATTACAAGCGTTGTCCCATACGCTTCATACACACTACCAAACACTCAAGGTGGAGTTTATCGGTACAATCACAACCCCTCAACACCCGTGATGGAGTCTACGGTACAATTACAACCCCTCCACATCACTCATTGGTAGTGGTATAACATCACTAACGAGAACACGTGACACACAACATAAGATCCTCACATGGCATTTTAACCACCATTATGATCTTAGACATCTCGTTAGTGTACTTGGATGGAGTTTACGGTACCATTACAACCCCTCAACATCCAAGGCGACTTTATTTACGGTGCACCCAATCCTGTAGCCGGCTAACTATATCCGATTCAAGTACTTTTAAACCAACACATCACTTGCCAATATACATCATTTACCATCATGATTCCACTGTTTTTAAGCATTAAACAAAGCCATTAAATAGTCATGCATCACTATGCATCAAACCACATTTATCAATGTCCAAATCAAGGATCTCTTACCTTGAGCATCCTTCTACATATGGCTTATAAAACCAGCATTAAACATGCTAAAATATGCTTTCAAAACAGAATTTTAAACATGCAAATTAAACACATCGCAACCAACCATCTCATGGTTCATCAAAAAGAGAGTTTCTCCGAAAACTTACTCTTGAGCTTAGCTAAGTTGTTTAGACTTAAACTAAGCTCCCATAACCTTCAAACATTGGTTTCAAAGCTGAAAACCAAACTTCACTCACCAATTCCGTTTCGCAAGATTGTCGAAACGCCGATCAAGCCTCTGAATCAACACCACAAGGATCCGAAGTTATCTCCCCTGTTTTAAACACATCAAAGCAGAGGATTAATGCATCATCATGCATTAAAATCTTCAACCAAAACACCTAAACTCGATGCTCTAATCAAAACTCACATTTCAGCTACCAAACACAACCGAAATCACATCCAAACACCTCTACAACATTACCCAGCCAAGATACATCACTTCCAATCATTCTTAGACACCAATTAACATCCAAAAAGAGCCTAATCACGTCCTTATACCTCCAGCTATAACAGAACATCAAAATCACCCCCAAAACCACCATTTTCTCAAGTAAAAACTTAGGAAAATCAACCTATTCGGGATTGCATTGATTAAACCTCAATTACACACCATTTAGACATCCAAAATACATCAAAAAGACATCTCAAAACAGAGCCCAATCATCTATTACGAATTTCTTCAAAATTAAATCCAAATCTTGCATTTTAAGCCAAAATCAAGATCACAACATTAAAACCTTTAATAAAACTCAATTTAAGGATTGAGAACTTGGGAATTTCAGTAAAGAACTGAGTATTTAGAGGAGAATGACGTTCATACCTCTAAATGTGGATTTCTCCTTGTTTAGAGCCAAAATCCTTGAAAATTCAATAAGCAAATGATGAGGATTTGGTGTAGAAATGATTAGGAATCATTTAGGGATTGAAATTTCAACTTTAGATGTGAAAATCAAAGGAAAAGTTGTTGTAGATATGTGTTTGGCTGAGGGAATTTTGAGAGAAAATGAAATGGGAAAATTTTGGCAAAAGTTAGTTATGAAACCAAAATGTGACTTTTCCCTCTTTTCTTTTTATTAATTAACATTAAATGAGTCTTTAAAATTTAAGAAAAATCTGGAGAAATCCTCCCTTGGGTAAATTAGCTCCTTAAAGATTCAAAGTTTCAATCCTTTTAAAACAGTCACGAACTTTTCAAAAATTACATTTTAGTCACTAACTTGAAATGTCATATTTCCAAACCTCATTTTGTAAAATTCATTTCACCACCCCGAACTAGGCTTTCCCTAAAATCACCTTTTATATTCGAACCGAAATTTAAACCGGTCTGATTCAGACCCTAAACTTCCAAGCCCAAAATTGGGGTGTTACAACTCCACTCAAACATGCTTCAAAGAGTACCATAACACGCCAACAACTCATTAATACACCAAAGATCATATTTAAGGACCTTAAGCTAGAGCATGACATCAAACACGTAATCATCCAATCTATATGCATGCTTCCTAGCCACAAAACCATTATAAGCTATCAAACCTCCAAACAAACCATTATGAACATTTACAACCCATAAAAGCCATCACAAACATGCCACAAACTCAGGGAGTTCAAAATACATCTCCCAAATACAACCTTGGTATCCCATTGCCAAATATCAAACTAAAGTGTATAAAAACATCACCATACATGAGCTTTGTACTTCCTTGGATGTTCTTAACCTTCTTGCTGCCCAAACCACCTAATTATCTGCATTATTGGTAAAAGAGAGCGTAAGCACATTTGCTTAGTGAGGCATGCTCTAAAGAAAACCAACACAATAATGCATTCTTTAAAACACTTTCTCAAAAGCCTTTTCTGCAACATGCTCATTCTATCTCATGATTGAAAACCATTTCAAAGCAAAACCTCATTATTACTCGGATATGCAGACAACATTCTCAAACCACTAGACGCTTCTGGTGGTATCTCACATCACCGTACTCACATGGCGGAATCTCTCATCACCACAAAGCTTGGGTATTTCACCAAGTCCTACCCGATAGAATTCACATCATCGGTTCTCTCCCTTTGAATTAAACCAAAGAGCATGTACGAATTTTTAGTTTATAGTGCACTCTCATCCTATTGATCGATCAATTATATCCGGTAAGTTTCTCATTTTCTATGCCAATATATTATATCAAAAAATCATCTCACCTACTGTTTTTCATGCAACATTTCTCAAATCTTTCTCATCTCATTTCAAAATCATAACATTTGCCATGCTTTAAAACAAAAGCTCAAAACTCATCAATGCAACATGTTATTTCATGAAATCATTTCAAGCATCACTCATGCTACAAGTCATGCATAAAAACTGTAGGAATTTATCTATCTCAAACCATGAGCATGTAAAAGCATTTTAGGGGCAACCACCACATATAAGAGAGCAATCTAGCCAATACTTACTTCCGGACTTAGGAAGGTGTTTCAAACCTTTCCTAAATCCCCAAACCTTGTTTCTTTGTCCCTCAAGGAATTCTAAAACCAATCACACTCACCAATTACGTTTCGCTTGCTCGCCGAAACGCTATCTAAGCTCCCGAATCAACACCAAAGGCGTCAGCAGATGTCTCCCCTATTTATAACCCATAAGAGCAGAGGATTGATGTATCATCATACATTGAAATCATCAGCCACACACCTGAACTCGCTGCTCTACTCAAGAACCTCATTTCGGCTACCAAACACAACCGAAATCATCTCCAAACTCTTTCAAAACAAAGCCCAGACAAGATCTACCACTTCTAATCATTTCTAAACATCACTCAACATCAAAAATCACCACAAACTCGTCCTTATACCTCCAGCTATAATAGAACACCAAAACCACCCAAAAAACACCATTTTAGCATGTAAAACTTAGGAATCCAAGCCTATTCGGGATTTCTTTGATAAAACCTCATTTATAACATCAATTAACATCCAAAATACATTAGAAAACAACCTCAAAATAGAGCCTAAGCATCAACCACGAAAATCATCAAGATCTCTCCAAAACCTTGAGTTTTAAAACAATTTCTTATTTCTAACATTAAAGCAACTCAAAAATCATTAACAAAGGATTGATAACTTGGGAATTTCAGTAAAGAACTGATCATTAGAGGAGAAGGATGAAGCTTACCTCTAATGGCTGATTTCTCCTTGAATTGGGCAAGTTTTCTTGAAAATCCAATGTGAAAACAAGAGGATTTGATGAGGAGTAGATTAGGAATCAAAAGGAGATTGAAATATCATCAAAAGGAATGAAAATCAAAGGATAGTTGATGGAGGAAATGTGTTTGGCTGAAAAGAAATTGAGAGAAAATGAGATGAGAGAAAATTGATAAAGGTAGTTATGAAAAGTCAAAGATAGTTTTCCTTTTAATTAATCTTTATTTTCTTTAATTAAAACATTATTAAAATCACCCAAAATAAGGAGAAATCTGATTGAAAACATTTTGGTAAAATTAGCTCCTTAAAGATTCAAAGTTTCAATCCTTTACAAAACAGTCACTATTTAACTTTTGCAAAAACTACGATTTGGTCACTACACCGAAATGTAGTATTTCCAAACCTTATTTTCTAAAATTGTTTTCACCATAATCATTCATATATTAAATGGGGTTTTTAGATGTTTTTCCATATTTTTAAAGCATCCCAAATTAGGTGTTCCCTAAATCTCCCTTTAAGGTTCGAACCATTCTCGATCGGTCCAATTCGAACTCTAAAACATCTAGGCCCAAATTTGGGGCGTTACATTTGAATAGGTGGGTACCGCACTTCACATTTAGTAAAATTTTTGCTCATGTAATAGATGGCTCTTTTTTTTCTTTCATGTGTCATCATGCTGCCCCAATACACATCCCATTGAATTCTCGTAGATTGTCAGGTAGAGGATTAGCGGCCTGCCAGGAACTGGTGCTACTAATATAAAAGAATTGGTTAGATATTTCTCGATCTTACCAAATGCCTCTTGACATTCTTCATTCCATTCTCTTGGGTTATTCTTTTTCAACATCCTAAAGATCAGATCACATTTATCAGTCAATTGTGATATAAACCGAGAGACATAATTCAACCTACCAAGGAATCCACGAACTTCTTTTTGTGAGCTGGGTGACGACAAGTTTTGGATAGCTTTCACTTTATCGGGATCTATCTCGATTCCCCTTCTACTAACAATGAACCCAAGTTTTCCAGATGTTACTCCAAAGGTGCATTTGTTAGAATTGAGCTTTAATTGATATTTTCTCAATCTCAAGAATAGCGTTCTCAAATTTTGGATGTGCTCCTCCTCAGTATGGGACTTGGCGATCATGTCGCCTACATACACTTCAACTTCTTTATGCATCATGTCGTGAAATAAAGTCACCATCTCCCATTGGTAAGTTTCCCCAACATTCTTTAGTCCGAAGGGAATCACCTTGTAACAATACATGGGGATGAAGGTGGTCTTGATCATGTCTTCTGGACTCATCTTTATCTGATTGTATCCCGAGAAGCCATCCATAAAAGAAAACCAGGAACGCCCTGACGTATTGTCGACCAAAATGTCTATGTGTGGCAAAGGGAAATTATCTTTTGGACTGGCCCGATTCAGGTCCCTGTAGTCAACACACATTCGCACTTTCCCATCTTTCTTTGGTATAGGAACTATGTTAGCCACTCATTCTAGATACTGAGATACCACAATGAAACCGACATCAATATGTTTCTGTACCTCTTCTTTTATCTTTATTACCATTTCTGGTCTCAATCTTCTAAGCTTCTGTTGAACTGGTATGCATTCAGGTCTAATGGGCAATTTGTGTACCACTATGTCAGTACTCAATCTTGACATATCTTGGTAGGACCAGACAAAGACATCTTTGAACTCACACATCAGATCAATTAATGCCTCCTTCTTTTTGGGCGAAAACGCTGCCCTAATCTTTACTTCTCTTTTGGTTTCTTCTGTTCCCAGATTGAGAATCTCCAATTCTTCCTTGTGGGACACGATCTGCTTATCTTCTTTTTCCACCAACCTCAGTAATACTTCAGGGATTTCATATTCTAATTCATCCTCAACTTTATTGATTTCCGCTAGACATACTGGCAGTTCAAGTCCTACTCTAGGATTGGGTTTAGGATCATTCATGCAATCGATACTTGAAGACCTGCAAAGAAAATAATAATATATTTTTAAAATGATGCGAAAAATAAAAACTCGTTTGCCATTTGTGAATCAGCATGGAAAACATCTTTATTAAAATGATTGTATAATGGCCCTTTACAGATAATCCCCTTATACCCGCGGGCAAAGGTATAAGGTGGTCCCAGTATTTACTTTGTTTCAATATTGGTTACAAGGGAAGTATCTTCAGCTATCCAGTTCTTCAATATCTCGCCTGGGGCACAGAGACATATCATTCTCAGATATTCACCAGGTCGAGCACCTTCGAAAATTCCACCAATAAAAAGCCCATCCAGATCATTGCCAAAAATTTCCTCCTTATGCAATCTTATCGTTTCCTGATTAACTTGCTCCAGCTGCTTTTCAACATTCGTGAATCCACGCGATTTGAAAATCTTTGACATGTCAAAGGATGTCACTAGTCAGGAGGACGTCTCTGTTCCGTGCATGCCGGCTTTCCTCTACTCTCTTTTCTTCATTAATTCTCTCAATCGATCATGCACATTAGGAGTGAACCCCAATCCAAAATGATCATTCTTTATAAGAATGGGCCTTGGTCGCAAACTTCCCTGTAGGTGTTTTCCGAGTCCCTTGCATGTCTTCGCACCCCTTTCAAGTGTCTCTAGTACATTAATTTTGGTGCAGTTTGACAGTCTTGGCCGTGGAAATGGTTTTCACTCAGCCACAAAGGTGGCATTCACAAGTTCTAGCGCCCAGAAAGAACACTCCAAGGCATTCTCATCTATCTGAATATATGGAACATCAATTGTTACGGAGGCAATGATGTCTTCCTCCACTCCAACACTGACAAACTTCCCTTCTGTAACAAACTTGAGTTTCTAGTGTAGAGACAATGAAGGCTGCCCTTGCTGAGTGAATCTAGGGTTGCCCAAGCAAGAAATTGTAGGTTGGCTTGATATCCATTACCACAAAATCTATGTTGTAAATTGTAGGTCCTATCAGCAATGGTACTTTTATCCTCCCCAGTACATCCCGTATTGATCCATCAAAAGCTCTTATAGTATTCTGATATGCCTTCATATGGGAATCATCAATAGGCAACCTTTGCAGAGTCACCATTGGCATAACATTCAAGGCGATTCCATTGTCAATTAGGACTCCTAGCAGCACATATCTTATACAATGCGTGGTAATATTCAAAGCTTTTATTGACCCCATTCCTCCTTCTGGAATTTCATCATCAGTAAATGTTATGTAGTTGTCAGCAGTAATATGATTCACAATTCTGTCCAATTTATCCACTGAGATACTATTTGGCACAAATGTCTGATTAAGCACCTTCATCAAAGCATTACGATGCCTCTTAGAACTCAACAATAACTCCAGAACTGAAATCCTTGCTTGTTGCCGCTGTAATTGTTCTACTATGCCGTACTCACTCTTCTTTAAAAACCTTAGAAATTCTTGGGCTTGCTCCTTTGTCACCGGCTCATTTACCTTTGGAGCGGGATCTTCTTCAAAAATCTTCTCGGGGGAAACCGGTACCTTTTCTTTAGCCTTCTCAGCTTCTTTCATCACTTTTGGGGAGAAATAACACCTACCACTTCGAGTGAAATGGCCTACTTCGTTTACCGCCTCCACGTTTGACTGCTTTTCTTTCTCCAATTCTTCCTTTGTTTCTCCACTTGGCTTTATCTCTTGCAATTCTCCTTCTCTGGTATTGACACACTGGCCGCGTAATTCCAAGGGACCGCATTGGTGCTTTTGAAAGCAAACGGCGTAGGAGTTGAGATTACTTTTTTGGTGTCACCACTGGCTTGGTACTTGCAGCCCTTGGCTTAACGGATACAACCAAAGGTTTATACACCCCATATTTAACCCAAGAGCTTTCTGATGCACACACCTCAACCTCTTTCCTTGTTCCAACCTTCTAAAAAAACTCAATTTCTTTGTTATCCATCATCTTTTGAACCAGGTCCCTGAACTCCTGACATTGTTGAATTTCATGATCACATTCCTGATGATATTCACAATACACTTTAGCAGGTACCTCCATTTCAATCTTCATGCCAGTTTCAATCATCTTAGCATTATGTAACTGTTCAAACACCCATCTCAATGGAGACTGAATCTCTAATACATCTGTCTTTCGCCTCTTTGCCTCGTCATATTCCTCTATCATGTTTACCCCACGTCCTCCATGACTCGGAAGGGGATTAGCAGTGATACTGGGCTCATCAAACTTCAATATCCCAGTGTTGATCAGATTCTGCACCACTTTCTTGAATGTTGTACATGTTTTAATTGAGTGTCCCGGTATTCCAGCATGGAATTCACAATTTGTACCATGGAGGGTAAGGAGGCTGCAGAGGTGTTAGATGATACGCCTCACCATATCCCCCTCATACAATTGAGGGTATAGTTTAACATATGACATTGGGATGGGTGTAAAACTCATTCTATCATTTCTCGGCCCTCGAGAATCTCTCTTGTTTGAGTTTTGTGAGTTTCTTGTTGCAGTTCCAAGTGATGTAATGGTCACTATTTTCAGTGCCTCACATGTGCTTGCATTATTCACTTCATTCTCCTTCCTCTTATAGTTCATGCGAGAACTCTCTCCACTCTCAATTCTTCTGCTCTTTATTGCGGCTTCTATCAATTCTCCTGTCATCACGATGTCAGCAAAGTTTTGGGTGGCATTTCTGATAAGCCTTTCAAAGAGTGGGCCTCCCAAAGTCTGTACAAACATGTGGGCAATCTCACTTTCCATTAACGGGGGTTGTACTTGCGCTGCAACATCTCTCCACCTCTGAGCATATTGTCGAAGCGTTTCATCACTTCTTTGTTCCATTCCTTGCAGCATTACCCGGCTCGAGATCATTTCTGTAACATGCTTATAGTGCTCCACAAAAGCTCATGAGAGATCATTCCAGGAACGAATATTCACTCGGCTTAGTTGTGTATACCAGCGAGCAGCTGAGCTAGTTAAACTATCCTGGAAACAATGTATCAGCAACTTTTCATCTTTCAGATAAGCGGCCATTTTCTGCAATAAATCGTAAGATGAGCCTTTGAACAAGAAGTTCCATCATATTTCTCGAAGTCTGAAGCCTTGAACTTAGGAGGAAGTACCAAGTCAGCTACTAAACTCATCTCAACAGCACCTGCTCCCATTTCCCTAGCTTTTTGTACTTCCAGCAGGCGATCCTCTAGAGCCTTGCAGTGCTCTTCTTACTTTCTCTCAATTTCAGCGTGTATCTTCCTGATTTCATCAAGAGTGTTCAGGTCTGGCACTTTCTTCAGCACTTCCAAAGTTTGCACCAAAATGCACCGTGTGACTTGGTGTCATTCCTGCCAGGTTAATGTGGACCTTTTTCGCAGTAGGAGGTTTCTCTGGCTGTATCCTAATGTGGGATGTAGTTTCGGCTTGATCATTTACATCGTTGGAAGCTCCTTCGGTTGCTTTAGCCTTTATGGATTCTTTAGGACCTAATAGAACAGCCAGCTGATTAATGATCTCTACTTGAGCATGGATGAAGTAGTCCTTGATTGACTGTTCAATCCTGTCAAAGCGGTTCTGTGTTTCCACACGCTCATTCTCGAGACTAGCAATTCGATCCTCGACAACCATGGATCTGGAACTTAAGAGGGTTCCGTATGAGTGCAGAATGGTTACGTCTTAAAGCAGATTATGTCATTAAACCTTTCCTTTATTAAATTCTTTATTTATTATAGGATTTCAAATGAATAAATGTATGCATGAATGCATGAATGTATGAATGCAAAAAATGGACATCGAACTTAGGAACCAGTCTTTTTTAGAAACGCTTCATTCGTCTGAAAATTCAATTACATAGAAAAGATAAGCTTGCTACAGGAAACTACTAGCCCTATTTCCTAGGTTGACTAGCTTGTGCAACAGACGCACAATAGCCTCTTCATGCTCCTCTTCAATGTTGGATTGCTCAAGCAGACCCGTGGCTTGTCTTGACAAGATCTGGACATATGAAGCAATGCTCCTGACTTGCGCTTTGAATCTCACCAATTCGTCATTTTGACATTGGACTGTTCGCCGTGTCGCCTCATATTTATCCTTCCATGCACCGCTCTCTTCTATTAATGCCCCTTCATGGCCAGCAAGCTTGTCTCTTAGATCTTGAACAATGTTTTCTAACTCTGTTATCCTTTTCTGTAGTCTCTCCTTCTCTATCTCCGCTTGGATCTTATCTTCGTTGTGGTATTTGGTGATCAATTCCTCTAGCTGTGTCATTGTTAGTTCCTCCTTGAGGTCATTGATTCCTTTTTTGTACTTCTTCAGATCATGTTCCCGGTCGTGCCTGAGTTTTTCCAAAGCTGAAGGTGACTCGTGGATTGCTTGAGTTGAGGTTCCAACTCTTGATGGCTTTTCCTTAAATGTGGTGTCATTGACTCTCCGAGCCCT
This sequence comes from Hibiscus tridactylites, assembly GCA_958450335.1. Taxonomy (NCBI): domain Eukaryota; kingdom Viridiplantae; phylum Streptophyta; class Magnoliopsida; order Malvales; family Malvaceae; genus Hibiscus; species Hibiscus tridactylites. The sequence goes on along the minus strand of OY288276.1, from coordinate 60,032,948 downwards.
CCACTCGTCGTACCTTGCCATTACTTCCAAACTTGGTGTTTCCCATACCTTTGAGGTTTGCAGTATCAATCATTTGTAGTCATTGGTCTTGTGAGCGTACTCGAATTTGGCCATCCCAGTAGTGGTAGGTACAAACTGTCTTGACCCAAATTGCCTTGATACCAGCAATGGGCAGTAGGCTGTCCCTCCCCAAATTCCTGGCAATGGAACCCAATCTCTATTTCCGCAACGATATAAGAAAGTTGTACCTCTATTCATCCAAGGAGCCTTCCATACTACATATGTATCTTTCAAATCTTTGAGATACTCCTCCCAATGCTTCTCATTTTTCCTTTCTAGGACACAGTCAGCTATATGCTCTCTTATCAGTGAATAAGTATCAAGATATCTAACCCCTCTGTAAGGCGCATTCCATTTGTGACCCCTGAACCATATCTCTAGCAATTGTGCACACCCCCAAAATTTCGCTTCTCCTGTCTTCTTACAGATGGTCAGTGATCTATAAGTTTCTGTCAAAATGGCCAGAACCAGATTAATTCCTTTATTTAGTCATTCAAATAATCCAATAGTTGATGAGTCACTGTGCTCTGGGGTCCATAGGAATATTACCATGACATAGATACATAGGGCAAACAGACTTCTCATTCTAATCGGTTCATCATTACTTGCCAGCACCAACTCTTTGAGAGTTCTCCAGTTAACCCATTGTCTATCCTCATTTTGGTCGGTACTGTCATTGTTGGCCAATCATTTCTCCCACCATTCATTAGTCTTTCCTGTTAATGCCACTAACTTTTTGATGAATCCTGAGTTTCCTATGCTATTGAGGGACTTAGTATAAATCTTGTCGCATTCTATTCTCAGGCAATTGATCAATACCTCATATTCCTCCAACGTTGTCGTCATATCTACTTGTCCGAAGGTGAAGCAATTGTATGCCGGGTTCCAAAATTGTGTCATTACTCTTAGTAATTCTTGGTAGACCTTTATATCTAACAGTAAGGCTATGTCCCCAAATTCCTCTCGAAACTGCTTTTTCATCTCATTATCCCATTGATCCCAGATACATTTGAAGTCTGGTAAACATGCCTCTTGATTGGTGCTTAACTTTGCGTATCCTTTCATCTTAGATATTTCCCCTCTTCCCAGACTATCTCCTTTTTCATGTTGTGTTTGTTTAGACAAGATCCACACTGTGGTGTTATCTTCTCCTACTTTAAATTCTTGTGACATATTGAGTACTTCTAAATTGACTGACTCACATTTCGATGTCAAAAATAAAAATGCAATGGATGACAAAAAATTAAACACAACAAACAAACAACAAAAAAAATTTGTGTTAGTATCCCGAATTAATATTGAAAGCAAGTAGACAAACTACAACATTAATAAACATCCCAAATTAGTATTACAATATTTAATGCAACAAGATAAACAAAGAAATGAATTTAAACCAGCAGCACCTGTCCTAGATCCCTGTCTTGCTCTTAGAAATGAATGTGGGTTTTGTTCTAGACTTTCGGTTCCCGAACTGTCATTACTGCCTACTGCGACAGTAAGACATCTTTTCGGTAGTATAGGTTCCTTATAACGGAGGCGTGGGCCCCACGACGCGTAAGGTTAGTATACCAAAAGAAGACAAAAATCTGAACTCGGAGCTGAAGAGCATCATGTCGGATATTGTCTTACTCCCACTTAAGGGTGAAAAACCTGGGTTTAGGGTTATGCATGAATGACATATATAGCATACACAAAAACTACCCCCATTTTTCCTAAAATCCATCGAACAGTTTATTTTTAGAAAAAGTTAAATCCAGATTAATGTTCGAAATGCCAAAATGCCATGTGTAATCAATTATTAGGCCCGACTCTCTATTTAATCCCCAGCGGAGTCTCCAAGCTGTCGCGACTGTGTTTTGAAAACTCGTTTTTTTAGTTTGGAAAAAAACAGTCTGATGGTTGAAATCTCAAAAATCAGGGTTTTTGACCAATTTTATCTTATAATTAATTAATTTTCCATGTTTTGTCAACCCCCCCCTTTATTTGCTTGAGAATCGTTTTGGAGTCGCCACCGGCCACTTTGGTAGGCCGGACACCATAAAAACACACCAGAGATTCTTTTTGAAAAGTTCGGGTTCGGGATTCGGTTACGTGGAGGGAAGTGATAGCACCCCTACGAACGCCCGTTATCGGTACCTTATTAGTTACACGTGGCAATTTGAACATTAATCTGGATTTGATTAAATCTTTTAATTGTAAAATGAATTTTATTCTGAATGGGAATATCTTTTAACTATATGATTAATTATTATCTTGCCATTTTAAGTATACCCTAATTAGGCTTCATTAATTAATTTGATTAAAAATATTCGAATGTTATTAATTTTTAACATAAAAGAAAACGCCCAAAATAATATTGGACACTTTCTTTAACGAGTTCAAAAGTAATATCATTCCTAATTAAGATGACTCTAATCATTAATCCTATTTCAATTTTTAAATTTACCTAATTATTAAATTATTTCCATTTTCTAAGTTGAAATGAAAAATTGAAACCTTTATTGGAACACTCATTGGTTAACATCACTCTACATTGTGACACTAGCCAATACTGAATGTTCTAATATTGTTTCAAATATTCATTTATTTTCTACAATGATTTTTCCTATTTAATTATGATCAAGTAAACTACACCAATGGCTCTAATCCTATTTTTTAAACATGTGATTTAATTCTCCAAATAATATATTATATGATGTTTTAAAATATGCAAACATATAAATTAATTAAGAAATTAAATAAAATAATTAAATAAATAAAATAAATGAAAGCTGGACAAGACCAAGTTGAATTAAATTGAGAACTGGATGCCCAAATTACAGGAGGACAGTGACCTGAATTGTGAAGAAAAGAAAACCCAAGAGCCCAAGCCTAAGGCCTTAGAAAGATTGGCCCAGACCCTTTTGATCCAAGCCCAATACCAACGGCCAACTAGACTAAAACCCAGACCCAAACCTAGTTTTTTTAAGCGATCGGGTCACGGACCCGTATCCGAACCCGTGCAAAAACGCACAGATCCCATCGCGACCCGCCTTGTCAAAATAGTGTCATTCGCAACTCGGTATAAATAAGCCAAACCGAGTTGGAACGACCATTTGGCCTCTCTTCTCTCTCTCTCTCCTCATTTCTCTCTCACTCTAAATTCTCTGTACTCGAACACTTGAAACCCTAAAAAACAAATCTTATTTCGATCAAAAACCTCAATTTTCCCTCTATTCTTCCTCAGTTCTTCAAAAAATCTTTCATTTGATCCTTACAAACATCAAAACCTTCTCTTAAAACTATTTTCAAAGATCAAAACCCGTTTTCTTATGAACACATCAAGAACTTTTCAAAATCCCTCATTTCGATCTTCATTCTTTCCTTAAAACCTTTCCGACCTGTTTCTTAACCGCCGGGATGATATCGGTCACTAGATATCATCTTCGATCTTCTCATACCTTCTTCCGATGACCGGACCTTTTCCGATCATCTTCTCTGACTCCTCTATAACCTCTGACCAACCTTCGATCACCTTCAACCTTTTTCCGATGATCGAAACTTCTCCGGTCATCTTCTCCGACTAAACCTGGCTTTTTCGACCACCGTCTGTAACTTCGACCACCACCTTCGCCGTCGCCGGAACCCTAAATCTACCCAAAAAACTCAGTTTTTCATCCTAAACCTAGATTTAGACCCCGTTTCGTCAGAAACACCCCACTTCTCCCAATCCTAGGCTATCTACCCGAAACCAATAATCTCGCCACTATAATTTTCAACCCCGTCTGTTATCCTAGAACTCATATCTTCAATCCGGCAACACTTCTAGCGATAACAGAGCGAGATAAGCCTCTCGAACTCCTTTTTTCTATTTTTTATGTTTCAAACAGATTTGTTTTACTGAGTTTAGATTTGTTTTAGTTTTCAATTAGATCTATGCTTTATTAATTGTTGTGGATCTGATTTTAGATTTTAGGTTTATATTTAGGAAGTGTTTTATACTTTGAGATCTGATTTTTGGTGATTTAGGGTTCGATTTTAGGGATTTTAACTTTATTTAGTATTTTCGGTTAGGTTAAATGGGTAAATGAAGTGAACAGAGGCTGAGATTACCTCAGTTCGGTGTCTTTGTGTCTCCGACGAGCTTCCAACACGGTTCTCTTACTTCGGTCGTCTTCCTCGAGCAGCTCCGGTTCTCCAGGTAACCCTTTCAACTCCCGACTCTTCATTTTTTGTTTTTTAGTAATTGTGAGAGTAATAATTGCTAATCATTGCTTTTTCTCTCTCTTCGCAAGCATTTATACCAACTGCCATTTGTGACGTCACCTTGCTCTGCTGGCGAAGCCAACTGGTTCCAGACTGATACCAATCCGCGTGAAAAGGGTGGGGCCAATGACAACTTGCCACATGTCCATTGGTGCTCGGGTTTGAGCAGGAAATAGAAACACAGATGGATCAGAGGGGCTTTTTGTGTTTGTTGGGCTGTGCATGAGTTGTAATGGGTCATTAACAGTTGTAGTGGGTCTTTAGCGTTTAACTTGGGCTTTGTAACATTTTGGACATTTGTAATATTCTTTTGGAGTTTAATATATATATATATATATATATATATATATATATATATTTGGGCTGATTTTTATTATTTTTTTATTTTGTTTTATTATTATCTTATATATATATATATATATAAAAACCCGGACAAAATCTCGGTTCTACACCCACCAATGAAGTGCCTCATCGGCCAACAAAGCGATGGCACACTCAAGCTTATGATCATCTGAGCACTAAAGTTGCTTATTCAGGATTCGCAAGGTGTTGTCTAACCAGTACTCAGCAACTTCAGGGTTGTCATCATCTTGTCTAGAGAAGGTATAAGCTCAATACTGTGAGAGCTTATCAACAGGTGCTCGAGTGTAATGAACGACATGGGTGATAGGTTGCACAACTTGTTCGGCCCTCATAGAAGTCATAATGTAACCCCCTTAACCCGGGCCAGACGGTTGACCCGTATTAAGAAAGTCACACGGGGAAAACCAAAGTCAACCCGAAAGTCAACCTTGATTAACGACCCTTTTTTTTCTTGTTAATCTTGCCTAGATGCACATTAGCCCTAATTGTGATCACACAAACATCATACTCAAAGATCACAAACATCAGAGATCAAACAGGGACCCAACTGAACAAATTACAACTTTAGGGACCAAATTGTAATTTCTGAAAACTTTGAGGGCTTAACCAGATTTTAAGTTACCAACTTAAAATTAATCATGTTTCATGCTTCTCTGCCAAATTTCAGCTCCAACGGACATTCCAAACTCATACAATTGCACAAACAAGTTTCAGGACCAAAATGCAAACATTCTGAAACATTTAACCGCCCATGTCAGCCCCCAACGGTCACCCGTTCCGAAACAGGCAGAGCCCGTTTCGAAACACGGGGCCGTTCCGCAACGCGTACCGCAACGGGGTCTGGCAGTAGCCAAACCGTTTCGGAACGGTGGCACCCGTTTCGGACGCCTGGGTTTATGCAGGGCACCCGTTCCGAAACGATGTCAACTGTTCCGAAACGCCCTGCCCAGATTGCAGCATTTTGCTCACTCAAACACACAATTAACCATCCAATCATGCTCCAAAAGCCACCAAACTTTACCAACATACAATTCAACATAAATGAGACATTCTTGCATCAACAATTCATCAAAACAACATCATATACAAAAAGCCCCAAATCTATAGGCATGCTTCCTACACAAGCAACCATTCAAGCACAACCATTCCAAATCAATCTCATTAAAGCCAAAACATGTTCCAACAACATCATCAACATAAAATCATCTTCGTCCATACATAAACGAACACATACACATTAACCCGAGAGATTCTACCCCCATTGCCTTTATTAACTATAGCTATTCATCGAGACATACATCTCAATTGGAGTCCACTTTAAATCCCTTGCTCCTTGCTGCCCAAACTTCAAGAATCTGCATTGATGGACAAAAAGGAGCGTAAGCACATAATGCTTAGTGAGGAATGCTCAAAACCAAAACACCATCAATGCAGCGGGTTATAAAACACTTTTAAAACAAACCCGAATTGTTAACCAAGCAAAGCTTGAAAACCCTTTTCAACATCATGCTTAAAACCATGCTTTGCACATACATGAAAACCAACCCTTAGCTTAACAAGCTAAGAAAACCTTTTCAAAGCACAACATGCAAAATCATCCATTTAGCCATTCCATGCATAATCACCATATGCAAAGCTAAATTCAAAACCTTGGAAAACACTTCCATTCCACAACATACCTTTCTTATACTTGAAAACCATTCAAGCAAGAAACCCTTTGAAACCATTTATTCAATCAATCCAACACATGCATTAAACCAAGGCAATATATAAACCACAACATTATCATCACATGCCTTTTAAAACAAGCCTTAGCAAGACTCCAAAACACTAAAGAGATTTCGTGTACACTTGCATCATTTACCAAATGATAATCAACACTTGTTCAACCTAACAAGTAACATGCATTCACAAGCATTAACCACTTTTCATGCAACCATGCATCTTTTCAAGCATTATACACTTTTCATGCAACCATGCATCTTTTCAAGCATCTCATGCTTCTTTAATAATCAAAAACATTACATTGGCTTCCAAGTGATCAACCACATCCACTTTTCAACTCAACACCCGATCGGATACGCGGATTCCGAGCGTTGTCCCTACGCCCCATACACCCTACCAATCCAAGGCCTCCCAAATGGACTTTTAAACACCATTTGACCTTACAAGCCTAAGGTTCCCATGTATGGACTTTTAAACACCATACAACCTTAGCTTTTCCCGAGGTTCCCATGCATGGACTTTTAAACACCATACAACCTCAACATGCACAAGGTTCCCATGTATGGACTTTTAAACACCATACAACCTTTGCATCACCGATTGGTAGTTGTATAACATCACTAACGAGATCCGGGACACCCCACACAAGATCCACACATGGACTTACACCGCCATTGTGATCTTAACAAGCACAAGGTTCCCATATATGGACTTTTAAACACCATATAACCTTTGCTCAACCAAGGTCCTCGAATGGGCATTCAACCTCCATTATGACCTTAACCATCTCGTTAGGATACTTGAAGGGAGTATACCGGTCCACTCTTGACCACTCCACCTCCAAGGCGACTTAATTCACGGTGCACCCAATCCTATAGCTGGCTAACTATATCCGATCAACGAACCATGAACCATTTTCCTCACTTGCCAATATAACCATCTTACCATGATAATCCAATGATTCACATGCATAAGCATAATGCAAAAACCATTATCACATTAGTCCAATGATTCACATGCATAACCAATATGCAAAAAGTATCATTTACCATCATCAATTCACTGTTTTTAAGCATCACACAAAGCCATTGATTAACATGCAACACTATGCATCAAAACCACAATTTCCATGTACAAAACCAAGGATCTCTTACCTTGAGCATCCTTTACATATGGCTTTCAAAACCAGCATTAAACCATGCTTACAATATGCTTTCAAAACAGAATTTAAATCATGCAAAACACATGCATATCAATCATCAACCACAATTGCTTAAAAAGCCATTTCATAATCACAAACCAAGAAAGAAATCCATTTACTTACTCTTGAGCTTAGCAAAGTTGTTTAGACTTAAACTAAGCTCCCAAAACATCCAAACCTTGGTTTAAAAGCTGAAAACCCAACTTCACTCACCGATACACAAAACAAGGCTAGCCAACAAGCCTTCCAAGCATCCGAAACCTTCCGCAACACCTCTAAAGCTCACGGATCAAACTCCCCTGTTTCAAGCACACAAAAACAGAGCATTAATGCATCTTTATGCATTAAAAACACCAGCAACAACAACACAACTCGCTGCTCATCACAAATCCAACATTTCGGCTACCAAACACAACCGAAATCACCTCCAAACACTTCCAAAACTTAGCCCAGCCAAGATCCATCACTTCTAACCATTTTTAAACATCAATTAACATCCAAAATGATCACAAACACATCCTTATACCTCCAGGTATAACAGATCACCAAAAACACTCCAAAAACTCAAGCCAAACTTAGGAAATTCAACCTATCCGGGATTGCATTAATTAAACCTCAACTTCTAATCAATTTAGCATTCATTTAACATCAATTTGACACCTCAAAACCCTGCCCAAACAGATCACACGAAAATTCCACCAAAATCACTAAATCTTGCATTAAGCTAAAATCAAGATTTCAATTGAAAAAGCCTTTAACAAATCACAAATCAAGGATTGAGAACTTAGGAATTTCAGTAAAGAACTGATAGTTTAGAGGAGAAGGACGTTCTTACCTCCAAACCTTGAGTTTCTCCTTTTTGGAGCCAAAAGCTTGATGAAACAACTTGCAAATTGAGAGGTTTTGTTGATGAGATAATTAGGAATCAAAAGAGAGTTGAAATGAGTGATTTAGATGACAAAATCAGAGAAGAAAATCTGGAGAAATGTGTTTGGGTTGAGAGAAAATGAGAGAAAAGGAAAATTGAGAGAAAATAGAAAAGTTAGTTATGAAATGGTAAAAATGATTTCCCTCCACATTTCATAAACTTTAAAATCAGAATAAAGCCTTAAAATATCTTAGAAAAATCTGGAGAAACTCTTTTTGGAATAATAGCTCCTTAAAGATTCAAAGTTTCAATCCTTTATAAAATAGTCACCAAACTTTCAAAAATTACATTTTGGTCACTAGCCAAAATGTCAACCTTCCAAACCTCATTTTCCAAAATTGATTTCACAATTCACTTATATATATTAAAAGATGATTTTAGAACATTTTTCCATATTTTTAATGCAACCCGAACTAGGCTTTCCTAAATTCACTCTTATATATTCGATCAGCACTTTGACCAACCGGTCAACGCCCAAGACTTCTAAGCCCAAAACCGGGGCGTTACAACTCTCCCCCCCTTAGGAAATTTCGTCCTCGAAATTTCAACCGGCGAAAAGAGAACCACAACCTTCTCAAACCAACACACAAGGCAACAAAAAAGCCTCAACCACCTCTGAAAACTTTCCACACAAAACCCCACCAAACTCAACACCACCACATACTGTTCACAAAAATCCAGAACACTCAAAGATAGCCACAACTTAACCTTTCACATAATCGGACTGCACACAGCCCAAACATCAACCTGAAGAACTTCAACCTTTACAGCACTCATCACAGTAACACTCAACTCCCAAGACTTGTCCACACAGTGTCACCAACCAAACCAAATCAACCACTATGCAAACTTCTCTGCTTCCAAAACTCTTGCAACTCTCAAACCTCTTCCAAGGATTTTCCCAACAAGCAAAAATTCTTAAGCATCAACTGCTTACTCAAACTCCTCAACGAATGCTAACATTCCTTCACATCTGCCAATATCATTACCATAACAACTCGCAAGGACTACTCACCCAGATTCCAAAATTACATCACAACCCCAACTCAACTCCGTCAACCGTCCCACACACAACCAGCTGACTTCAAAAGAAGCTCACATACTCACAACCAACCAACCACTTCTCACAAGAACCCAACAACCAACAAAAACCTTCGATCTTTCACTGCCTATCCTCCACAAGCTTTGACCACAACTCCTGTCTTATTAGATCATCACCCAACTTAAACATACAGATCATCTTCTCAACTCTTCAAAGGTTACTAAGAACCAACACTTACAGACACAACCCTTCCACAACAACTTAACTGCTAAGCTGCTTCAGCACTTGAAAACACAACCACTAAACTGCAACATCACTTAGCACCAAGGAACTACCCCTTCCACCTAGCTACTCAAACCACTTGACCGATTCTAACCTCAACCGGTACTCTCCACCATCAAACCACTAAACTCCTTAAGCAACAATCACTATCCTTCTACCAACAGGCTATACTACTCCCACTATCTCCAGCATTACCTTAATATTCTCCACTACATCTAGCTTCCACTCAGCACCAACACAACCTCCAAAAACCCATCATCCAACCTAACCCAATCACCACACTAACAGATTCGATTAGTTATTAGCGAGTGTGAACATCGTATGCATGATCACCTACATGCCCTATCAATGCCTGATGTACATGTATGCAAAACCTCTAATGTCATGCCACATGCATGCATGAACCAGCACATATATAATATAGCATATAACAATGATTTTAACTGTGCATGAATGCCAGTTCACACCCCCCAACAACATCCTCAAATCCATCTAAAAACAACCTCTTAACTCACCTCTAACTTATCTAACTCCATCATTCCAACAACCATTAACCACAAGATACTCACTAAAACCTTCTTCACACCAAAGATGCTTCCAAAACTACAACTATTACCCCAAACATGCTAGCAACAAGACTAAACTTACCACGCAAGGAAAACCAACAGAAACCAAACCAGGGTAACTAGAGCAAAGATTACTTAACAAGGTTACCTGAAAACACAACACCACCCTAAAGATTCATCAGACGAGCTCTCTTCCTTGCGGAACCATCATCCTCCTGCGGCACAACTGCAGCACCAGCTAACACACCAGGATCACCATCTACTCCTTGCGGTAAGGAACCTTGGCTTTTCCGAGCCAACATCAAACAATCACATCTCATGTGTCCAGCAGACCCACATTCCCAGCAGTTCTCATTTCCCAAACTCTTCACAACCTTCTGCTCTTTCTGCCACCTCTAAACCTTGCCTCAGCCGTGCCCACGACCTTTCAGCGACCCTTTGGCGATCACTGAAGCTGATTTCACCCCAAGAGGACAATCACGCTTAACATGCATTTTAGAACCACAATTCCAACAAGTACCCGCGCCCCAACAACCACCAACATGGCGCCTTTCACATCGATCACATACCGGTGGCTGAGCTTCCACTCCTTGCTCAAGCAACACTTGCTCCACAACAGCACTATCTTCACATTGCTTAACCCTTGGAAATTCCCTTCCAAAATACCTTTCACAAAAAGCAGATACAAAGAAATCCCAATCAATATCAGGAATATGTGACGCCACCGCCACAGATGTCCACCAGACACACACATCCTCCAACATCAAAGAAACAACACTCCCCAGCTTACAGGCATAATCACAACCTTCCTGATCCAGAATCAGAACCACACTGGCTAACCAGGCCTCAAACATCTCCGGTGAAGAACCATGATACTCCACAGCACCCAAATCAAGCAACCGCTGCTTCGGCAAACCCACACATCCCACATCCAGCACATCCACTGTCCTTACCTTTACCACAGCCTGAGATGTTCCCAACACCTCCTGCTCAATAGGTGATGAACTCTTCATCACAGAACCAACTTCTTTCCCCTGCCTTACCACCTCAACTCCAGGCACAGAAGACTAAAACAAAACACTTCTACAGAAAGGTGAATTCCATGCCTTAACATCCTACCCCAAGGCAGCAACCATCTTACCCAACTGCCATTCTTCCATCGACTTTGCCATACTACTAACAACAACAAACAATCACAACAAAACAATCAAACCAGTTAGACCAACTTAAAGCAAGGATTAAAACTCCAACTCCAAAATAACACAATAGCTATATTAATAAGGCAATGGGTATCCCGAATCCTCCCCTTTACATGACATAACAGTCAACACAACATGGATATCGCAACATCAAGCATATCAAACAACATACTTTGATCATGCTTATACCAAACAGCATCCGCTTGCAACAGCATATTATCGACATAACATACTCATAGCACTTTCATCATGCATAACACCAGCTCACAGCATCAGCACATTTACACATAAACTCAACCAAGATTCATAACCATAAAACATGCTTGGAAACATCAGCAACATGCTCAGAAACATCAACAATTTGCTCAGAAACACGTGTTTCAACCAACCTTCAACCACACATCAAGGTAAACAACAAGCACACATTACAACAACTTACCGTTTTCCCCAAGCATTCGCAACTCAGCTCTAATACCACCAAATGTAACCCCCTTAACCCGGGCCAGACGATTGACCCGAATTAAGAAAGTCACACGGGGAAAACCAAAGTCAACCCAAAAGTCAACCTTGATTAACGACCCTTTTTTTTTTCTTTTTAATCTTGCCTAGATGCACATTAGCCCTAATTGTGATCACACAAACATCATACTCAAAGATCACAAACATCAGAGATCAAACAGGGACCCAACTGAACAAATTACAACTTTAGGGACCAAATTGTAATTTCTGAAAACTTTGAGGGCTTAACCAGATTTTAAGTTACCAACTTAAAATTAATCATGTTTCATGCTTCTCTGCCAAATTTCAGCTCCAACGGACATTCCAAACTCATACAATTGCACAAACAAGTTTCAAGACCAAAATGCAAACATTCTGAAACATTTAACCGCCCATGTCAGCCCCCCAACGGTCACCCGTTCCGAAATAGGCAGAGCCCGTTTCGAAACACGGGGCCGTTCCGCAACGCGTACCGCAACGGGGGTCTGGCAGTAGCCAAACCGTTTCGGAACGGTGGCACCCGTTTCGGACGCCTGGGTTTATGCAGGGCACCCGTTCCGAAACGGTGTCAACTGTTCCGAAACGCCCTGCCCAGATTGCAGCATTTTGCTCACTCAAACACACAATTAACCATCCAATCATGCTCCAAAAGCCACCAAACTTTACCAACATACAATTCAACATAAAAGAGACATTCTTGCATCAACAATTCATCAAAACAACATCATATACAAAAAGCCCCAAATCTATAGGCATGCTTCCTACACAAGCAACCATTCAAGCACAACCATTCCAAATCAATCTCATTAAAGCCAAAACATGTTCCAACAACATCATCAACATAAAAACATCTTCGTCCATACATAAACGAACACATACACATTAACCCGAGAGATTCTACCCCCATTGCCTTTATTAACTATAGCTATTCATCGAGACATACATCTCAATTGGAGTCCACTTTAAATCCCTTGCTCCTTGCTGTCCAAACTTCAAGAATCTGCATTGATGGACAAAAAGGAGCGTAAGCACATAATGCTTAGTGAGGAATGCTCAAAACCAAAACACCATCAATGCAACGGGTTATAAAACACTTTTAAAACAAACCCGAATTGTTAACCAAGCAAAGCTTGAAAACCCTTTTCAACATCATGCTTAAAACCATGCTTTGCACATACATGAAAACCAACCCTTAGCTTAACAAGCTAATAAAACCTTTTCAAAGCACAACATGCAAAATCATCCATTTAGCCATTCCATGCATAATCACCATATGTAAAGCTAAATTGAAAACCTTGGAAAACACTTCCATTCCACAACATACCTTTCTTATACTTGAAAACCATTCAAGCAAGAAACCCTTTGAAACCATTTATTCAATCAATCCAACACATGCATTAAACCAAGGCAATATATAAACCACAACATTATCATCACATGCCTTTTAAAACAAGCCTTAGCAAGACTCCAAAACACTAAAGAGATTTCATGTACACTTGCATCATTTACCAAATGATAATCAACACTTGTTCAACCTAACAAGTAACATGCATTCACAAGCATTAACCACTTTTCATGCAACCATGCATCTTTTCAAGCATTATACACTTTTCATGCAACCATGCATCTTTTCAAGCATCTCATGCTTCTTTAATAATCAAAAACATTACATTGGCTTCCAAGTGATCAACCACATCCACTTTTCAACTCAACACCCGATCGGATACGCGGATTCCGAGCGTTGTCCCTACGCCCCATACACCCTACCAATCCAAGGCCTCCCAAATGGACTTTTAAACACCATTTGACCTTACAAGCCTAAGGTTCCCATGTATGGACTTTTAAACACCATACAACCTTAGCTTTTCCCAAGGTTCCCATGCATGGACTTTTAAACACCATACAACCTCAACATGCACAAGGTTCCCATGTATGGACTTTTAAACACCATACAACCTTTGCATCACCGATTGGTAGTTGTATAACATCACTAACGAGATCCGGGACACCCCACACAAGATCCACACATGGACTTACACCGCCATTGTGATCTTAACAAGCACAAGGTTCCCATATATGGACTTTTAAACACCATATAACCTTTGCTCAACCAAGGTCCTCGAATGGGCATTCAACCTCCATTATGATCTTAACCATCTCGTTAGGATACTTGAAGGGAGTATACCGGTCCACTCTTGACCACTCCACCTCCAAGGCGACTTAATTCACGGTGCACCCAATCCTATAGTCGGCTAACTATATCCGATCAACGAACCAAGAACCATTTTCCTCACTTGCCAATATAACCATCTTACCATGATAATCCAATGATTCACATGCAGAAGCATAATGCAAAAACCATTATCACATTAGTCCAATGATTCACATTCATAACCAATATGCAAAAAGTATCATTTACCATCATCAATTCACTGTTTTTAAGCATCACACAAAGCCATTGATTAACATGTAACACTATGCATCAAAACCACAATTTCCATGTACAAAACCAAGGATCTCTTACCTTGAGCATCCTTTACATATGGCTTTCAAAACCAGCATTAAACCATGCTTACAATATGCTTTCAAAACAGAATTTAAATCATGCAAAACACATGCATATCAATCATCAACCACAATTGCTTAAAAAGCCATTTCATAATCACAAACCAAGAAAGAAATCCATTTACTTACTCTTGAGCTTAGCAAAGTTGTTTAGACTTAAACTAAGCTCCCAAAACATCCAAACCTTGGTTTAAAAGCTGAAAACCCAACTTCACTCACCGATACACAAAACAAGGCTAGCCAGCAAGCCTTCCAAGCATCCGAAACCTTCCGCAACACCTCTAAAGCTCACGGATCAAACTCCCCTGTTTCAAGCACACAAAAACAGAGCATTAATGCATCTTTATGCATTAAAAACACCAGCAACAACAACACAACTCGCTGCTCATCACAAATCCAACATTTCGGCTACCAAACACAACCGAAATCACCTCCAAACACTTCCAAAACTTAGCCCAGCCAAGATCCATCACTTCTAACCATTTTTAAACATCAATTAACATCCAAAATGATCACAAACACATCCTTATACCTCCAGGTATAACAGATCACCAAAAACACTCCAAAAACTCAAGCCAAACTTAGGAAATTCAACCTATCCGGGATTGCATTAATTAAACCTCAACTTCTAATCAATTTAGCATTCATTTAACATCAATTTGACACCTCAAAACCCTGCCCAAACAGATCACACGAAAATTCCACCAAAATCACTAAATCTTGCATTTTAAGCTAAAATCAAGATTTCAATTGAAAAAGCCTTTAACAAATCACAAATCAAGGATTGAGAACTTAGGAATTTCAGTAAAGAACTGATAGTTTAGAGGAGAAGGACGTTCTTACCTCCAAACCTTGAGTTTCTCCTTTTTGGAGCCAAAAGCTTGATGAAACAACTTGCAAATTGAGAGGTTTTGTTGATGAGATAATTAGGAATCAAAAGAGAGTTGAAATGAGTGATTTAGATGACAAAATCAGAGAAGAAAATCTGGAGAAATGTGTTTGGGTTGAGAGAAAATGAGAGAAAAGGAAAATTGAGAGAAAATAGA
The DNA here is from genome assembly GCA_958450335.1 of Hibiscus tridactylites. Classification (NCBI taxonomy): domain Eukaryota; kingdom Viridiplantae; phylum Streptophyta; class Magnoliopsida; order Malvales; family Malvaceae; genus Hibiscus; species Hibiscus tridactylites. The sequence continues at coordinate 60,017,228 of OY288276.1, read as the reverse complement.
AAAGTTAGTTATGAAATGGTAAAAATGATTTCCCTCCACATTTCATAAACTTTAAAATCAGAATAAAGCCTTAAAATATCTTAGAAAAATCTGGAGAAACTCTTTTTGGAATAATAGCTCCTTAAAGATTCAAAGTTTCAATCCTTTATAAAACAGTCACCAAACTTTCAAAAATTACATTTTGGTCACTAGCCAAAATGTCAACCTTCCAAACCTCATTTTCCAAAATTGATTTCACAGTTCACTTATATATATTAAAAGATGATTTTAGAACATTGTTCCATATTTTTAATGCAACCCGAACTAGGCTTTCCTAAATTCACTCTTATATATTCGATCAGCACTTTGACCGAACCGGTCAACGCCCAAGACTTCTAAGCCCAAAACCGGGGCGTTACACATAAACTGCTTGAACATGTCGTCCATGTTCTTGTAACACTTGGCCTGAGCAGTAGGTGCTGCAGGCTCGGTACCCTGAACGGGAAGGTACTGCGGTTCCTGTGGGTTCTGAGGATTTCCTCCTCTAATCTCCTCTCCATGCGTCGAAGAACCGGTAGCAATATCGTCTTTGTGAGCTTTGTTAGTCTTAGTCATATCTATACGAAAGATCGGATTAGTCGACAAGTCACAATATACACAATATATGACTCCTAGGTGGCAAAATAACACAATAACAATACAACAAGCTTCGGTTTAGTCCTAGAATCGACTAAACTCTAGCTCTGATACCATAAATATAACACCCCCTTCTCGGTCTAGCCGAGAACCGGGTCGGAAGGTGATATCGATACTCAACACAGTAGACAATGCGATAAAATTTCTTTTTAATATTTACCTTTAGACCAATATAGTACAATAACACAATGCCTCAATACAATTTAGTCTAATTAATCCATATGAAACAATAATTAATAAATCGGGGCTAAATTGCAATTAATATAAGTATTAGGGACTAAACTATAAATTCAACAATTTAGAGGTCCTTCAATGCAATAAGCTTTACCAGATTAGAATTCACAGCATTATTAACACACCTGAAAAATTTCATACCATTTGGAGACCCCTAGTTCATTCAATTTAATTTTTCAATATTCAATGACTAAACCGTGAACCTTTCAAACTGTTTAATATGCCTTTAACTACCTTAACTAACCCCGTATCGAAACACCCTAGGGCTATTTCGAAACGAGTGAAAGATTGTCAACCCTTGTTGACTTTACCTTTTAGACTGTATCGATACTGTAATGCCCTGATTTTGGGCCTAGATGTTTTAGAATTTTAATCGGGCCGGTCGCGAACGGTTCGCATCTTTAAGGGAGAGTTAGGGAACACCTAGTTCGGGATGCTTTAAAAATATTGAAAAATATCTAAAAATCCTCATTTATTAAATGGTTATGGTGAAAACAATTTTACAAAATATGATTTGGAAATAGTCATTTAGTGACCAAATCACAGTTTTTACAAAAGTTGACTAGTGACTGTTTTGTAAAGGATTGAAACTTTGAATCTTTCAGGAGCTAATTTTACCAAAATGTTTTTCATCAAATTTCTCTTTAATTTGGGGGTTTTTACTAATGTTTTAATTAAGGGAATAAAGGAGAATTTAAAAGAAAAATCTATTCTGACTTTTCATAACTACCTTACGTTAGTTTTCTCTCATTTCATTTTCTCTCAACTTCCACTCAGCCAAACACATTTCCTTAATCAATTAAACTTTGATTTTCATCTCATTTGCTGAGATTTCATTCTGCTAAGGATTCCTAATCTTTAGCTCATCAAAACCTGTAACACCCCAATTTTGGGCTTGGAAGTTTAGGGTCTGAACCGGACCGGTTTAAATTTCGATTCGAATATAAAAGGTGATTTTAGGGAAAACCTAGTTCGGGATGCATTAAAAATATGGAAAAATATCTAAAAATCCTCTTTTATTATATATAAGAGAGTGGTGAAATCAATTTTACAAAATGGGGTTTAGAAATATGACATTTCAAGTTAGTGACTAAAATGTAATTGTTGAAAAGTTTGTGACTGTTTTAAAAGGATTGAAACTTTGAATCTTTAAGGAACTAATTTACCCAAGGGATGGTTTCTCCAGATTTTTCTTAAATTTTAAAGACTCATTTAATGTTATTTAATAAAAAGAAAAGAGGGAAAAGAGATATTTTAGTTTCATAACTAACTTTTGCCAAAATTTTCCCATTTCATTTTCTCTCAATTTTCCCTCAGCCAAACACATTTCCACAGCCACTTTTCCTTTGCTTTTCACACCTAAAGTTGGGATTTCAATCTCTAAATGATTTCTACACCAAATCCTCATCATTTGCTTATTGAATTTTCAAGAATTTTGGCTCTAAACAAGGAGAAATCCACATTTAGAGGTATGAACGTCCTTCTCCTCTAAATACTCAGTTCTTTACTGAAATTCCCAAGTTCTCAATCCTTAGGTTGAGTTTTATTAAAGGTTTTAATGTTGTGTTCTTGATTTTGGCTTAAAATGCAAGATTTGGATTTAATTTTGAAGAAATTCGTATTAAATGATTGGGCTCTATTTTGAGATGTCTTTTTGATGTATTTTGGATGTTTAAATGATGTGTAATTGAGGTTTAATCAATGCAATCCCGAATAGGTTGATTTTCCTAAGTTTTTACTTGAGTTAATGGTGGTTTTTGGGGTGATTTTGATGTTCTGCTATAGCTGGAGGTATAAGGACGTGATTAGGTCCTTTTTGGATGTTAATTGATGTCTACGAATGGTTGGAATTGATGGATCTTGGCTGGGTAATGTTGTAGAGGTGTTTGGATGTGATTTCGGTTGTGTTTGGTAGCCGAAATGTGAGTTTTGATGAGAGCAGCGAGTTTAGGTGTTTTGGCTGAAGATTTTAATGCACGATGATGCATTAATCCTCTGCTTTGATGTGTTTAAAACAGGGGAGACATCTTCGGATCCTTGTGGTGTTGATCCGGAGGCTTGATCGGCGTTTCGGCAAGCTTGCGAAACGGAATCGTTGAGTGAAGTTTGGTTTTCAGCTTTGAAACCAATGTTGGAAGGTTATGGGAGCTTAGTTTAAGTCTAAACAACTTAGCTAAGCTCAAGAGTAAGTTTTTCGGAGAAACTCTCTTTTTGAAGAACCATGAGATGGTTGAATGCAATGTGTTTATTTTGCATGTTTAAATTCTGTAACCCCCGTAGCCCAGTCTGGACGGTTGACCCGAACTACGAAGATTACACGGGGAAAACCAAAGTCAACCCGAAAGTCAACCTTGATTAACGACCCCTTTTTTTTTCTTTTTAATCTTGTTTAGATGCACATTAACCTTAGATGTGATCACACAAACACCATGCTCAAAGATCACAACCATCAGAGATCAAACAGGGACCCAATTGAACAAATTACAACTTTAGGGACCAAATTGTAATTTTTGAAAACTTTAAGGACTTAACCAGATTTTAAGTTACCAACTTAAAATTAATCAGGTTTCATGCTTCTCTGCCAAATTTCAGCTCAAACGGACACCCCGAACTCATGCAATTGCACAAACAAGTTTCAGGACCAAAATGCAAACATTTTGAAACATTTAACCGCCCATGTCAGCCCCCAACGGTCACCCGTTCCGAAACAGGCCAAGCCCGTTCCGAAACACGGGGCCGTTCCGCAACGCGTTCCGCTACGGGGGTCTGGCAGAATGCCTTCCGTTTCGGAACGGTGGCACCCGTTTCAGACGCCTGGGTTCATGCAGGGCACCCGTTCCGAAACGGTGTTACCTGTTCCGAAACGCCTAGCCCAGAATGTTGCATTTTGCTCACTCAAACACACAATTGATCATTCAAACATGCTCCAATAGCCACCAAACTTTATCAGCATGCAATTCAACATAAATGAGACATACTTGCATCAACAATTCAACAGAAACACAACATATAAGAAAAGCCCCAAATCTATAGGCATGCTTCCTACACAAGCAACCATTTAGGCACACACCTTCCAATTCAATCTCATTTAAGCCAATTCAAGATCCAACAACATTAGCAACAACATTTAAACAATCTTGATCAAACATAAACGACCACATACACTTAAACCCGAGAGATTCTACCCCATTGCCCTTATTAACTATAGCTATTCACCGAGACATACATCTCCATTGGAGTCCACCTTGAATCCCTTGCTCCTTGCTGCCCAAACTTCAAGAATCTGCATTGATGGACAAAAAGGAGCGTAAGCACATAATGCTTAGTGAGGAATGCTCAAAACCAAAACACCATCAATGCAGCGGGTCATTAAAACACTTATAAAACAAACCCGATTTGATTACCAAAACCATGTTTGAAAAACCCTTTTTAACATCAAGCTCAAATCATGCATAAACACCATAAGCCAAGCTTAAACAAAACCATGGAAAACACTCCATTTCACAACATACCTTTCTTAAGCTTGAAAGCCACATCAAGCAAGAAACCTTTTAAAACCATAGCTCAAATATTCTATCACATGCATTTAACCAAGGCAACATAGGAACCATAACATCATCTTCACATGCCTTTAAAACAAGTCTTACAAGACTCCAAAGCAACATAGACATTTCATGCTCACATGCATCATTTACCAAATGATTATCAACACTTGTTTAACTTAACAAGTAAACATGCATTCACTATCATCATACACTTTTCATGCAACAATGCATCTTTTCAAGCATCTCATGCATCACATGCAATCATGCATCAATCCAAGCATCTCATGCTTCACATGCAACCATGCATCATTTCGAGCATCTCATGCTTCACATGCAACCATGCATCATACCAAGCATCTCATGCTTCTTTATGATCAAGAACATTACATTGGCTTCCACAAGATCAACCACATTCACTTTTCAACTCAACAACCCGATCGGATACGCGGATTCCGAGCGTTGTCCCTACGCTCCCTACACCCCACCCAATCCAAGGTCCTCGAATGGGCAACAACCTCCATTATGACCTCAACATCCTAAGGTTCCCATGTATGGACTTTTAAACACCATACAACCTTAGCTTTTACCGAGGTTCCCATGCATGGACTTTTAAACACCATACAACCTCAACATGCACAAGGTTTCCCCGTATGGACTTTTAACCACCATACAACCTTTGCATAACCGATTGGTAGTTGTAGAACATCACTAACGAGATCCGGGACATCCCACACAAGATCCACACATGGACTTAACACTGCCATTGTGATCTCAACAAGTACAAGGTTCTCACATATGGACTTTTAACCACCATATAACCTTTACTCAACCAAGGTCCTCGAATGGGCAACACCTCTATTATGACCTCATCAACCAAGGTCCTCGAGTGGGCAACAACCTCCACTATGACCTCATCTCGTTAGGATACTTGAAGGGAGCTTATCCGGTCCACTCTTGACCACTCCACCTCCAAGGCGACTTAATTCACGGTGCACCCAATCCTATAGCCGGCTAACTATATCCGATCAACAACCCAAGAACCATTTACATCACTTGCCAATATAATCATCTTACCAAATTAATCCAATGTTCCACATGCATAAACATAATGCAAAACCATCACAACATTAGCTCAATGGTTCACATGCATAACCAATATGCAAAACCATTACCTCATTAATCCAATGATTCGCATGCATAACCAATATGCAAAAGGTAACATTTAGCATCATCAATTCACTGTTTTAAAGCATCATACATAGCCATTGATCACATGCAACACTATGCATCAAAACCACATTTACCATATACAAAACCAAGGATCCCTTACCTTGAGCATCCTCCTTAAATGGCTTTCAAAACCAGCATTAAACCATGCTAAAACATGCTTACAAAATAGAATTAAACCATGCAAAACACATGCATTTCAATCATCAACCACATTTGCTTTTAAAACCAAATCACACACAATTCAAGAACAAAAATCCCTTTTACTTACTCTTGAGCTTAGCAAGTTGTTTAGACTTACACTAAGCTCCCAAAAACCTTCAAACCTTGTTTTAAAAGATGAAATCCCAACTTCACTCACCGATAACCAAAACAAGGCTAACCAACAAGCCTTCCAAGCTTCTGAAACCTTCCGCAAACACCTCCAAAGCTCACGGATCAAACTCCCCTGTTTCAAGCACATAAAAACAGAACATTAATGCATCCTTATGCATTAAAACACCAGCAACAACAACACAACTCGCTGCTCATCACAATTCTAACAATTTGGCTACCAAACACAACCGAAATCACCTCCAAACATTTCCAAAACTTAACCCAGCCAAGATCCATCACTTCTAACCATTTTTATACATCAATTAACATACAAAATGATCACAACCACGTCCTTATACCTCCAGGTATAACAGATCACCAAAAACACTCCAAAAACAACCAAAAACTCAAGCCAAACTTAGGAAATTCAACCTATCCGGGATTGCATTGATTAAGCCTCAACTTCTAATCAATTTAACATTCATTTAACATCATTTTGACACTCCAAAACACTGCCCAAACAGATCACACGAAAATTTCACCAAAATCACCAAATCTTGCATTTTAGCCAAAAAATCAAGATCTCAATTGAAAAGCCATTAACAAAACATAAATCAAGGATTGAGAACTTAGGAATTTCAGTAAAGAACTGATAGTTTAGAGGAGAAGGACGTTCTTACCTCCAAACTTGAATTTCTCCATTTTAGAGCCAAAAAGCTTGATGAAACAACTTGCAAATTGAGAGGTTTTGTTGATGAGATGATTAGGAATCAAATGAGAGTTGAAATGAGAGATTTAGATGTCAAAATCAGAGAAAGAAATCTGGAGAATTTTGTTTGGGTTGAGAGAAAATGAGAGAAAAGGAAAATTGATAGAAAATGGAAAATTAGTTATGAAATTGGTTAAAATGATTTCCCTCCCTTTCTTAATCTTTAAAATCAGAATAAAGCCTTAAAATATCTTAGAAAAATCTGGAGAAACTCTTTTTGGAATAATAGCTCCTTAAAGATTCAAAGTTTCAATCCTTTATAAAACTGTCCCGCAACTTTCAAAAATTACATTTTGGTCACTAGCCAAAATGTCAACCTTCCGAACCTCATTTCCTAAAATTGATTTCACAGTTCACTTATATATATTAAAAGATGATTTTAGAACATTTTTCCATATTTTTAATGCAACCCGAACTAGGCTTTCCTAAATTCACTCTTATATATTCGATCAGCACTTTGACCGAACCGGTCAACGCCAAAAACTTCCGAGCCCAAAACCGGGGCGTTACAACTCTCCTCCCCTTAGGAAATTTCGTCCTCGAAATTTCAACCGGCGAAAAGAGAACCACAACCTTCTCAAAGCAACACACAAGACAACACAACCACCTCAACCTCACTGAACACATTCCACACCAAACCTCCACCATACACTGTTCACAAATCCAAACTCTCAAAGGTAACCACGACTTAACCTTCCACATAACCGGACTGTACACAATCCCAACATCAACCTGAAGAACTTCAGCTCTTACAGCAAACAACACTGTAACACACAACTCCCAAGACTTGTTTACACAAAGACAACAACCAATCCAACTCAGCCGCTAGGCAACCTCTCTGCTTCTAAAACTCTTGCGACTCCCAAACCTCTTCCAAAGATTTTCCCAACAAGCAAAAATCCTTAAACATCAACTGTTTACTCAAACTCTTCAACGAAGCTGACAATCCTTCATATCTGCCATAACATTACCATAACAGCTCACCAGGACTACTCACCCAAATACCAAAAATTACTTCATAACCCCAACTTGAAACCATCAGCCGTTCCACACACCACCAACTGACTTCAAACGGAACTTTCTTAACCACAACCAGCCAACCACTTCTCACAAGAACCCAAACAACCAACGAAAGCCTTCGATCTTTCACAGCCCTTTCACTACAAACTTCAACCAGAACACTTGCATTACCAGAACATTACCTAACCAAGACACACATAACAGCTTCTGATCTCCTCAAAGGTTGCTAATAACCAACACAACCCTTCCACAACAACTTAAAAGCTAAACTACTTCAGCACTTGGGAAACACAACCTCAAACTGCAACATCCTTTAGCACCATGGAACTACCACTTCCTTTTAGCTAAACAAACCACTTAACCGATACTAACCTCAACCGATACCCTTCACCACCAAACCACTAAACTCTCTGAGCATCAACACTATCCTTCTACCATCCGGCTATTCCACTCTCACTATCACTAGCAACTAGTTTACCCAACTCCAACACTTCTAACTCTCACTCAGCACCAAACAACCTCTAAAAACCCATCATCCCACCTAATCCAACCACAACACTAACAGATTCGATTAGTTATTAGCGAGCGTGAACATCGTATGCATGATCACCTACATGCCCTATCAATGCCTGATGTACATGTATGCAAAACCTCTAGTGTCATGCCACATGTATGCATGGACCAACATATATAATATAGCATATAACAATGATTTTAACTGTGCATGAATGCCAGTTCACACCCTCCAATAACATCCTCAAAATCTGTCTAAGAACAACCTCCTAACTCACCTTTAACTTATCCATCATACCAACAACCCTTAACCACAAGATACTTACCCGAGCCTTCTTCACAACCAAGATATTACCAAACCACAACTACCATTACTCAAACATACTAGCAACAAGACTAAACTTACCACACAAGGAAAACCAACAGAAACCAAACCAAGGTAACTAAAGCAAAGATCACTTAACAAGGTTACCTGAAAGCACAACACCACCCTGAAGCTTCATCAAACGAGTTCTCTTCCTTGCGGAACCATCATCCTCCTGCCGCACCATTGCAGCACCAGCTAACACACCAGGGTTACCACCAACTCCTTGCGGTAAAGAACCTTGGCTGTTCCGAGCCAACATCAAACAAACACGCCTCATGTGTCCAGCAGACCCACATTTCCAGCAAACTTCATTTCCCAAACTCTTCACAACCTTCTGCTTTTTCTGCCACCTCTGAACTTTGCCTCGGCCGTGCCCACGACCTTTCAAAGATCCCTTGGCCAACACCAAAGCTGACTTCACTCCATGAGGACAATCACGCTTAACATGCACTTTAGAACCACAATTCCAGCAAACACCTGCGCCCCAATAATTTCCAACATGTTGCCTTTCACAACGATCACACACAGATGGCGGAGCCTCTACTCCTTGCTCAAGCAACACTTGCCCCACAACAGCACTACCCGCGCCTTGCTTAACCCCTAGAAATTCCCTTCCAAGATACCTTTCATAAAAGGCCGATACAAAGAAATCCCAATCAATATCAGGAATATGTGACGCTACTGTCACAGATGTCCACCAGGCACACGCATCCTCCAGCATCAAAGAAACAAGACTCCCCAGCTTACAGGCATAATCACAGCCTTCCTGATCCAAAATCAGAACCACACTGGCCAACCAGGCCTCAAACATCTCCGGTGTAGAACCATGATATTCCACAGCACCCAAATCAAGCAAACGCTGCTTCGGCAAACCCTCACATCTAGCCAGCACATCCACTGATTTTACCTCAACCGCAGCCTGAGATGTTCCCAACACCTCCTGAACCACAAATGATGAATTTTTCACTACAGAACCAGCTTCTTTCCCTTGCCTTACCACCTCAACACTAGGCACAGAAGATTGAGACAAAACACCTTTACAAAAGGGTGAATTCTTTGCCTTAACAACCTGCCCCAAGGCAGCAACCATCTCCTTCATCCGCCATTCTTTCATCGACTTTGCCATACCACTAACAACAACAAACATACAATCACAACAAGCAAACAAACCAGTTAGACCAGCATTAAGCAATGACTCAAACTCCAACTCCAAAATAACACAATAGCTATATTAATAAGGCAATGGGTATCCCGAATCCTCCCTTTACAGGACATAACAGTCAACACAACATGGATATCACAACATCAAGCATATCAACAACATACCTTGATCATGCTTACACCAAACAACATCCAATTGCACCAGCATATTAGCAACATATCATGCTCAGAACACATTCACCATGCATAACATCAGCTCATAGCATCAGCACATATCCTCATAAACTCAACCAAGATTCATAACCACAAAACATGCTTGCATACATCAGCAACATGCTCAGAAACATCAACAGCATACTCAAAAACACATGTCTCAACCAACTTTCAACCACATAACAAGGTAACATCAAACACATATCACAACAACTTACCGTTTTCCCCAACCTTCGCAACCTGGCTCTGATACCACCAAATGTAACCCCTGTAGCCCGGTCTGGATGGTTGACCCGAACTACGAAGAATACACGGGGAAAACCAAAGTCAACCCGAAAGTCAACCTTGATTAACGACCCTTTTTTTTTCTTTTTAATCTTGTCTAGATGCACATTAACCTTAGATGTGATCACACAAACACCATGCTCAAAGATCACAACCATTAGAGATCAAACAGGGACCCAATTGAACAAATTACAACTTTAGGGACCAAATTGTAATTTCTGAAAACTTTAAGGACTTAACCAGATTTTAAGTTACCAACTTAAAATTAATCAGGTTTCATGCTTCTCTGCCAAATTTCAGCTCAAACGGACACCCCGAACTCATACAATTGCACAAACAAGTTTCAGGACCAAAATGCAAACATTTTGAAACATTTAACCGCCCATGTCAGCCCCCAACGGTCACCCGTTCCGAAACAGGCCAAGCCCGTTCCGAAACACGGGGCCGTTCCGCAACGCGTTCCGCAACGGGGGTCTGGCAGAATGCTTTCCGTTTCGGAACGGTGGCACCCGTTTCGGACGCCTGGGTTCATGCAGGGCACCCGTTCCGAAACGGTGTTACCTGTTCCGAATCGCCTAGCCCAGAATGTTGCATTTTGCTCACTCAAACACACAATTGATCATTCAAACATGCTCCAATAGCCACCAAACTTTACCAGCATGCAATTCAACATAAATGAGACATACTTGCATCAACAATTCAACAGAAACACAACATATAAGAAAAGCCCCAAATCTATAGGCATGCTTCCTACACAAGCAACCATTTAGGCACAAACCTTCCAATTCAATCTCATTTAAGCCAATTCAAGATCCAACAACATTAGCAACAACATTTAAACAATCTTGATCAAACATAAACGATCGCATACACTTAAACCCGAGAGATTCTACCCCATTGCCCTTATTAACTATAGCTATTCACCGAGACATACATCTCCATTGGAGTCCACCTTGAATCCCTTGCTCCTTGTTGCCCAAACTTCAAGAATCTGCATTGATGGACAAAAAGAAGCGTAAGCACATAATGCTTAGTGAGGAATGCTCAAAACCAAAACACCATCAATGCAGTGGGTCATTAAAACACTTATAAAACAAACCCGATTTGATTACCAAAACCATGTTTGAAAAACCCTTTTTAACATCAAGCTCAAATCATGCATAAACACCATAAGCCAAGCTTAAACAAAACCATGGAAAACACTCCATTTCACAACATACCTTTCTTAAGCTTGAAAGCCACATCAAGCAAGAAACCTTTTAAAACCATAGCTCAAATATTCTATCACATGCATTTAACCAAGGCAACATAGGAACCATAACATCATCTTCACATGCCTTTAAAACAAGTCTTACAAGACTCCAAAGCAACATAGACATTTCATGCTCACATGCATCATTTACCAAATGATTATCAACACTTGTTTAACTTAACAAGTAAACATGCATTCACTATCATCATACACTTTTCATGCAACAATGCATCTTTTCAAGCATCTCATGCTTCACATGCAACCATGCATCAATCCAAGCATCTCATGCTTCACATGCAACCATGCATCATTTCGAGCATCTCATGCTTCACATGCAACCATGCATCATACCAAGCATCTCATGCTTCTTTATGATCAAGAACATTACATTGGCTTCCACAAGATCAACCACATTCACTTTTCAACTCAACAACCCGATCGGATACGCGGATTCCGAGCGTTGTCCCTACGCTCCCTACACCCTACCCAATCCAAGGTCCTCGAATGGGCAACAACCTCCATTATGACCTCAACATCCTAAGGTTCCCATGTATGGACTTTTAAACACCATACAACCTTAGCTTTTACCGAGGTTCCCAATGCATGGACTTTTAAACACCATACAACCTCAACATGTACAAGGTTTCCCCGTATGGACTTTTAACCACCATACAACCTTTGCATAACCGATTGGTAGTTGTAGAACATCACTAACGAGATCTGAGACATCCCACACAAGATCCACACATGGACTTAACACTGCCATTGTGATCTCAACAAGTACAAGGTTCTCACATATGGACTTTTAACCACCATATAACCTTTACTCAACCAAGGTCCTCGAATGGGCAACACCTCCATTATGACCTCATCAACCAAGGTCCTCGAGTGGGCAACAACCTCCACTATGACCTCATCTCGTTAGGATACTTGAAGGGAGCTTATCCGGTCCACTCTTGACCACTCCACCTCCAAGGCGACTTAATTCACGGTGCACCCAATCCTATAGCCGGCTGACTATATCCGATCAACAACCCAAGAACCATTTACATCACTTGCCAATATAATCATCTTACCAAATTAATCCAATGTTCCACATGCATAAACATAATGCAAAACCATCACAACATTAGCTCAATGGTTCACATGCATAACCAATATGCAAAACCATTACCTCATTAATCCAATGATTCGCATGCATAACCAATATGCAAAAGGTAACATTTAGCATCATCAATTCACTGTTTTAAAGCATCATACATAGCCATTGATCACATGCAACACTATGCATCAAAACCACATTTACCATATACAAAACCAAGGATCCCTTACCTTGAGCATCCTCCTTAAATGGCTTTCAAAACCAGCATTAAACCATGCTAAAACAAGCTTACAAAACAGAATTAAACCATGCAAAACACATGCATTTCAATCATCAACCACATTTGCTTTTAAAACCAAATCACACACAATTCAAGAACAAAAATCCCTTTTACTTACTCTTGAGCTTAGCAAGTTGTTTAGACTTACACTAAGCTCCCAAAAACCTTCAAACCTTGTTTTAAAAGCTGAAATCCCAACTTCACTCACCGATAACCAAAACAAGGCTAACCAACAAGCCTTCCAAGCTTCCGAAACCTTCCGCAAACACCTCCAAAGCTCACGGATCAAACTCCCCTGTTTCAAGCACACAAAAACAGAACATTAATGCATCCTTATGCATTAAAACACCAGCAACAACAACACAACTCGCTGCTCATCACAAATCTAACAATTTGGCTACCAAACACAACCGAAATCACCTCCAAACATTTCCAAAACTTAACCCAGCCAAGATCCATCACTTCTAACCATTTTTATACATCAATTAACATACAAAATGATTACAACCACGTCCTTATACCTCCAGGTATAACAGATCACCAAAAACACTCCAAAAACAACCAAAAACTCAAGCCAAACTTAGGAAATTCAACCTATCCGGGATTGCATTGATTAATCCTCAACTTCTAATCAATTTAACATTCATTTAACATCATTTTGACACTCCAAAACACTGCCCAAACAGATCACACGAAAATTTCACCAAAATCACCAAATCTTGCATTTTAGCCAAAAAATCAAGATCTCAATTGAAAAGCCATTAACAAAACATAAATCAAGGATTGAGAACTTAGGAATTTCAGTAAAGAACTGATAGTTTAGAGGAGAAGGACGTTCTTACCTCCAAACTTGAATTTCTCCATTTTAGAGCCAAAAAGCTTGATGAAACAACTTGCAAATTGAGAGGTTTTGTTGATGAGATGATTAGGAATCAAATGAGAGTTGAAATGAGAGATTTAGATGTCAAAATCAGAGAAAGAAATCTGGAGAATTTTGTTTGGGTTGAGAGAAAATGAGAGAAAAGGAAAATTGATAGAAAATGGAAAATTAGTTATGAAATTGGTTAAAATGATTTCCCTCCCTTTCTTAATCTTTAAAATCAGAATAAAGCCTTAAAATATCTTAGAAAAATCTGGAGAAACTCTTTTTGGAATAATAGCTCCTTAAAGATTCAAAGTTTCAATCCTTTATAAAACTGTCCCGCAACTTTCAAAAATTACATTTTGGTCACTAGCCAAAATGTCAACCTTCCGAACCTCATTTCCCAAAATTGATTTCACAGTTCACTTATATATATTAAAAGATGATTTTAGAACATTTTTCCATATTTTTAATGCAACCCGAACTAGGCTTTCCTAAATTCACTCTTATATATTCGATCAGCACTTTGACCGAACCGGTCAACGCCAAAAACTTCCGAGCCCAAAACCGGGGCGTTACAAATTCTGTTTTGAAAGCATATTTTAGCATGTTTAATGCTGGTTTTGTAAGCCATGTGTTGAAGGATGCTCAAGGTAAGAGATCCTTGATTTGGACATTGATAAATGTGGTTTGATGCATTGTATTACATGATTATTTAATGGCTTTGTTAAATGCTTTAAAACAGTGGATTGATGATGGTAAATGATGTATATTGGCAAGTGATGTGTTGGTTTAAAAGTACTTGAATCGGATATAGTTAGCCGGCTATAGGATTGGGTGCACCGTGAATAAATTCGCCTTGGATGTTGAGGGGTTGTAATGGTACCGTAAACTCCATCCAAGTACACTAACGAGATGTCTAAGATCATAATGGTGGTTAAAATGCCATGTGAGGATCTTGTGTTGTGTGTCCTGTGTTCTCGTTAGTGATGTTATACAACTACCAATGAGTGATGTGGAGGGGTTGTAATTGTACCGTAGACTCCATCACGGGTGTTGAGGGGTTGTGATTGTACCGGTAAACTCCACCTTGAGTGTTTGTAGTGTGTATGGAGCGTATGGGACAACGCTTGTAATCCGCGTATCCGATTGTGTTTTGAGTTGAAAAATGGTTATGGAATATCACTTGAAAGCCAATATGACATGTTGATGAATTGAAGCATGAGATGCTTGGTTTGTATGCATAAGTGCATGATAAATGATGTTTTGAAATTAAAGGCCTTGGAAAGGTGTTCTTACTAAGTGCATTATTGTGTTGTTTTATTAGAGCATTTCTCACTAAGCACACGTGCTTACGCTCTCTCTTTCTTGAACCAGTAATGCAGAGCATTGAAGTGCTTTAAGGGCAGCAAGGAGGTCAAGGATCCAAGCGAAAGTCTAAGCTCATGTATGGTGACTATTTTCACAACACTATTAGCTTTTGGTATTTGGCAATGGGAACCTAGATTGTGTTTTTGGGATATGTTTTGGACTCCCTAAGTTTGGTTTAATGCCTATGATGATGTTGGAACATGTAAATGGCCATTTGGTAATTTGTTTTGGAGATTTGATGATTGCTTGCTTTTCATTATAGGATGCATGCCTTTAGACTTGTGGCTTTTCTTGTTTGAGGCCGTGGTTGAGCTTTGATGATGCAAATATGTTCCTTTAATGTTTGATGACTTGTTGGCATGTTATAGAGGTCATACGAACATGTTTGGTGGGTCGAAAGAGTGAAAAACAGACTTTTCTGCTGTTTCTGGGCAGGGTGTTTCGGAACACCCTTGCCCGTTTCGAAACAGGTGCATATTTTGGCCTGGGTGTTTCGAAACGGGCTGAGGTGTTTCGAAACACTTTGGCTACTGCCAAGGGGTGTTTCAGAACAGCCTAGACCCGTTTCGAAACACTTGACCGTTGGGCACAATTTTGAATGTTTTTGAGGTTTGCAAGCTTTACGTTTTAGTCCTGATTTTTGTATATGCAATTGATTGAGTTTGAGATGTCCGTTTGAGATGAAATTTGACAGGGAAGCATGAAACATGACTAATTTCATAATGGTAACTTAAAAATATGTAAAGTCCTCGTAATTTCTAGAATTTACAAATTGGTCCCTAAATTCGTATGTTGTGCAATTGAGCCCCTTATTGTTTTCCGATTGCTGTGATTTTTGAATATGTTTATCTCAAGAGTACACCTAGGGTTAATATGCATTTAGACAAGGTTAAAAAGAAAAAAAGGGTCGTTAATCAAGGTTGACTTTTGGGTTGACTTTGGTTTTCCCCGTGTAATCTTCGTAGTTCAGGTCAACCGTCTAGGCCGGGCTAAGGGGGTTACAAAACCTCTTGTTTTACCTTGGATTTTCAAGAAATCTTGCCCAAATTGAGAAGAAATCAGGCATTAGAGGTAAGCTTCGTCCTTCTCCTCTAATGATCAGTTCTTTACTGAAATTTCCAAGTTATCAATCCCATGTTAATGATTTTTGAGTTGCTTTAATGTTAGAAACATGAAATTGCGGTAAAACTCAAGATTCTTGGTGAGATCTTGATGATTTTCGTAACTCTTGGTTGGGCTCTAATTTGAGGTGGATTTCTAATGGATTTTGGATGATAATTGATGTTATAAATGAGGTTTTATCAAACAAATCCCGTATAGGTTTGGATTCCTAAGTTTTTCATGCTAGAATTGTGATTTTTGGAGTGTTCTTGGTGTTCTGTTGTTGCTGGATATATAAGGGCGTGTTTATGGTGATTTTGGTATTGATTGAGGTTTAGAAATGATTCGAATTGATAGATCTTGGTTGGGCTTTGTTTTGGGAAATTTTGGAGATAATTTCGGTTGTTTTTGGTAGCCGAAATGATGTTTTTGAGTAGAGCGAGTTTTCTTGAGTGGCTGGTGATTTTAATGCATGATGATGCATTAATCCTCTGCTCTTATATGTAATAAACATGAGAGACATCTTCAGAGGCTTTTGGTGTTGATCCGGAAGTGCCGAGAGTTTAGATATCATTTTTCCAAGCAAGCGAAACGTAATCGGTGAGTGCGAATGGTTTTACAAGTCCTTGAGGGACAAAAAACAAGGTTTGGGGATTTAGGATTGGTTTGAAACACCATCCTAAGTCCGGAAGTAAGTATGGCTAGATTTGATCTCAAGTATGTGGTTGATGCCCCTAAATGCTTTTACATGCTCTTATTTTGAGATAGACAAATTCCTACTGTTTTATGCATGATTTGTAGCATGGGATGATGCTTTGTAGAGTTTTTATGAGATACTATGTTGTGTTAAAGAGTTTTGAGATGTTGATTTAATGCAAAGCATGCGTTATGGTTTTGAAATGAAATGAGAAAGATTTGAGAAATGTTTCGTCAAAACAGTAAGTGAGATGATGATTTTAATGTAATATATTGGCATAAATGATGAGATAATAACCGGATATAATTGGTCGACCAATAGGATGAGAGTGCACTATAAACTAAAAATTCGTGCATGCTCTTTTGAGTCGGGCAATGGGGGTAGTGCCATCCCGATCCAAAGTGAGAATCCGATGATGAAAGATACCATCGGTGTAGGACTTGGTGAAATACCCAAGCTTTAATGCGAAGAGAGATACCGCCATGAGAATCCGGTGATGTGAGATTCCACCGGGGTAGGACTTGTCCTTGAGTCAAGCTAATCCACATATCCGAGTAAAGATGAAATATGAAATGCTAATATATGAAATTGTATTTGATTCACATGTACCAAATGTTGGATGATTTATGCTATGAGAAATGCATATGAGATTTAAGTTATGAAATGCTTTTGTTTTCATTAAGCATGTGTATAGCTTTCCCATGAGATTTGCATTGGTTTAATGCATGAGATAGAATAAAGGTACATGTGTTTTCAAATGAAGAGTTGCTTTGAAATGGTTTTCAAGCATGTGATAGAATGAGCATGTTGTAGAAATTGGTTTTTGAGATAGAATTTTAAAGATGCATTGTTGTGTTAGTTTTCCTTAGAGCTTGCATCACTAAGCAAATGTGCTTACGCTCTCTTTTACCAACAATGCAGATAATTGAAACGGTTTTGGGCAACAAGGAGGCTAAGTTCATCCAAGGAAGTGAGAAGCTCATGTATGATGATGTTTTCATATGCTTTAGTATTGATATTTGGCAATGGGGACCTAAGGTTGATATTGGGAGATGTGTTTCGAACTCCCTAAGTTTGTGGCAAGGTTATTTAGGCTTTTGAAGTTTGTAAATGGCCTATATGGTTTGGTTTGAGGTTTGAGGCTTTTATTTGGTTTATATGACTAGGGAGCATGCCTATATACTCAATGAACTCATGTGTGATGCCATGCTTTAACTTAAGCTTCATAATAATGTTCTTTGATGTTTAATCATGTTGTTGGTATGTTTTGGTATGAATTGGGATGCATTTAAATGTGTAAAGATGTGAAAAACCAGAAAAACGTGTAGTTGCAGGGCAGGGTGCATCGAAACACCCATAACTGTTTCGGAACAGGGGCCTGAAATGGCCATAGTGTTTCAGAACAGATAAGAGTGTTTCGGAACACTTTAGCTACTAGAGAGGCCTGTTTCGATACTGGTCGCAGAACGCACCCGAGTACCGAAACGGTCAACTCCGTTTCGATACGACCGTTTCGATACTAGGGTCAGCATTTTGAAACGGTTGACCGTTGGTCTGCATTTTGAATTGTTTCAAGTTCTTATTACTTATATTTTAGTCCTTGATGATTATGGATGCAATTGGTTGAGTTTGGAATGTCCAATTAAGTTGATTTTTGATAGAGATGCATGAAATATGACTAATTGCACATTGGTAAGTTTAAAATCTGCAAAGTCCTCACAATTTCCAAAATTTATGTTTTGGTCCCTAAAAGTCTAAATCTTACAATTAAATCCCTAAATGAGTTTCGATCGATGTGTCTTACCTTCCTATGATCTTGTGTGATCACATAGGCTTAACCTTGCATTTAGAAAAGATAAAATGTAAAAAAAGGGTCGCTAATCAAGGTTGACTTTGGTTTTCCCTGTGTAATCTTCGTAGTTCGGGTCAAGCGTCTAGGTCGGGCTAAGAGGGTTACATTTGTTGGTATCATAGCCAAGTTAGCGAATATTTGAGGCTTGGTAAGTGGTTAATGGGTGTGGGTATGTATGGTTATGGCTTTATGGTGAAAGCATGGTGTATGATTGTTGATGTTCAGTTCTATTGAGATGTATTTGTGATGCTATGTGATGCTTGGGGTGTAGTTGGGATTCCCATTGCCATATCATTACTATTGGAAAGAATTGTTTTAAAAAAAATGAGCTTGAGTACTTGGATTACTTGCCTTATATTTCCTAATTGAATTTATTGTATTTTGTTAGTTGCATTGTTTTCATATGGGGCCACGTAGAGAGCTTAGAATTAATACTCGTACTACGGTTGAGAACGAGAATGTTAAGAATGTTGAGGATCTACCGCCTCCTCCTATTGGTGGACAACCTGGTGGTGGTGGAGCTGGTGCTGCGGGAGCTGGTACAGGGGTTGCTGGACCCGAAGGAGTTCAGGGGCAAGCTGCTCCCGATATGTCTGTGTTGATACAAGCTATTGATGGAGCTTTCCAGGCAACAGTGGCTGGAGCTCATGGAGCTGCTGTAACCCCCGTAGCCCGGTCTAGACGGTTGACCCGAACTACGGAGATTACACGGGGAAAACCAAAGTCAACCCGAAAGTCAACCTTGATTAACGACCCATTTTTTTTCTTTTTAATCTTATCTAGATGTACTTTAACCTTAAGTGTGACCAAACAGACAACGTATCAAAAGATCACAAACATCAGAAATCAAACAGGGACCCAATTGAACAAATTGCAACTTTAGGGACCAAATTGCAAATTCTGATAAATTAAGGGATTTATCCCAAATTAAAGTTACCATCTTGAAATTAGTCAGGTTTCATGCTTCTCTGTGAAATTTCAGCTCAAACGGACATCCACATCTCATGCAATTGAACAACATGATTCAGGACTAAAACGTAAACAAAGCAAAACATATAAAGATACTTTTAACTGAATTTAACGGTCAGGTATCGATACACCTGATGTCGTATCGATACGCGGGGAAGGCAGTAACCAAACTCGAGCAACGGTATCGGTACAATATCCCCTGTACCGATACGGCATTCAAACTTTACCCAGATGAGTATCGATACCCCCACAACCGTACCGATACGCCTGGGCAGAAAAGAGCATATTTGGCTCAGGCGTATCGATACGCGAGCCCGAGTACCGATACCCCTGTCCGAAATCGACTTGAAATTCATACCATTCATGCTTCAAACCTCGGATTAACATCACCAAATCATACCACATAGTTATACAACATGCAGGGATCATAAATGCATCAACAATTCAACTCATAACCATCACACATGAAAAGCCCCAATTTAAATGACATGCTTCCTACTTAAGCTACCTTTCATGCATAAACCTTCATAGCCAAGCATATAAGAGATCAATCCAAAAATCAACAACCACAGCAACATTTAGCATACTTAGGGAGTCTTAAACACCTCCCAAAACAAATACATTGGTCCCCCATTGCCAAATCGACCAAAAGCTAAAATGTTTAACAAAACCTTCCATACATTGAGCTTCACTTGAACTTGTGTGCTTGCCTCCTCTTGCTGCCCTCAATGCACTCTAATGCTCTGCATTAATGAATCAAGAAAACGAGAGAGCGTAAGCCAAAGCTTAGAGAGGAGCGCTCTTTAAAAACTATTCAATAATGCATTTAAAACCATTTGTAATTCATGCTTGTAAACAACCTTTACACATGCCCAAAGCATACTTTAAATCAAGCAATAACATGCTTCCACATTTCATTTAAACTAGCATCTCATGCTTCAACATAAACATCAAATCATGCATCTCACGCATCTCATGTACAAAACATGTCATATTGGCTCAAGTGATACATTTCATTTAGAAATCAAGTTCAATAACTTTCCCCAAGGACTTTTAAACACCATGGACCCCAAGGAC